>JAWWNF010000734.1:240000-891362 GCA_034641395.1 Darevskia armeniaca | reverse complement strand
GGGCACAGATATATAAATTACAGCCTACACCTCTCACCAACCTGGGGGCTACTCCATCAGCCCCAGGCAGCACGACCATTTTGGACTACAACTCCGAACAGTCCAACCAGCACTGGCGTAGGAAGCCGAGTCGGATGGGAGTTGTAGTCCAAAATAGATGGGAGGTCCCCGAGGATGGGCAAGGCTGGGGACAGCAATCCTCCTCCGCAAGCCCCACGGAAATGGACCAGAGTTGGATAGGGGCCCAGGAGGAGAGGACACGGCTGAGAGACTTTCTCAGCTCAGACTTGAGCAGTCCAAAACGCTGCAGCAAAACGTGCCTTGAACTTGTTAAGCAGAAGCTTGAGAACTTGAGGCGTCGTCATGGTGCTGTTGATGCGGACATTCGTGATGGAGCCGTAGGCAGGCGTGAAAACCGATGTCTGCGGAGAGGAGCAGAAAGGCATCAGAAGGACGGAGGACAGGGCAGTCTAGACAAGCGGAAACACTGGAGGCCCACAGAAGCATAGCTGTCAACCCTCCTTTTTTGGCGGAAGCTCCCTTATTCCAATGCCGTTCCCGCTGCTATCCCGGATTGTTGATATCCCTTAAATTTCCCGGATTTCAAAGGAAGCAGCTCCTCTCCCTCCTGCCGGCCAGGGAGGCTCCTCAGCTGCGTTGCTCGCTGCCAATAAGGAGCCTGAGACCGACTGGGGGCGGAGCTTGCATGCCTTGTGCAGCCAGACCCTCACGCCCAACCAGACAGACAGCCTGCCTGCCGTCTACGCGCTCGCTCTTTCGCTCACCCATTTGCGCGCAGCCTCTGGAGCGCAGGGTGACGAGGCTACTTGGTGCCATTTCACCGCCCTCTTGGCATCCCTTATTTTCAAATCCGAAAGTTTTTTAAAATCCCTTATTTTCAAATCCGAAAGTTGACAGCTATGCACAGAAGCACATGGTGTGAGACATGTATTGGGGGAGGAGGGAGAGCTAACGCCATGCCAGATTAGGAACTATGGAAGATCTTATTGAGCTCATTGTTTTGATTAATCTGTTGCAGTCGTTTGCTTTATTAAAAGGCTACTGTGCTTGATATTATAGGGATCGCCAGTGCTTCTTGATTTTTAATGCTGCCGTGATCCTTGTGAACTGCCCAGAGCTCAAGATTTGTTGCTGGAAACGCAGAATGCAAAGGTTAAATCAAATCAAAACCGAATCAAGAAAGAGGAGTTGGGGGACATGGTGGAGGGAAAAGAACAATTGCTGGCAAGAGGACTGACTACAGGCATCAAAGAACTTCAAAAATGAACTGGGAAATGGTCATACATTCCGGAGCAAATATTATGGAGCTTTTGAATTGCCAGCGTTCTGTAGTTTTATACATATCGTATTTTTCTGTGTATAACACACCCCATGTATATTTTGGGGGATTCAAAATTAAGAAAATGGGGGGAGATTGTCCAGAGTTGTTGAGATTTTGGGGGGGGGGGATTGCCCAGAGTTGATGAGCTTTTTGGAGGCCATAATTCACTCACCCGCCAGACCCAATTACCGCAGCAGCAGCCTATCGGCAGCAGCCCTTACCACGGCCACCAATCACGCCCAATCACCGCTGACAAGCTCCTGCTCACGTCAGCAACCAATCCCCTGTCCCAACAATGCACTGACCATGTATAAGATGAGCACCAATTCTGGACATTGTTTTAGCAGGAAAAAACTTTGTCTAATATACGGAAAAGTATGGTAC
The DNA here is from genome assembly GCA_034641395.1 of Darevskia armeniaca. Taxonomy (NCBI): domain Eukaryota; kingdom Metazoa; phylum Chordata; class Lepidosauria; order Squamata; family Lacertidae; genus Darevskia; species Darevskia armeniaca. Next base: position 889,636 of record JAWWNF010000734.1, on the reverse strand, counting down.
ATGGGCACCAAACTCTGCTAAGTGAAAGCCAGAATGTGGCGTGAGGCTTAGAGCAGGCACCCCCAAGCGGCGGCCCTCCAGATGTTTTGGCCTACAACTCCCATGATCCCTAGCTAACAGGACCAGTGGTCAGGGATGATGGGAATTGTAGTCCAAAACATCTGGAGGGCCGAAGGTTGGGGATGCCTGGCTTAGAGCGTCAGACTAGGACCTGGGAGAGATCAGAATTCGAATCCCCACTTGGTACGAAGCTCACTGTTGTGATGTTGAGCCAGTCATTTCCTCTCAGCCTAACCTACCTCACAAGGTTGTTGTGGGGATTATATGGGGGGGGGGAGAAGAACCACGTATTCCCCCTTGAACTCCTTGGAGCAAAATGCCACAAATACATGATAAAGCAAATAATAAATAGATGCTAGCTTCCATATAAAACAAAACAAAACAAAAGATGCCTGGCTTAACAATTTCCTGGTAGGCACCAAGAGCTACGTTCTCCACCTGGATCCATTTCCCCTTGCTATGCAAAAATCTCCAAATGAATCCGAACTTCAATGTCTAAAATCCTGGTAGAGCACAAGGATCCTGAGATCACGTTAAAGGTAAAGGAACCCCTGACCATTAGGTCCACTCGTGACCAACTCTGGGGTTGCGGTGCTCATCTCGCTTTACTGGCCAAAGGAGCCGGTATACAGCTTCCAGGTCATGTGGCCAGCAGAACCAGAGCAGCGCACGGAAACGCTGTTTACCTTCCCGCCGGAGCAGTACCTATTTATCTACTTGCACTTTGACGTGCTTTCGAACTGCTAGGTTGGCAGGAGCTGGGACAGAGCAATGGGAGCTCACCCCATCGCGGGATTCGAACCGCCGACCTTCTGATCGGCAAGCCTAGGCTCTGTGGTTTAACCCACAGCGCCACCCATTACTGTGGGTTAAACGCTACACATTAAGAGTAGCCAAATTCTGTGTGATTGCCATAAAAGGTAGGGAACAAGCGGTGCTATCATAATGATTAAGGCCTTAAATGATAATTTTAGGTTATATTTTAGTGACTAAGTAATTTATATATTTTTTTAATTGTTGCTATATCTGTATTGTCCCTGTTATACCTAACTGCAAATTCAAATGTATCCCTATTGTGTTTTATGATTTCCTTGATATTGTATGTGGACTGGAACTGGTCTGTGACTGTAATAATAAATTCATTCATTCATTCACCTGGATCCATCCCTAAATCAAATTGCTCCAGCCCCTGAGGGAGAGACCCTCCTTGGGAGACTCACTTTGTGGTTGTAGAAATGCCCATTGATGGAGAAGCGGTGCCGCCGGATCCTCCGCTGCTCACTGGGGGTGCGGAGAGTCCCCCTGCGCCGCATGCCCACATCGCTCCGCGTCCGCATCAGCTGCGGCGCTTCTTCTGGCTGGGCTTTGAGATCGCTGTCATCTGAAACGGGAGGAGAAAGGAAAGGTGCGTTAAAAGAAGCTGACCTCCTCCAGAGAAATCCCAAACACCTGTATCTTAAAAGTTTTCAAAAAGAGAGGCCAGGCGCCATCGTCTGACACAGCCAGCAACACACATACAGGCTACGGGGTCTGAGCTGCAGGTAAAGTATAATTTCTTGCTGATGAAGCTAATTTGGCGAAACAAGGACTATAATCCGGATAACCTTGTCCTCCTTTGGATTGCTTCGTCTCCGTAATAGCTTCGTAAGGATGGGATCATGAAAGCTTTCTTAGCCTCTTTTGAAAATAATTTACAAGCTATGGGGCTTGTGTTTGAACCTTAATGTAGGTTTTCAGCTTGGAAGAAGCTAAATCAGGTGTTTTGAGTGGATAATTACCACGTTTTGTTTGGGAGTTTTCCTTTTGATTCTCCCCTTAAACTCAACAGCAATTATGCCTTATTTGAATTAGAGTTAACGTATTACCCTCTTTTTTCCTTCTGAGGAAACTGTTAGACTTTCAGTGAAATGAGTTTTATAGCTGGCACCTCGTTAAGGTTTTTTGCAGTATTTTCATCATTTATTTAGCAAGTTGTTTTGTAGTATATTACATTAATTTAAGTTCAGTTGGAGGGCTCTTGCCATTATTTACATCCTTTAAGCAGTTTACTACGTGTTTGAGTAATTCTGTTCAGGAGCTACTCCAAAAAGTTTTTTTGAAGCAACTTAAGTTGTATAGCAGTATTTTGCAATCATTTGAAGTTTTTTGGAGGGTTCTTTTCATTATTTATAATCTTTTGAATTAGTTACAACGTGTCTGATCATTTCTGTTTGAAAGCAACTTAAAAAAAATTTTTTTGAGAGTATTTATCACATTTTTTGAATACACGTTTACCTCGTTTCAGGGGTTTTTCCACGGAGTTATTTCCCTTCTTTTTGCAGCAACACACATACAGGCTACGGGGTCTGAGCTGCAGGTAAAGTATAATTTCTTGCTGATGAAGCTAATTTGGCGAAACAAGGACTATAATCCGGATAACCTTGTCCTCCTTTGGATTGACTTGTCTCTTCGTGGCATTATCATCTTTATCTCTTGGAATGACGAGACCACAGTACCATTGCCAGACTCCACAGTATCTGCTACACTCCTCATGGCAATTACACTCTTACATTGTGGACTGGCAAGACCATACTTACTATCTACATATTTATTATTTTTTCACTCTTAGGAACCTCCAACAGAATCATGTGGGTTGCAAGGGACTTGTTGAACTTTGACGTCGTAGTTTTTCGGTAGAATGTTCCTATATCCTTGCATATTTGTAATGTGATTTGTTTCTTTATACCATATACTGGTACCATATACCAGTACTGTTCCGAGCACAATTCAAAGTGTTGGTGCTGACCTTTAAAGCCCTAAACGGCCTCGGTCCTGTATACCTGAAGGAGCGTCTCCACCCCCACTGTTCAGCCCGGACACTGAGATCCAGCGCCGAGGGCCTTCTGGCGGTTCCCTCACTGCGGGAAGCAAGGCTACAGGGAACCAGGCAGAGGGCCTTCTCGGTAGTGGCGCCCGCCCTGTGGAACGCCCTCCCATCAGAGGTTAAAGGGATCAACAACTACTTGACATTTAGAAAACACCTGAAGGCAGCCCTGTTCAGGGAAGTTTTTAATCTGTGATGTGTTAATGTATTTTAATGTTTGCTGGAAGCCGCCCAGAGTGGCTGGGGAGACCCAGCCAGATGGGTGGGGTACAAATAAATTATTATTATTATTATTATTATTATTATTATTATTATTATTATTAATCTTATTGTGGTTATGTATATGTTTAGTGTTTTTTACATGTAAATATTACATTATGTTATATTGAGACCAATTTATCAGCCGGTTACGTTTGTTGTGTGGGTGGTATATAATTGTACGTAATCTTGGTTCTTTTGGTGTTAGACATGGTAAAGAATCAGGAGGCAGCAATGCTCTTGAATACCAGGTGCTGGAAACTGCAGGAGGAGAGAAACTGGCAAGCAGGATTTGAGCGCAATGGGCACCTGGTTGGCCACTGTAAGAACAGGATTAGGCGGGGCATTGGCTCTTCTTGTGTTCTTACATGGTCTTCTCCTGGTATTCTCTCCTTCCCTCCCTGGCATGATAAGGACTCTGCAGGATCAGACCCAAGCCACATGTGCCCAACCAGGTGCTTCTGGGAAGCCCACAAACAAGATGCTCAGAATCAGGGGACAAATAGCTCAGGCCACCTTGCCTTCTTTTTCCAATAAGAGAAGCCTATAGCATGGGGCGTGCTACCAGCTCACACTTTTTACGGACTCTTCCTACTGTGCAGAGGCGTAGCAAGCCGCTCAGGCACCCAAAGCGGCAAACACGACGAGCACCCGGGGCGGGGCATCACCACATAGCACACATGTGCAGCGTCGCTACGTACGATGCATGCATCACTACGTAGCGATGCTGCGCATGCGCGCTACGTAGCAGGTTGCTGGTGGCGGTGGCAAACCACTGGCAAGCCGTGGAGCAAGGCTTTTTACCGGGCGGCAGGGCAACAACGCCCCCCCCCCCGCCTCCCAAACCTACAGCGAGCCTGGGGAAAGCTGGTGAGTGTTGCCGTTTTGTCGGCGGCCCGGATGGGCCGTCATGGCCGTCGCTCGCTGTAGGCTTGGGAGTTGTGGGGAGTGCGCCACGTGCCACCCCCCCCGGGTGGCCCCCGGGGCGGTCCGCCTCCAACACACACCCTTGCTCTGCCCCTGCTACTGTGGGGTATTCAGTTTACGACAAGCAGAACTTGCATGATGCATACAAAGTAGCCCGGTGTTCTACTCGCGTGTAAAAGCAATGCGAAAGCGTGCAGAGCTCCATCCTCCTTGCTGCCTTTCACAAGCTGGAGGGCAAACAACTGAAGCACAAAACCAGATTGAGGTTGAATCCTGACAAGACAGAAGTACTGTTTTTGGGGGACAGGAGGCGGGCAGGTGTGGAGGACTCCCTGGTCCTGAACTGTGCCCCTGAAGGACCAGGTGCGCAGCCTGGGAGTCATTCTGGACTCATAGCTGTCCATGGAGGCGCAGGTTAATTCTGTGTCCAGGGCGGCTGTCTACCAGCTCCATCTGGTACGCAGGCTGAGACGCTACCTGCCCGCGGACTGTCTCGCCAGAGTGGTGCATGCTCTAGTTATCTCTCGCTTGGATTACTGCAATGTGCTCTACGTGGGGCTACCTTTGAAGGTGACCCGGAAACTACAACTAATCCAGAATGCGACAGCTAGACTGGTGACTGGGAGCGGCCGCCGAGACCACATTGGCTCCCAGTATGTTTCTGAGCACAATTCAAAGTGTTGGTGCTGACCTTTAAAGCCCTAAATGGCTTCGGTCCAGTATACCTGAGAGAGCGTCTCCACCCCCACCGTTCAGCCCGGACACTGAGATCCAGCGCTGAGGGCCTTCTGGCGGTTCCCTCACTACGAGAAGCCAAGTTACAGGGAACCAGGCAGAGGGCCTTCTCGGTAGTGGCACCCGCCCTGTGGAACGCCCTCCCTTCAGATGTCAAAGAGAACAACAACTACCAGACCTTTAGAAGACATCTGAAGGCAGCCCTGTTTAGGGAGGCTTTTAATGTTTAATAGATTATTGTATTTTAATGTTATGTTGGAAGCTGCCCAGAGTGGCTGGGGAAACCCAGCCAGATGGGTGGGGTATAAATAATAAATTATTATTATTATTATTATTATTATTATTATTATTATTATTACTCCTTTATGTGTCAAGCATTTCTCCACAACAGAGAATTGGGGAATATGAGGAAGTGTGTGCCCTCCAGCTCTCAAAGGGTGAAACTCAGCAGGCTTGTCTCTCTCCATGTGTTCCTCTTACACACGAGTAGGACTCCCAAAGAGGATATGGGAAGCTGGTGCTTTTAGTGAAGGAAGACACTGGAGACATGGAATGCTGCTCTAAGTTTTAAATGAAGGTGTCTGTGAGGGGTTAGGGTTATGGAAGTTCAGCAGCAAGCAGAGAAAACAAAGGAGGGGCGAATACTGAAAATTGTTTCCTGGAAATGCTCCTAGATCCAGCTGCAATTCTGCCAGCACAGCAAATGTTCCTAGTTGCTACAGAAGCCAACAAGTTCCCCTTCATTAGAGGTTTTCAAAGAATTGTAGAGTTGGAAGTGAGCCCTAGTGGTCATCAAGCCCAACCCTCTGCAATGCCTGCCGTGAGTTGGAGTGGCGCCACTATCCGGAGATAAAATCCATAGCCAGTGTTTTTACTGTTAGAAGAAGTCAACAATGTGCTATTCACAGACTCCTTTCTTAATCAGGGTGTCTTCGGCTACATTTGTAACGCGTTCCAATCTTCTAGGTTAAGGTCATTTGGATGTCAGCTCCCTAACAACTGTGATCTAAAGTGCATTGCAATTTAGCCTCCTGTCCTGCAAACTCTAGACAGCATCTTAAAAAGCAGACACATCACCTTGCCGACAAAGGTCCGTATAGTTAAAGCTATGGTTTTCCCAGTAGTAATGTACGGAAGTGAGAGCTGGACCATAAAGAAGGCTGATCGCCGAAGAATTGATGCTTTTGAATTATGGTGCTGGAGGAGACTCTTGAGAGTCCCATGGATGGCAAGAAGATCAAACCTATCCCTTCTGAAGGAAATGAGCCCTGAGTGCTCACTGGAAGGACAGATCCTGAAGCTGAGGCTCCAAGACTTTGGCCACCTCATGAGAAGAGAAGACTCCCTGGAAAAGGCCCTGATGTTGGGAAAGATGGAGGGCCCAAGGAGAAGGGGACGACAGACGACGAGATGGTTGGACAGTGTTCTCGAAGCTACCAACATGAGTTTGACCAAACTGCAGGAGGCAGTGGAAGACAGGAGTGCCTGGTGTGCTCTGGTCCATGGGGTCACGAAGAGTCGGACATGACTAAACAACAACAACCACCTGCAAACTCTGAACATTAAGAACATAATAAGAGCCTGGCTGCTGGATCGGGCCTGTGGAGCCCCCTCTGCTCCAGCATCCTGTTCTCACAGTGGCCCCCCAGATGACTCGGGGGGGGGGACACCCACAGAGAGGATCCGAGCACAAGGGAAACTCTCCCCTCCTGTGATTTCCAGCAACTGAAGAAGAAGAGTTTGGATTTGATATCCCGCTTTATCACTACCCGAAGGAGTCTCAAAGCGGCTCACATTCTCCTTTCCCTTCCTCCCCCACAACAAACACTCTGTGAGGTGAGTGGGGCTGAGAGACTTCAGAGAAGTGTGACTAGCCCAAGGTCACCCAGCAGCTGCATGTGGAGGAGAGGAGACACGAACCTTGTTCACCAGATTACGAGTCTACCACTCTTAACCACACTGGCTCATACTGGGATGCAGAAGCACTACTGCCTCCAATTGTAGAGGCAGAGCAGTTATCATGGCTAATAGGTATCGATAGCCCTCTCCTCCCAAAAAATTCCCCACCCTGTTTTATTAAAGCCATCACTGCCTCATTCAGGAGAGAGTTCCATAGGTTAAGGAAGTTTAAGTTCTGCTGTGTGAAGGACTTGCTTTTGCAGTGGCTGTGAGGATAATAAGGGGGTTATTAACCCATGAGCACCCTGTTTTCCATGCCCGTATACAACCATTAAAATTATACGACTAGAAATAATGTAGTCTTGGAAAACAGGGTGCCCAAGGGGTACGTTCTTTCATATGTGGTGGACCATATGAAATTGGGAAATACTTTATAATGAATTGAAAAAAATGTTTTAAAGCACTTAAAAAAACAACACCAGAGTCCTTTCTGTTGGGGATAATTCAAATGAAAATTCCCAAGTGTCAAAAGTGGTTATTTCTGTATGCCACTTCTGCGGCCCATGTTTTGTTAGCCCAAAAATGGAAAACGAGCGAGGTCCCAACTAAAAAAGGCCAACTCAAACTGATGGAATAGGCACAGCTTGCGGACCTAACATACAGAATAAGAGAACAAGAAGAACATAGGTTTAAAGAAGAATGGAAAATGTTTATTGAATATATGGGGGGGAAACTGTGTATACTTGAAAACGTTGGCAGCATTAAGATAAACTCAACAGTGTAAACAAGTTTTGATGGTTGTAATAATGGAACACTGAATGGTTTTGTTTATATAGAATATGCAGAGATTTATGTTATGCAAAAGGAACCATGGAAAGAGAAGAAGGGAAGTTTTTGATATTTTAAGGTTGTTTAAACGAATATTTTAAATTGTAAAACAGAAATTATAGATAGATGATCTATGGAGACCACTAGGATCGTCGCAAAATTTTGTTTTATTGCGACAAGAGTAAGACGAATAATGACTGAGACTGAGACTTGAGCTTTAATCTTTGAAGGAATGTTAATAGGTGGTAAAGATCTATTAATGTAAAATTTTAAGTTTTAAATTTTAATTTTAAATGTAAGTATCAGTTTTATGAGATGGGTTCTAATTCTGTAATGTAACTCAATCTCCAATACTATACCTGGTTATGGATTGTCATTAACTGTTCTCTGGTCTTTGACCGTAATAAATATATTTTTATAGATAGATGACAGATAGATATAGATATAAAGGTAAAGGTAAAGGGACCCCTGATCATTAGGTCCAGTCGTGTCCGACTCTGGGGTTGCGGCGCTCATCTCGCTTTATTGGCCGAGAGCCGGCGTATAGCTTCCAGGTCATGTGGCCAGCATGACAAAGCCGCTTCTGGCGAACCAGAGCAGCGCATGGAAACGCCGTTTACCTTCCCGCCAGAGTGGTACCTATTTATCTACTTGCACTTTGACGTGCTTTTGAACTGCTAGACTGGCAGGAGCTGGGACCGAGCAACGGGAGCTCACCCCGTTGCAGGGATTCGAACCACTGACCTTCTGATCAGCAAGCCCTAGGCTCTGTAGTTTAACCCACAGCGCCACCTGGGTCCCTAGATATAGATTTAGATATATTTTAAAAAAACCTAATGACTAGATGTTGGTGCCACCTGGACATCTCTTGCCTCGCTGCAATGGTCTAACTGGCTGCATTTGCCCTTCCGCCTGCTAGACTGAAAAAGGGCGAGAGCTCTGGTTCAAGAGCTTCTTCTGAGCGGCTGCTCCTTGAGATGAGAATGTGCTGTGGCAGGGAAAGCAGACCCTTAAGCGTTCCTCTAAGATTCCTGGCGTGGACCCAGAACATAATGAAATCCCTCTTAATCCATTTTTAATGGGCTCCTTAAACTCACATTTCAATTTTGGATCACACCATGTCTCAACCCACCCAAGCCTGCTCCTGTTTCAGATCTGCAACAAGCTGGGTGGCATTAAACAACAAGAACAAAAACCGAAACACATCTTAAACATGCGGCATAAGAAGACCCTGCTGGATCAGCCCAAAGGGGTCCTGTCCTTACAGTGGCTGACCAGATGCCCCAATGGGAATCCTGCAAGCAGGATTTGAGCACAAGAGCTGCACTCCCCTCTCCCATGGCTTCCAGCAACTGGTATTTAGTTGACCTCTCCTCCATGAGTCTGCCTAATCCTCTTTTAAAGCCATTTAGGTGGGTGACCTCACCGCTTCCTGTGGGAGTGAGTTCCACAGTTTAACAGTCCTCATGCAATGGCTTCTCAGTGGATATGCCGGTTCATAAGCCCCTGGGCTGGTAAGATTCACACCAAACTTTTGCTTATTGGAATTTCGCCCTTAGAAATGCTGAATCAAGATCTAAATACAGCAAAAAAGACCATCACTCAAAGATTGGATGATATTGAATTGCAACGCAATGTTATGCTGGGCGGGGGGACATGCTCACCGAGATCCCTGGGCATTGAACCCCCACTTCAAGTACCAGCCTATCTACCAACTCTTTCTATTGCTAGTCATCGTTTCGCTTTTATTAAAGCACGGTTTAATGTATTCCCCTCAAATGTACTTTTTCATAGATTTTCTAGGGGCCAAGTTTCGGTCTTATGTGCCTGTGATAACCATTCGATTGAATCTCTTGAATGTTTGTCTGCCCCTTGTATTCTGCCGCCCGAAAGACTCTATTACTTCCATTAACTCAAAAATTACCGGGGTATTTGGAAGAGTCTTACCTTGCTCTTCTGTTGCAAGATTCAGACCTGTTTATGACCCTACATATGGCAAAATTTCTGACATCAGTTCTGACACTTAAGCTTGAAATTTTAATTTAATTTTTATCATATTTTATTCAATTGAGTATCCCTTTTAATCTATTTTACAATTGTATCCCTTTTAATCTATTACAATGGTTAGCAATTGTAAACCAGACTGTGCTGTTTCTGTTTTTTGGTTGTTATGTCTATGGGCTTAAAGCCGAAATAAAATGAGTTGAGTTGAGTTTATTCTTGGTATGAGCTTTTGTGTGCATGCACACTTCTTCAGATACACTGAGACAGAAGTCACCAGACCCTTATACATAGTGAGAGGGTGGGGAGGGGTATTACTCAGAAGGGTGGTGGGAATGGGTGGTTGGCTGATAGCTGTGGTAAACCTGTTGACGACTGTTAACGACTGCAATTGGTCTTGCAGGAAAAAGCAAGGGGTGAGATGGCTAAAAATAGCTTTGTCATGTATAATGAGATAAGAATCCAATGTCTCTATTCAGACCAGGTCTCTCCATGGTTTTAAGTTTGGCAATGAGTTGCAATTCAGCAACTTCTCTCTCCAGTCTATTTCTGAAATTCCTTTGTAATAAGACAGCTACTTTGAGATCTTGTATAGAATGTCCTGGGAGATTGAAGTGCTCTCCTACTGGTTTCTCTGTCTTGTGATTCCTGATGTCAGATTTGTGTCCATTTATCCTTTGGCGTAGGGTTTGGCCTGTTTGTCCAATATAGAGAGCTGAAGGGCACTGTTGGCATTTGATGGCATACACAATGTTAGACGATGAGCAATTAAATAGTCCTGAGATGGTATGTTTGATGTTGTTGGGGCCAGTAATGGTGTTGTCCGGGTGTATGTGGCAGCAAAGTTGGCATCTGGGTTTATTGCAGGCTCTGGTACCAGTGTCCATGTTAAAACTAAGTTTGGACTGGTGCTGGTTTCCATCTCCCAATTATGGATTGCTAGGCTGCACATCAGTTAATCGTGGTGGTATTAACTCTGAATGGGTTCCTGAAAACTTGGCGGAGTGTGTGTGGATTTTGCAGCAGAGAAAACTGATAAGCCCGACAATGCCCTGCTCTTGGCTATGGGGAAGGCAGAAAGAGGCAGGCAGGGGACACAATCGCCCACAGGCATCCTCTCTTGCATCATGGAACCCAAGGGGGTCACTTGTACTCTGGAGTGCTGACAGCAACTGCTTGTGGAAGGCAGCTGGCCAGATAGACAAGAAGGGTACCCTGGCAGCTTCCAACTGGCCCAGGGCTTCCAAACTGACACAGCAAAACATATTCAACCACTGACTGTTGCTCATGGAAGAAGAGGGAGACCTCAGCTAGGTAGGGTGGTTTTGTTTTCTGCTTTGCACAAAGGTTTCTGAGCAGCAATTTCCACCAGCTATATTACCGGTACCTTAAACCCACTAGTCTTCCAAGCAGCGAGTGGGATTAAAATCCTTACTGTAGAAATGTCTAACAGTGGCCCTGTGGCTACAGCAACATGGGGATTTGCCCCTCCCACATTTCCTTCCTGAAGACCCGGACTACTGAAGCGTCCTGTGTGACTCAAAAGCTTGCACCTGGCGTTTCAAACACCGGCGACTCCCAATAAATTGGTTGCTTTGCGCTTCTTGTCCTGGGGGCAACCAATGCAGATGCTGAGACTTTGATCTCTCTAAGCAGGGGTTGCCTGGCTTGCTTTGGTTTTTTTAAGGGAAGGGAAAGGAAGAGGAGAGAGGAGAGGCGAGAACAACACAGCTCAGATTGCACAAAGCCCGTAAATGCCAAAACCCACATGGTAGTTTTCTGTTTTGTTAAACGGGAAGGCTGATCTCTGATTAGAGAGCGATGGGTGGTGGGGAGAGCGGGAGAGAGCGCTTCTCCTGTAAATGTTTATTTCTCCATGGCAACTCTGCTTAACAATGACTCCTGTTATTCCCTTTCGAAAGAGAGGAGGGCTGTGTTGCCAAGGAAAAGGGGAACAAAGCTCATTCTTCCACACCACTCAGTGTGTGTGTGTGGCCAGCATCCTCCTGCCTTCCACAGGGGCCAACCAGATGCCTCTGGCAAAGGTCACAAGCAGGACTTGAGTGCAGCCTCTCTCTGCCTCTGGCCATGGAGGAAGGTAAAAGGTAAAGAGTAAAGGAACCCTAGCAGTTCAAAAGCACGTCAAAGCACAAGTAGATCAATAGGTACCGCTCCAGTGGGAAGGTAAACGGCGTTTCCGTGCGCTGCTCTGGTTTCGCCAGAAGCGGCTTAGTCATGCTGGCCATATGACCCGGAAAAACTGTCTGCGGACAAACGTCGGCTCCCTCAGCCAGTAAAGCGAGATGAGCGCCGCAACCCCAGAGTCGTCCGCAACTGGGTCCTTTACCTTTACCTTTAGCACAGGGTAAGCTCCCCAAAATAGGGACCCAGGTGGCGCTGTGGGTTAAACCACAGAGCCTAGGGCTTGCTGATCAGAAGGTTGGCAGTTCGAATCCCTGCGACGGGGTGAGCTCCCGTTGCTCGGCCCCAGCTCCTGCCCACCTAGCAGTTCGAAAGCATGTCAAAGTGCAAGTAGATAAATAGGAACCGCTCCGGCGGGAAGGTAAACGGCGTTTCCGTGCGCTGCTCTGGTTCGCCAGAAGTGGCTTTGTCATGCTGGCCACATGACCTGGAAGCTGGACGCCGGCTCTCGGCCAATAAAGTGAGATGAGCGCCGCAACCCCAGAGTCGGACACGACTGGACCAAATGGTCAGGGGTCCCTTTACCTTTACCTTTAAGCTCCCAAAAACACAGCTGCACCTTTCAGAAATCGATTCACTACACTTCACAGTGAGTTATTGTCAGAGATAAGGATTATACTCCATTATTGCATTATTTTCAGAAGATGGAAGCCCCCCACTCAGGTGGAGACCCCCAACTCCTTAGCACCAGTAAGAACCCCCAGCATCCTTCACTTCCCCTGCCTTACCAATTCCCCCGTCATTTCCGTCCCCATCTGACGAGGGCTCGGCTTCCGTGACCTGAATGTCTGGTAAGGTTGACGGCTTTATGACTGACCTAAGCAGGGAAGAGACAATGGAAGAATTTTAGAATTTATTTAAAGAAGTATTATAATATCTAAAAATTAGTAATGTATTGAAAGTGTTAAATAAGCTCAGAATAGAAAGAGATGTTCAGTAGAATAGAAATTTTTATAATTAAGTGGTATATAAGAACTATGTTGAATGACTTTATTGTAAGGAGGTATATTTTGTGAGTGGAATGAAGGATACAGGGTTTAAAATAGAGGAGGATGTTTATTAAAATATGAAATTGGAAACTGCTAAAGAGGAATAGTATTGAACTTTAGATAGGGAGGTTCCGAGGAGGTCAATTGGATGTAATAAGCAGATAGGTTCATAGAAATTTAAGTTTATTGGATATTGTTTGTTCTGTATTGTTTTGTATTTGTTTATTTTTGTTTCTTATTTTTAAGTGTTGTCCAAAAAAAAGTTTGGAAAACCAATAATTTTTTTAAATAATAATACTAAAAAAAGCAGGGAAGAGACAAAAGAAGAGAATTCAGGACTTAGAAAATACCTTGCAAGATTTTCCCAAGTGTTCTAAAAACACAGATTGATGCAAGCAATTATTGTTCGTCTACTCATGTGAACAGTAAACACAACACAAAACCATAGTGGCAACTTATGTGAGCGTGATGATTCTGTTGTTGTTGTTGTTGTTGCAAGATTCATTCGTTAGCTGTGATTCCTGCACTGTAGGGGGGTTTGACTACTGTAATTCGCTCTATGCGGGGCTGCCCTTGAAGCTGTCCCAGAAACTCCAGCGGGTGCAGAATGCTGCAGCGAGGCTCCTCACGGGGTCCCTGCCATGGGAGCATATTCACCCAGTGCTTTTTCCAGCTGCACTGGCTCCCAGTGGAGTACAGGGTCAGATTTAAGGTGCTGGTTTTGACCTTTAAAGCCCTTCGCGGCCTAGGACCCTCGTACCTACGGGACCGTCTCTTCTGGAATGCCCCACGGAGGACCTTAAGGTCCATAAATAGCAACACTCTAGAGGTCCCTAAGGAAGTTAGATTAGCCTCAACCAGAGCCAGGGCCTTTTCAACACTGGCTCCAACCTGGTGGAACACTCTGTCTCATGAGACCAGGGCCCTGCAGGATCTGATTTCTTTCCGCAGGGCCTGTAAGACAGAGCTGTTCCGCCTGGCCTTGGAATCAACTTGATCCCCTCCCCCTCTTTCCTCCCCCCCCCCCCCCCCCCCGTGATGGAACTCCTGTTTGGGGACTTCCCTGGCACTTTTCTGGCCCATGTAGGACCAGTCTGGATAGTCAGCCTTGGTGAAGAGTTGACGGTTTCTTCCCCAAATAGTTTTTGATTTGAGTTCCTACTGAAATGAGGCTGCACTTTAATGTTGTATTTTAATCTTGTTTTTAAGTTGTATTTTAATCAATTGTTTTTATACTTGGTGTTAGCCACCCTGAGCCCGGTCTTGGCTGGGGAGGGCGGGGTATAAATAAAAATTATTATTATTATTATTATCCTATATAATAAAGTGCCTGTGTCCCTGCGTCCAACTTTCCGTGTGTCACGGAAGTGCGCTACTGCGCATGTCCCCCACGGACGCAGGGATTGGAGCGGCCGGAGAGGGGGGCGTGTCCGGAAGGCAGCGGCGGCGCACGTGCGTTGTCAGTTGCGCCAGCGCCGCTGCCTCGCACGGACGCAGAGCCCAATCCCCGCGGCTCCGAGGCCTAGCGGCCTGGGATGGCCCATCCGCCGAGGGAGCGCCGGCTCCTGAGGCTGCCCATCCGTGCTGCTTTAAAGCAGCACGGACAGGCAGCTCCAGGAGCCGCCACTACCTCAGCGGGAGCGGCGCTCCCTCGGCGGATCGCTCAGTCACCGCGGGAGCAGCAGCGCCGGGCTCCCGCGGTGACTGAGCGATCCGCCGAGGGAGCGCCGGTTCCTGAGGCTGCCCTCTTCTAGCGCCCGTTATCTTAACGGGCTTAATTTACTAGTTATTATTATATGACACCTGGGGTCCCTTCCAACTCAACAATTCTATGATTCACCACAGAAGTAGCCAGCATGATCCTTCAGACACTAATAGACACCACAGAGGAAAACACTTTCAAAACATAGTGTCAGAATTGCCTCGAGTTGGACATTAGGCAGGAAGCAGGGATAAAATTATGTGTGAGGTTTAAATATTTTTGAACGCTTTGCTTAGTAAAACAGCTCCTCCCTGCATGCAGCAAAACAAGAAGAGGACATTGCTAAATCTTTTGACCAAGGTGTGCTTATTTTTGACATGCAGGGAAAATTCAAAACTGCAGCTGTCCCTGGAGTCTGAAGCTCCACCCTCCAGAATCCTACCACCTCCTTCTGTGTAATGTGTAGAATGGATCCGTGCCATGTTAGCGACAGACTCTGGTTACAGCAGAAATTACTGAGCATTTCCCAAAGCAATGAAAACAAAAACAGCAACCGAGAGGCTCTGTTGCCATCCTGCCTATAATTTCTACTTACAAAAGGTCTTTATTTATCTGCAACTTGTGATCATGTAGATTACGGTGTTCCACAAGCAGAAATAATCAAGGTCATGGTGCCACTTGGATAGTCTGGGCTGCATGTTGTGCAGTTCCCAAGTTGGTTTGTTCATGGGGATCCTAGATGCAGACAGACCAGCCTTGTACTTGGCTATATCTTCTACCCAAGGAGAACGGGCAGAGAGCAGGATGAGCCCAGCAGGGGTAGGACTTGAACTCACTCCCCTAAAGCCCAAGTCTACTTCTCCAGTGTTCAGGAAAATCAATGATATTTTTTCCCATTCTTTTAAAAAAGAAGTTTATGATTTCCTCAGTTTGTTTCTGGCCCCAATCCACTCCCACCCTTGTTTCTACACATCAAGGTGCCGCTTTCCTTATCGATATGACACGAGTTCAAACCCTCCCTTAAGTCCCTGGTCACAGAAAAAGTTAAACCAAAATGGTCACAGTGACAGAATCATAGAGTTGGAAGGGACCATAAAGGGTCATCTAATCCCACCCCCTGAAGGGCAGGCACCACAGCTAAAGCATTCCTGGCACACGGCCACCCAACTCTGCATAAAAACCTCTAATGAAGGAGAGTCCGGTGCCAAACACCTCTTACCACCAGAAAGTTCTTCCTAATGTTTAGTCAGAATCTCCTTCTTTGTCATTTGAATACACTGGTTCGGGTCTTTCCCTCTAGAGCAGCAGAAAACAAGCTTTCTCCAACTTCTATGTGACAGCCCTTCAGATATTTGAAGAAGGCCATAATATCTCCTCTCATTCTCCTCTTCTCCAAGTTAAACATACCCAGCTCCTTCAACCGTTCCTCATCAGGCTTGGTTTCCAGACCCTTGATCATCTTGCTCGCCCTCCTCTGCACACGTTCTAGCTTGTCAACCTCCTTCTTATAGTGTTGTGTCCAGAACTGGACAAAGGACTCCAGGCGGGGTCTGACCAAGGCAGAAGAGAGCGGGGCTATGACAGGCATCTCCAAACTGTGGCCCTCCAGATGTTTTGGCCTACAACTCCCATGATCCCTAGCTAACAGGACCAGTGGTCAGGGCATAGCTGTGAACTTTCGGATTTGAAAATAAGGGATTTTCCCAGACTTTCGGATTTGAAAATAAGGGATGCCGCAAGGGCGGTGCAATGGCACCAAGTAGCCTCGCCACCCTGCGCTCCAGAGGCTGCGCGTGAACGGGTGAGCGAAAGAGCGAGCGCATAGACGGCAGGCAGGCTGTCTGTCTGGTTGGGCGTGAGGGTCTGGCTGCACAAGGCATGCAAGCTCAGCCCCCAGTCGGTCTCAGACTCCTTATTGGCAGCCGAGCAACGCAGCTGAGGAGCCTCCCTGGCCGGCAGGGAGGGAGAGGAGCTGCTTCCTTGGAAATCCGGGAAATTTAAGGGATAGCAACAATCCGGGATAGTAGCGGGAAACGGCATTGGAATAAGAGAGTTTACCGCAAAAAAAGGGAGGGTTGACACCTATGGGTCAGGGATTATGGGAAATGTAGTCCAAAACATCTGGAGGGCAGAAGTTTGGGGGTGCCTGGGCTACGACTTCCCTCGATGGGGACACTCGACTTCTGTTGATGCAGCCTCAAATGTCATCAGCTTTCTTTTTGCTGCTGCATCACACTTGACTCATGTTAAGATTGTGGTCTGCTAAGACACCTAGATTTTTTTCTCACACCCACTCACACACACATGCCCTGGATTGTGTACTGACCCGTGCGCTCCCAGGTTGCAGCCGGAATGCCAGGAGGACGAAGAAGGCGGGGGCCGGATGCGCTGGTTGTCGTCCTGCATCTGCAAGCGGATGGGCCTGCGCAGCCCCCAGGAGATGTTCAGCAAGCCCTCCACGATGAACTCCCCTTCTTCCTAGAGGGCACATGAGAGAAGTGACTGAGGGATGGTCCAGAAGCTGGCTTGCTCCAAGGATGCTGCAGAAAACTTCCCCAAGCCCCAAGGATGCTGGTTCTACCTCCAGAGCTGGACCACAGCTCTAATGGAAATGTTAACAAAATATACTCAAACCCCGCGCTATATGAAAATGAAGAACAGCTTTTCAAAAGTTTGGCATCCATTTACTGAATACATTAAGGCAGTGTTCCCCAACCTTGGGCCTCCAGCTGTTTTGGGACTACAATTCCCATCATCCCTGACCACTGGTCTTGCTAGTGAGGGATGATGGGAGTTGTAGTCCAAAAACAGCTGGAGGCCCAAGGTTGGGGAACACTGCATTAAGGTAAAGGAACATGGCTGGCAGACACCCTCTTCTCATGGGTTCCGAAGGATAAACATTATTGGATAATGTACTCTTGAAACTGTGCGAGTTAAACGCGCATAAGATGCAATCATACTGTATTCCTCTGGAACAGGCATAGGCAACCTTGGCTCTCCAGATGTTTTGGAACTACAACTCCCATGATCCCTAGCTAACAGGGCCAGTGGTCAGGGATGATGGGAATTGTAGTTCCAAAACATCTGGAGTGTCAAGGTTAGCCATCACTATTCCAATTTTTAAAAGCAGGTTGCCAGCCCTCATGAATGCATCATTAAAAGTGCATGGGCAGCACACGCTGAATTCTCAGAAGCTGGGGAAAGGGGGAGGCCAAAGGAAAATCACAGAATCTGGGGGTGTCAGAGTTTCCGGGCTTTGCACAGCCCCAAAAATAGTAAAACTGGAATTAAAACTGAATAGTAAACTCTGCACTGCAATAATTTAAAAAGCATCCACATATGAGCCTTTATATAATATTAATATTAATATTAATAAATAATAATTTATTATTTATACCCCGCCCATCTGGCTGGGCTTCCCCAACCACTCTGGGCGGCTTCCAACAGAATATTAAAATACAATAATGTATTAAACATTAAAAGATTCCCTAAACAGGGCTGCCTTCAGGTGTCTTTTTGCATGCATTACACCGTTTGCATGCATTACACCGAGTTCTGGTGACTTGAGCACAGGGTTTCATTTTTGGAATCATGCCCAGGTCACACACCCCTGGGTCACAACATTCTCCCCTAACGTGTCTCTGCGTAGAAGGTCCTCTCACCTCTCGATGCCGGAGCTGCAAGTTCTGGCCTTCGTAGTAGAGATTGTAGGTCTTCAAGTGCAACAACAGTTCATTTCTGAAAGATGTAAAAAAGTGGAACAAGAGCTGTTAGAAGAGCAAATGGAGGAGTTGTCCAGCTCACTTTGCCACATGTAATAATAATAATAATTTTTTATTTGTACCCCGCCCATCTGGCTGGGCCTCCCCAGCCACTCTGGGCAGCCTCCAACAGATATTAAAATACATTAAAATATCACAGGTTAAAAACTTCCCTAAACAGGGCTGCCTTCAGGTATTTTCTAAATGTCATGTAGTTGTTTATCTCTTTGACCTCTGCTGGGAGGGCGTTCCACAGGGCGAGCGCCACCACCGAGAAGGCCCTCTGCCTGGTTCCCTGTAGCTTTGCTTCTCGCAGTGAGGGAACCGCCAGAAGGCCCTCGGCGCTGGATCTCAGTGTCCGGGCTGAACGGTGGGGGTGGAGACGCTCCTTCAGGTTTACAGGACCGAGGCCATTTAGGGCTTTAAAGGTCAGCACCAACACTTTGAATTGTGCTCGGAAACGTACTGGGAGCCAATGTAGTTCTCTCAGGACCGGTGTTATGTGGTCCCAGCGGCCACTCCCAGTCACCAGTCTAGCCGCCGCATTCTGGATTAATTGCAGTTTCCGGGTCACCTTCAAAGGTAGCCCCACATAGAGAGCATTGCAGTAGTCCAAGTGGGAGATAACTAGAGCATGCACCACTCTGGCGAGACAGTCTGCGGGCAGGTAGGGTCTCAGCCTGCGTACCAGATGGAGCTGGTAGACAGCCGCCTTGGACACAGAGTTAACCTGCGCCTCCATGGACAGCCATGAGTCCAAAATGACTCCCAGGCTGCGCACCTGGTCCTTCCGGGGCACAATTACCCCATTCAGGACCAGGGAGTCCCCCACACCCGCTCGCACCCTGTCCCCCAAAAACAGTACTTCTGCCTTGTCAGGATTCAACCTCAATCTATTAGCCGCCATCCATCCTCCATGTGGTAGCTTTGTCCAAAAGTTGCTGCTTTTTGCTATAAAATGTTTAAGGAAATGGGAGCTGACCCCTGACCCCAAACTTGCTCTACTTCAGGGCTCTCCTGAGAAGCTGCCAAGGAAAGCCAAAGTTCCACAGAACATGCTTCTCCAGCCACATATTTCAATGTCCAATCAGAAAATTGCATGCACTTACTGAGAGTCCTTTCCGAGTCCTTTCTGTTGGGGATAATTCAGAATGAAATCCCCAGGTGTCAGAAAAGGTTATTCATGTATGCAACAACTGCGGCCCATGTTTTGCTAGCCCCCAAATGGAAAACGAGCGAGGTCCCAAACAAAGAAGAATGGTGACTTAAGTTGACAGAATATGCACAACTTGCAGACTTAACATATAGAATAAGAGAACAAGAAGAACATATGTTTAAAGAAGATTGGAAAACGTTTATGGAATATATGGAATATAATTGTGTACAGCTGAAAATGCTGGCAGCATTAAGATAAATTCAACAATGTAAATATGTTTCGATGAATGCAATAATGGTATACTGATTGGTATAGTTTTTGTAAAATACAGGTGAAACTCAAAAATTAGAATATTGTGGACAAGTCCATTTATGTAAGCAATTGTTTTCATTAGCTACTGGAGTTTAATATATGAGATAGACTCATGACATGCAAAGCGAGATATGCCAAGCCTTTATTTGTTATAATTGTGATGATTATGGCGTACAGCTGATGAGCACCCCAAAGTTGAGATTGTTACTTTGGGGTTCGCATCAGCTGTATGCCATAATCATCACAAGTATAACAAATAAAGGGTTGGCATATCTCGCTTTGCATGTCATGAGTCTATCTCATATATTAGTTTCACCTTTTAAGTTGAATTACTGAAAGAAATGAACCTTTCCATGATATTCTAATTTTTCGAGTTTCACCTGTATGCAGGGATTTAAGATATGTAAAATGAACCACAGAAAGAGAAGGGAAGTCATTGATATCTCAAGGATGTAAAATAAGTATTTGAAATTGTAAAACAGTGTGTGTGTGTGTGTGTGTGTGTGTGTGTGTGTGTGTGTGTGTGTGTATAATGCACTCAATGTCCATCTTCCTGTAGGGAGTTCTCTAGACTAGAAATGAATGGTTGGTTGTAACTGCCCTCATTTCACCTGTGCCCACAGCTTCATGGCATACAGGCAGGGTGGATTTGATTTAAATCAAACTGATTTAAATCACGATTTAAATCACTAGCAGGGTGGATAAAAATCAACGATTTTTTTTTTTTTTTAAATCTGATTTAAATAAAAAAATCCGATTTAAATAAAAAGAAATCCGATTTAAATAAAAAAAAATCTGATTTTTTTAAAAAAAAAACCTGTTGATTTTTATCCACCCTGCTAGTGATTTAAATCGTGATTTAAATCAGTTTGATTTAAATCGTGATTTAAATCAGTTTGATTTAAATCGTGCATACAGGCACCTCACAGCTTATGCAGCAGTTCAGTTCTGGTTGTCAGTGTTTAAACACAAAATCACGTGAAGCCAGGAGCCCCTGGAACTGCCCCCAACCCACAAGGGGGAGGACTCTTTATCTTGCTCTGGGGAGGTTGCAGGAGGGCTCAGGGAGCCCACTCAGTGAGGCAACGCCTTCCTTTCCGGTCCCACAGCCCTCGTGCCTCTTTCCTAGAGGCCGGTGAAGAAGGCAGCCCCTTGCTTACTGGGCTTTGGGAAGACGGTGCGAGGGCTCTCAGAGAATCCTTGAGTCCTCATGCCTCCTTCCCAAAGCCCGGAAAGCGAGGGAGACCCTCTGGGTGTGCGGAGAACATAAATAAATGGAGAGCAAGGATTGGTGGGTTTCCCGCACTCTCCCATTTATTCACCCTGCCACTCCAATTCATAAGTCAACCCTCCCTTTTTTGGCGGGAAACTCGTTAATTCCAATGCCGTTTCCCGCTGCTATCCCGGATCGTTGATATCCCTTAAATTTCCTGGATTTCAAAGGAAGCAGCTCCTCTCCCTCCCTGCCGGCCAGGGAGGCTCCTCAGCTGCATTGCTCGGCTGCCAATAAGGAGTCTGAGACATGCCATGTGCAGCCAGACCCTCACGCCCAACCAGACAGACAGCCTGCCTGCCGTCTACACGCTCGCTCTTTCGCTCACCCGTTTGCGCGCAGCCTCTGGAGTGCAGGGTGGCGAGGCTACTTGGTGCCATTTCACCGCCCTTGCGGCATCCCTTATTTTCAAATCCGAAAGTTTGAGGAAAAAATCCCTTATTTTCAAATCCGAAAGTTGACAGCTATGCTCCAATTGTGTAAATATGATTAGTGTAAGATGCAAGTTGCCGGTACTCAGGTCTCTCCTCCCTTCCTTGCATGTGCATGCAGTTATACACAGACCCCAGGGATTGGGGCCAGCTGCAAAGAACAAAGGTCTGCCCAGGACATGCAGCCAGCCTCTGACTTACTTCGAAATGTACTTGTCGTGCCCACAAGGGACCGGGTAGTTCTCGCTTATGTAGTCCATCCTTGGAAAGAGTCTTTCATCAGGAACAGAGGCCTGAGGTGAAAGGGGAGGCAGGGAACTGCTTTAAATAAAGCACACAACGATTTACTTTCTGAGATAAATGAAAAGAACACCCTAATCGTTCGTTCAATTCTATGGCGATTTTGTAGACCTCTAATGGGTTTCAGGTCCATGGTTTGTAGTGGGGGGGTGGGGGGGTCCAAAAGGTGCAGAAAGGCGATAGCCCTGCTTGTTTTCCTGGAAGGCCAGCCTGAGAAACAGGAGGTGGGGTGGACTGGCCAGCACCTCAGGCCTTATTGCAATTACTATGTTTATTTCTAAGGGATGCAGGTGGCGCTGTGGGTTAAACCACAGAGCCTAGGGCTTGCCGGTCAGAAGGTCAGCGGTTCGAATCCCTGCGACGGGGTGAGCTCCCGTTGCTCAGTCCCTGCTCCTGCCAACCTAGCAGTTCGAAAGCATGTCAAAAGTGCAAGTAGATAAATAGGTACCGCTCCGTCGGGAAGGTAAACGGCGTTTCTGTGCGCTGCTCTGGTTCGCCAGAAGCGGCTTTGTCATGCTGGCCACATGACCCGGAAGCTGTACGCCGG
The DNA here is from genome assembly GCA_034641395.1 of Darevskia armeniaca. NCBI lineage: Eukaryota > Metazoa > Chordata > Lepidosauria > Squamata > Lacertidae > Darevskia > Darevskia armeniaca. The sequence goes on along the minus strand of JAWWNF010000734.1, from coordinate 867,392 downwards.
CTCCCTCGGCCAGTAAAGAGAGATGAGCGCCGCAACCCCAGAGTCGGTCACGACTGGACCTAATGGTCAGGGGTCCCTTTACCTTTATGTTTATTTCTATCCCGTCTTTTGCCCGGACGGAGACTCGAGGTGGGTTACACATATCAAAACAACACAGAGCATATATATATAACAATTAAAAAGTAATTAAACTAAAAACAATATTAAAAATACATCTATTGAAATACAACAGCACCCTCCCCTCCGTGGTTTCCAGAAACTGCCATTTGGGAGCCATCCTGGCTAGAAGCCACTGACAGAAGCCCTCTCCTCCATGAATCAGTGTTACCTTTTCTTTTGCACAATGTATTCTGCCCACTTATACTATGCTATGCAATTGGACTGAATCTGTATATCGCTAAGTGACACAAAGGGCTTTGTAGAGCACTGAAGCCCTCCAGCTGACCACAGATTAGGCCACCCCATCCAACTTCTGAAATTTTCACAGGCATCACACAAATCTTTGAAGCCATAAGGACTAGATACTTAACAGGGAAAGACAAAGCTCTCCAGTGCTGAATCTGATTCCTGTGCCAAATGCCACCCTGAACCCCTTCTTCTTTCCCAGGGATCAGCAAACTTTTTCAGCAGGGGGGCCGGTCCACTGTCCCTCAGACATTGTGGGGGGCTGGATTATATTTTGAAATAAAAAATTAACGAATTCCTATGCCCCACAAATAACCCAGAGATGCATTTTAAATAAAAGCACACATTCTACTCATGTCAAAACACCAGGCAGGCCCCACAAATAACCCAGAGATGCGGTTTAAATAAAAGGGCATATTCTACTCATGTAAAAACACACTGATTCCTGGCCCGTCTGCGGGCCAGATTTAAAAGGCGATTGGGTCGGATCTGGCCTCCGGGCCTTAGTTTGCCTACTCATGTTCTTTCCCCTTGCTCTCTGGGATTGTATCTTACGCCACCTCTAGGCATAGTCTCTTGTTTTGGCTTCTGTAGCCTAACAGGTGTCCACAAATCTTGCTTTGTATCTGCTTGAAGGCTCAAAGCAGGAAACCCAGAAGTCTTAAAACCGCTGCTGCATCCGCCAAGCATTGTTCTTGAGTTGGGGGGGAGCAAAACAGAAGCACTAAGAATATCACCACCTCCCAGCAGAGCGGCTGACGAAATTCTGAATTTCCTGCCTCCCCTGAGCTGCTTTCCTAACCACCCTGACAGCTGTCTGTTTCAGGGCCTTTCCTTCTGCAACAGCTTCTGGGGCTGTTCAGCAAGGGAAGCTCAAGACTTGCACAAAGCAAAGGAGAAAATGATATCTCCATCCACCCCCCCCCACCCTATTTCCAAACTACTGTGCCGTTGTCTCTTCAAGACTGGCAGTGGTGGCTGGGAGTGCCTTTTTCTTCAGCTCTGGCTGGTTTGCTGGACTGGATCACTGCAACGTGCTCTTTGTGGGGCTGCCCTTGAAGACGACTCGGAAACTTTGGCCGGTCCAAAACACAGGAGCTGTGTTTCCACTTAGATCTCATATAACCCATTTTGAAACTGCTGCACTGGTTGCCAGTGTGTTTCTGGACCCAATGAAGGTGCTCACATTGGTGCTTAACGGTGCTATTTTTCTAGAAAAAGAGGTGCCGGAACTCACCAGGAACCAGGGTGGATTTGATTTAAATCAAACTGATTTAAATCACGATTTAAATCACTAGTCAATAAGGCTCAGGGTGGATAAAAACCAACGATTAAAAAATAATAATCAAAAAAATCCGTTTTTAAAAAAAATCGTTGATTTTTATCCACCTGAGCCTTACTGACTAGTGATTTAAATTGTGATTTAAACTGTGATTTAAATCAGTATGATTTAAATCAAATCCACCCTGCCATGAACTCCTCCCTTGTTCTCCTAGTATGGCAATAGCGCCTGCCTGAGAGGTGCCAGAACTGAGTTCTGGCTGGGGGGGGGGAAAGCCCCGGTGTTTAAAGCCCTAAATGTCTCAGGCTCCAAATACCTGAGAGGCTGCCTCCTTTCCTACAGACTTCAAGTGCTGAGATCGGCAGAGGGGGACCCCTCCGCTCTCGGAGGCTTGGCATGGCGGTGGCCCATGGGAAGAGTGCCTTCTCTGTGGTGGCCTCTTAGCTGTGAAACTGCCTCCCTGCAAACGCGTACCTGGCACCTGCATTGTACGGCTTTTGGAGGATGCTGAAGATGTACCTCTTGACACTAGCTTTTGACACCTGAGGCGTTTGGTTTTTTTAGGAATCAAGCTTCTTTTATGGTTGTAAGTTGTTTTTAGTTGTTATTAATATTGTGCTTTAATGCTGTTGTTGTTGTTTAGTCGTTTAGTCGTATCTGCCTCTTCGTGACCCCATGGACCAGAGCACGCCAGGCACTCCTGTCTTCCACTGCCTCCCGCAGTTTGGTCAGACTCATGTTGGTAGCTTCGAGAACACTGTCCAACCATCTCACCCTCTTTCGTCCCCTTCTCCTTGTGCCCTCCATCTTTCCCAACATCAGGGTCTTTTCCAGGGAGTCTTCCCGCAGGGCCTGCAAGACGGAGCTGTTCCGCCTGGCCTTTGGGTTGGTTTTAGTTTAACTCTGATGTTTCATTCCTTTATGGTTTGATTGGTGGGCTACTTAAAAATAAGGCTGCATTTTAAACTTTAAATCATATTTTAACCTGCATTTTAATTGATTGTTTTGTATGTTCTGTTGTGATTTTATTGGTGTTAGCCGCTCTGAGCCCGGTCTTGGCTGGGAAGGGTGGGGTATAAATAAAAATTTATTATTATTATTATTATTATTCTCTTCTCATGATGTGGCCAAAATATTGGAGCCTCAGCTTCAGGATCTGTCCTTCCAGTGAGCACTCAGGGCTGATTTCCTTCAGAATTGATAAGTTTGATCTTCTTGCAGTCCATGGGACTCTCAAGAGTCTCCTCCAGCACCATAATTCAAAAGCATCAATTCTTCAGTGATCAGCCTTCTTTAGGGTCCAGCTCTCACTTCCATACATCACTACTGGGAAAACCATACCTTTAACTATACGGACCTTTGCCGGCAAGATAATGTCTCTGCTTTTTAAGATGCTGTCTAGGTTTGTCATTGCTTTTCTCCCAAGAAGCAGGCGTCTTCTAATTTAATGCTGTTACCCATGCTCAAAGTCAAACCTCAGGGTGAAGGGCAGGTAATAAACAAGCAAGCAAGCAAACAATTTGCCTTCCCCAGCAACCAAGGGCCACAAGCTAGCCAAGGGACACTTGGGTAGGTAGGCCACCGGGCCACCAACACCTCCCTGCCACCTCTCCCACAGTGACGCTTGCTGCCTTAAACAAATACCGGGGGGGCACAACCAATGCACACCCCTTTAGCAGTGCATGCAAGACACCCCCTGGAAGCACACAGCCAGGGCTGGCTACCTCTCTGTCTGCTTTCTCAGCCAAGGGTCTTTGCCAAAGAAACTGCCCGGATCATGCTGGGCGATGGGGACTCAGCAGGCAAGACAGTGAGCCGTCCTAACCAGGCCAGGAACAGCAAAACCATCTCCACCAGTGCACTGGCTCAGGTGTGTGGGAATGGGGCGGGGGGAGTATTTGCCTCCCCCTGAAGGAGCAAGTTCCAGAGTTTTAACTACCATTTTTCGCTCTATAAGGCGCACCTGACCATAGGACACACCTAGTTTTTAGAGGGGGAAAGCCCCATTTTTTTGAGGATCAGCTCAAATCTCTGCAGCTTTTGCAAAGGAGAAAAGCGCCATTTTTTGAGGGTCAGCTCAAAGTTGTTGAGCTTACTTTGCAAAGGGAAAAAACCCTGTTTTATGGGGTTTAACTCACAGTTCTGCAGCTTCAGGAAAGGAAGCCATTTCTACAGTTTCCAGACAGATAATCTAATCAGCCAGTCACATGTCGCTGGGGAAACAGCCTCCCTCTGCAAGGGGGCGGGGCTGGAATCGCTCTCCCTTATCTCTCTCCCCTGCTCAGTGGGCTTCCTTTCAACACCACCTTCTCTTTTTAAAAAAAGCACGATCTGCTTTTGCCCCTGGGCAGTTCAGCTCCAGGGACCACACATTCACTCCATAAGACGCACAGACATTTCCTCTTACTTTTTAGGAGGAAAAAAGTGCGTCTTATGGAGCGAAAAATACGGTATGTGTTGTGTGAATAAGTCCTTTCTTTGTCCTGAATCTCCTAATGTTCAGTTTCATTGGATGTCCAAGAGCTCTAGTGTTATGAGAGAGGGAGTAAAAGCTTATCTCTATCCACTTTCTCCATGCCAGTCATGTCTTACTCGCCTTTTCTCTACACTAGAAAGTCACAAATGCTGCATCTTAGATCTCCCACATCCTGCCTGGTTTGGCCCCAAGCTTAGAAACAGATGGGGTTTCCTGTGTGCATTTGGGGTGGGTGGGGGCAGGGGGCAGAGGACAAACAGCTCAGCTGGACTGAAAAGCAGAGAGTTTACTAGGAATCCAAATATTCCCACCAAACGCTTCAGCTTAAGTCTTAGTTAAAGGTTCCGCCCATAACCTAATGAGAAAAATAAAACCTGGGTACTGGAACAAAAGCACTGGGTACTGAAACAAAAAACCCAGTTTGTCAGTGGCCCATAAAAGTATGCTTTCCGCAGAGTTAAATGCAACAGAAAAACTTAACTTGACTAAAGCAAGCGCCAGGAGTGAAAAAGAACTTTACTAAACTGGAGTTTAATTTCAAAAGCAAAGTAAGAACTCCTTGCTAATTTTTGTCCTTTACAGAGACTCTGTTCAATTAATACTAAATACATTTTATCAATGTAAATACATTTTATCATTTTATCAAAAGACGCCTGCTTCTTGGGAGAAAAGCAATGACAAACCTAGACAGCATCTTAAAAAGCAAAGACATCACCTTGCCGACAAAGGTCCGTATAGTTAAAGCTATGGTTTTCCCAGTAGTAATGTACGGAAGTGAGAGCTGGACCATAAAGAAGGCTGATCGCCGAAGAATTGATGCTTTTGAATTATGGTGCTGGAGGAGACTCTTGAGAGTCCCATGGACGGCAAGAAGATCAAACCTATCCATTCTTAAAGAAATCAGCCCTGAGTGCTCACTGGAAGGACAGATCCTGAAGTTGAGGCTCCAGTACTTTGGCCACCTCATGAGAAGAGAAGACTCCCTAGAAAAGACCCTGATGTTGGGAAAGATTGAGGGCACAAGGAGAAGGGGACGGCAGAGGACGAGATGGTTGGACAGTGTTCTCAAAGCTACTAACATGAGTTTGGCCAAACTGCGAGAGGCAGTGAAGGATAGGCGTGCCTGGCGTGCTCTGGTCCATGGGGTCACGAAGAGTCGGACACGACTGAACGACTGAACAACAACAACAACAACAACACATTTTATCAAAAGATTCTCATTCCTATACTCCCAGCCACAAACACTCCCACCAACTCCAAAAGCTAGGAGCAATAAACGCTTTGCAGCAGAGCCTTAAAGACACCCAGTGCCGCCCACGCTTCGGCCAATTAATGACAAAACACAAACACCTGTAATACTTAAAGAGACAGCACCGGTTTTAGACATCAGACTGGCCTAGGTATACTTTTCAAAACCCAACACATTTGGGGTGGGTGGGGGCAGGGGGCAGAGGACAAACAGCTCAGCTGGACTGAAAAGCAGAGAGTTTACTAGGAATCCAAAGACTCCCACCAAACACACTGCAGGATTTGTTCTCCATCCTTGACACCCGGGACTAGAGTGGGGCTTCCGCAGACCGCTGTCAAGTCATTCACCAAGTCAGGAAACCCCAGCCCTCCATTCTTCATCCTGGAGAACAAGGAGAGGTCCGGCACTGGCAAAAGCAGCATTGAGGTCCTTGGGAAAGACCCCCTCCCCAACCCTTAAAAGTACAGCTCACACGTCCTGCTCAAAAGGACCCCTTGAAGATAAGGCTTCAAGGCTTCTGTGATTCTCAGACACACTTTCCAGCAGAAGCAGCGGAGTTCCTGACTCTTTCCAGATGTTCTGGTGTGGGAGCTTAATTCTATTTGGCAACCCAAACTCTGAGCATCCACTGCACCGGTTAGGAGGAAGGAGCAGAGCCTTGGCAGATGAAAATGATGGACTATATGGAACTCGCTGAACTGACAGGGAGACTCCGCGACCAGAGGGAGGAGGCGGTGGGAAAAGACTGGAAGAAGTTTAAAGTACCGTATTTTTCGCTCTATAAGGCGCACCTGACCATAGGACGCACCTAGTTTTTAGAGGGGGAAAGCCCCAATTTTTTGAGGATCAGCTCAAATTTCTGCAGCTTCTTTTTGCAAAGGAGAATAGCCCCATTTTTTTGTGGATCAGCTCAAATTTCTGCAGCTTCTTTTGCAACGGAGAAAAGCCCCATTTTTTGAGGATCAGCTCAAAGTTGTTGAGCTTACTTTGCAAAGGGAAAAAAACCCTGTTTTATGGGGTTAAACTCACAGTTATGCAGCTTCAGGAAGCCATTTCTACAGTTTCCAGACAGATAATCTAATCAGCTCCAGGGACCACACATTCGCTCCATAAGGCGCACAGACATTTCCCCTTACTTTTTAGGAGGAAAAAAGTGTGTCTTATGGAGTGAAAAATACGGTATATATCAAGGACTATTGTAAGATTCAAAGTTAGGAAAAAGCTGGAAGAAGTGATAGCTTACAGAGTAGACTAAGGATTGAATAGGTAAATGTAAGGTAATAAAAGAGTAAGGTAATAAAATAATTAAGTAATATAGGACAATGATTTTAGTAATGTAATAATTAATTAAAAATGAGAGGAAATTACTAAAGATGAAAGACAGTGAAACGCAGCAGGAGGGATTGGAGGAAGTCACTTCAAGATGATTTGGGGAAAAGAAGGGGGAAATATGATGTTTGTTTTTTTATTGTTTCAATTTGTATGCGTATTTGTATGTGATGTATGTTATGTTAAGTTTATGTTTATATGTTTGGGAAAAACCAATAAAAATTATTTAAAAAAAAAAAGAGGAAGGAGCAGAGCCAGCTGTGCAAGGAAGCATCTCTCCCTCGAGAGAGGAGATTTTGGAAGCAGATGCACTAAAGAGAAGAAAGCAGGGGCAGAAGAAGGCGCTAGTTCAAACCACGGGCCTATTTCCAGTAGGAAAAGAGGAATGGGTGGAGGAGGAGGGCTGGAGCTACAAGGCAAACAGAACTCTTTTTTATTTCTGGTATGTGTGTGGACACAAGAGCCTGCAGGATCAGGCCAGTGGGGGCCTATCTAGTATAGCAGGGCCCTCTCCCCTCCTGCAGCTTCCAGCAACTGGCATTCAGAAACCTCGCTACCTCCAACTGCAGAGGCAGAGCGCAGCTGTCATGGCTAGTAGCCATCGACAGCCCTCTCCTCCATGAATTTGTCCATCTTCTTTTAAAGCCACCCAAGCTGAAGGCCATGACTGCTTCCTGTGGGAGGGAGTTCCATGGTTTAACTACACACCGTGCGAAGCAAGACTTCTTTTTATCTGTGCATGTTGGTTTCCTGCTATTGCAAGGCCTTAATTTCTAGTCCACTAGTTTATGTTTTTATTACTGCTTTCATTTTTGTGAGCTGCTCCGGCTTTTTTGGGAGCACCGACGAAATCAAAATACCTGCAAGAGATGTTTTAAATTTTGAATTCTTGGCACTGCCTGCCCACCTTGAAATGACTCAGCCATGAAGCTGAGTGTCACCCAGCATTGCAAGCCCAGTGCCAGCACCTGGAACAGTTGGGCAAAACCCAGTGCCCACTGTTTACTCACCAGGGCTGATTCTACATTTGCTTTGTGTGTGCATGCATTTAAAAAAAAAATTTGGAGGCCCCCCCCCCAAGTAATGGGGATAAAATGCTGCTGGGGAGACAACATATGCTGCCTCCTGCCTAAGCTTCTTTGAGGAAGCTTTAAAAAAAACCACACAATTAATGTTGGGGCCTTTGTGTACACTGCAAACACTGGTGTGTTGTGAGAATGCAAAGCTTTGCAATAATCCAACCTAGAGTGACACTGGCCTTTGGACCAGCTGTTACGCCTGCCGTCCATTCTTCCTGGAGCAGGGCCACTGGGCATCCCCTCCCTCCCTCCCTGCCACCCTCCTCCATCTCGAAGGCAGTCTGCTCTCCAAGGCAGCCCTTCCCATCTGGCCTTACTGAAAGTCGTTCCATTTGTTAAGGGAGACACAGAACCATCCATCTGCCTGATGGCAGCAGCGTTCCCAGATGCCCAGGGATGAGCGATGGAGGAAGGAGCAGAGGAAAGAGGAGGGGAGGAAAGAGGCCAACCACACCAGGTGCGGAACAACTAAACCTGCAGCCTGCAGAAGCACAAAAATATACTCCGCAGCACACTGCGCTACCCTGCTTAAAAGAGGTTATTCTGCACACACCATCACCCTGTTCGGGCATGTGGTACCCATTTAAAGGTAAAGGTAAAAAAGGGACCCCTGACAGTTACCATATTTTTCGCTCTATAAGGCGCACCTGACCATAGGACGCACTTAGTTTTTAGAGGGGGAAAGCCCCATTTTTTTGAGGATGAGCTCAAATTTCTGTAGCTTCTTTTGCAAAGGAGAAAAGCCCCATTTTTTGAGGATCAGCTCAAATTTCTGCAGCTTCTTTTGCAAAGGAGAAAAGCCCCATTTTTTGTGGATCAGCTCAAAGTTGTTGAGCTTACTTTGCAAAGGGAAAAAATCCTGTTTTATGGGGTTTAACTCACAGTTCTGCAGCTTCAGGAAAGGAAGCCATTTCTACAGTTTCCAGACAGATAATCTAATCAGCCAGTCACATGTCGCTGGGGAAACAGCCTCCCTCTGCAAGGGGGCGGCGCTGGAATCTCTCTCTCTTATCTCTCTCCCCGATCGTTTGCTGAGCAGTTGCTCAGCGGGCTTCCTTTCAACACCCCCTTCTCTCTCTCTCTTTTTTTTAAAAAGCACGATCTGCTTTTGCCCCTGCGCAGTTCAGCTCCAGGGACCACACATTCGCTCCATAAGACACACAGACATTTCCCCTTACTTTTTAGGAGGAAAAAAGTGCGTCTTATGGAGCAAAAAATACGGTAAGTGCAGTCGGAAACGACTCTGGGGTTGTGGTGCTCATCTCACTTTACAGGCTGAGGGAGCTGGCGTTTGTCCGCTCCACAGACAGTTTTTCCGGGTCATGTGGCCAGCATGACTAAGCCGCTTCTGGCACAACGGAACACCGAAACCAGAGCAGCGCACGAAAATGCCGTTTACCTTCCCGCCAGAGCAGTACCTATTTATCTACTTGCACTTTTTAGTGTGCTTTCGAACTGCTTGGTTGGCAGGAGCAGGGGCCGAGCAACGGGAGCTCACCCCGTCGCGGGGCTTCGAACCGCCGACCTTTTGATCGGCAAGCCCAAGCGTCAGTGGTTTAGACCACAGCGCCACCTTGGTACCTATTTACTTGTTGCATTTTTTCAAGGTGGCGTACATGGTTTCCCCACTTGTCATGTAATCCCAACAACCCTGTGAGGTACATTAGGCTGAGAGAAGACAGTGACTGGTTCAAGGTCACCCAGTGAGCTTCATGGCCGAGTAGGGAATCAAACCCTCGTCTCCCAGGTCCCTGGCTTCCATGGCCAGTGAGGGCTACCCATGGACTCTGAATGCACAGAGAGGTCCTCAAGAACACACAGTGGAAACCGCTACTTTCAGTGCCGGCCGTGGCTGAGTCTGAAGCAGGGTGTGTTTGCTTCCAACACAGGGACAGGAACCCTCAGAGATGGAGGTTCCTTCTGTTGGAAATGGAAAAGGAGACCACTCTGTCAGACTAACACCGGGTGCTTGGTGTGGGGCTGTCGACGGGAGGGGGCTGGCCCCACACTTTCCTGAGAGCTATTTCACATGGTGGGAACCAGACAGCTGAACAGGGCTTCGGACAGTCCCATGGCTGAACTGAGGAAACCAGACCCACCAGCATTTCATAAATAAATCCAGGGGTGCCCTGGTCACCTCCCTCTTCCCACCCCAAGGCTCAGCGCCTTCCTCCCACCCTGACCCACTGCCAAAGGCACAACTCAACACCAGGCAGTTGTGTAATGATGCGCACCAACTGGAACTTTTCCAGTGGTTCATTACTGTAGATCAGGCATGTCCAATAGGTAGATCGTGGGCCAGTGTGGTGTAGTGGTTAAGAGCGGTGGACTCGTAATCTGGGGAACTGGGTTCGCTTCCCTGCTCCTCCACATGCAGCTGCTGGGTGACCTTGGGCTAGTCACACTTCTTTGAAGTCTCTCAGCCTCACTCACCTCACAGAGTGTTTGTTGTGGGGGAGGAAGGGAAAAGGAGATTGTTAGCTGCTCCTTTGGGTAGTGATAAAGCGGGATATCAAATCCAAACTCTTCTTCTATCGGTAGATCACTGGATGTTTGTGGTAGATCATTGGTAGATCAGTGGCTCCTCCCCAAAGAAGCTGAACAACTGTGGCTCCCCTAAAAAAGCTCAACATTTCACCTCCTCCCTGAAAAAACTCAACAACTTTGACCCAAAGCCCCCGAAAGGGGGTAGATCACTGCCAGTTTTGAACTGTGAGTAGATCGCAGTCTCTTGGGAGTTGGCCACCCCTGCTGTAGATCATGGCATCAGTACAGCTGGCATAAACTTGATTTAAAATATACCCCTCAATGGACTTTCTTGACCCTGATAAGAGTCCTTATCCTGAAGGTGCCCTGGAAAGCTTCCTGATCTCTCAAGACTTTATGTAAATATCAGCACAGTAATCTGTTGTTAGCAAAATTTGATTCACGTCTCCTCTAAAAAGAATGGGCTCCGCATAGAAGACAGGAAACAAACAAAGATAAACCACTTAGTCATTTCTCATTAGGATTATATTCTTTCAACTACAAACTAAGTCAGGTAAGCAGAATAACTAGCAGACAGGAACTTGTCAGAAATGAATAATGAAACAGAGGAATCAAGGTGTTCTTACCAAATTACTCATCTAAAAGACCCCTTCCCTTCTCCATAGCCTAACATTGGCCCCAAACACTTTAGATCAGGGGTCAGCAAACTTTTACAGCCAGGGGCTGGTCCACTGTCCCTCAGACCTTGTGGGGGGCCGGACTATATTTTGGAAAAAAATATGAGTGAATTCCTATGCCCCACAAATAACCCAGAGATGCATTTTAAATAAAAGGACACATTCTACTCATGTAAAAACACGCTGATTCCCGCACCGGATTGAGAAGGCGATTGGGCCACATCTGGCCCACGGGCCTTAGGTTGCCTACCCATGCTTTAGATTTTCAATGGTTGGTCAGCTTTAACAGCTCCAACATGGACCTCTTTCCCCTCTGTGCTCTGAAGGACTAGCTTTGCTTCAGGTATCCCCTCCTCTCTCCCCTTCTTGCTGTACTTTTAGCGTGAGTCTGTGTCAAACACCACACATTCTCTCTTTAGGCTTTTGACAAGGATCATCCTTGTCCTCTTTAGATCAAGCTGTGTCTGTAGGGTGCGAGTTGCTGCCTGCTCCTACTGTAGCTTTGCTCTCTGAAGCAGCACGTACAGGGTGAGTCCTTTAAAAGAGGCCCTGTGGATAGAGTACACATGTTCCACGGCGCCTCTTTTAAAAGACTCACCCTGTATATACACCGTCAATTTCCTGACAAATAATAAGCCAACCTTTTGGACAAGGGAGTGAGTGCCGGACATGCAGACACACACTTTTGTAACAGTCGTTTCTGCTCAACTCCTTTAGAAGCCAAGAGGTCATTTGATCCTTAGGTTAAAGCTATACTACCAACATCTATTCATCCTGCAATAGGTTACTAGCTGCCCAAGAGGCATAGCTGTCAACTTTCAGATTTGAAAATAAGGGATTTTTCCAGACTTTCGGATTTGAAAATAAGGGATGCCGCAAGGGCGGTGCAATGGCACCAAGTAGCCTCGCCACCCTGCACTCCAGAGGCTGCGCGCGAACGGGTGAGCGAAAGAGCGAGCGCGTAGACGGCAGGCAGGCTGGCTGTCTGGTTGGGCGTGAGGGTCTGGCTGCACAAGGCATGCAAGCTCCGCCCCCCAGTCGGTCTCAGGCTCCTTATTGGCAGCCGAGCAACGCAGCTGAGGAGCCTCCCTGGCCGGCAGGGAGGGAGAGGAGCTGCTTCCGTTGAAATCCGGGAAATTTAAGGGATATCAACAATCCGGGATAGCAGCAGGAAACGGCATTGGAATAAGGGAGTTTCCCGCAAAAAAAGGGAGGGTTGACAGCTATGCCAAGAGGCAGCTCGGCAGCTGAAGTGTGGGCACAACAACAGAGTGAGCATTGATTGGCATCTTAAGTGTTCAGCCGCATGCACAACACTGGGCTCCACCAACCTGGCACCTTCGGGACGTTTTGAGCGGCAACTGCCATCAGATCCAGACACCACAACTGTAAGATGCTGGGGCTGATGGGAGCATGTTGATGCTGACTTAAGACGGATGGCAGTTGTAGGCCAAGTAATACGCTATACCAGGCATAGGCAAACTCGCCCTCCAGATGTTTTGGGACTACAATTCCCATCATCCCTGACCACTGGTCCTGCAAGCTAGGGATCATGGGAGTTGTAGTCCCAAAACATCTGGAGGGACGAGTTTGCCTATGCCTGCACTATACCTTTAAAGCACAATTGGAGCACATCCTTTCCCTCAAACAATTCTGGGCACTGCAGTTCATAGCTGTCAACTTTCGGATTTGAAAATAAGGGATTTTTTCAAACTTTTGGATTTGAAAATAAGAGATGCCGCGAGGGCGGTGCAATGGCACCAAGTAGCCTCGCCACCCTGCGCTCCAGAGGCTGCGCGTGAACGGGTGAGCGAAAGAGCGAGCGCCTAGACAGCAGGCAGGCTGGGCATGAGGGTCTGGCTGCACAAGGCATGCAAGCTCCGCCCCCAGTCGGTCTCAGACTCCTTATTGGCAGCCGAGCAACGCAGCTGAGGAGCCTCCCTGGCCGGCAGGGAGGGAGAGGAGCTGCTTCCTTTGAAATCCGGGGAATTTAAGGGATATCAACAATCCGGGATAGCAGTGGGAAACGGCATTGGAATAAGGGAGTTTCCCGCAAAAAAAGGGAGGGTTGACAGCTATGCTGCAGTTGCGAAGTTACAGTTCCCAGCAATCCTTAACAAACTCCAGTGCCCAGAATTCTTTGATGGGGGAAATGTGCTTTGAATGTGCTTCAAAGGTACAGCATGTCTGCAACCCTAGCTTGAAACATCTGGTGGGCACCTGGCTGTAGGAAGCTGCAAGCCAGAGAAGTGTACCAGAGATGCATTTGCTGGCCAACTCGGAGATCCAGCAGGGAGAAGCCTGAAAACCGACACACAGCACCAAATCTAGCAGCATTTTTACAAGGTTTTTTGTTTTGTTTTGTTGCTAAGAGTAAAAACAAAAACAAAAAAAACCAGGACAGTGATCTAGCAGAGATCAGAAAACAGGGACAGCTGGAGGGGTTGCATGACTCCTGGCCTTAGGGAGAGACTTAGATTCCCAGAGCGTTACCTTTGCCTACAGCAAGAAATGCCAAGGGCAGACACACCAAGGCATGCCATGCGGTGGCACCTTGGACCACATGAAGAGAAGACTCCTGGGAGGGCTGGGCTGCCTCCCCCAGGGAGCCTGCAGGCCCATCCTCTGAAGTGACAGCTCTCATTTTAAAAAAGGATTCCGCAGCCTGCTTTCTCACAAGACAAAAAGGCTTCTTTTGGTATCAGTTTCTCAACTTATAGAATCATAGAACCTAAATGGCAGGATCTGATCAGCCACAATACATTTTGCTTCCATTTCACACACATAAACACCCTTGGGGGCCAAACTGACACCCCCCACAAAAGCCATAATCCAAACTAAAAATAACTTTAAAACTATTTTCTTGATCCCAACAAGGCCATCTGCTCTGCAAACCAGCAGCTGCTACCCAGGTGAAACAGCAGCGAAATTGCCCCCTAATCAGGGTGGATTTGATTTAAATCAAACTGATTTAAATCACAATTTAAATCACTAGTCAGTAAGGCTCAGGGTGGATAAAAATCAACAATTTTTAAAAAAATAATAATAAAAAAGATCAGATTTTTTTTTATTTAAATCAGATTTTTTTTTAATTGTTGATTTTTATCCACCCTGAGCCTTACTGACTAGTGATTTAAATCGTGATTTAAATCAGTTGGATTTAAATCAAATCCACCCTGCCCCTAATCCAAAGTCTGGCTGCCAGACCCTTCGCGAGTGTAGTGGTGCTCAGCTCCCCTGGGCAGCACCAGGGCAAAGGATCAAGAGGTAGGCGAAATGGCACTAAGCATCTGTTTGCTGAGACTAACTTTCAATCATTTAATCCTGTACTTTCAACGGTTTTACCATCTTGGCTTCCACACACACAACACACTCTCTCTCTTCCTATATAAGATTTCTTACATTGAAAGCACACCTTTCTTTCCTCCAAGGAGGCACACATAATTCTCCCCCTCCCCATTTTATTCTCCAACAACCCTGGCTCAAGATCACCCAGCAAGCTTCCTGGCAGAGTAGGAATTTGAACCCTGGTTTCACAAGTCCTAAGGGGCCCAGGTGGCGCTGTGGGTTAAACCACAGAGCCTAGGGCTTGCTGATCAGAAGGTCGGTGGTTCAAATCCCTGCGATGGGGTGGGCTCCCGTTGCTCGGTCCCAGCTCCTGCCAACCTAGCAGTTCAAAAGCACGTCAAAGTGCAAGTAGATAAATAGGTACCGCTCTGGTGGGAAGGTAAACGTCGTTTCCGTGCGCTGCTCTGGTTCGCCAGAAGCGGCTTAGTCATGCTGGCCACATGACCCGGAAGCTGTACGCCAGCTCCCTCGGCCAATAAAGCGAGATGAGCGCCGCAACCCCAGAGTTGGACACGACTGGACCTAATGGTCAGGGGTCCCTTTACCTTTTCCCCCCCACAAGTCCTAATCTGAGAGCCAGTGTGGTGTAGTGGTTAAGAGCGGTAGACTCGTAATCTGGGGAACCGGGTTCGCTTCTCTGCTTCTCCCCATGCAGCTGCTGGGTGACCTTGGGCTAGTCACACTTCTTTGAAGTCTCTCAGCCCCACTCACCTCACAGAGTGTTTGTTGTGGGGAAGGAAGGGAAAGGAGACTGTTAACCGCAGTGATAAAGCAGGATATCAAATCCAAACTCTTCTGACACTCTAACACTACATGTCAAAAGATCCCTACATTGCGCCCAATCAATCCTGAGCAGAGGTGTGAATTGCACCCTATTCTCCATCCTGCATATGCTTCACACAAGGATACAGTTTCCTGACACCTGATGGTAGCAGCTGAATGTGACAGAAGTTCTATCTGCTGCTACATCCAATCACAGAAAGGAAGCAGGTTCCTAGTTAATCTGGACTGGTATCCATCATCTTTGCTGGCCTGAGAGCTGCAGCTTCTTTCAGATAAGCGAAGCCTTGAGGTGAGCCCATTCCCCCATGCCTCCCCCAACTTTTTGCTGCTTCTGACTGGGAGGTCTGTGGCAATCTGCAGCAGCAAGGGCTTAAATCCAGCCCAGATGCAACTCGGCAAGCCAGTGTCTCTAACACACTGTTAATGAAGCAACAGCATGTCAGTGCTGGAAGAAGAAGAGTTTGGATTTGATATCCCGCTTTATCATTACCCAAAGGAGTCTCGAAGCGGCTCACATTCTCCTTTCCCTTCCTCCCCCACAACAAACACTCTGTGAGGTGAGTGGGGCTGAGAGACTTCAGAGAAGTGTGACTAGCCCAAGGAGCTGCATGTGGAGGAGTGGAGACGCAAACCCGGTTCACCAGATTACGAGTCTACCACTCTTAACCACTACACCACACTGGGAAGACCCCAGCAGCAGATCTTGCATAAAATTCAAGGGTTCCTTGTGAAAGAGCAAGCAAGAGCATAAGAACAGTCCGTCTGCTGGATCAGGCCAATGGTCCATCTAGTCCAGCATCCCCTTCTCACAGTGGCCAACCAGATGCCCATGGGAAACCAGCAAGCAGGATCTGAGCACAGGAGCCCTCTCTCCACCTGTGACTTTCCAGCAACTGCCTCCATCTCAGCTGGAGAAGACTTTCTGCGGCTTGGGCAAATTATGCAGATCAGTCATGCACACATTTCCCCCTATTTTGCATGGCAATTTTTATTTAATTGTTTTAATTAAATCCAGTGGATTCCAGGGCAGCGTACAATAATAAAAATACGATGCAATTTTACAAAACCCCAATACAGTAATATTCTTCAAACAGGGATAGGAAACTTCCAATTCAACAATGCAGCACTCAGGCATGCCGCTGACTTGGCTTAAAATTAATGGGAACTGAATATACTTCGACTTGTTTTTAGGCAAATTTAAGCACACAGCAACACACTGCCACCCTCCAAGGAAGGATACAGCTTCTGCCCTGGTGCCTTAATTTCCCCCAGGGCTCTTTGCTTAAAGGCAGAAGTTCTGCAGCCTCACAATTCTGGAAATAGCCCCCTTTGGCTCTGCCTCTGGACTTTCCTCCGCAAGCAATGCCTTCCTTCTTGCCAGCTGCAGTTCCCTGCACCCTTCTGCCAAGAATCCCAAATCCTTGGCTTAGAAACCCACCCTGCACTCTCCCACTGATTTTTCTTCCTTCTGTTTCAATTAACCCATCCTTTAGGTCTCTATGGCTACATGCACCAAGATCCACTTGGACCCCCTCTCCTGCTTCCTCTTGCTCTCCGTAGTTCTATAGCTCTCCACAGCCTTAAAAAGCGAATCCAGACTTTTGGCTGCGTTCAGGGCCGGCCCGCCCATAAGGCAGACTGAAGTGGCTACCTCAGGCTGCAGAATCCCATGGGGTGGCACCCCCATTGCCACTGCTGGGGTCATGCGACTGCGGCTTCCGCTGGGAGCTCACAAGCTCTCACCGGAAGCCACTGCACCACCCAGGTGCACCTATGCAAATAAATTCCACCTGCCCAAGTGGAATTCATAGCCAACAAAACTTATTATTAGTCTGCCTGCTCAAATATACATATATTGTAATTTCTGGGCACTTTGATAGCATGGGAGGCAAAGGCAAACCTTTTCTAATTTATAAACAAATAGTTTCCTTGCCTGGTTGCCTGAATCTAGTTTTCACTTGTGCTAGGCAAATCTACTACTCGGAACCCTCTGGCACACTAATAAAGAAATTAATCAGCTTGAGCATTTGGTTTTTATATCTCCCCTTCCAAAAAGTTAGGAAACAAGCCCAGCTTGGAACAAAAAATGCTTCTCTCTGCTTAACGCAGCATGTTCACTTAAGCCTCATTAAGGTTTTCCAGACACTGTTTAACTCTTCTGAAATCTTTTTTCCTAGATTTTCAGCATTTAGCAATAATTCATTTTGTAGCACAATTTAGTTTAGCATCAATTCCTTGCTTATTTCATTACATTTCTATCCCACCTTCCATGGAATTCAAGAGCAGCAAAGCCATGAAAGGGTACGAAGCAGGCCCCCAGATGTGGATCAGAGTACACTGAACCCAAGTGTGTTTCCAGGGTTCATGAGTCCTCCTCTGGGGGTGGGGGGCTTGTTAAACAAAGCAGGGCTCTCCTGTCTGTTTAGGTTTGGACTACTGGAGCTGCTGGGGGCTGAACCTGGGACCTTTTGCATGCAAAGTTTGTGTTCTTCCACTGAATGCCATCTTCTCTGACCCAACTGCTTAGTGACAGGAGAGGGCCTGAGTCTTAATGGCAGAGCTATCAAGATTGTTATGGTCAAGCTGAAGCTAGGAATGCATATGTTTAGTAGTCCTAAAACAACCTGATCACTAGAAAAAGTCAGAGAATTAAATGTTGTTCATGCTGCTCACCAAAACTGAGCACAGAAGAACTGTTGGAGCAGAAAGTGCGGTTTGCAGAGTCAGTTAAGAACCGAGAACAAACCACATATGAACTATCAGCGAAGAATGTAGTGCTTTGCCCCTCTTTCACACAATCCTGGTACCGGAGGAAGAAATTAAGAAGGAGCAGCCAGCAACTGATTCTTCTGCTCTTGGAATAGAGCTGTCAACCCTCCCTTTTTTTGTGGGAAACTCCCTTATTCCAATGCCATTTCCTGCTGCTATCCCGGATTGTTGATACCCCTTAAATTTCCCGGATTTCAAAGGAAGCAGCTCCTCTCCCTCCCTGCCGGCCAGGGAGGCTCCTCAGCTGCGTTGCTCGGCTGCCAATAAGGAGTCTGAGACCGACTGGGGGCGGAGCTTGCATGCCTTGTGCAGCCAGACCCTCACGCTCGACCAGACAGACAGCCTGCCTGCCGTCTATGCGCTCGCTCTTTCGCTCACCCGTTCGCGCGCAGCCTCTGGAGCGCAGGGTGGCGAGGCTACTTGGTGCCATTGCACCGCCCTGGCGGCATCCCTTATTTTCAAATCCGAAAGTTTGGAAAAAATCCCTTATTTTCAAATCCGAAAGTTGACAGCTATGGAGAACAAACCACATATGAACTATCAGGGAAGAATGTAGTGCTCCGTCCCTCTTCCACACAATCCTGGTAGCGGAGGAAGAAATGAAGAAGGAGCAGCCAGCAACAGATTCTTCTGTACTTGGAAGCCAGAGATTCCAGAGCTGGATATTAATAAGTTTGAATGTTACCCACCCTCAGCCTTCAGGAACAGAGCAGATTAAGAAATATGCAGATGTTGGGCTCCAGAAGAGATCTTGCTGAACATTAAACATTATACTGGAGGTTACTTGCTAGAGCTGGGCAAAATGGGAGGAAGAGGACGGGAGAGTCTCAAAGGCAGGCAGAAGAGAAGCAAAGCAAAAGTTTGCAGGCGGAAATTAAGTCCATTGCAAGAGAAGAATCTTTTGGCACTAACAAAAAATTTGGCAGAGGTTTACTGAGACTTCATCAGATGCAATGGGACTTAATATCTCAAAGTGCGGAGGGTGGGGGGAGCCTGAACACACCTAAATTTACAATCCTGTGCATTTAGGAGACATGTCTGGGGTACAACCTACAAGAGTAACATACAAGCTCTCTTTCCACCTGGCTAAAGTCCACCCCCCGAAAAAAGCTAATGGTTAACAGGAATAGAGAGACTCACCCCTATGCGTAGTGCAGCACTTTGCAAAACTCTCAAACCCCACTTTCTTCCTCTTTCAGCCGCCCCTCCCCCTCCCCCACCCAACCCACTTCCTCATCCTCTGCGGAGCACAGAATCTGAGTCCCAGTGGCAGATAACAAATTACCGGGGTGGGGTGGGGGGAGGGGGCAGAGATGGTACAGCCAGCCACAAAGGCAGCGAGAATCCATCACCGGGAGGGATGAATAGAGAGACACAAAGCGATGGGGAGGGAGGGAGGGAGGGAGGAGGAGTCACCCACTTAGAGGAAGGGAATCCCCTCCCCAAATTCCCAGTCCCTGGGGTGGCCTTCCTTAATTAATATCCTCTTCCTTCACTCCACTCCAGTGCCTCCAGGGCCTCCAGAGAACCCAGGAGTCCTGGCCTGTCCCAGTGTCCCACCCCGCGCCAGTCAAAGCAGCACAAACTGTTTCCTCTGAACCACTACACTCTCCTCCCAGAGAGTGTCAGAAAGTCGTCCTGGGCTGGGCCCAATCCTGCCCGCACAAGCACCCACTGCGATGAATGGGAGCCACAAAGGGCCCGCTCCTCCCCTCAATTCCCATTCATTCATTCATACATCCATCTGAACAGCTGCTTGCGCAGGAGACCCTCCTCTTCTCCGAGCCCCGCTCCGGGAAGGATGGGCTCCAGGTCACTTGGTCGCTTCTACGTCTTCCCCAGACGGGTTTACTCGGAAGCAAGGCGGTTGGGGCTAAGCGGATAGGTCAGGGATAAGCGATGGGGAGGGAGGGGGGTTCCGCCGGGCATCCACCCCCCCCGCCAGTCCCGCCCAACTCCAAGAAGGGCGCAGAGAGAGCAGCCGGCTTCCCCGAGTTGGGCACCCACGAATCTAAAGGGGCTTCTTCCGGGGTGGGGGTCCCTTACAAACTGGGCCGATTCTCCCCAGGCAGCAGCCCCGCCCCGCCCGCCCCATCCATCTCGTGGGTCTGTTCTCCTCCTGTCCGGCCATCGAAAGATGCGGGGCCGGCAGAGCGGAGAGTCTTTCGGCCCCCGGGGTTGTGTGCGTGTGTCTTTGTTGCGCCCCCTCCCTCCACCACCCCGCAGGCGAGCTCCGGCTGCAACTTACCGGGAGCGCCCTTCCCCGGGCCCCGATCCCGCGGCTGGGCGTCCTCGCAGGCAGCAGACGACGCCGGCCGCCGCCCGGATCCCCTCCTCGCAGCTGCCGGGGGAGGAGCCCCCCCGCCCCCGCCAGCCGGCCTCTCTCTCGGGCGCCCCCTCCCCGCCGGCGCCCAGCCAATCGCCGCGCCGCCACCGCCCCCCACCGCGCGCTCATTGGAGGCTCCTCCCGCTGCTTGGGGGGGGGGATGAGCCCGGCCGGCCGGCCAGACAATGCTAAAAGCTGCTTCTGCCGAGCGGAGCCCTGCCCGCCCCTCGCAGGACTGGAGGGGTGCTGGGGGTCCCGTCCTCGCGCCCCCGCCCCTCCAGGGTTGGCAGGGTTTTGCCAGCCTCGGACTTCCAAACCCTGCTGCCCCTTTTGGAGCAAGAGAATCCAGGGCAGCCAAATGGACCGTAGCGTTGGTTAGGGACCCCCCAAGGGTCATCTAGTCCACCCCTCCCTGCAATGCAGTTCCAGAATCTCCGAGCAATGGCCATCTGCTTTGAAAACTCCCAACGAAGGAGAGTCCGCCACATGGATGACCCCTTGGGGTCCCTTCCAAACTCTACGATTCTATAATTCGGAGAGAGACCATTCCACTGTTCAACAGAAAGTTTTGCCTGATGTTGAGTCCATAGCTGTCAACTTTCGGATTTGAAAACAAGGGATTTTTTCAAACTTTCGGATTTGAAAATAAGGGATGCCGCAAGGGCCGTGCAATGGCACCAAGTAGCCTCGCCACCCTGCGCTCCAGAGGCTGTGAGCGAAAGAGCGAGCGCATAGACGGCAGGCAGGCTGTCTGTCTGGTTGGGCGTGAGGGTCTGGCTGCACAAGGCATGCAAGCCCCCAGTCGGTCTCAGACTCCTTATTGGCAGCCGAGCAACGCAGCTGAGGAGCCTCCCTGGCCGGCAGGGAGGAAGAGGAGCTGCTTCCTTTGAAATTTAAGGGATATCAACAATCCGGGATAGCAGCGGGAAACGGCATTGGAATAAGGGAGTTTCCTGCAAAAAAAGGGAGGGTTGACAACTATGGTTGAGTCACAATCTCCTTTCTTGCCGTTGGAATCCAATGGCCATTTGTTGTTTGAGAAGACTGAGAGAACCCAAACCAATGGATTCAAATGACAAGGAAGGAGATAGATGAGGAAAAAACTTTCTGACACTAAGAGCCGTTCAACAGTGGAGGAGACTCCCTCAGAAGGTGGACGACTCTCCTTCGCTGGAGGTTTTTAAACAGAGGTTGGATTCTTTAGCTGGAATCACAATGGTCCTTCCAACTCTACAATTCTGATTGCCTCCTTTGTTACCTGCCCTCCTGTGCCCAGGTGGCTGTGGAGGAGCGCAGTCGCTCCATGGATAAACCATGGATTCACAACTTTAATTAAAAGGGGAGCTGGTTAACAAAACATCAGCCAGATCTATGAACCTGGGGAAATCCATGCATCTTAATCTGATGCTGAACAGACAGTGTAGGGGACAACTGGGGCTCTATTGTGCTGGTGGGGAGAGAGGAGTTCCACACCTGGGAAGCCACAAGGAAAATGCTGCTTCTCATAATCACAGCAGGAGCTACAGATGTTGGCAGAGCCTCTCCCACTAATGGGCTTAAACATGCAAAACATCCTCTCCTATTGTTCTCTAGTGAACCTTTTTAAAATCACTGCTAGTCTTCCACAGAATGAACTTCAGGAAACCCAAGTTAGAAAAACATGGTTTCCCAAGATTACGCTTGCTTTTCCACCTATAAAAGAGGTGCATCGACATTAATTCTGCACACTTTTGAAGCTCCTGCATGGTGCCTCTCAGCTGAAATAATTCGCGGTATTCACAATCATTCATGTGTGTGCTGATTGCCCTCCGTATCAAGTATCTAATTGCGAGGAAGTAAAACCCTCCGTTTATTTTCCTCCACAAAGGGCTGTTTTCTTATTGCCATTAGTTTGGCCTTCTTTTCTACAGCGTCACATTAAACATT
Organism: Darevskia armeniaca; assembly: GCA_034641395.1. Classification (NCBI taxonomy): domain Eukaryota; kingdom Metazoa; phylum Chordata; class Lepidosauria; order Squamata; family Lacertidae; genus Darevskia; species Darevskia armeniaca. The sequence continues at coordinate 845,256 of JAWWNF010000734.1, read as the reverse complement.
CATTAGAACTCAATTTGGGCAAGTCTCATCCAGTATTGTTGCCCAAAATATTAACAAAAGAGCCAACTATTTCCTCTGGGAATAGCTAAATTATTGTGGCTCTTGAAAACGGATCCTAAGCATTCTCTCTCTCTCTCTCTCTCTCTCTCTCTCTCTCTCACACACACACACACAACTAATTATTGCATAAGTTGGGGCCTTGGCCAAGAGTGAAGTGAAACAACTAACTGGAATGGGTGAGAAACTGTTAAGTCAGCTGTCTTTATAAATTGTGAACTATTTCTTGAGAGCCAGCTCACTCAAGAGACAGCCCTGAGAGGGAAGCTGGCAATATTTCACACACGGCATGTGCCTGGACTAACAACAGGGTTTTTTTTTGTGTGTGTGGGGAGTGGGGCTAACTAACTCCCACTTGGAATGAGAAAGCCAAATGGAAGAGAGCATTATCAGACAGGCTTTGTTTCAGAAAAAGCTATTCGAGACCTGTTTCAGTACCCTGCAAAAACATCACTCTGAAAATATCAGTTTTTACTCCATCTTTATTGTCCTTTGAAATACAGCCAGGGCTGACCCAACTCATTAGGCACTGCAGGAAACGACTTGGGACAGAGATGTGGGGGCTGTGCCCCCCTAGATATTTTCAGACTGCACCTTTCATCATCCCTGGTATGACAGGTGGAGGCAGAAGAGGGGGGGAAAACAGGCTGCGGCTATGGGAATCAGGCAACAATTCACCCATCCCTTAATTTGACTAGATCACCAACCCCAGGATTTTTTTTTGGGGGGGGGGGGTAAAGCAAGAGGTAGAAAGTTACTCTGGAAAACCCTTAATCCATGGGTCATCTAGTCCAACTCTGGCAGTCACCGCCTCATCAGGGCAGGGACTTGCCCTCTTCAACCCTGTAAAACATCACACACACACACAGGTGGTGCTACCGTATATAAAGAATAGTATTTGCCATTGTATATAACTATTCAAAAATAGTGGTAGAAGACCAAGGTGAGCTACTGTTTTACTCTGCAAGGCATTCAAAATAGGATGAAGAAGCTGGTTCAGTTTCTGGATTTATTTTTTTCTGGAGTCTTGCAGGGAAGACAACCTCTGACTTTTGTGTTTAATTATTTTGGTACACATTTTGTTCAGCACTTAATAACCTTAAGGCTAATGGAATCTTCATTCTGTAGGGGCCCCTGGTTGAAGTCCTAAGTGCATGGACTGCAAGAATCAATTGCATTAATCAAATTGATATGCACCATGCTGGGGGAAAACGGAAGTTAAAAAGCTCCAGGTTATTTACTCAAAAGAGGACCGAAGGGTTACAGAGAGGCAAATCCAGTTTCCGGCTTTCCCTGATGTAGCTGTCCAAGGTACTGCAGTCTACAGTACCTGTAAAGAGGAAAACCTGTTGAGTTTGCTAGTGTAGCGCAGAGACAGAAAGAGCTCTCTGTCTCTGGGCTCTAACATCAACTACGTCTTATTAAATAAGCATTTGGAGTGAGCTGGCCATCTGTTCATCTTAATGTTGATTCTTCTGTCTCAGAAGAATGACCACGACAGTCCAGTTGCAAAGTTGCATCTAGGTCAACTTTTATTTATACTGAACAGCTTTTAAAAATACAGAATAAAATAGCATTTATCTACTATTATTCACAACATCTGGTCCAAATATTACATATTTCTTAAATATTTCAACGTTTAATAAAGCAATGTTAGAAAAAAATATCCCAACAAAACACAACAAAATTCATAAAAATCTCAATAAAAGAATTACACATCTCAGAGAAAAAACCCAACTTGGTTTGTAACATGAGATTGTGCAGTCAAAAGTCATTCACAAAAGAAAAAAAAACCCTCATGGGAAAAAAATATTATTATTTATCCCCACTGTCTAAAAAACAGCCAAAGAGTTTGTTACATCAAAAGTTGTTATTATGAACAGACCAAAGAGGAGAAAAAGAAGATGCACTAGAGTTTGGATTGACAGCAAGATGGTTCACTTGGAAAGATGTCAGGCAATGCACAAGGGAATTCTCTGCTATCAAATATGTACTGATGACTAATCACAGCCACAAGCAAATTATAACCAGACAGGAATGTTTTTGATGCCACTCAAGGTGAATTCTCAATATTTAAAGCAGCCCAGCACTATAACGGTTATAGAGACTAATGGGCAGAAGCTAAATACTGGTGAGCACGTGGCTGCCTCACAGCACAGATGAGAAAGGATCTACCACTACAAAATGGGAAGCCCCAGCCGTCTGCTCTCCTCTGTCCAGGCAGGTTAAGAAACTGTTAGAGTGAAAAACTCTAGATACGCACCATGCACCATGCAAAAGAAAACAATACAAAATACAAATGGTGAGTGTATCTTGCTCCCAACGCCGCCTTCTTCTGGTGGTGAATGGTTGGTTATTTTTGGTTCAAGAAGGCCACTGGAGAAGAAAAGGGGGGGAAAGGCCATTTTGTGCTGGTCTGTCATGCATATTGAGATATGAGTTGTGTTCGTCACTTTGGAATGCAGGCACACATCCGATGGCACAGGGCTGCTTCTCCAATTTATGGTGTAAAGAGAAAGGAGGCTGCTTCTGGGCACTGAGCAAAGGGGGAAAGTGGGATGCAGGCCTCCCCAAGAGATGGGAGTCACTTCTGAGGCTCTGCCCCTTGCATCTAACAAAAGGGAACGGAGGTCGAGAACCAGATGGCCCATTTTGAATTTGGGCCTATCGAAACCCCATGTGTGTGCAAGCAGCCTTATCATATGCCTTCCCACAAGCACCTTCACTAGGCTGGGTGATTCTTCTTCCAGGGAGGCAAAAGCAGCCAAATAGAGAGGAGGGGTCTTCAGCAGCTGCATCCTCGGAGCACCTTGATATATGTGGAAAACATACTTCAGCCAGTGAAGTAGGCTCAGGCTAGCCAATGGCTTTAAACCATCAGCTCCTGACCATTAGGCTCTCCCCAATTCCTCCCATCGACTCCTACAGGAATCTTTTGGGAACCCTACCTGCAGAGTTCATGGCTGGGATTGGGCTGAAAGCTAGGAGGCACCAAGGTGAAAAAACAGAGAGGGTGGGGGGCTCTAAGGATGCTCCTAGTCCTTAACCATAACATGGGAAGAAGCCTGAAGTTATGCATGCCATCAGAATTTGGCACTTCATAGATGATAGAAGCCTAATTGTGCCATCAGTGAGAGGTTGACATGTTTTGGTCTGATTGCTTAATCTTTGCATCTGATTAGCATCTCTTTGTAATTCTCAACCAGAGCCGGCCAGAGACATTTTGGTGTTTGAGGCAGAAAATCCAAAAGGCGTTCTCACTCCAAACATACACAAAATAATTAACATTAACGCAGCAAGGTTCTCCTTCACAAGCCCCATGGAAATGAACATCCCTGTGGAGTGTTCCCCCGGGGGGGCCAGGGTGTGGATGCCTCCCACAGTGTCACACCCTAAACAGTAGTCAGAATCAAAAGCTACTCTGTGAGCTGGCCATGCATCTTGTCTCAAGGTTGGACCTGCTCTGGGCTCAACATGTTCCATTGCTAGTACACAAGCAACGCTGTTACCAGTACCAATGTTTTCGAGAGAGAGATGATCAATAACTTCTCTCTGCTTTTACTTAAAGGACATAAGCATGGGTAAATAAAGTATAAACAATTGCTAGCAATTCGTCAATGAAGAAATTCTATCACATGACATTGTCATGACAATCATATCACTCCCGCCCAGGAAACCTGTGACAATTATTATCCTGGGTGGAAATGTTACTTGTTGGGTGTGGTTTTTTTTTCTAAGTCTATGGAAATAGAATACTGAAATATTCATGTACAAAGTTGCCATATTGAAAGTTAGTATTAAAGGATGTTAAGACAAATCGACTGTGTAAATTTAAAAACTCCTTCCCTGATGCATCTTATTCTGATTAATACTTTTTTTTCAATCACAGATAAAATTAACCATTAAATATAAATTCAAGAGGCATAATTTTATAAGACACATTCATAAATCTTAGCCAGAGTACTTAATTAAAAAAAAATTAACATAGGTTTTCATTTTAAATACAAAAGCTCAGAAATTGTTTTGCTTTCAATATACGTTTATAGATCTTTGACATGACAGTGATGGTTTAGTCATGAATATTTATTTCTTTTAACTGAAATTTGTCAGTGATTTCCCCCAACCTCTCTCATAAGGTGGTCTGTCTGGGCAGCATTGTTTAATAGCAGAAAGACAGGAGACTACAATAAACACACAATTCAAAGCATCACAACCTTGTTCTGACTTCCTTCCAGCTAGGATACATGTAAGGAGCTTAACTGTTTGGGATCAACTCCAAACTCAGCATATATACTGTTGAAGTCCAATGTCTGGTAGCTGAAGTTCATACACCACTTTGAAAAGTTAACAAGAGGTACATCAAATACCTTCCCTTAATTGAAATTCACAGGCCTTGGGAGATTATCCCGAAAAATGAGTTTTCTGAATTCTCTCTTATGAATACAGTCCTAAGCCATTTTGGTCCCAGAGGTGGACAAGGCGCAGATGACGGTTCTTCTCACTAATTAACACGGGGTGCCATCTACCAGAAATTCATGGGTCCAACATCACTGAAATTAATGGAAATTAATGAAATTATTTTGCTTTAAATGGTGGTTGACTCCCATCTCCTACTCTTAATGATACCAAAGACCTGCTATCTCGCTGCACTTTCCTATCTTGGACTCTCAAAATTCTCTCCAAAGTTAAAAGCATGCTTTCTTCTCAAGACAACAAAAGTATTCTTGCCACAACTGCAAAAGCACCTGGACTTCTGGATGCTCTGCATCCAGGCTGTCAAAAAATCTTTTCTAAAAGCAGCAGCAATAATTGCAATGCCCTCTTGTGGTTGCTTCTGCAAGAGAAAACCCGCCAGGGTCTTCGCTTTAACCACTTTGCCTTTCAAAGTGAACCTGTCTCGTCTCTCTCAGAATATATATATGGGGTGGGGGCAGAGTAAAGCAGACTGCACTTGTAAACACTGCAAGACTCTGGAAACGTTTCATTCCATAGCTCTACATCCCAGGCGGGCAGTAGAACTCCATTTTAAAAACTCAGTCATTTGCACCTCAGAAGTGAGACAAGAAGGGTGCGTCACTTGGACGTCTCTTTTCCTGGCTCCTGTGTGATGTATGGACTAGCTCTTAGCTGCATGTCCCTCGAAGACAAGTTTAGCAATAAACATAGTCGAGCAGCTACTGAAGAAGTTGGGTGCTTACCTTGCTGCAGTTGTTAGCAGAATATGAAAGCTACTCAAGATAGCTGTAGCCACGCAGCTGGAGGCAGGGCACATGTAACAGCCCATATTTCTTATTTACTGTGCTGGGCCCAATCTATTGGAGATCTACTCCTTTACTAAAGCAATGGGGAAGTTGTGGAAGAGTGTTATTACAGTAGTGCATCACATTCAGTGACATCTTCAGTTCTGCTATAAACAAACAACTGGCACCTTAGCAAACAAAAATGACCCAAACAAGGATATACTAAATTCTGACGATGTTATGAATACACACAACATTTGTCTCTCTAATGCAGCCTTCGACAACCTGGTGTCCTCTAGATTTTGGACTACAATTCCCATATGGCCAGGCTGGCTGGGGTAGAAGGGGATTGTAGCACAAAATATCTGGAGGGCGCCAAGGTGGCGACGGCTGCTCTAATGTGTGCGGAAAATCTTGGCTTTGGCATTTTGCATTATTATAAGCCACCTATGGGGGGGCGGTTCCTTTCCACCCACCTTTTCTTTGGTTGCTCATAAAATAAAGGTGGAAAGCAAACATGCTGCCCCTGTGCTTTTACTCAGAAGTAAGTCCCACTGTGCCCAATGGAGCTTAATCCTAGGTGAGTATGCACAGGACTGTGGCCTTAGTTTCTGAAGCTCATGCAACAGCCCCGATTTAACCTTTTTTAAAAATTCAAAAGCAGCTACTTTTTGGGCTGGTTTTCATGATACCTGGTTTGAATCCAAGACAGCAAACTGCTGCAAGGTCTCTGAGGAAACATCAGAGAGGGGAAATAACCCTGATATGAAAAGCTATACAATGAAAATGTCACTGAAATGGTAGGAAACACCCACCATCTGCTGATTCCCTTCCCTTCCCCACCATTCAATACTGATACATCAACGCTCCTTACACCTTTCCCAAACCCTAATAGCCTCAGTAATCAACAAGACTGGCTTTATGCCTCTCATACTTGAGAAAATGACAACAAATGTACAGTACCTGCTTTGGGAACTAAAAAAGAAAAGAGAGATACAAAACAGGAGCACCTTAGAGTACAGGCTTTGAGAGAAGACTTACCCTAATGCCTCTCTAACAAAATCTTTCCACAGCTTCAAAAATGCCTTTTGGGCCACATCGGGGGGTAGGGGGACGACAATAAGAAAGGAACAAAATGCTGATGTCTAAAAACTAATCTGCAACAGTAAGAACATTACACAGGAATAATTTTTTTTTACAATTATAAATGCATGATGAGCATTAACAGCTATGTAATGTCAGAGCCAAGACCAGTAGAAGAGAAAATCAAGAGTCTGAATGGCACCCACAGTGGGCCCCTGATACCCGTTAAACCACCCAGTGGACAGTGATGCACACACGGTCTCTCTTGTTTTAAAAGCAGGTCCCATGTTAAGTTCAGAAAGGGAGGAAAACAAGAAGGCAACATTAACTGAAGGATGCTTCTGGGACAGGCAGAACTGCATGAAGCAGGTCAGTACAAATCCAGAGACAACCGGATAGTTCTGTTCTCCATTGAGAAGTAGTGAATTTGGGTGCTTAATAAATATCACTTTAAAAAGACTGGCCTGCAGGGATGCAAGACAGTGAGCTGCTTAGGCAATCTGTCAGGTTCAGGGATGTGCAATTTGACGACAGCCAGCGGCAAAGCCCCAGTCAACCCTGTCCACAAAAAGGTGCTCAGCTAGGACTCGTTAAGCACCCCAGAGCCATTTCACTTTCTTAGGAACAGAAACTCGTGCAAAGGTACCCCTTGTCGGTACATCCAATACACAATGCTGGGAAGCTTTGAAAGCACTGTCCAGTATGGAACACTTTGGTATAATTTGCCAGAATAATGCCAACAAATGACTGGGGGCTTATGAGAGTTAAATAAAAAATGGAATGTATCAGCTATAAAATGGGAAAGACACAGCCTGCTTGAGCACTGTGTTTACAATATTTACCAATTTTGGATCTGGATTAAACGTTCAACAGAACGGTATCAGGAAAAGCAATTCTAACAGTGCTTCTTAAAAACAAAACAAAAAGCACAATGTAATTATAGAGAGACGTTATAGATAGCTATCACTGTCCACAATAGGAAAGCTATTTTTTTATAATCTGTTTCGGCTCTGGTTCCAGAATTCAAAACGCAGGAATACAAAAAACATAAAACAAAACAAGGTCAGCAAGGAACTGCAGAGGTGTCTGTCACTACAGCTAGACGACAGGGGCTGCAGCAGCAGGGGCTATACAGTAGCCTCAGAATCCTCCTCCTCTGTGCTCTGGCAGCCACTGCTTTGCCTGAAGCCTTTCCATGTGTAGCCCATGAAGGTGGGGCTGATGGGTAAAAAGCGGAAGCATTTGTACTTCCTCACAAATTCCATGCCAAAAGGCAAGTCATAAGTTTCCATGCCATCAATAGATTTGCTGCCTTTGCACACTCCTTTCTTCCATTTCTGGATTCCTCTTTCCTCGGGGCTTCCTGGGTATCAAAAGGATAGGGAGAGAGCTGCATCAAGAGCTGAACATTAGAGACATAAGCCTCTCTCATAACACTAGCATTCGTGAATGCTGCAAGATTCAGGACAGAGCAAAGAAAGTCCTCCTTCATGCAACACAGAGTTAAACTATGGAACTTGTTCCTGCAGGAAAAGGTAAAGGTAAAGGTAAAGGACCCCTGGACACTGAAGTCCAGTCAAAGGCGACTATGGGGTTGCGGCGCTCATCTCGCTTTCAGGCCGAGGGAGCCGGTGTTTGTCCACAGACAGCTTTCCAGGTCATGTGGCCAGCATGACTAAACCGCTTCTGGTGCAACAGGACACCGTGACGGAAGCCAGAGAACAGGGAAAGGCTGTTTACCTTCCCACCACAGCGGTAACTATTTATCTACTTGCACTGGTGTGCTTTCGAACTGCTGGGTTGGCAGAAGCTGGGACAGAGCAACGGGAGTTCACCCCGTCATGTGGATTCGAACCACCGACCTTCCAATCGGCAAGCCCAAGAGGCTCAGTGGTTTAGACCATAGAGCCGCCTGCGTCTCTCCTGCAGGAGACAGAGATGGCCACCAACCTAGATGGCTATAAAAGATGGAGGAGAGGGTTATCGGTGGCTGCTAGCCATGATGGCTGTGCTCTGCCTCCACAGTTGGAGGCACCAATGCTTCCCTGTTGCTGGAAACCAAAGGAGAGAAGGGTGCTTTTGTGCTCATATCCTGCTTGTGGGCTTCCTATTAGGGCATCTGGTTGGCCACTGTGAGAACAGGATGCTAGCCTAGATGGCCATTGGCCTGTTCCAGCAGGCTCTTCTTATGTGCTTCTAAGCCCCTTTCACGGGAAAGCTGGCCCCACTCCCTCAGCCTGAGCACTGAGCGGGATACCTGGAAAGTGATACTCGTGCAACTGTGCACAGGGGCTCCAGTTGCCTCAGGGCAGCAGAAGGGGACCTACAAACCCATGAGCCACACAGAAATGATTGAGGACTCCCCAAGAGCACACAATCTGCACTGTTGGATTGTGCTCTGAGTCAACCCGTGGCTGTGCTGCATATTTTCAGCCTCAAGCGTCACAGTGTCTTTAACAGGAAGGCAGGGGAGGAAAACCGTGGGGAAAGGCAGCCTGTTGCACTACTCACCTGGAATGGTGTTGTCTAAAATGAATGCTACACAACCCCCAACGAACATGGCTGTAGTGAGAAGAACATTTAACACTTGATCAATGCTGGCTATTCCTACAAGAATAGAAAGGGGAGGGAGAGACTTAGAGCACAATCTGAAGAGCTGCCATATTCATACGCACAATTTCAGGAGCCAAAGCCACACTGTCCACACAGCACAAACACCTGGTGATGTGGATTGCTTAGCAATGCTCATATACTGTATTTATTATCGGGGGCTCAAGGAAACTTGCACAAATTAAAATGACTCAGATAAAATACAAAAAGCTAAAAACATATAAAAGACAATAATTAAAAAGTAATTAAGCAATAATAGAATTAAAACAATATATATTGCTATTACATCCACCCCATCCCTCACATGGACACAATGTACAGCCCTACTCAAAAGACAGGGGGGCAGCCCTTAGGCAATTTCCCCTCCTACTAGGAAAAGGCTAGTTCAGGCCTTGGATGCAGACAGTTCTAGGTCCAGTATTTCATTCAGAGAATCAGGTAGCAAGTAGCAGTAGGGTCTCTGCCTGACATCTTGGAAAACTGCTGCCAGTTAAGAGTAGGCAGTACTGGGCTGGATGGACCAGTGGCCTGACTCAGTCTAAGTTGGGTTCATGGAACTGCAAGGGACCTCAAAAAGAAATTTAGTCCCAATTTAGTTACAATTGCAGTAAATTTACTACTACAGCCTCTGCTTGAAAACCTCTAAGGGAGGGATCACCACCTCTTACACTGTCAAAGAAGCATGCATCATCAGTAGTTCTTCCAAGTCTAAATAATCTTTCTTTTGATTTGAACCTGTTGTTTCAATCCTTTGGAACAAGAGAAAAAGAATTTGCTCCTTTTCCTATATGATAGTCTCTTCTCCTGGCTAAACATACCTAACAGACTCCCAGCTCTTAACTTGTTCTTCAACTATTTAGCACTTGCCATCAGTGGTGGTCCCCAGTTTTTATGGAACACCCTCCCTAGTGAGGTGCTTCTGCTTCCACTATTAACTTTCAGGAAGAATTTGAAAACATTCCTGTTTACCCAGGCATTTCACGGCTGAGAGATACTGTTCCTGGCATCCCTGACATGACTGGGTGGAATAATGTTTAACCGTAACCACTTTCAGGTGTTATTAACTGTCATTGTTTTTATAATGTTTAAACTGCTCTAGAATGTTTCCCCCACAAATTGTGGATCTGGGCTCCTTCAGAAGGAAGGGTGGGATATAAATCCAACAAATAATAATAAGCAGAAAAAAAGCATTGTGCATCCATCAACAGTATGTTCCCCATTAATCTGCAGAAAGATCTATATTGTAAAAGGGCCTAAAATGCAGCTGGGTCCTTGCTCCCAGAACTGGGCTTGTACAAACAGGCAGTAGTGCTGGTCAACCCATTTTTTATTCAGTTAACAGGATCTTACAACCAGTTGGCTAATTAACTAATTACAGTTTTTTGTTTCTTTTTAAATTACAACGAAACAAGTAATTTCGTTGTCCCCGAAGGGGACAATGACAATAAAAATATATTCTATTCTATTCTATTCTATTCTATTCTATTCTAAATAAAATAAATGTGTCTTTATCAAGATCCTGGGCATTTCACTTGAGTGCAAAGTAATTTACATTAGATACCATAAAGCTCTCTTACCAGATTCAAAAAGCTTAAAAAAGCCTCTTAGGATTGTGGAGGATCCATGTTTAAGAGATATTTATTAACCATGGGGAAAGGGACCAAAGTCTCCTTCAGGGCTGCCCTATGAGGCCTTCTAGAACACAGAGTATGGCTGGCGAACCAAATCTTAGTCTGCAATTAAAGCTTTAAGTAATTATACCAGCTGACTGATTAAAAATTGCAGCCACAGTCAACAGTACAGGTTGAAATGTTTACAAAATCCATTTCTGCATGGGTTGTGCAAATGCATTTTTGTTCAGAACAAGATGTTTCAGCATAAGCTTATTTTAATACATGTAGTAGAATAAGAAAAAGGAAAATTTTGTACCTGTGACAAGTGGATTTTGTCGGAGGTAACTCGGAAGGACCAGTCCAAAGAAGATAGAAAATCCAAGCACAAAAAGGTTCCGAGAAGAGTTTAAATCTATGAACTGCAGGTTAGACAGTCCGACTGCGGTAATCATCCCTGAACAAGAACAAATAAGACAGGCTTTTAGCCTCTACAGTATGCAATGTGAAATACTACACAGACCACCAGTATTTCCCTTCCATTAAAAAGCAAAAACAACTTCCATCTTTGTAGAAGGTAAGAGACGTATGTTCACTTAATACATTGACTGAAGACTTACGTTGGGCTGGGGTATTGTTTAGGGGAAATTGATGGAGGGAGTTGTTGCTGTCGCTGTTACTTTTTTATCTTTATGGTTTATGTGGAAATTGTTGTGCATTTGGTTGTGGATTTGGTTGTGCATTTTTGATGTTTTATTGTTTATGACTACTTTTGCTATGTTTGTAGTTGTGTAAAGATGGTTTTAACTTTGGAAAGGTGGCATACAAAAAAAGGGGACTGATTTATTATGCTGTATGCCTGGCCTTATTGGGACGCGGGTGGCGCTGTGGGTTAAATCACAGAGCCTAGGGCTTGCCGATCAGAAGGTCGGCGGTTCGAATCCCCGCGACGGGGTGAGCTCCCGTTGCTTGGTCCCTGCTCCTGCCAACCTAGCAGTTTGAAAGCACGTCAAAGTTCAAGTAGATAAATAGGTACCGCTGCAGCGGGAAGGTAAACGGCGTTTCCATGCGCTGCTCTGGTTCGACAGAAGCGGCTTTGTCATGCTGGCCACATGACCCGGAAGCTGTATGCCAGCTCCCTTGGCCAATAAAGCGAGATGAGCGCCGCAACCCCAGAGTCGGTCACGACTTGACCTAATGGTCAGGGGTCCCTTTACCTTTACCTTTATGCCTGGCCTTGGGAGTCTGCAGTTATGTGTACCAAGCTGATACATAAATAACATTACGTTTTAAGAATATAAGAAGAGCCTGCTCAATGGCCTTTCTAGTCCAGCATCCTGTTCTCACAGTGGCCAACCTGTTTTTGGGGAAACCCACAAACAGGACCTGAGCACAAGAGCTGTCCTCTCCCTTCCTGCAGTTTCCAGCAACTGGTATTCAGAAGCACTGCTGCCTCCAACTGTGGAAGGAGACCACAGCCATCAGTTCTTTCTGTAAAACTGCACAGCATTCCTCAGCAGCCTAACAAACAATGGGGGGGCATGTGTGCCAGTCTACTAAGGTTTTGACACTTTCAGCTCACGCAAACAGGTGGGTTGTACCCTGAAGCAGCATCACCAGACATCAAAGTGAGCATTTGGAAGGCACTTCCCCCAAGCAAGTCCGTGAGAAGAAGAAAAAGAAGGAGAAGAAGAGTTTGGATTTGATATCCCACTCCCCGAAGGAGTCTCAAAGCGGCTCACATTCTCCTTTCCCTTCCTCCCCCACAACAAACACTCTGTGAGGTGAGTGGGGCTGAGAGACTTCAGAGAAGTGTGACTAGCCCAAGGTCACCCAGCAGCTGCATGTGGAGGAGCGGAGACGCGAACCCGGTTCACCAGATTACGAGTATACCACTCTTAACCACTACACCACACTGGCACTGACAGGAGACTCCCCTGACAGCTGGAGAAGTGGCAGCTGACATGGCTGTGCATAGAGCTCATCGCTAACAGGCAAATATATAAGGAGGGGAAATTCAAATACCAAAGAGAGTGCAGAAGAGAGCGCCAAGCACTGGGTCAGGGAGAGATGCAAAGAGGGCGCTGAACTTGCCAACCATTCCAAGCAGCAACATGAACGCTGCCCCGTACTGAATCACTCGCCGACTTCCAACCTATGAATCACACAACAAAAAGGGAGATAAATTACAACATTTCTGGCAGTTGCTCTTAGAATCATGGAATCGTAGAGTTGGAAGGGACCCAAGAGTCATCTAGTCCAACCCCCTGTAATGCAGGAATCTCAGCTAAAGCATCCATGACAGATGGCTTTAAAACTTCCAAGGAAGGAGAGTCCACAGCCTACCGAGGGAGACTGTTCCACTGCCTTGTTCAATGATGACAACTTGAGATTTCATCACAAAGCTGTACAACTGACATGGGAAACATTTGGCCCTCCAGATGCTGGTGAACTACAACACTCATCAGTCAGTGGCTGTACTTGCTAGGGCTGACGGTGCTGTAGTTCAGCAACTCTGGAAAAAAAAAATCTTCAGCTGATATTCCATGCAATATTCCATTTCCTCACTTGATGGCTCACTTGTTCATGATGGCTCTCTGCTGAAGAACAAGTAGGATCCTCCTCAATGGGGAGGGTGCTTGGTGAGATCTGTGTATCAATATGCAGGTGGGTCTTTTTTAATTACTGGACCACTGCACTGCCAGCCACAGGACAATCTCTCTGAGTCAACTCGGTGACTGCAGTGAAGGGGTAGGACTAGAGGTAGCTGCAACAACAGCTGCAGAGGAAAAATATTAGGGACTCAGTGGCACAGAGAATTAAAAGCCTCTGTTATCAGAAGGGTATCCCAACTAAACCTCACCATCTCCTGCTTGTTTGGTGAAAACTGCCTGACCTCAGCTTTTTCCTTGCTCCACAACCCCAGCAAGTTTAAAACTTTTTATTTTTATTTTTTGAACACTCTAGGCCAATTCCCTATGGGCACAGTTGATCACTTGACAGGATGATACTGCAGGCCAGCCGTCACAGACAATGTTATGTTATCATGTGTTCCCAGTATTCATCAATGGAAGCAAACTGATAAAGCCACTTGATACATTCCACATCAGCTGAATGTGAGACCTGGCAATACAGATTCGTGCTTTGGGGCATTTTAGTTCAAAAAGATTGTTTTTGTAGAGTTACATAACACACAGCCATTTCCATTGCTTGGGGCGACACTCTTTGAAGAGCACAACTGAACAAAGCGATGCTTTGCACGAAACAAAGCTCAAATCAATTCCTTGCGAAGCTTTTGCGCTGACAGTTTAACACACAGGCAGCAGAGTCCATGTGACAATCAACATTCACTTGAGTTGAGTCACACTCTGTGTGTGGGCAAAGGTCTTTTCCACCACACTTTCCCATTGCTTTATTTAGTGCTATCTATACAATGAAAAGGGTTACGAACAAAGGCAAGCTGCACTGGCAGAACATGCCTCTTTGAAAACATTTCCCAAGCTATTTTCCTTAAACAGCCTTTATTTCTACTTCAATCCCATAAACAGACATTTTGCCCTAAGGGGATGTATAAAGTAGCAGCACCTACACTTTGGAATTCCCTGCCTATTGATATCAAGCAGGTGCCTTCACTGTATTCTTTTCTGTGCCTGCTAAAAACACTATTGTTTAGACAAGCCCAGATGCTCAGAAAGTTGATGTGAATTCTCATCAGCTTTAGTATTTTAACTTTTTGTATGTTTTAACTGTAAACCACTTTAAGGGTGGGTTTATTTTTAACAATCAAGCAGTGTATGCATTTTATGAAGTAAACATGTAATACATAAAGTGCCTTTATAACATCTGCTTGTACCATGTTCAGAAATTATTTAATCCATGACTGGAAATTACGAGATCAAGGTAAAACAGATGTGACAGGTCCCTAGATAACTGCAGACTATTAGGCTATGGAAATGGGGCCAACCCACTACTGCACTTCCATGTGTTTTTGTAAGAAACCTCCCCCTCCCCACCTAAAAAAAAATGCATCCAGTAGATGGCGATGTTCATATTCAGACTTTCACAAGCAAATCACTGAAGATAAAAAAATGATTTAAGGGCCAAGCTACACAGGACTCTAGAAATCTTGTGTCTTTAAACATCTGTCTGTCCCCATCATGTATAAAACTTACAGCACAAAATGTGGGGTGGAGGGGGGAGATGCTGAAACCACCTCCCCTCCTTTCCATGCAATTCATTCCTCAAGGATATTTAACGGTACATTAAACTCGAAATAAGTCAAAAAATCAAAAAATTGTCCAGTAGCACCTTAGAGGCCAACTAAGTTTGTTCTGGGTATAAGCTTTGCATGCACACGAAAGCTTATACCCAGAACAAACTTACCGGTAGTTGGTCTCTAAGGTGCTACTGGATAATATTTTTATTTTTTCATTTATTTCAACTGCGTCAGACCAACAGGGCTACCTACCTGTATATTAAACTGTATAATTTAATTATACACGGCTTATTTATTTTATTTATAAAAATATTTATGTACCACCTACTACAATGAGTTTCAAGGCAATGTTTAACAAGACTATTAACAGGGGTGTAGCAACGGGGGGCTGGCCGCCCCGGGTTCCACCCCAGAGGGAGGTGACACTTTTTAAAAAATAAATAAAAAAATTTTTTTTTATTTTTTTTTTTTTAAATTTTAACTTCATTGAAAAAAAGAGATAATAGACACACACACAACCCCCCACACCTCACAAAGTGGCACCATCAGAGGGGGGTGACACTTTTTTTATTTTTTTTATTTTTTTTAATTTTAACTTTATTGAAAAAAAAGAGATAATAGACACACACACACACAAAAACCCCCACACCTCGCAAAGTGGCACCATCAGAGGGGGGTGACACTTTTTAATTTTTTTAATTTTTTTTTAAAATTAAAGTGGTGGGGGGTGACAAAAAAAATTCCGCCCCCGGGTACCACCTGGGCTTGCTACGCCTCTGCTATTAAAACAAAACTATTAAAACAATAACGTCTTCATACAAATCAAACTAAAGTGCAGTGTAATTTAACAATCTTACTGGAACTAAACATCAGAAACTATTTAGATTACAATAGATTTATTGAATGTATGTATTGCTTCACACAGAAAAAGAGTGTGATTTGTAATATACAAAAATGCAATATACAATAAAAATACCATTTTAACAAGTGTCACCATTTCATCAGTGTTGGCACTTGTTAGATCCCAAAGGGGTTTTGCATGTGACTTTTATAGCGTTTTAACTCACCACACCCCAGCACTCCACTTAATTAAGTGGGAACAACCATTCCATTTCATATTTGCAAATGATAATGGAGAGTTGAGTCCAGCTTTTAATGCAGTGACAAGTGAAACATCTCATGTTCACTGATCTTTAAGTACTCTGACTGCAAGTACAAGGGGTAACTAACCAACACTAAAAGGATCTTAAGTATGCAAGCCAGAGACTAATCACACCCCATCAAGACTTACAGAAAAGAGGGTGCATCTTAAAATAATAACAACACAGCAATCAGACTATGTTTTCTATGTACAAATTTAACTGAACTCTGCTCTTGAGCAAGTCCCTCTCTCTTCACTAAGCATGTGCAGGGGAAGCTCCCACCATGATAAATCTGAAGCTTATTTGAACAGATATGTACCTTCGTAATCCCCAAGACTCCGATGTTGGGGCTAGAGGAAGTAGATCCATTCCCAGTGCCAAACACTCCATCTAATACACAGGAAAGGCCTTCTATGAAAATGCCCCTGCAAATTGGAAGAAAAATGTTGAGATTACGCTATATAGCATGTTAGAAAAGCATGAAAACCAGTCGAGGCCAGGCAAACACAAGTAGTTATTTTCTGAGTCTCAAGCAGGACTGGCAGCCACTGTAGTTAAGGGCTGGGTATTTGACGGTTAAATATGTCATCAACTGGTCAAATATTCTTATGCATTTGTAACACAGAATACAGTGGAAACTCAGAAGCCGAACACCTTTGAAGTCGAACGTTTCGGCTCCCGAAGGATCGAAACCCAGAAGTGGTTGTTCCGGTTTTCGAATGATTTTCGGAAGCCGAACGTCTGGTGTGGCTTCCGATTAGCTGCAGGATGCTCCTGCAGCCAATCAAAAGCTGCGCTTTGGAAGTTGAAGGCCTTGGAAGTCGAACGGCCTTCTGGAACGGATTCTGTTCCGACTTCCAAGGTACGACTGTACTACAAATAAAACAAAGTGATTCCCCCCCCCCCATACAAGCAAAAGGAAAAAGCCACACTATCTCCTGGCCTGCAGTAGAAAGATCCAAGAAAACTCAAGCCCCTTAGAGACATCCTCTTCTAATCTTACCTGTTATGTTTTATCATTGTATGGTTTTAATCAGTGTTTTTGTAGTTGTTTTGTTTTTGCGTTGAGTGCCCTATCTGGGTGGATGGAGCAGCCAAGTAATTTCGTTGTTCCCGAAGGGGACAATGACAATAAAATATATTCTATTCTATTCTATCTCTGCCCCTTCTGGAGTTCTTGTCAACTCTCACTTTCTGGATTCCTCGTGTCCTTTCCAGCTGCCTAACATGTTTTAAGGAAACTCACACTAACTTTTGTCTTTACATATGAAGCTTCTGTTATTGTCTTTCACTACTGCATAGGGGTCACGAACTGATGTCAAGCTTCTCAGTATGATTCTTTTTCATTATAGCATCTACTGAATGGTCTGTTTTTTATGTATGCATTATTATATTATATATTATTGTTCTGTATGAATTTGTCACTGCACTGATGTTGCATTTCTTACACATTGTTGCATATTATTTTTGTTATGGAATTGTTATCAGGATTGTTGATCTTTGCTATGCATTGCGCTCCCACTGCTATTGTACAGTGCTTTGAGCATATTTTTTTATGGAAAGGCATCATATCAATAAACATGTTGATTCTATATTTTAAAAGTATTTAGACACCCTGAACTTTACAGTCATGATGGGGAGAGGCAAAGAGGCAGTCAACTGGCCGATCAGCTGACCACCCTGCCAATTCAAATATTTTGAAGCCAAGCCAAACTGGATGTTTGGCAGGGCAATGCAGTACCAGAATCAGGTGGAACATGATTGAGAAGGATGCAGTCGAGTAATTTTCTCTCTGTGGCTGCTCAGTGCAAACACGACCATAGAACCATTTCTTGATTACCGTATTTTTCGCTCAATAAAACACACTTTTTTCCTCCTAAAAAGTAAGGGGAAAATGTCTGTGCGTCTTATGGAGCGAATGTGTGGTCCCTGGAGCTGAACTGCCCAGGGGCAAAAGCAGATCGTGCTTTTTAAAAACGAGAGAGAGAGAGAGAGAGAGAGAGAGAAGAGGGTGTTGAAAGGAAGCCCGCTGAGCAGCTGCTCAGCAAACGATCGGGGAGAGAGATATGGGAGAGAGATTCCAGCCCCACCCCCTTGCAGAGGGAGGCTGTTTCCCCAGCAACATGTGACTGGCTGATTAGATTATCTGTCTGGAAACTGTAGAAATGGCTTCCTGAAGCTGCAGAACTGTAAGTTAATGTCAGGGGCTGGCCGGGTTCTGAAGCGGTGCCAGAGGAGACAGCGGACCTAGACAGAGCCCCGCTGACGCCCGAGGAGTTATTGAGGGTCTGGGATCAGGAACAGGCACAGCCCCTGCTGACGCCAGAGCAGATAGTGCAGCAATGGGAGGAAGCCTCCACCAGAGGGCTAGCACAGCCAATGGGAAGGGATCAGGATGGAGAGCCCGAGGAGGAGGTGAGGCTTAGAGAGCCTGCCGGAGCATCAGACACCACCAGCGGGGAAGGCGACAGCGAAAGGGAAGGAGTAGCAGTAGGGCCGCCCAGGTCAAGGGCACGGAAGCGGAAAAAGGAGAGGCGGAGACTGGGGTTCCCGAAGCTCCTATGCTGGGGGCGGAGCCGCAAATCGGTACTCGAAGGATCTGACTCCGAGGGGTCGGATGCATAGCCGTAAAGTCTGGACTGTTCAATGTTATAAAATAAAGTGATTAGTTTAGTAGACGGCGTTTTGTGGATGCTTACTTCCGAGGAGACACACATCCGTCTCACAGCATCCTTCGAGTCTTCGTCACCTCCTCAGAAGTAAAGCACAACCAGCATGAGCAACGCGGAGGAAGCCGCAGCGCTAGCTGCCCAAGGAGCCGGCGGTGGAGGGGTCCCTACCTGGGAAGATAGAGCTCGTGAGCTAGAGGTACTCTATCGAATTAGTCAAGCTAGACTGGAGGAGGCCAGAATTCACGCTGAGCAGGGCAGGAGTGCGCAGGTGGGAAGGCGAATCACCATGCTAGCAAGCAGGTTTCAGGGCAAGCCGGATCAGTACATAGGTTTTAAAACCGACATGCTATATGCCCTGGAACTGCAAAAGGACTCATTTAGAAATGAGGAGGAGCAGGTTGGATTTGTAATTTCGCATTTTGAATCAGCTGCTCGTGATTGGGTGAGACCATTGATTATGGCCAAGGACCCAGCGCTTCAGAGAGTAAAAGAGTTCTTTAAAGCGATGGACGTGGTTTATACGAGCCGCTCTGAACAGGAGCTAGAATCACAGGAACTTCTTCTGTTGAGGCAAGGGACTATGACGGTGCGAGAGTATCAGGCAAGGTTTTCGCTGTTGAGCCATCGTCTGGGATGGGACACTAATACGCCTCAAATGATAGCGCTCTTTAAGTTAGGTCTGGCCGATGAAGTAAAAGACTCTTTGGCGAGAGGGGGCCCCTACAATGACATGAAAAGCCTCACAGAAGCAGCGATGGCAATCGGCATTAGACTGGGGCTCAGAGACAAAACCAGGAAGGAGGGGAAGGCGGGAAGGTGGTTCAACTTCCGCATTCCAACACAAACAGAGAGACCGGCTGGCGCGCAAACGCACCTCCCGGAAGAAACGCCTATGGAATTGGGAGGAGCGCGCGCGCGCCCCATTTCAAACGCAACGGTTGCCAAGGGGAGTGACACGCAAGGCGGGAAGGCGCCCAGGAAATGTTTTGTATGTCACCAAAGTGGGCACCTAGCCAAGGCGTGTAATAAGAAAAAGGTGTGGCAAGGCATGGCGGGGGCTGTAACAGGAGAAGGGGAGGAGCAGACGGAGAGGCAGGGAAACGGGAATGCCGGCTGGCAAGTCGCGGGGACGGCCAGCCCGGCTCAGGAGCAGTAAAATGTCCCCCCAGCAACGCACCCGAGACGCCCCCCCCCAGCCCGCCCGAGCACACCCTCCCCCACCCTCCCAAGCCAGGCATCGTGATGGAAGTCACACTGGAGCTGCCCAATGGCTTCACCATGCAAGTCCCCGCCCTCGTCGATTCGGGAGCCTCGGCGGATTTTATGGGGATAGACTTTGCCAGGCAGCACCAGCTTCACCTTCTGCCTTTGCATTTCCCCTTGCAAGTCACCACCATTGATGGAAGAGAATTAAAAGGAGGGGCGGTCACACAAAGCACTCCACCCATGCGGATGGGGATTGGAAGGCACTCTGAAGTTATTGCCTTCCACGTCACCACGTTGGCAGGTCCCCCCATCATACTGGGGATGGGGTGGCTGGACAGACATGACCCAGTAGTGAGCTGGTATCAGCGCTCTCTAACGTTTGGTTCTGCGTTTTGCATGGAGAATTGCTTGCAGCAGATGCGTCCCAAGGAGCAAGCAGAGGCAGCCATGATGCAAGCAGGGGCAGTCACGCTCCCTGCGCAATATGCGGAGTTTCAGCAGGTGTTTAATGAAAGGGAAGCGGACAAGCTACCCCCCCACCGCCCCTACGACTGCCGAATCGACCTGGTGCCAGGAGCTCAGCTGCCACCAGGCAAGCTTTATTCCATGTCGGAGCAAGAGATAGCAGATTTGAAGGACTTCATTGATAAAAACCTGGCCAGAGGGTTCATCAGGGAAAGCAAGGCTGTAGGGGGCAGCCCAGTGTTCTGGGTGGACAAAAAAGACACCCCCCAACGTAGGCTCGTTTGTGACTACCGCATCCTAAACTCCATGACCCTCCCGGTCTCCTACCCCATGCCGAGGATCGACGACCTGCTGGCGGCGGTACGCAAGGGCAGGATCTTCACCAAGCTGGACCTGAGAGGTGCGTACAACCTGATCAGGATCAGAGAAGGCGATGAGTGGAAAACTACCATGTTTACACCCCTGGGTGCTTATGAGTTCCTAGTAATGCCCTTCGGCCTCCAGGCAGGCAGCCAATGCTTCCAAGCGTTCATGCATCACGTGTTGGGGCCCCTGCTTTACAAACAGGCAGTGGTCTATTTAGATGATATATTGGTATACTCGCAAAACCCGGAGGAGCACGTGCAACATGTCAAGGAAGTACTGCAGAGGCTCCAGGAGCACCAATTGTGTGTCAAGCTGGAGAAGTGCCAGTTCCACACCACAGAAGTGGACTTCCTGGGCTACCGCCTCTCCGATGAGGGAATAGCCATGGACACCAACAAGGTAGAGGCGATCTTACAATGGAAGAGCCCCAAAACCAAGAAGGACGTGCAGCGCTTTATCGGTTTCGCAAATTTCTATAGAAAGTTTGTACCGGCGTTCGCAAACATGACGGCACCAATTACGGACTGCTTGAGAGGCAAGAAGAAGTTCCAGTGGACGGAGAAGGCGCAGCAGGCCTTTGAAACACTTAAGAAGGTCTTTGCCTCAGAGGAGCAGTTGCTGCACGTGAACCCTAGCAAGCCCATCAGGATAGAGACAGACGCATCAGACCGAGCCATTGGAGCTATATTACTGCAGCAGGATCCAGCAAGGGAATGGCGGCCCTGTGCGTTCTATTCCAGGAAGTTGAGCCGGTCGGAATCCAACTACGCTATCTGGGACAAAGAGCTATTGGCAGTGGTAGCGGCTTTCAAACACTGGCGTCACTTCTTGGCGGGGGCGCGGCACCAAATCCAGGTTCGCACGGATCACAAGAACCTGGAGTACTGGCGCACGGCCAGGGTGCTCAACCAGCGCCAAATGCGATGGGCAGAGTTTTTTGCGGACTTCAACTTCCACATCCAGTATGTTCCGGGCGAGCAGAACAGCAGGGCGGACGCCCTATCCAGAAAGCCGGAGTACATGGAAGACGAAGGACCTCCAGTGGCCAGGGCCATCTTCAAACCTGAACAGTGGCGGTGTGGGGCGGCATTGGGTGGTCGGGAAGAACTGGTGCGCCTCACTCAGGCTGATGCTTTTGCCCAGAACAAGCTAAGGGAACTCAAGGAGGGGGATCCCAAGGCAGGAGGGTTTGAGGAACAGGAGGGGCTGCTGTTGTACAAAGGGGCACTGTATGTGCCAGGGGAGGACATGAGGGCCAAAATTCTCAGACAGCTTCATGACAATCCCACAGCGGGGCACTTTGGGCAATTCAAAACCATGATACTGGTCACGAGAGAATTCTGGTGGCCAAGAATCAGACAGGACGTCAGGGAATACGTCAGGGGGTGTGAGGTTTGCCAAAGGGCCAAGGGGGAGAGAAGGGTACCAGCAGGGCTACTGGAACCGCTCCCCACCCCGAGCAAGCCCTGGGAAGCGGTTTCGCTGGACTTTGTCACGGATCTCCCCCGGTCCAAAGGAAACACAGCTGTACTAGTCGTAGTGGATCTCTTGACCAAGATGGCCCACTTCATTGCCTGCCCCAAAGTGGTGTCGGCGGAGGAGACGGCCCGGTTGTTTGTGCAGCACGTGTTCAAGCTGCATGGCATGCCCGCGAGAGTAATTTCTGATCGCGGGGCCCAATTTACCACCCGTTTCTGGCGCAAGCTCATGCAGATTTTGCAGGTGCAGGTGTGTCTGTCCTCAGCACGACATCCACAGACCAACGGTCAATCGGAAAGGGTTAATTCCATACTGCAGCAGTATCTGCGATGTTACGCTTCCCAGCAACACAACGACTGGAGTGACAAACTATCCCTTGCAGAGTTTGCGTACAACAATGCTCAACACTCCTCGGCAGGCATGTCCCCGTTCCAGGCGAACTACGGCACCCACCCCAGGGCCTTTCCGGGAAGGGAGGGGGAACAGGGGGATGGAAACGTGCCCGCTGCACAGAATTTCGCTGAGGAGTTGGAAGCGTTGCACCAATTGCTCAGTGACAATTTGGAGCGGGCTAAAGCAGCCTACAAAACGGCAGCGGACAGGCACCGCAGGGAGGGGGAGGACATCCAGGTGGGAGATATGGTATGGTTGTCCACACAAGGGTTGCCTATCCGCGGCAGGTGCAAGAAGCTGCAGCAACGTAGACTGGGGCCTTTTGAGGTAGTGGAGCAGATTAACCCCGTGGCTTTCAAACTGCGACTGCCGGACGACATGAGGATTCACCCGGTGTTCCACAGGTCTCTCCTGTCCAAGTACAGGGAACCTCACAGGTACCAACAGGGCCACCAGCAGGGGTCGCAGGGGATGCCGCTGGTGGACCCGGAACTGTTCAACGAGGCCACCGAGATTTTGGACTCAAGGTGGCAAGGGGATGAACTGCAGTATTTGGTAGCGTGGGAGGGGGAGCCAGCGTCGGAAAATGCATGGATCCCGGCAGAGGAAGTCACCAAGGAGCATCTGGTGTGGGAATTTCACGAACTATTCCCGCACAGGCCCAAACCAGACCGTTGGCAATTAGGAGACGTGTTTCAACCCACAGACTCAGAGGAAGGGGACTTCTGGGGTTTCCCGCCATCAGAGGGGAGTGAAGGGTACCCTGTGGTAGGAGAAGGGACCGAGACTGCAGAACCCCTTTCTCCAACCATGACCAGGGAGGATTGGGAAGAAGTGTTTACCTCGTCCTCCAGTGGCGACACCACAATATTCTTAGGTTTCCCTTCCTCCCCTGACACAGCAGACGAGTCTTGGGGGGAGCTGGGGGAGCTAGCAAGGGAATCTGACACCGATCGACCCCAACCCTGTGTGCCTTCTCAGGAGGGGAAGGGGGGCTTGGAAGGGGGGGTGGATGTCAGGGGCTGGCCGGGTTCTGAAGCGGTGCCAGAGGAGACAGCGGACCTAGACAGAGCCCCGCTGATGCCCGAGGAGTTATTGAGGGTCTGGGATCAGGAACAGGCACAGCCCCTGCTGACGCCAGAGCAGATAGTGCAGCAATGGGAGGAAGCCTCCACCAGAGGGCTAGCACAGCCAATGGGAAGGGATCAGGATGGAGAGCCCGAGGAGGAGGTGAGGCTTAGAGAGCCTGCCGGAGCATCAGACACCACCAGCGGGGAAGGCGACAGCGAAAGGGAAGGAGTAGCAGTAGGGCCGCCCAGGTCAAGGGCACGGAAGCGGAAAAAGGAGAGGCGGAGACTGGGGTTCCCGAAGCTCCTATGCTGGGGGCGGAGCCGCAAATCGGTACTCGAAGGATCTGACTCCGAGGGGTCGGATGCATAGCCGTAAAGTCTGGACTGTTCAATGTTATAAAATAAAGTGATTAGTTTAGTAGACGGCGTTTTGTGGATGCTTACTTCCGAGGAGACACACATCCGTCTCACAGTTAAACCCCATAAAACAGGGTTTTTCCCCTTTGCAAAGTAAGCTCAACAACTTTGAGCTGATCCACAAAAAATTGGGATTTTCTCCTTTGCAAAAGAAGCTGCAGAAATTTGAGCTGATCCTCAAAAAAATGGGGCTTTTCTCCTTTGCAAAAGAAGCTGCAGAAATTTGAGCTGATCCTCAAAAAAATGGGGCTTTTCTCCTTTGCAAAAGAAGCTACAGAAATTTGAGCTGATCCTCAAAAAAAATGGGGCTTTTCCCCTCTAAAAACTAGGTGTGTCCTATGGTCAGGTGCGCCTTATAGAGCGAAAAATATGGTAATCAACACTTTCTGACTTGCAGATGAATGTGTAATTGTCCCTAGTAAAAACTGGTTTGAAGTAAGGCAATGTGATATGAAATCTGCCTGTGGGATTTGACCGATTAAGGTAGTTTGATCATCGACATCACTAATTGATGCTGCAATATCGAGTTATGAATATACACATGCAAAGTCATCCTCATACATGCTACAGTTCTGAATTTTTTGGTCTCACAAGTCTATAATATTGCAAAACCTGAAATAAATTAGGACATTGAGGCCAGGGAAATGGGGCACAGCAAAGGGTGAGAAGGAAGCAAAGTCTTTTCCAGGAGGCTCACCTGTTTATTGCATGGATTGGTGGTGGAGGAGCACAAGATAACCTCGCGCAGGCATAATAATCGCCAATTGATTCAATGATGCTAGCAACCACGGCACTGAGCATTCCAATCACACCTGCAGCTGATATTGTAGGTAATCCCCACTGAACTGTGAAGACAAAAAACCACACCATAATCTTTCTTACTGTATTTAAAGCAAAGTGGCTTTTAAGGTGTAAAATGTTCTCTCGGCTCATAGGACGGCCAATTTCTGGGTTTTAGGGGTGGCCAATAGCATGTCTTCTCAAAACAGTGGTCATGCCACACAAACTGATACTTCATATGTAGCCAGCCAGCATAATAAATTGGTATCATCTACTCAGGAAGAAGAAGAAGAGTTTGGATTTGATATCCCGCTTTTATCACTACCCGAAGGAGTCTCAAAGTGGCTAACATTCTCCTTTCCTTTCCTCCCCCACAACAAACACTCTGTCTCTGTGAGGTGAGTGGGGCTGAGAGACTTCAAAGAAGTGTGACTAGCCCAAGGTCACCCAGCAGCTGCATGTGGAGGAGAGGAGATGCGAACCCGGTTCACCAGATTACAAGTCTACCGCTCTTAACCACTACACCACACTGGCGTGTGGAGGGCTTCCCACACGCATTTACATAGAATCAGAATTGTAGATTTGGATGGGACCCCATGGGTCATGAGGCCCAACTCCCTGAAATGCAGGAATCTCAACACACAGTCCCCCACCCAATTTGAAACCATACCGTACCCTGCTTAGCTTTTGCAATGTGCTAGCAGTTTTGTTAGCATCACATACAGATAGGTTTACCTGCACATCACATTTTAAAAATCTAAAAATGAGAATAAAAGTGATGTGGAATATTTATCTAATGCAACCTGTCTATTTTCCTCATGAGTGGAAGCATGGACAAACTTTACCAGAGGCCATTGGACCAGATTGCCTTGAGAATTGCACCTGTCAGTTGCCCACTCTCATCTTAGATTATATATGTCAGGGATCTCCCTCCCCCTGCCAGTCCGGCCCTGAGTGTTTATAGAGAGCAGCCCCCTTTGCTGACTACTGACTCATATGCGAGCGAGACTAGCAGTTCCTCGGGGGAGAGACAGCCGGTGGCTGGGAGGGAAGGAGTGCCAGGGCTCGAGAGATATACAGACAGGCCTGGCACCAACCAGCCGTCAGGTCCGGCCCAGAGATTACGTAGGAGGAGAAGGCGTTTCCGGTTACCCAGACTGTTTTGTTGGCGCCAAAATCGCAGGGGGCCACTTCCGGATTCTGCTAGTGAGTGATCAGACATGATATTATTCAGCTCTGCATTGTACATAATGAGCACTAATTAAACTACTAAAAGGCAGGTGACTTGGCTCCCTTATTGAACGACCGGTGAGGGGGAGGACCTGACAATATAGATTGTTGTTTTTTAAAAAAACAAAACACTAAAGCTGAATCTGACTTCAGAACTGACCTACCAAACATGGTGTGGCCAAAGAGAAAGCGGTTTATTTAGCTGACATAGCACCAAGAGAACCATCAGCTTAATTCAAACCACAGTTAAACCAAGAGGCATGAAACTGCCTTAGACCACCAGCCCAGCTATGTCAGTATTTTCTCTAGTCTCACTGGCAGCAGATCTCCAAGACAGAGATCTTTCACAGCCTTCCTCCCTTTTCACAGGAGATCTTGGGCGGCTGAACCACAGACCTGGCAGCAACTTGGGAGCCGAATCATAAACTCTCGTTTCTGCAAGCATATGCAGGTAACTTCTTCTGTACTCATGCAAGGTGCAGAAAGAAATAAACTAATGTAAGTCTAGAGTAACTGTATCAAAGAGCAAAGCTTTGTGGGAAACTCTCCCTTAAGTGCTTGCTAAATACACTTACATGGATAAGGAACCTTGAACCATGGAGCTACCAAAAGCACTCCTTGCCTAGCATCAGTGCGTGCATAGAATCCGTACTTTGTACTATCAGGTGGAAACACATCTGTCACAGTGAAGATGAAGCACAGCAACCAGGATACCAGAATGGCTAGAATGATCTGCAGTGGGAACAGAAAGGGGCTTAAAGGACACCAGCAAGGAAACAGTAATTGCCCACACAGGGTCTCCTTACCAACTCTGCATAATAATATTCAAACTGGTGGTGGGGAGTTGTTGCATCAAGGATTTTGTGAACACTTTCGCTTTACAATTTTAAAAAGACCCTTCTAGTTCAAAATGGATCCTTCCATACAATTTCTCCAAACTGGGAATGTCTCCAAATATGCACTTAAAGGAGCGCCATTAATCCTTTTAAGATAAAACTAAGCATTATGCACGCTGATAAACTCACAATTTACAAAAATAAAATCAATGGATCCCAGAGGGCTAACTGAAGAATAAATAAATTGATTTGGGGTGGGGTGGGGGTGCTGTAGCACACTCTGTAGAGCTCTTTAGGAACTGGATTTAGCATTATCTGAAACTGCAGCCAAACTCACAAGCAGGGTGTCAAGGTGATGGCCACCCCCTGCTCATTCTCAGCATCTGATTATCAGAGATACACTGCTGATGGACATGGAGGCTCCGTTCAGCTAAACTGCCATCAACAGACCCGATAGCTAAATCTGCTTAAGTCTTTTAAAAACCATTTAAGTGGGTAACTTGAAGTGAAACTGCCAATAATGTTCACTGACTGAGCCTGAATTTCCATGCTTTGGAGAGTGAATGGTTTCGCTACCACTCTCTCCACATCCTTCATTGCAGTCCTCTGACTAAAGAGCCTGAATCCCCTTCACTTGAGGCTCAGGTGGCTTGGGTGGCCTGGAGTGCCTTCCATCAGCTTTGGTTAGTGGCCCACCTGCACGCCTATCTGGACAAGGATAGCCTAGCATCTGTTGTCTATGCTCTGGTAACCTCTAGGTTAGATTAAAGGTAAAGGTAAAGGGACCCCTGACCATTAGGTCCAGTCGTGTCCGACTCTGGGGTTGCGGCGCTCATCTCGCATTATTGGCCGAGGGAACCGGCGTACAGCTTCCGGGTCATGTGGCCAGCATGACAAAGCCGCTTCTGGCGAACCAGAGCAACGCACATAAATGCTGTTTACCTTCCCGCCAGAGCGGTACCTATTATCTACTTGCACTTTGACGTGCTTTCGAACTACTAGGTTGGCAGGAGCTGCGACCAAGCAACGGGAGCTCACCCTGTGGCGGGGATTCAAACCACCGACCTTCTGATCAGCAAGCCCTAGGCTCTGTGGTTTACACCACAGTGCCACCTGGGTCCCATCTAGGTTAGATTACTGCAACACATTATACCTGGGGCTGCCTCTGAAGATGGTTCAGAAACTTCAGCTGGTGCAGAATTCAGTGTCCAGGTTGCTCACTAGGGCAAGATGGTTTCAGCACATAACATCAATCTGGCCTAACTCCCCTGGCAGCCAATTAGTGTCCAGGCCCAGAGCAAAGTGCTGATGTTGACCTATAAACAGCTCAGGACCGCAATACCAAGGACCACTTCTCTCCATATGAACTAAACCAGACCCTATGATCATCATCTGAGGCCCTTCTTTGTGTGCCTCCTCTGTGCAAGGTCCAGAGGGTGTCAACATGAGAACAGGGCCTTTTCTGCAGTGAAATGCTCTCCCCAGGAAGGCTCATCTGGTGCCTTCATTACAAATCTGCAGGCACTAGGCAAAAACATTCCTCTTCTCCCAGGCCTTTCACAAAGTAAAGAGTTTATGGTCTTTGAAGATGCTGGGAGTGGTCATGAGGAGATTTGGGGCAAGATGCCATCAACATGCCAATGAAATTTAGCTCTTTTTCTCCATAAGACCTGAATCAGGAGAGGTCCCGTGGGCCCTGACTGCAGTTCCTGGCTGCAGTGATGGGATAGATGAGGGAAACTAAACTGAGCTTGAAACCCAGCAAGCAGGGACACTGTGGGTGATTTTCTCCCATTTCTGAGAAATCGGCCAATTGCCTGCCCTGGGTGGGGTTGCACTTGCCCTAAAGAGGCAGGTCTGTGGTCTGTGGGGGGGGCGGGGGCGGCAGGGGATGCTTCTGGATCCAGCTTTGTCCCTGGAAGCAGAGGTAACACCAGTTGCTTGAAGTCCCTTTTACTACCTCCAACTCGTATGACAGCTGCAGCAATCCCTGGACCTGGTTAGCTGAATCACAACAGTTGGGACGTTGGTGACATTGAAGGTTGGATTATTGCAATGCGCTCTATATGGGGTTTTTCTTGAGCTTGGTCCAGAAACTGCAGTTAGCAACCACACTGCTGCATTTAATGCTTACAGGAGTGGGATTCTGTCAGCATCTAACACCCGTGATCAGAGTTCTACACTGCCTGCCAGTTGGTTACTAGCCCAAGTTCAAGATGCTACTATTAGAATATAAAGCCATTATCATATTGGGACCAGTTTACTTGAAGGATCACTTTGCCACATATGTACCCACTCAGCCACTTTTACAAGTGCCACATTATGTTCCAATCTTTTAGCATCACAGTTCCTACACTTTGGATCTTCCTTTTTATTCCTGCCCTGTTTATGCAAGTCTACTGAGGCATATAAAGTTGGTGTGTACTTTAAACTGTAGATTTAGTTTATGATGAATATTTTTATCTGTTGGTTTTCTTCTTTTTGCTTTTTAAAAACTAGATTTTACTGTTGACTTTTATTGACATTTTAAATGCAAACTTTATATTCTTTGTAAACTGCTTGGAGATTTTATGCACAGTTAAGCAGTATACAAATTTTGAAAAATAAATAAGATTACACTAAAATAAACACCAGTAGACAGAACAATAAAACGCAGTGAAAGCAAGAGAGAACTTACAGGAAACATCTTAAAAAGCTGTAACCGGTATGCAGTCCATCCTTTTTTTGATTTATAGATGGGTAATGGGAGCTTGACATTTCTTGCATACTGAGAAAACAATAGCACTAGGAAAATAGTCCTAGAGAAGGGAGAGGAAGGAGAAAAGTTAATGAATCAATTAACTTTTCACTGAGGTAATAGCCAACAGAAGCAACATAAAAACAACACAATAAGCATAAAAACAGACATCAATTAATTAAGGTACATCTTAAAATTAATTCAGACACTAAAATCTGGGCAGGTGGCAATTATCAGGGTGGAATTGAGAGTGTTTAATAATTGCCAGAGCCAACTGTTTCCACAAGGACCTGTGAGCGGGTTGGTGGCCTCCTTCGGGCTTGTTTTATACAAAGGAAAGTAAGTCAAACTGCATCCTGCCCAAAGGCCTGGAAGAACAGCTCCGTCTTGCAGGCCCTGTGGAAAGATGTCAAATCCTGCAGGGCCCTGGTCTCTTGTGGGAGAGCATTCCACCAGGCCGGGGCCACAGCCGAAAAGGCCCTGGCTCTAGTCGAGGCCAGTCTAATTTCCCTGGGGCCCGGGATATTCAAGGTGTTGTTGTTAGCAGACCGTAAGGTCCTCCGTGGGGCATACCAGAGGAGGTGGTCCCGTAGGTAAGAGGGTCCTAGGCCGTATAGGGCTTTGAAGGTTAAAACCAGCACCTTAAACCTGATCCTGTACTCCGCCGGGAGCCAGTGCAGCTGGTATAGCACTGGGTGAATGTGATCCCACGGCGGAGACCCTGTAAGGAGTCTCGCTGCGGCATTCTGCACCTGCTGGAGTTTCTGGGTCAGTTTCAAGGGCAGCCCCACGTAGAGAACTAAAGAATCCCTGACAAGTGGCCACCCAAACATTGCTTAAAATCCTCCAAGGAGTCCACCACCTTTTGAGAGAGTCTGATCCACTGTTGAACAGCTCTTATTGTCATAAATTTATTCCTCGTGCTTAGTCAGAATCTCCTTCCTTGCCACTTGAATCCATTGGCTTGGGTCCTACTCTCTGGAGCAGGAGAAAATTAACTTGGTCCACCTTCCTTGGGATACCACTTTAGATTTTTGAAGATGACTATCATATCACCTCTCAGTTTTATTGTTGTATATTTAGAACTAATATGTATTTTATCTTATGAAGTTTATAACGTGAATGTTTAATTTATAATTTTGTTTCGAAGCACCTGAACCTGTTATGCCTAATAAAGGTTATTGATTTGATTTGATTTGATTTGATTTAGAACTACAGTAAAACTGCATATTTAAAGTACAGTAACTACTGCAGATCTGGTCCATGGGGTCACGAAGAGTCGGACACGACTAAACAACAACAACAACTACTGCAGAAATATAATTGCATCATGGCAAAAGTTTTTATTTTTAGTCAGAGAAAGTAAGGAATTAGCTCTTTAAAATGAAAAAGTTACTTAATGTTGCCATTTCTTTCTTTCTTTTTTAATGTGCTTTATAAGCATAAGCTTAATTTAATTTGTTCCGCTCACAAGCTTTAAGAACTGAAATCCCACAGTGAATTTGCCTTTCAGCCTGCAAAACTTATGCCCACTAGAACAGATGAAGTTTTGTCTGGGAGAGAAGTAAAATTACTACTGTGGGAGGCCGGCTTAGGCTTTGGCATGTTTTGAAGTCTTGCCGAAATCCACATTTTAGGAAGTGAAGCAAGACCAACAACAACAACAACAACAACCCTGCCCAGTGCTAAGAAAGAAGTCTAATCTTTGGTCTCCACAAAGTTATGGGCATGCAAAGTGTCAATAGGGCAGTTGGGAGATGAATGTTGTTTGCTTCTAAGGTTAGGCAGCCAGGTTCTCTTTTTAAGTTCAGGGTGAAGATCTTCACTGTGTGGGGACCTGGAATTTCCCCTTATTTTTATATTAGATATTTATATATTGCTTAATGGGGGGACGGGAGGGGCTAGACTGTTATCTCATCTTCTGTGCTTGTTTCTATAATGAGTTTTAAGCTGCATTAACGCTGCCTGTAAGCTGCCTTGAGCTCAAGAAAGGCTCAATAAATCAATTAAATAAAAGTATTGCTCAGGGGTCATGCTTCCTCACTTGGCTGCCACAGGATGTGAACCAATGGCCAAAGTAAGCAAACTTAAGGTCTAAATTGTTATCCTCTGAAATAAGCAGGCTTCCAATTACATAACCAAATCCTCAGAATGGACCTATCAACAAAATGTGTGTGCCGTTATACATGTTCAGACTTTCTATGCTGGAAGAAGGCTGTCTTTATGTTAAGTGCCAAACACAGCTTCGAGAAATGCTAATCCACTGAGAACACAGCTACAAATTCCTGAACAAACTTCCCTGAAATTCTAGGAGGGCAGGTTACATCCCCGTATATAAAAGCGTGAGGCTGAAATCACCTTTCACTCAAAAGGAAACAGACAAAGACCTTTGTTCTTCTCCTTCAGGCACAAAGACCTGAACTCTGCAATGGCATCATTTGATACCATGACTTTCTGTTAAGCATGAATGAGTAAAAAAAGGAAAGCTTTCTTGTGTTGTTTTTTCCAACGTGAAAGCCTTAATGGTAGTTTTAAAATATGGCTTCTTTATGGAACAGCATTTGATCTAGTGCTGTCAAATTATTTATACAAAATTGCTGGGGTGTGGCTTTTTTTGGGGGGGGGGTGCGCGTTTGTGTGAAGAGGGTACACCAACATCCTAACACCAGCTTCTACTCTTTCATACACTTTTTTACACCTGTCCACAACTAACTATTCCCTCAATCTGCTGCTGATTGTGTGAATTAAAAAACCCACACAACTTGAAATGACTTCTTTATTACATGGTCCTAGCCAAGGACGCGGGTGGCGCTATGGTCTAAAACCACAGAGCCTAGGGCTTGCCGATCAGAAGGTCGGTGGTTTGAATCCCCGCGATGGGGTGAACTCCCGTTGCTCAGTCCCTGCTCCTGCCAATCTAGCAGTTCGATAGCACGTCAAAGTGCAAGTAGATAAATAGCTACTGCTCCAGCGGGAAGGTAAACGACGTTTCCGTGCGCTGCTCTGGTTCACCAGAAGCGGCTTAGTCATGCTGGCCACATGACCTGGAAGCTGTCTGCAGACAAACACCGGCTCCCTTGGCCTATAGAGCGAGATGAGCGTCGCAACCCCAGAGTCATCCGCAACTGGACCTAACAGTCAGAGGTACCTTTACCTTTACCTAGCCATCTGAATGATGTAAGTAAATGTACTGAAACTGCAGGTCGTTTTGCCACTGATGATTATGGCAAACAATACCCTCATACTGTCCTCACGCTGAGAGGCGGGGGCTGGGATCCCTGTTGCCAGAGCAACCAGGCTGCACCCCCTCATGCATCATCCCAATCCACACCTGCTATTAAGTGGGTCAGAGTCAGACTGCAGAGACAGGGTGAATTCAGGGCTGCCTTAACAACTATAACAACATCGTTGATTTAAGAGGTCGGCCTATGCCCCAAGAGTCAATAATCCATTTAACTTGAACCTGGCCCTTGAGCCAAGGCTTTAAAGGTAGGGATGCTTTCGGTCGCTGATAATCTTCCCTGCACCCCAGTCCCTGGTGATTGATGTCCCGATTTGATTGCTAAAAACAAACATTGAAATTCCAACAGTTTTGTATGTTTTTAAACTTGATTTTAAGTTGCCTAGAGACTGCCTAGTGGTCAGGTGATAACACACATACACAAAAACATTATCAACAATTCTGGCAATATTTTGAGTGATCAACTTGGAATGAAGACAGTTTTCCTAATAGTCACATTTATTCTGATTTCTTGGAATTTAGTGGTAGTATTTTAGACATGGCCACCGAACCTAGAACTTACAGGAGGGGTAGAATATGCATGAAGATTGCAAGAGGACTTAAGAATGACGTTCTACTTCTGAACATATGAATATGCCACAGAAGTGCTAACACCAGGCCTCATATTAATTTTTTCTGTAATAGTAGCGGGATGCTGAATTGGAAATGTACTGGGATCCAATGTAGATCCGGTCTTAAAGGATCTACATTGGCTCCCAGTATGTTTCCGAGCACAATTCCAAGTGTTGGTGCTGACCTTTAAAGCCCTAAATGGCTTTGGCCCTGTATACCTGAAGGAGTGTCTCCACCCCCATCATTCACTGAGATCCAGCTCTGAGGGCCTTCTGGCGGTTACCTCATTGCGAGAAGTGAGGTTACAGAAAACGAGGCAGAGGGCCTTCTCGGTAGTTGCGCCCACCCTGGCCAAGCTTCATGGCTGAGTGGGAATTCGAACCCTGGTCTCCCAGTTCCCAGTCTGACACTACTACATTGTTAGTTGCTTTAGGCATCTGGAAAGCCAGCACACCATTGCTTAGGAAATACTTTAGAATATAACTTAGAAGAATTCTCATTTCATAGATTCACTTCATTTTAAGATAATGGCCCTTAGTACCCCCTAGGAGAGGCAATGATCAATAGTGACAGACATTGGTTGTTTTGTACTGACTGACTGCACTTCATCAACTGTGGAGGGACAAAGGATACTCACAGCATGGCTATGCCCCAGTGTTTGCCCGCTCTTTCTCCAGCAGCCTGGAAGCCAGAAAGCCCAATGAGAGCCACAGTTGGTGTAATCGTCAGAGGTCCAATGTATCTCAGGAGCGCTCCTGGCAGGCCCAGGAACCCAATCACCACTTCTATCAAAGATGACATAATAATAGCGCCTTGGATCTGAACACAGAGAAAAATAATAGTAATTTAGATTTTTACAGAAATTCTATGTTTCTGAGGGGTTTTCTTTTTAATGGGTGGATGAACTGCAAGTCAAATAATTCAGTGACTAGGCAGAACTGGGCAATGCCATGTGTTATTCAACTAAGTGCTTAAGCAGACGTTTTCTGGGCTAAAGAATATCTGAAGGTCAGAGGTATGTTCTGTGGTACCAACAGAAGTCGGTTCAATAGCAAAGACCCCAACTTCATCCACTTCCTCTTACCACTTAAGCACACTGCTTGCTTTCAATGCACAACGGGGGTCATTAGACCAGCCTGGCCGTTGTGTCCATAGCACATCACACTGTCATACAGGAAGACCTGGGTTCCAAGCTAACCTTTAAAGCTCTCAGATCGAACCGGCAAGGGCTGGTGGCGCCACGGAGGTGATGCTCTTAGCTCCTAGGGGCAGAGTGTATGATGCATTTGGTCACACGTGCTCTTTAGAAGCTGGCATAGAGCAGCGCTGTGGTCTCAGGAGACTGCCAGCCCCCCCTTGGCTGCAGGCCTCTTGGCAGGATGGAACTACGGTTTGAAGATGGGGAAGAGAGAGGGGATGTTTTAAATTGAGGAATAACTGGCAGCCCAAAGCAATGGGATGGGAGAAAAGTTCCATGACACACGTGTGAACTGGAGTCTATGCTATTTTTTCCCCCTGCAGTGAGACAACTCTCCTGGATTCTTATGGATATTTGCATCTAAATAATGATCCTTAGAGGAGAAGGGGAAACTGAATAGCAAAACTACACATGGCTTTGGGAAAACTGGGCACTCCTTACAATTGTACCTGGCTTTCCAAAACAGAAATACAATAAATGCGGATTATCCTCATTGCAGAGCAGAGACAATCCAATAATTTGTTAGAAGCTAATTGGTTATTTTGGCTATCACTGGTCAGATGCCCATATCACAAGATGCAGGATGCCAAACTCCCCTGACATGGGAGCATGTCTCCATCAAGACCATAGTGCACCTCAAGTTGTTTTGGGGAGGGTGAGGGGGCTTTGCAGGCACAATTAACATACAGAAAAGATTAAAACCTGCATGGAATGAATGTGTAGAAAAAGTTACATGCAAAGAGAAGAACGAAAAAGGGTAACAATTTCAACAGTTCAAGGTAGCAGGGCATCTGGATGAAAAGAACCTACTGAAGTGAGGACATGGCACTGATTACATGGTGCAAGTTACCTCTCGTATCCTAGGGTACCAGATATGTTCCGTATGCAGCAGTTCTGTTGTTCCATTGGTAATCGTTATAGCTTAGGAAGGCAAAAAGAAATATTTCGCATTATGGCAAAATAAAGCACAACGATTCCATGCACCTCAGCACTAAATTCTGTATGAAACAAGAAGGCGCCCAAGTCCAGAATTACAACACAAGGAGGATAGTCTGCTTCAGGCAACCCTCAACCTGTCCAACCTCTCTATGAAAATCTCCAAGAAAGACGACTGCAGAACTTTAGCAACTTGCTCTGTTGAAACTGAATCATGATACCCCCAAATACCAGGTGCTGGGTAGTAAGACACAGTCAGCACCTCCAGAATCTGCTTGTCAGTGATCAATTGGCATCTGAATGGCCATGGCTAGAAAGGCTGGCACAGGCAACATTCATATGAGTTGCTCCTGAGGTTAGTACAGTGCTGAACCTCCTATTTCCTTCTACGGCTTTAACCCAACTGTCTGGCCATTCTAGTGAATGAACAGGCTCTACCACCACCAATCTGTCTCTCCCCCCCCCCCAGCACTTCTTATGGACATCATTTCATATATTTTGCTTTTTAACCAACACCCCATCATTGTTTATTTGTTCCCTCACATAATTTGTAAATCATCCATTCTGTATTTAGGCTGTGTTCTAGACGAATTCATTCCTCAAGGGCTAACCTCTAATGCCAGTTTCAAGAATGTTGAAACCAGGAATGGACAAGAAACCAGAGTTGGCACTAAAGGAGGCAAATGTCCACTTGAGAGATGATTCAGAGTGCAGATAAAGTGACTTTTGCATATTATTTCTCCAGATCTGTCACCTGTTAATTGGGATGGCTAGACCGCAATAGCAGCTCCCGTCTGACGCCTCATGAAGGTTAGAAGTGGTCAAGGAAGAAGGAACAGAGATTCTTTTCATAAACAAAATGTTCTATATTTATGATTCCTAATTTCTATACAGTAGCTCTTCCCTGAGGCATGCAGAAATGTAGCCATCCTGATCTATTAGAGCTGCAGTCAGGCTATTTGACCTAAAATCCTGCAATTAGTACACAAGAATATATGCCCAGTGTCACTGATGCCCAGGGGGCCTGAGCTTCTACACAAAAACAGATTCTGTAACCAGAAAACCAAAGCAGCACAATTATTTTACCAACAAAATTGAAAGCATATACTTTGTGCACTTGTTTTGAGATTATTATTTTAGAATTTGGAAGTGTTTGCCTTTTTATTGTCATCCATCTGGAAAAGAGGATTTGCAGGACTATGAAGGAACTAGGACTTCAGCCTAGCAGCGTATGGACATGTGTCTCCTGACTGTGCATGAAGCTGCAGATCAGTAGCCAGCCAAGGCAAGTCAATCGGGGAAACAGAGGCAACACTCCTCACCCCAAAATATCATATTCACATTGAATATTTGTGAATTACCAAACTTGGTGAATATGCCAACCTCTCTTGCAGCTGCAGATACAGTTGAAAGTGTGCTTCTTGTTCCACTACATTTACTCAACACAAAAATCACTCTTGTAGAATAAGGACCCTGAATCTTGGTGAATGTATGTATTACACACTGTATTTTTGAGATTTTTAACTACTGGTGGTAACAATGCCCCTCCCTCCGG
Source organism: Darevskia armeniaca (assembly GCA_034641395.1). Lineage (NCBI taxonomy): Eukaryota > Metazoa > Chordata > Lepidosauria > Squamata > Lacertidae > Darevskia > Darevskia armeniaca. The sequence goes on along the minus strand of JAWWNF010000734.1, from coordinate 808,105 downwards.
CTCTTCCGCATGTCACAGGACCTCCTACCATACTGCCAAACTACTTCCTGCAATGTCAAGTAGAGCGAGTTCAAATCTCAGTTCAACCATGGACTTATAGAGCTGACCTTAGACCTCTCAGCCTTAATTGCTCACTGCAACATGGGAACAATAACGCCTTTTCATGAAGGCTTGTTGTTTGGAGGATGAGGTAAGAACTCTTTGCAAGCTTTGGAACTAATGATAGGCCACCATCTCAAAAAAGATTCCACATAATCTTCTTAGATATCTGTTTAGGCTTTCCTGGGAACCCAGCATATATTTTAATCCCCAAAGGTGCTTCAAAGCAAAGTTGCCTTGAGTCATCTGGGCTTGGTCAATCTGTAGCAGAGTGTTTTCCTATTTAGCTTCCTTGTTGGGCACATTCAGCAAGGAAAAAAAACCCCAACCTATGTAATCACTGGACCAGTTTCCAGTTTGGGACTTGTAGGTTCTCTCTAACCATTCCAAAAATGGTTCCTGCTTTCAAATGCTCAGGAAAAGAACCTGCAGCCCCTTTAGAAAAGGCAAACAATCAGCTAAAAATGTGGACACTGTTGCTACTCTCTTTCCTCATAGGACAGTTGTTTCTCATCAAGTGCAATATTAGCATTGGCTGCATTGTAATCTTAAGTAACAGATCTGGCCCTGGCCTCTAGTCATGTAAACATGCCAATTATTTCCAAAAGTTCTTTGTGCTATTTTATACTTGTTTGCCCTGTTAAGACCTGTCAGAAAGAATATACGTAGGAGCACGAACACACACACACCCCACCATCACAAAAAATTACCATGTTCTAGTTTCCTTAGACTTGCCAATGTAGTCAAGACACTGTGGCTCTAAATACTGTAATGCTATTAAAACATTGTATAAGCAAGGCAGGAATAATAAAAAATGGGTTTTCAGAGTAGAAAACAGGCTCATTCTTTAGTGTTTGCTGTGAATAAACAATGCTTTACCATAACCATGGAACCAAAAACAATGGTTTAGCATTAGAAGGACAAACTGAAACACTATCTCCTCCTCCTCTGGCATGGACATGTGGAGTTTGGGTTCTATTACTCTTTTTTAGACAAACCACAGCTTGTTTATGACATCCAGACTAGGACAAACTGCAGTTATGCTCAACTATAGTTAGTAGAAAAAGCCTGTTCGTAACAGGAGCCCTGCTGGATCGTTCCAAGCCAATTCCCATAGTAGCATAAGAAGAGCCTGCTGGATCAAGCCAATGCCCCATCTAGTCCAGCATCCTGTTCTTACAGTGGCCAACTAGATGCCCATGGGAAACCAGCAAGCAGGATTCGGGCACAAGAGCAATCTCCCCTCCGGTGGTTTCCAGCAACTGGTAAAAGAAGCCTACATGCAGAGATGAAGGCAACATTCCTCTCCCACTATTGCATCCAGACACTGAAGTCCCTGAAGATGCAGGATACATACAGCCATCACTACTAGCAGCCCACAGTACTAGCAGTCCACTTTTTTTAGTTGTTTAATGAGTGTACTAGTGTGAAACAAATTCTGGTACCTCTCTTGAGTGGCTGGTGAAACCCAGCCAGATGGGAGGGGTATTAATTAATAATAATAATAATATCTTGAACAGCAAAAACCTTACAAAAAGCTTTGGCTAAAACATGTTAGACAGTCTTCACATAGTAAGTAACCAGCTTGAAACTGACCTCTTCTCACTCACCTGCTAGAGTCCAGCCCAAACTGGCATGCTAGAGTAACCTGGCAAGCTTATGTGAAGCCCAGTTTGGTGTGCTTATTCAAGACACTAATTCAAAGGGCCCATAGCAGTCCTCTGCAAATCCCTGGGGACAGGCTATGGAATTACCGGTAGCTGCATTTGTCTGGGTGTTTTCAAAATTCAATATGGTTTCTACTCTTTAGACAATATTATCTCCTAGATTAAATCTGCATTGAGACCACTTTCATCTCTTTCATCTCCCACTCTGAACTACCTGAAAGATTAAGATGGAAATTGCTTTTGCTTACCTGTGTTGTTGCATTTCCATTTGTCCAAAGAGAGAATAGCTCTGGCCGGAGCCAAGAATGCAAAAGCACTGGCTTGGAACAAAGGTAACCTGAAACAAAGAAAAAGTGAAAAAAGGAAATACCTCAAACTTTTGGTGTCGTGTCATAACTTTCATGCAGATCTTTTCTAAAGAAAAGAAGAATCAGAAGAAGTCCTTCTTGGATGTGTTAGTATGCATTTGACCAGATTACACAAAATGTTGACTTAAATACCAATAAGATAAATGAGGGTGAGGAAGGGGGTCCACACCCCAGCTTATCTGTGGACTATTTGGGAGGCTTTTGACAAGCCACAGTCAGTGTTATATTATTACCCCATCAGCAAAATGGCAATATTAGAGTGAGCTCTCTCATGAAAGAGACAGGTAAGTAATATTTTTTAATACAATCCACTCCTGGGAGGTTTTTTTTTCCCTAGAAAGTGGCACGAACAGTTTAATAAATAATTTCCCCATACTGTAGTCATCTATTGATTATGCAGTAGAATTCAAAGTCCTAAATGCTCAGGCTCTGCACAGTTCAGAGGTCAGAGGATGCTGCACCAGATGGACCTTTGGTCCAGCAGGGCTCCTTTACATGAGCTCCTTCCTGCGTGCTAAGGATCCAGATAAAAGGCAGTCTCAGTAATTGTCTCAAAATTGCTCAGCGTGGTGCTGATCACATGAAGGTTGCATGTTCGATCCCCGTAAGGGACAGCTGCATATTCCTGCATTGCAGGGGGTTGGACTAAATGACCCTCACTGTCCCTTCCAACTATGATTCTATTCATTTTTAATTTTAATGCCCCTACACCCAAGCCCTTATAGTGTGAGGCAGCTAGCCCTGGTGACTATATAATGTTTACTGGATGGATTTCCCCCAAATTGATTTTTGAACTTTGAATTTTATTGTTGTTCATGCTTTTATACTGTATTTTATGCTGTATTACAATTAAGTGTTTTAAATTTGTTGTCAGCCGCCCTGAGCCCGGGTTTCTGAACCGGGAAGGGTGGAGTATAAATAAAAATTATTATTATTATTATTATTATTATTATTATTATTATTATTAAATCTCTTGCCCATGCCCTAGAAAGAAGTAGGTTCTAGACATAGGAGCCAACTCCTAGGGGCCATGGGGGCTTCGGCCCCCGCAATAAAATATTTGTGGGGGCCAGACCCCTGCAAAGTTGATGGGCATTCCCATTCAAATGGTGTGTGCGCACTGCGTTATGTGATTGATTATTCGAAGCGGGCCTTGCCTTATCTGGGCCCCCACAATATTTTATTCAAGTTGGCACGGCACCCCTGGTTCTAGAGCAGATTGGTGGGTTTTTTTTGAGGGGGAGCTACAAGGGGGAAAGAGGAATAGCTAAAAGATTCCCATCCCATTCTGCTGATAGAAGCCTTACCATCATCTGAGTGACACTGTTGATACAACCCAATGTATTTGTGACCACACAGAGGTGCTGTGACAACATATTAAACTTGGTGAAGTGTAATATCTGTATTATACAAGTTATCTTGGCAGAATATCATTATTTATAAAGTGCACATAAATAACTCAAATTTGCACAGGCAATAAGCCGTGGCATTTGCTTTTTAAGAGCAACCCACACATCTATCCATATCAATCAAGTAAGGCCAATGCTGGAAGAAACACAAAGGAATATTCGCCTGATTTATAACATGAGCGAAAACTGAACATTATTCTTTGCGATAGCAGAGAGAGGTATGCTGGGCGAATGACTAAATATCACGGGGATTTTGTTGGCTCTTGTGCTCTGCCCCTGGTAAAGTTGTTGCTCTTCTCCCTCACGTACACATTACCCTTTTCAAAAGCCCTCTAATTAAGTGTATGCAATTAAATACATTCTTCAAAAGTTAGATCACTGAGTGTTTAGAATTTATTTCCAGAAAGGGTTTCTTTCTTCTCTGTGGGGTAAAAAATAAGAATCAGTCCATGTTTAAACATACCTAAATCAAATTGCATTTAAGCCATGAGTTCACTTTTTGTAGTGATTAAGGACTGATCTTTTTAGCATCTTACAGAATCTGTGACTTCTTATAACGAGCAAATTTATTTAGGACATGTGAGACATATCAGACTTAACAAGTGCATTTCTTGCTTCTCAAACAGTTCAGTTACAATACCCTCTTTGTCAAAAGCCTGTCCGCTAGCATGCAGCAAATGCTTTCAAGTATAACTGGGGTGGGGTGGAAGGAATTAGTGCTACTTTGTTACAGGTTTTGTTACAATCAAACAGTATATACATTTTGTTAATTAACAAACGTAAAACATTCTAAAAATGAGGTACACAGAGAATCCAAAAGGTTTAAGAGAAAATCTGGAGATACTATGACAGACTATTTTAAAGGCTGGAGCGTACAATCTTGTATCTATTCACTTATGTTCTACTAATGCACATTTAGCGTTCATCCAGGTGGCAAGAGCAATAATTAAGATGTTTAACAGTCTTTTAGATCAGTGTTTCCCAACCAGTGTGCCTCCAGATGTTTTGGGACTACAATTCCCATCATCCCTGACCACTGGTATTGCTAGCGAGGGATGATGGGAGTTGTAGTCCCAAAACATCTGGAGGCACACTGGTTGGGAAACACTGTTTTAGATGAACCTAAAGGTAAAGGTAAAGGGACCCCTGACCATTAGGTCCAGTCGCAGACGACTCTGGGGTTGCGGCACTCATCTTGCTTTACTGGCTGAGGGAGGGGCGTACAGCTTCCGGGTCATGTGGCCAGCATGACTAAGCCGCTTCTGGCGAACCAGAGCAGAGCACGGAAACACTGTTTACCTTCCTGCCGGAGCGGTACCTATTTATCTACTTGCACTTTGACATGCTTTCGAACTGCTAGGTGGGCAGGAGCAGGGACTGAGCAACGGGAGCTCACCCCGTCACGGGGATTCAAACCTCCAACCTTCTGATCAGCAAGCCCTAGGCTCTGTGGTTTAGACCACAGCGCCACTTGCGTCCCTTAGATGAACCTATGCTGGTGTAAATAACTTGGATTCTTAAAATCAGAAGTAATAGCCAGAAACCATTAAAGTATTTTTGTACCAGTAGAATTTGAGCTTGCAAAATACAGAAAAGTTTGACTTAAAGAGAAAGGGGAAGATTAAAGGACTGCCGTCTGGTACAGAACTACCATTCTCATATTTCCGGTCCACGCTTAGGAAACCAGCTGTGTGGTGTAGATTCTTACACTCCCTCCATCTCACTTCCCCAGTCTGCTTTCATCACGATGCAGCGTGCCAGTACTAACCATGCTTAGCACTGATTTTTGCAGGGAGAAAACCAGAAGTGAGAGCTCTGTCTTCTAGTGCTCATTGTTAGGAAGATTTTTACATATGGTTGCTATAGCCTTTGGGCTTCCTCTGCTCAGGGAAGAACTGCTTTTAAGGTTTGTAAGAATTACAGGGCAGGGCAGTTCACAGGGCGGAGCATGATGCTATAGTTCCTTTCTGGGAACTATAGCATTATGTCTTGGAAGAAATAGCAGGAACATTCTGAGCAAGTCAGGAAAAAACAAAGGACAAAAAGTCTCTCTCCCCCCCCCCCTTTAGATTGGTACAATTGATATCTTTCTGTGGATCACCTGACATGAAACTAGAGTGTTTGTGGGCGGGGGGGAAGCTCGGTTAATTTCATTGTACACAGGTTGTACATTGACAATAAAGGTATTATTATTATTAGATCATATCTACTTTAATTCAAGAAACTTGAAATTGTATTGCCCAGGGCTTGAGGTTTTTCTTTGGGAAGATTCTCTTCAATCATCTTCATTTATTTCAACAGGCTTAACTGAACTCTCCTACTGAGCTGCTGCTATCTTACCACCCAATATTTTATTTCATATGTAAATTATGCCAAGTACCTTGTTTTTGAGGGAAAGACTCCAAGACTTGATATTACTTGGAAGAACAGGTGCCATGGAAGGAGATAACAAGAGCCTAATACAATGAATTGTTAATAGTATTAATTTTTTTTGTTACACTTAGGATAAATTTATAGAAAGACGTACTGGAGCAGATCCCTTGCTACCACAAGGGATATCTTTGAGGGGTGTGGGAGTTAAATATATATTTTGGAAAGGCACAGAGAGCAAAACTACCCACAAAACAGTGTGTGCTCTCCACTACCATACTTGTATCAACTAGTTTATCCCCTCAGTGCTTACAGTGAGCTGGAATAACCCCCAGTTAGCAAGGCAGAGAAGTGATTTTTAGACTGAGAAGAGGTCAGTTGTTGTTGCTTTTTGTCCCCATTTTAGATTGCTAATGTGCCACAAATGCGTGCAGCTGGATGAGGGCCCTTTGCCCTGGTTCAGAGGGCAAGCAGAAGGCTCCATGCTCTATCATTAGCAGCATCTCTCGGGAAAGGACTGGAAGTATGGGAAGGGAAGGGATGGGAAGGGCTCATGGAGTGCTGGTGCTAGTCAGAGAAAACCAGTGGACCAACCATCTCACTTGGCATAAGGCAAGTTCACATGATTCCGATATCTGAAATATCAGTAATGCTTTAAAAAAATGTTTCAATAGCTAATTATTGTTTTAATAAATTAGCATGTATACTCAGGCGGGCTTCTTATTTCTGACCTACTTTTTTATTTAAGCTGCACTAATTCTTGAAACACTGGCCAAAGTTGAACTAGTTGCTTGGGATAGGGAGATGTACCTCTAAACCAGCCTTTCTCAACCTTGGGTCCCCAGATGTTTTTGGCCTACAACTCCCATCATCCCTAGGTAGCAGGACCAGTGGTTAGAGATGATGGGAGTTGTAGTCCACCAACATCTGGGGACCCAAGGTTGAGAAAGGCTGCTCTAAACAGTTAGCAGGCAGTCAAATATCATCCTCTTAACTTACCTGCACCCAAACGTTGTTTGCAGCAAAGTTGTGATTCCAACACAGAAGAATATGGTCCCAATCAGCTGGCTAGTAGCCCACTGGTCAAATCCAACACACATGGCATCTGCTAGCAAGAAGGGCACTGCTATAGTGCCACTGAAACACGTCAGGTAATGCTGCAAATACAGAGGGTTATTTTATTTACAAGCATGATATATGATTGCCTTCAGTTTGTTTACACCATTACTATTAGCTCAAGAGCATATTTTTCAAACGCAATATATTTCCAAATTGCTTCCAAGCAACCATCAATTAACACCTGCTTATGGATAAGCAATTTCTAAAAGCAGGACTCAACCGTGAAGACACACGCCGTCTGGCAAGACCAAGGCAGAAGTGGTGCTGCATCGCAGCACAAAGCAAAGTAGAAGCGGGAAGACAACAAACAATGCAATAGGTTGTTAAAAGCCATCTGGAGAGCACAGCATCACCACTCCCTAAGGAATTAAGTCTCGATGCAGAACTTCACTTGGGATAGATTCCTGCCAAGGGTTAGGAAATGCCAGTGTAAAATAAATCAGCAGGTATATATTATACTGCCAAGAAATATTGTTTTCTGTAGTGTGGATATGGTAAACACTGGGGATGGGGCCATAGCTCAGTTGTAAAGTGCCTGCTCTGCATGCAGAAGGATCAGCCGCTGGCGTCTCAGGTAGCTGCATTGACAGGAACTGTCCAAGACCCTGGAGAGCTGCTGCCAGTCTATGAAGACTAAGAGACTGATTCTGTATAATGACCACTGCACAGAAACTATGGAAGTCTCAGACTCTCCAAGTGTCCCTATTTTCCAGGGGTGTCCCTGATTTAGAGAAGCCATCCCGGTTTCTGATTTGATCCCAGAACGTCCCACTTTTCCTTAGGATGTCCCTATTTTCATTGGAGAAATGTTTGAGAGCATGGAGCTATCCAACCGCCAAGCCGTCTGAAGGCAATCCTGTATTGGGGAGTTCTTTAAATGTTGAATGATTTATTATGTTTTTGTATATGTTGGAAGCTGCCCAGAGTGCTGGGGCAACCCAATAAGATGTCTGGGGTATAAATAGTAAACTTTTCATTATGGAATGGGACGTCCCTATTTTCATCAGAGAAATGTTGGAGGGTATGAAGTAATTCTTAAAGATATAGAAGCATACAATTGAATGGGTCAGGCGGAATCTTGGAGGTCATCCAGTTCAGTCCCCTGCCAAGTGCAGGATCTGGATCATAATTTGAAGATTTATATGTAAGATTGTAATGGAGATAATCAAGGAATTGTTATCTCCATCCTTCATTTCTTCCTGATTTCAAGATTCTGGGAAGCTTTGCTCTAAGGATAGCGGTGCTGTATAAGTTATAAATAGACAAATTCCCAAAGTCTTACTATATAATAAATGGCAAATGTTCCTATATATTCAAAGGGCATGGTCATTCACTGCAAAAATGAAGCACTCAAAAGCACAGTTTAATAATAATTTTACAAAACATAATGGAAAGCATATTTTCTTTAGAAATGCCTTGATACCAAGAGCAGAACTCCTGGGCATGGGAAAAATTGAGTTTGTGGGCCAGCAGGCTTATCATTTAGAAAGGACCTAGTGATCCTACTGATCAGTACAGGATCTACAATTCAGAAGTCAGGGACAGACAGCCATCCAGACTTTGCCTAAATGCCTCCAGTGAAGGAGAGTCCACCAGCTGCCAAAGCAGTTTGCATCACTGCCAAACAATTCCTAAGGTTTAGTTGGAATCTGCTTGGAAGTCCTGCCCTCTGGAGTAACAGATAACACAGCTGTTCCACCTTACATGACAGTCCTTCAGATACTGTCACGTCCACAACTTAATCTTTTCTTCTTCAGGCTACTACACCTACCCTGGTCTTTCAACCATTCCTCATAGGACTGGAAACAGAACTGCAGGCAAAGGATCCTTGGGTCTTTTCTCTTGAACTACACACACAGGGATCCCTTCAGCAGGACCAGATCGATGACAGTATAGTCCCTGCAGCACACAAACGAAATGGCACTTCTTTCCCAGGCTACAGGAGCAATGGGAAGTTCTGCTGCACAAGACCCAATGACTTGAACGGAAACTTTGCAAAAGCATTACTCTTCCCAAGCTTCCATTTGTTTCAATAGGGCTTGTTCTGTTCTTTGGTCAGGTCTGTATCTCTCCTACTTGATGCTCTTAAATACATCTTAAGACCTGCTGCTTGAGGTAGCCACCTCATTTTGACTCCTAGTGGAGCCACCTCTGCTTCTAAAATACCTCATTTTGGCTACAAGGCTGTGCAGACTACAGTACCAAAATTCCCAGGATCACCCATTGGTAGAACAGCAGTACAAGATTATGGATTGTATTTAGAATTCCCAAATTAATGCGCTAAGTGCACCTAGCAATTGGGGCAAATCAATGTGGACTTTTGGGGTAAAGAACTGCCAATATAAGCAGTAGAACAATCATTTCCAAAGGCTCCAGAAATATTTTTGCCCTCTCCAGTGTACCAATATGCTACTGTTGCATTGAAGTACTGTGAAAGCAGAGCTGGCTTCTCCTCTTCCCAGCTTCAGCAATTAAAATTCAGAGAACTAGGACGAAAGAGAAAACTGTCTGTAAGCCAACATCAGTTCTTGAAATCTTTCATTCCTGTGTTGCTTGCCTGCATTAGTTAAGGCTTTTTTTCTGCTGAGTAATACTTAAAATATTACCCAGTAAATATAGCACAGTAGGAATAACGAGAGCACCATATTTTTCTCACAATACGTACCTGTAATCCCAAGAATATGCAGAGGTACCAGGGAGGAACATCTTCAATTGTGTATATCATGTCCGTTCTTTGGGCGTCCAAGCTTCCGCTGCTATCTAGTGTCTCCGCCAGCGAACTCTGTTAAAAACAGATCAAGCGGTGGAAACAAATAATTAGTAATTTTGTATTATAGAAGAATGCACCAGTTCAATATGCAACATGGTTAAGAGAGCACATTTGACAAGATCTGTGCCCTGTTTCAAAGCAGCATCAATACACACACTTAAAAAGCAAGATCTTTTAGCTTTCAAGTAATCTGTTGCACTTAGTATGCCAGAGATATGTACACACACACTCACCCTTTCATATAACCAACCTCTTCCCTTTGCCTACAAGCAGGGCATTATTCTCTTCTTGTAATATAACCATGGCACATTACGCCAAAAAGAAGATTATGATGGCCAATTGGATTACACAAACAAATAGAGCATGAGGAACACTAAATCACATATCATCAGGAAAGGGGCGTTTAAGAATAAATATAGTAATAATAAAACTTGCATAAGATACCAAGATTTCACAATTTGTGGTACAAATACTACTTACTACAATGGATGTATTCCTTTCAGTACACATAGCTGAATTTTCAATGAGTTAGACTCAAATCAGGGTTGCATTAGAATTTGGGCAAGACACAACAGGATGAAAAGTTTGACCACACTTACTAGAGCAGGACAGAAAACAATGGTTCCCTTTATAGGCCCTATGTGAAAAAAAATCCAGCTTAAAAATAAAGTTTCTAGACTCCCTAACATTTGAAAGCATCATGGTAAAAATTGCTCGAGGATCAAACATTAAGATCCTGAGAAAAAAAGTTTATATCCCAGCCAGATAAGGATTCTGAGAGTCGCCGGGAGGTATTTTAAACCTTCCTCCCTTCCCTTGAGGTTCTCCTAAAGCCCCTTTGAAATTCCTCTGAAGTCATACAAAACTCCTCAAGGTTATCAAAAACTACCGTATATTCTGGCGTATAAGACGACTGGGCATATAAGAGGACCCCCAACTTTTCCAGTTAAAATATAGAGTTTGGGATGTACTCGCCGTATAAGAAATACGACCCGGCGTATAAGATGACCCCCGACTTTTGAGAAGATTTTCCTGGGTTAAAAAGTAGTCTTATACGCAGGAATATACAGTATTTGAGGCTAATTACAATCTCCGAGTTCCCTTCAAACATAGCCCTCAAATATACGGACGGGACAAAGTAATCCAAATCCAGTCCTGGGGATGGTACTCACAAGACAGAGTTATAAAGAATTGGGAATTTCCCTTACGCAAGCTGCTGAGACCCCCCCCCCAAAAGAAAAAGCAGGCTAAAATCTCATATTATTTTAAACCAAAAGCAGACGATACAAGAAATATGGAGAGCCTGCACTCCTACGAATGGTCCGTCGACCGTACCTGGGATGGGAAGGATATGGAAGTAAATGGAGGAGGGGAGGGCGTCGATTTGGCAATCGATCTAAAACAGGCATTGAGAAGAAGCCCAATATGCTGGTCTTTCTGTAATTCTAAGTATCAAGGCCATACATTGTCCAATATTTTTCAAGAGTTCACTGAAATCTTTCATATTTCATAGTAATAATTTGGAAAGCCAAGAGAGCGCTGAGTTGGCTCACTTGTAATTCTGGCAACTACAATGTTTCTATGAATAGTAAGCAAAAATGTGAAAAACTAGCAACACTGATGGTATCCTCAGGTTTACTCATGATACATTTCTGATTCACCCCCTCATTGCTACCGTAGTTGCTCTTCTTATTCCAATGCAGGGTAAAGAATTACAGTAAATAGCCACAACCTGTGCTGTAGAATCTTGGTCTTTTGCTATTGGATCACTGTTGTGAGCCACATGGGCAATGGCCCACCACATTTTGGAGAGTAAAAGAAGACAGAGAGCAGACGGAGGAGGGCAGAGGAAGGAACAGATTTAGGTATTTATTTATTCGATTTATATCCTGCCCTTCCCCCAAATCAGCAAATAGACTACAGTGAAGCTAAAATATATACAGTACAGTGAAACTAAAGACAGAAACTAAAACATGGGCATCAGATTAGGAATAAAGGCATGGGTAGGCAAACTACCCATGGGTAGGCAAACGACCCAGGTGGTGCTGTGGGTTAAACCACAGAGCCTAGGGCTTGCTGATCAGAAGGTTGGCGGTTCGAATCCCTGTGACGGGGTGAGCTCCCGTTGCTCGGTCCCAGCTCCTGCCCACCTAGCAGTTTGAAAGCACGTCAAAGTGCAAGTAGATAAATAGGAACCGTTCTGGCGGGAAGGTAAACGGCGTTTCCATGCGCTGCTCTGGTTCACCAGAAGCGGCTTAGTCATGCTGGCCACATGACCCGGAAGCTGTACGCCAGCTCTCGGTCAATAAAGCGAGATGAGTGCCGCAACCCCACCCAGAGTCGGACACGACTGGACCTAATGGTCAGGGGTCCCTTTACCTTTACCTAGGCAAACTAAGGCCCAGGGGCTGGATCCAGCCCAATCACCTTCTAAATCCGGCCAGCAGACGGTCCGGGAATCAGCGTGTTTTTTCCATGAGTAGAATATGTGCTTTTATTTAAAATGCATCTCTGGGTTATTTGTGGGGCATAGGAATTTGTTTTTTTTTTTCCTTTTTCAAAATATAATCCGGCCCCCCACAAGGTCTGAGGGAGAGTGGACCGGCCCCCTGTTGAAGAAGTTTGCTGGCCCCTGAATAAAGGGATCTAAAAGGTCTGAAATAGTTCTTCAGCTTATATCAGTGGTTCCCAAAGAGGGTAGTAGCATCCCTTGGGGGCCAGTGGGATCACTCAGGGACTACTAAGAGGCAGAGGGGTGCCAGAAGTATAAATGACTATCTGGCCACACCGGATCAAATTCATTAGTTTTGTTGAATTAATTACAGTAAATAGTTTAAATTGGATTTTGAATAAATGAACAACTGGTTATTACTGTTTTGAATTTCACTGTGTTTTTCTATTCCTTAGTGGGTCGTGAGCTTTCATGTGCATGCACACTTCTTCTGATACCAAGAACAAACTTAGTTAGTCTCTAAGGTGCTACTGGAAGGAATTTTTTTGTTTTGTTTTGACTACGGCAGACCAACACGGCTACCTACCTGTAACTGGATCTACCCACAGAAGTTGTTTTAAATATTTGTTCAGAGATACTTTTTATTGGCCACAGCCAGTGTGTTTAATTTACCAATCTCAGTGGAATGAAGGGCTTGTATAACTACCATGCTGACTTGAATCCATATTTGGCTGATTTGGTTGTTGAAAGAAGACCCAAAACCATTCCTTTTTTTTCTAAAAAAAAATGTTTAGGGGTACTCTCATTTTCCTACTCATATTGAAATACTGCTCCTCAGTAAGGCCAAACTTGGGTTCACAAAATGTTTAGGGGTATGCGAACCCCTGCATCCCCCCCAGAAAAAAAAGCACTGCCCAAAACCAAACCCATTTAGTCATCAATGTTGTGTTTAGTATCAGAGAGAATAATTGAAACTACAGCAGCAGATGATTTTTTATTTCCACTCCAGTGCTGATTTAGGAACAAAACACATACTTCTGTAGAAGGCAATGGAGAGGTCCTTTGTTTTGTTTTGACGGGAACTTTTAAGTTCTCCCTGTGGTTGTGATTTCAACCATGACAACTCAACCCTGAGCACAGCATGGCTGACATCAGATGAACTGAACGAGATGCTAATGAAGGAAAAAGGCTTGTTATGCAGGATAGTTACACCTAGTTGTACTAATGCCAGGTTTCTCAAAGCAGCATGTGGCAGGGAACAGGCAATCTTGTCAGATCTGTGGAAAACTCCTCACAGAGCTCCTGCCTACAGGGAGGTTCTCCCTTTCTCCCTCTCCTGGGACACAGTCACTGACAGCGAGGAGAGGTGCAGAAGGCTATGCTCCTAGATGTGTTTCAACTACCATGCCTTCTTCTTTTGTGTGTAGAGAAGAAGAGAGGTGTGGTTGAAGGCAAACATCCATGAGCAGGACGTCACAGACCTGATGAAAGCTGTTCCAACTTGCCAAAGATCAAACAAACAAAGCAGAATTTGGGGCTGTGCGATGACAGAAGAGCCTTATTCAAAAAGGGGTGTACATTTGTTGTATTTGGAAATGGCTCTACAGTTAACTTATGAGAATGCAGAATGTATTTCAAGGCTACACCCTTCTAAGGGAGCAGTAGGAAGAAGACAGAAAGTAGCTTGACTCATCCCAGCACATGGCTCAAAAATGCCAACAACATTTTCTTAAAAATAACTGATCAAGAACTAGACTCTCATAACTCATGCAGTGTAGCCTAAGGGGTAAAAGCAACCTAAATAAACACTTTCGAGAGAAGCTCTAGCTCAGTCTCCAGCAAACACGTCTTCAATGCTGAATAATCAGGAAAACTAAAGGAAGAGGGAATCAAGACCATACACACCCCATAACTTAAAGCTTCATCAGGAGGGATTTGAGAAGCGAGAATTCCAGGAGGCCTGGAGCACTATTTACCAATTCAGTGTAAAGGAGCACAGAACCTTTGCAGTCTGTCTTACAGCCCACCCAGGATGCACATTTCGGTTGAAACAAGACAGGAGGAAGAACTCAAGCCCCCTTCCCAAAAGAAAATCCTTTAGGGAGTTCTGATTCTCATTCTGAGGACAATATCTTAGGTCCTAAGAGAAGGTAAGAAAATTAACAAAAGAACATTTCCCACCACCCCCTCCAAGCTTTCCCCAGTGCCTCCCTAGAAGGCCTGGCACTCCCCATGAACAACATGGGATGAAGCAAGGCTACTGGGGGAAGGGAAGAAATCAAACAAAATCAGACGTGGATCCTAAGATAACACAGGGAAGGTTTTCTATCCCTATCTCTCTCTTGCAGTCCCCACACCTCATCCATATAATTCAGGTTGGTCCTCCAACGTGCTCCCCACCCGCCCAAGGTTTTTCAGGGAGGAGGGCAGGATGTCAAACTTCCCTTCTGTGAACTTGTTTAAGATTTTAGAATCCTAGCCTATGGCTGTATCAGGAGCTCCGCTGAAGGTGGGAGCACAAAAGTGGCTTGGTTTGCACATAATTGTCCAAACTCTGCCCAGTGGCTTAACTTTATTATGTTTAGTCTAAAGCCAGGGTTTGGTGTTGGCTCAGGAACCTTGGTGTGTTTTCATATAAGGCTTTGTGTTACATGCAAACCAATCACTCTTCCTTCACCATGGTTTGTTTGCCCACCCCAGATGGTAACCAAGATACAAAGAGCAGATGAAAAACAAAACAAACTTTTGAAAAGCAAGCCATGGTTTGTTTGATCATCTGCGGGACAACTCATAGGTCATTTGTGCTTTGTTAAACTCTGTGCAAAACAGGCTAATGACATGAGTTTTCTAAATCATTTTCAAGAACATTTTTCACTTGTCTAAAACCAATGGAGATACAAGTTAGCATGCTTGATGTGACGGATTGGCCATGAGATGTGGTGGAATACAGGTTCAAAAAGAGTTAATTCCCCCCCTTCACTTTTGAGTGACAGACCATCCTTTAGGGGCGGGACCATCCCGAGCTTAAAAGGAAGGGAAGGCGGTTGTGACAGTTGAGAAGAGGGCGGGAGTGAGTGGTGACTGGAAGAAGAGGGAGTGGGGACCAGGATAGTGGTGGGTAGGCTAGGTTAGGCTAGGTTAGAAGAAAATACAGGTTGATAACCTGAATATGTTGATGTTTTGAAAAAGGAAACTGAAAGAATAAACTACTGACAAGTTATGTTCTGTTTGAAATAAAAACTTACGTTTAATAAACCCGGATGAAATTGTGGTTTGTGTGGTCCAGCGGTGTATGTGTGCGTATGAAGAGGTAAACTCAGGGAAGAGGCAAAACATCCAGGCAAATAGGGATAGTTTGTGCCTCAGAGTTTGGACTCAGGAGGGGCAAGTGGGGTGAAACCTTAGTAAGGCAACACAGTAGCTAAGGTAGTAGCTGACTGGTGCAGTAAAAGGATCTGTGGAGGCAGAGGCCTAATACTGGAAGCTGAGAGGTATTTTAAAACCACTAGCCCAAAGCATAGCGCAAACCCATAACACGTCGGCTGGACAGGAAAACCCCTGTGACTAGGTGTCCCAGTGAGTCGAAAAAGAAAGGGACAGAGCACACAGACGAGCCTCCGGGACTGAGGTGTGCAGTGAAGAGAGTTTCTGTCACAGAACACCCCAGCTATATACATATATATAATTAATAACAGTCAGAGGGGACGTCAGTAAAAAAAAAAAATAGTAGAGAGGTGGGGAGGTTCGTCGCACTTGACAAAACCTTTTTTTTACGTAAACAAAGTTTAAACTTTAAAGTCAGTGAAACTTAGAGTGATGTGTTAATTTTATCAGTTGTAAAAATAAGAGCATTAATCTAGCAAGCAGTTGTACAGAAGCAAAATAGTGTTAGTTATGCTACATAAAAACAGCATGAAGACAGGTTTCTACAGCTTTTCTGTGACACCCACATTTGCTGAGACCCCCCCCCCCCAAAGTAACTGAACTAAATTGTTGGAAATTGTTTTACTGGAATACATGTAAATATTTTAAGGCATGACAGTTTAATAGTGTGCACTTCCTTTATATTTAGATATTAAGCAATTTTTTAAAACAAAGTATCAGATTCTAATGAGGTGTGTGTGTAAATATCAGTTTCGTAGAGACACTTGAAGAAAAAAATAGTTACAACTTTGATTTTTCAGTCTGACTAGAACTGTACCCATTGCTGTTGCCCAATTTTACTTGTAATACACCAGCCTGCTACCGGTAATTAATTTTATGAAAACAATGCCTTTCTAAAACTGGCTATTTCCTGCATGAAAAATGCAGCAGTTTCCTACTCTTCCTCACATCACAGGGAACAAGCAGGCTCGTGTAGGAAGAGCTGGTGAGTGATGGGATGTGGGAGACCTTTGTTCAAAATAAGAATGATAACATAAATCTACCACGACCCCTTTAGAAAAGGGACTAGAAGAGCTTTACTGTCACTACCAAAGGCAGCAGACGCAGCATTAAGGTAGCAGCTGCAGTATCAGCAGATGTGCAGCTTCCGTTCCACGAGTCAGAGTGAAGACCAAGCAAATATATTACTTAACCGATATCAGATAGTCAAAATATGTGTCTTGGAATCCGGAGTCCAGTAACCCAGTTGTATAACTTTATCCTATTAGTTACACATGCTGCAATTGCCTAATCCCCTTATGATTGCCACCACCTACAATCATAGAAGTAAGTCTAGGTGGTCCAACTTTGGCACCGTTTCCCTTGCATCTCCCTGGCTGCCAACATTAATCTCTGAAACAAAGGTGGCATTAAAAACAGAAACGCTCAGTCATTTTGCCTCCCTGAATAAGCTCAGTGTTTATAGCTGGACTCTGGAAAAAGGAGGTTTGTGCAACAAGACAACTGCAGCTATAGTAAAACTGATGATCAAAACATCTACTTCAGCCCACACAAATGAGGGAAATGATGTACAATCCTGAAATCCACTGGCAAATTATTATGGCCCAAAACATGAAAATTTTCAACTACAGTCTTTCCAACAGATGCTTTTACTCCAAGAATTATCAGTGTTCCCTTAATCAAAGAAACCTGTCCTTAACACTTCATCTAAATTATGGAAGGGTAGAAAATAAGGGAAATTAAATTAGTTAAAAGGTAATCAGTTATAATGCCCCCCATTTATTCCATCCTATTTACTGTATCTTTTCTCTAAATCAAATTGCAAATTTCAAAGCATTTATAATCTCTAGTATATTCATTAAAAAGCAAAGGGGGTGGGAACGTGATGCTGAAACTCCCCCATCTAATACTATCTTTATATAGAATAAAGAAAGGTGATTCTCAGCTTATTTTTTCCTTTTATATGTAATTTTGCAGATCATGTAAGATCAGAAAGGGCAACTTGTCGTTCCAAAAGCTTCTTTATGAATCCAGCAGGCCTTGAGGGAAACCAGATAATCTTACCTCTCATTTTAAATATTGCAACAAGGAATTGCAGAGAGGGAAGTGTATGATGGTAAAAAATCAATTTATTAAGGTTCGGGGGAAAGGTTCTGTGAAATGAAACTTGCTTCCTTCGTTTTCATAGTCCCCTATCTTGCTGAAATATTTTCCAGTCTGCAAAAACCTGAATACAGCAAAGTAAATTTCTTTGGTAGACTACACAAGCTGCTTAATTACTTTTGTAAGCAGAATTTATGGGTTTTACTGTTATCAAGAGACATTGCCTTGAAGTCTTAACAAAAGACATGGATAATGTCAGGGAACCACAAGGAAGACAAAGGAGGGAACAAGCAAAATTAGCAGAAATGTCAAACTGAGGAGAACAAGAGAAGAGTGAAGAGCTTCCGCAGAACAGTTAAGTTCTCTTCATACTGCTTGTCAGGATACTGATTACTGAACCCAGGGTGTGTCCCTTGAGAAACCATACCTTCCACTGATAGATATTGTTAGTGGGATGGGAAAAGCACTGTCTGTAAATGTTTGGCAGACTGTGCCATACAACCAACCATCACATGGTAATAAGAATTATGCATTAAACAGGATTTCATGAATCAGATTTATTGTTCATCATGATCGACCTAGAATATGCAAGAATGCTGCTCCACACTTTATCTTTCATTCTGAGTTAGTGGTAGCGGTGAACTTTTTTTTCCAGCTACGCTGCCTGCCACAAGCCAGAGAAGATACAAGAAGGTTATGAACAAACAGATAAATTTATGTAACCTTAAAACACCATTACAGTCTCCACCTTGATTCTCCAGGCAATTCCCCATCATCTCCACACACTACCAGCACTCAAGCTCTCCTCCTGGCAGTCATTGAGTTACCATAACTTCCCATGGCTTCCCTCCAAAAATACTCCAAGGGATCACCTCAGTGTGTGTGCAGCATCCCAAGCTGAGCAAATGAGTTACTTTGGCTGCACCAGCGCCAATCTTAGAATCTACTCCAGAAAGATACCTTTTCAGCAATTCCATTTTCAGTTGTATAGATTGCCATAAGCTCTGTATCTTCCGTATCTTGATCACCGCTTGATGTAGCTCCACCATTCATTACAACCTACGAAAAAGAAAAAGGAATTAATATATAAAAATAGTTACTATAGATTGTTAAATAACTGTATCCTCTATGGCAGGGGTGGCCAACTCCCAAGAGACTGTGATCTACTCACAGAGTTAAAGACTGGCAGTGATCTACCCCCCTTTTTTGGGTTCAGGTCAAAGTTTTTGAGCTTTTTTTAGGGAAGAGGGAAGCCCATTTCTTGGGTGTTCAGGTCAAAGTTTTTGAGCTTTTTTTAAGGAAGGAAAGCCCTGTTGTGGTGGGTTCAGGTCAAACTTGTTGAGCTTCTTTTAGGGAGGAGGGAAGGCCCATTTGGGGGGGGTGTTGAGCTTTTTTTAGGGGAGCCAAAGTTATTCAGCTTCTTTGGGGGGAACCACTGATCTACCAGTGATCTACCACAGACGTCCAGTGATCTACTGGTAGATCACGATCTACCTGTTGGACGTGCCTGCTCTATGGCAAGCGCAGGAATTATTATTCTCAACAAAGAGCACAACATTTTCAACGTACTGAGTTCATCGAGAGCCAACTCCCATCAGCTTGAGCCAGCTGATGTACAAGCAAAAAAAGTGCAGGTAAAAGCACTGTAACCACTTGCTTCTGCAGCACGCAGCTCTCTTCATGCCACGTAGTCACATGAGCATCCTAGGAAGGGAGGGTGGCTGGAAGAGACAGAGAGAGCTGGCTGCTGGTGCTGCAGCAAGTGTGCCCAGCACTTTGACTTGTGCAATGTTTATTTTTCTTTGAAGGCCTTTGGTCATTTCATAAAGGAAAAGAAGATAAGCACCGGCCCATCCCCACCAGCCCAAAACCAGTCAAAATATTATCTGAACTTCATTTTCACCTCACCAACTTTTAGGGCATGTTTGGGTTTACTCCCCTCCCTGAACCGTGAATGGGGGAGCTACTGAAAGACTTGGCACAGTACTAGACAGAACAGGAATACGGCAGCATAAGCACAGGACCCGTCAACAGTATTTTATCAATTTAAAAGTGATATACACATTATGCCACAAAAGGAAACAAAATGTACACATTAGAAAGACATCAGGCCCTGTGACTTAATACAAACAGCATTGGTATGGAGACAGTGACTGTAACAGCAGACTAGAAACCCTCTGGTCCAGTCTTACACAGGGCAGAACAAAGGTGGAACAACCCCTCAATACACTATTCAAATACTGGAAATGACAATTAGACTAACATATAACCATGGTCAGCAAGTTTATGTTTCCATGTTGCAATGAACCAATGTCAAGCTATCATCAAATGATGAATTGCATTACTTGGAAGTGGTTTGGTAATCTGTGGCTAAATTGTCATAATCATCATCAGCATTTGCATGCAATAGTTCCACACCTATCTAGTCAACTGTACTCAAAGAGTCTGATTGCTTGAGCAATCTAGTCAGTGTACACAACATTTGTACCTGCATTCTGAACAAAGTCATTCATACAGAGCCCTAACATTCATTTCTAAACCATGGAACTATTTTTTCTTAGTCGCCTCTTCGTACTAAAAATGCATTCAGAGCTCTTTCTTTCAGAAGACTCAGATTAGCAAGATGGATTTTACAACAAAGATGACGTTTACAACCAACTTCTGCTCCAGAAATAAAGATCAGTAAAGCTTTCTGTGAAAGGCATATCACAAGTCACCACTGACCCATGCTATTTTCAAAGTTGTACTATTGTAAAATGCATTTCCACACAATGGGAGTCTTTAACTGGACCTCATGGGGCACACTTTGGAGAATCAGTGCCTAGAAATACCTGACTGAGAATGATGATTGAAGCAGAAGCAGATATTATGGCTAAGCTTGTGATTACATTGTGCCACCACAGGGAAACAATGCAACTTTTTGGAGTATGCAACTTACTGGTAGTGTGAAGAAAGCAGGATGCTTGGATTCATCCTCATATTTGCCCTCTGTTGGACTTCCAGTTTCAACTGACTTAGACGTGGTGTTCTTGCCAATTCCCATTGTTTCCCACAATGCTCTAAATTCACGTAGCCACTAAGTTATTAGTACAGGGATAGGGTTTTCAATTAAAAAATAGGGCACCTCAGGAAGTCAGAAGAGCATCACAGGAGTTCACAATGGAGCATGAGGTCCTGTAAGTAACATGTGCTTCTATGGCACCTAGAAATAAAGAAATGAAACACCAGTAAAAAAAAACTTGCAATACAATTCCACAAGACATTTGCTGCAGTGTATAAACCTCACTGAGAATCCAGGTTTTATGACAAGTTACCGGTAATTACATTGAGAATTTCAACCAATGTCCAAGGATGCCTTAAAGAAGACAGTCAGCCACAGTCTTTTCCCCCTTCGCAACATAGCAGAAAAATCCCTCAAGCCTATTTGATTCTAGTGACAGGAATCTTGAAATAGATATTCAGCCCTTTTCAAGGCTGAAAACCTGCCCCAGTTCTTCCTTAAAACTCAAAATGAAGTTTTACCACTTACTCTTCACCCCCTGCCTACTGAAACTAACCCTGAGTTTCGAACTGCATACTGTATATTTGTTCCCTTTTAGCCATACTCCCATCTTCCTCCTCTTCTTCTGCTGCACCCTTCGTCAACCTGGTACCCTCCAGATGCTTAGGGCTCAACAAACATGAGCCCCAGCCAGCACAGTCATAGGATGCCAGGGCTGATGGCAGCTGTAGTCCAAAACAGCTGGAGGGTACCAGATGGGGGAACGCTGCTCTATTGCCTCCCCACTGAGGAATTTCAGGTGATAAACTGCAAAGGTCCCTGTCCTACCATCTGACACCATAGTCTGAAGCAACACACCTACTGAGTGATGGTGCTGTTTACATAAATAAACAAAGGCAAAACAACAACAAAAAACCTTCCCTACGCACTTGGTTGTAGGTAAACCTTTTAAAAAAGCACACACAAACACACACACATTATGACAATTTAAAGCTGGTCACAATTAAAAAATGGATCTAATCAAAAGTACATATGTGAACGCAGATCAAATTTCAGTCAAACTGGGGATAATAAAATTAAAGCTGTGTAAAGACTGCCTTTGATAAATGAACAAGGATGATTTAATTCACACACAAAATAACTGTGCAAACTCAGATTTAAACAATCAAAATATCCAAAGATGTTCCAGAAACAAACCAGTGCTCCATCCATCTGCAGTTAGTATTCTTGGGTATGTACTTTAAGTTCACATACTCATTTTTAGGCTACTCCAAAACCCTTTTCTATAAAGGGACACGAGTTGCAAAATGTCCAGAGATGTTTGCCTCTGTTGACAACTCACTTTACACAGTCTCTTACATCTTGTTTTTGCATGAGTGAATTAACCAACTCCCTTTACTACCTGACTTCTGTGCAATAATGATTCCACTTTATTAGAACCACTGAAGTTAAAACACTTAATATGTGTTCTAACTTAATATGAGGCTAACATTGATCTAAAATACTGAGAGCATGGACTGTGTGTTAAAAGTCATGTAGCAATACAGGAAATATGGAACAAACAAGTGGCTTTTTGGAAATTGGGATGCTACCATTCTATGAGTCGATGATAAGGCAGGTGTCACATGGAACAGATTTGGGGAAATCATCTTCCTTTAGCATAAGGCTGTTTGGAAGTATATATTGCTGTGAATGTAAAGGGAACAAGAGAGAAATGAAAGACTGGGAAGACCAGGCTTTCAATATGTTAGTCTCATGGGGAGCAAATGAAATGTTAAGAGGGTCCACTTTTAAATGACCTGGGGACAGTAACAATGGCTCTCTCCTTTAGCTCACTTCTATCGGTAAGTTGAGACACAGACAAAGGGCACTTCAGTTCCTTCCTCTCCAGAGAAGCAAAACAAAGGCTTTTGTGGTAGTGGTGGCGGCAGCGGCTGCATGCACATTGGGTGGGCAAGTTAAAGAGCATTTTGCCTTTGCATGAACAGTTGAGGGACAGAGGAAGTGAGAAACCCTGGGGATAGATCAGGGGTCCCCAAAGTGGGCGGTACGTGAGATTACGTAGTGGGGTGCTATGAGGCAAGGGGGTGCTAGAGGTGTAAATGACTATCAGACCTTGAAAAGCTAGTACCACTGGATCAATCAATTTTGCTGAATTAAAGTAAATAGTTTTAATTGGATTTTGAATTAAATGTGCAACTAATCGTTGCTGTTTTGAATTTTATTGTGTTCTTTTCTTCCTTAGTGGTTAACATAAACTGTTATGTTCAATCAATCAATCAACCTTTATGGGCATACAGAGAAGACTGGAATATATGAATCGAAACATAACATTGGCATCTGTTCACAGGAGGAGATGCTTTTAAGATAAAACTATACAGGCCTAGTAAGGTTAAAAAGTACCACTCAGGTCTTATGACGACGTAGTTTCATAGCATGGGTAGGCAAACTAAGGGCTGGGGGCCAGATCTGGCCCAATCGCCTTCTAAATCCGGCCCGTGGACGGTCCGGGAATCAGCGTGTTTTTACATAAGTAGAATGTGTCCTTTTATTTAAAATACATCTCTGGGCTATTTGTGGGTCCTGCCTGGTGTTTTTACATGAGTAGAATGTGTCCTTTTATTTAAAATGCATCTCTGGGTTATTTGTAGGGCCTGCCTGGTGTTTTTACATGAGTAGAATGTGTGCTTTTATTTAAAATGCATCTCTGGGTTATTTGTGGGACATAGGAATTCATTCATTCCCCCCCCCCAAAATATAGCCTGGCCCCCCACAAGGACTGACGGACAGTGGACCGGCCCCCTGCTGAAAAAGTTTGCTGACCCCTTGCATTGCTCAGATATTCTGCTACTTCCTCCATATGATCATGCGGGGAACTATTCAATAAAAAGGAAACCCTGTAGGAGTCAGAACAATTTAACCTCTCCTGCAGCAGGGGGCTCAAACATTTGTAGCGAAATTCTGCATAAAAGGGACAGTAGAACAAGACAAGTGCAATGGTCTTGACCCGTCCTACACTGCAAGGACAATAATAATAATAATAATAATAATAATAATAATAATAATAATTTATTATTTGTACCCTGCCCATCTGGCCGGGTCCCCCCAGCCACTCTGGGAGGCTTCCAACAAACATTAAAATACATCAAAATGTCACAGATTAAAAACTTCCCTAAACAGGGCTGCCTTCAGGTATTTTCTAAATGTCATGTACCGGTAGTTGTTTATCTCTTTGACCTCTGCTGGGAGGGCGTTCCACAGGGCGGGCGCCACTACTGAGAAGGCCCTCTGCCTGGTACCCTGTAGCTTTGCTTCTCGCAGTGAGGGAACCGCCATCTCTGAATATGGAATTTAGTGTTATGCTGTCTGTTATACTAAATAATGTTTTTTATAGTGTAGGGGGCACTAGGGATGAGTTTGTGGAAACGGGGGGCGGTGGTGGAGGCCCTAAAATGCTTGGGAACCACTAGGTGTTGGGGGGCCACATGAGATGATTGGATTGAGCTCCTTGGATACCAATTACTCCTTCCACAATTTAAATTCCTCCTCAAACAAAAAGGGTATAATCAACCATATTATTGTGTGTTACAGCAACTTTGCTCTCAGGTTTTTGCCGTTCCTTTAAGTCCCATGACTCATTTCCCTCCAAAGATGGCTGGTAGCCAACAAGCACATTCTGCTCCAGCTCTGAAATTCTATCAGTGGACACCTGCAGTTTAAAAGCAGCTAACAAACGTGGTGCTCGACTCCCAAGAAAAAGCATATGATAAACCATGAAGCCAGAAACAGCAATAATACAAAATGCTTTCATCAAAGGGCACAATAAAGAGGAATTATTGTAAAAGGCAATCAAGAGTATTACACTGATCTTCCTTCGTGTTAGCTCAGAAAACTAGCCTGCAGCATTTCTGGCCACATTCCTGAGGCAAAAGGCAACGAATGGCCTTTGAGAAATCACCATGAGAAACAAATCCCTGTATAATCTCACAAAAAATTCCTAACAAAATAAGGACTGTTTCCTTTCTTCTCTCAAAAGCTTGCCTAGAAAGAATGATTACAGGCACATTTCAAAACTAGAAATAGGCAAGGAGGGCAAGGGAGAGGGTGATGGAGAAATGATCCTAGAGGGCACAGAATGGCCTGCAAACGAAGTCAATGCAGCCCACGAGAAACTCAGTAAACTCACCCCACCCTGTCTCGGTAGCCTACGAAGGTTGTCTGTCAAATACCTGTCAGGCACATTCTGCTGAAGAAAGACCTGGATTCAGGTTGGTGGGCTATGAAGGCCTGCAGGAAGGGAACATCATGCTTGCTAGAATCTAATTCAACCCATGCATTCAAGATAGCTGCCTCCAGCTTCTGCTTTCCATTTTCACAACAGCGGAAGGCCTAGCTAGTTATGTAAACTACAAATGCTTCATAATTATATTTCTGCTTTCTGACCTGACCTGAAGGGTGAAAAAAACATGCTTGCACAGCACTCTGCAACAAATTTTTTGGGAGACAACAAACCTTTCTTTTAAGGCGGGGAAATAAGGTGGAAATAAGTGAAAATCAGATTGGCTAAGAGACTGGCATCAGTATCAAAAGATTGGCCAGCAGGCCAGGAACATTTTGGGGGGAAATTCACAGACTGTCCTGATTAGCAAAACAATAATGCTTTTAAGCATTTTGAACAAGTGAAGCAGATAATTACTGTATTTGGGCAGAGTTTTGATTAGCCAGAATAGTTAGCTGGGAGACCAATGCTTGGCAGAACCTCAATTTTGTACAAAAGACAATTCCCAATTCATTACAGGACAGCAGCTTCTGAGTCTCTATTTGGCACCTGTCAGACAAGTGACACCAAATAAGCCTTCGTTTTCTTCCAGTGGAAAAAGGGGTTGCAGAAAGATGGATGCAAGAAATTTGGATGTACCATTGATAAGATACAAGCTTGCTGGCTTTTCCACAGTAGTTGTATCAACTGGAAAATTCCACGTGGACAGGCTGAAGTCATAATCCTTATCCATGAAGCTGAGATAAAGAAAGCATTCCTAGCAACACAACTTACCAATGAAACTGGGTGAATAGCTGGTTCACACATTTCCCTCATAACAAGGGAGCACAAAGATTCAAACTCAACATAGGAAGAATGGAACTAACACAGGGGTGGATGTGGAGGTCAGGATAGGGGGTGGAAAGGCTTATCCGTAAAAAAAGAAGTTACATACAAGAAAAGATAGATAGCACATCCAATAGCACTTTGATGTGCTGAGAGTGATTTCGCAGCTGGCACTGGGCACAGAAGAAGTGATACAGGCCTCCACTTCTCACTCTCACTCTCTGCTCTTCCCCTTCGGGCTTTGACAAGAAGCACCTGGGAATCACTAAATACTTAGAGGCGGTTGGAGGATGGATGGCGGCTAACAGATTGAGGTTGAATCCTGACAAGACAGTCAAGGTCAAGGTCAAATACCTTGCGCTGGGGTATATCTCTGCTTTGTCTCTATCGAATCCCAATGTTCACTTTGACTGTGGTGTTGACTGTTGCTAGTGCAGCACCATGCTGTACACACATGGGAACAAGCTCCCACAAACACACACACAAACAGAGCTGACATTCACAATGCAAACAGTTTAAGCATATACAAATCATGCTTTCTGAAAATAGCTGTGCTTGAGCAATGCCCTGCCTTCAGTTTGTGGCAGCAAAAATATGTCCATTCAGAATGAAAATGCATCTTTTAAATTTTAATTCCTGCTCTAATTGTTACATGATCTCCTGAAAAGTGAAAGGAATTGTTCTTGCTTGGTGTTCATACATATTGCCACTTTTTTGTTTGGATCAGAAAGGGTTACCTGAAAATAACGAAGCGGGTGTGGGGGTTTTAAGCAGCTGTTTTCTCCTGAACAAAGCACTTAAATTAGCATCTCAAGCCAAGCAATAGATACAAAATACATAATGATTTATATGACTGGTTATTTCTCAAGAAAACTAATATGCAGTCATTCCTTTCTGAAGAAGTGTGCATGCACACGAAAGCTCATACCAAGAACAAACTTAGTTGGTCTCTAAGGTGCTACTGGAAGGAATTTTTTTTATTTTGTTTTTATTCCTTTCTATAGGTAGAGGACTGAGGCATAGAAAGACTATTTTTACAAACAAAGTTTTATCTATTTCTCTTCCCACCCACCAAATCTCCAAAACTGAAAGCTTTATTCTAAACCACATTTTCCTCATCAAAAACAGACACTCCACTTTAGTGTGTTCAAAGCATTTCACATAATTATCTTGTAAACTTTTATTCATATTATTGCCCCCAAGCTGCAGATTAGATAGCTAATGCTAGATATTGACAAGCTGAAAGGTGTGCAGAGGGTGACAACCAAGATGGTCAACGGTCTGGGAACCAAGTCTTATGAGGAACGGTTGAGGGAGTTGGGCATGTTTAGCCTGGAAGAGAGGAGACTGAGAGGAGATATCATATCCCTCTTCAAATATCTAAAGGGCTGCCACACAGAAGATGGAGCAACCTCTGGAGGGTAGGGTTCAAACTAATGGTTTCAAGCTATAAGAAAGGATTTTAAGCAATGGTTGGGCCATATGTCATGGGTGCTTTAGTTGAGGGTTAGACTAGATTACCCCTGGGGTCCCTTCCAACTTCACAATTCTATGATTCTATGACAGTGTAGTTTTTGCCTAAGGCCATTTAGTCAGTTCATGGCCATGTCAAGTTTCAAATCGGGGACATGCAAACCAGACACTATGCAACCCCACCCCTATTAACAATGCACATAGTTTTAAGATTAGTCTGGATTTATTTATCTCAGGACACAGAAATACACTGACACTTCTAACTTCTTGACAATTTGGATTTTCATAACTTGTAGAGGGGAGAAACTTCAAGTTATGAAAATTAAATTTTTCAAGTGGTAATACTTTCAAGACCAAAACTTCAGCATATAAACCATATAAATTCTCTAGCTGAACTTCTCTTACATTAGCTACAACTTTCAGCCGGTTAACGACTATCTTACCTCAAGACACCAGGGCAGATAGCAGAGTCTCTGTGGAATAGTTTCGCCTCCTTCCTACCAGCAGCTGCCAGCTGTAGCGATCATACTAGCACCACAAGCATCATGCAGAAGGATTTATATTCAATATATTGTATAACTGTACTTTATCCTATCAGAGTAAGTGCTTATACATTACACAACTGTTAAAAAATACCAAGACACACCACATGGTCACACGGTGTTACTACATGCCTCTGACATAACTAGAAACCTTGAGTAAGTAGCAATCCCTTTAAACAGTACTTGGCTTCTGCAAACCAAGCTCAAAAAGGAAAATGCAGGCTGCATCTGCCATCATCAGTTGTTTTACATATTGTGAAATATATATGCAAAGCCCCTTGAAGGTGTGAAACCAAGTCCTTCAAAATCTGGATGCCCAGTTCTGAAAAACTATTGTCACACTGGCAAATTATTCTGGTTCACCCACTTCTATTATCAGTTACAGATATGTAGAGCAATCCATGAAGTTTACTGTTGAAAATATAGGTCATGAGAAAAAAATTAGTCATCAAGTTCCATAAGACAGCAGCATCCTAACATCGTTCTAACACTCTATCATGATATTGCAAAAAACATGTGGCGCAATTTGGCCACAACAAAAGCATAAGCACCGACTTTTGCAATTATGCCTCATCTACCATAAGCTGGGATGCAATTTTCTGCCACAGTGGCAAAAGTTTGCTCAAGTTACAAGCTGTGCTAAAGAATCTGCTCCAAAGTGCTGTTAGAGAAAGGTAAAGTCACAGGTGTGGGGAAACCTTTGCATGCACCCAACTGTTTCCCCACTCATTTCAGGTAACTCCCTATTATTATTATTATTATTATTATTATTATTATTATTATTATACCACCCTTCATCATAACATCTCAGGGCAGTTCACAGAATAAAACAGAGCATAAAAACAAGTAAATAAGTAAAACAAAACAGCAAAACAATAATCCCCCTTCCCACAGACACATTTAAAAGGCTGTAGAATATTTATCAGCAAGTAACTTAATACCGGTAACTAATCTCATTTAGTAACATCAAGTATAATAACTATATATTTATGTAAAACATATAAATATAAAATAAAGTTATGTCATAAGATTACTGCAGACAACTGGAAAATTGTGTGCAGTTCTGGTTGCCTCACCTAAAAAGGGGTATTGTAGAGTTGGAAAAGGTTAACCAAAAAGATCAAAGTTTGGGACTTTTTAGTTTAGAGAAAAGGTGAACAAGAGGCGACATCATAAAAGCTTATAATTATGCATGACATGGAAAAAGTAAATAGAGAAAAGCTGTTTTTCCCTCTCTCGTAACACTAGAATTCATGGACCTCCAATGAAGCTGAATATTGGAAGATTCAATACCGCTGAAAGAAAATACTTCTTCATACAACGCACCGTTATACTATGGCACTTGCTCCCACAAGAGGCAGGGATGGCCATCAACTTGGATGCCTTTAAAAGAGGATTGGACAGATTCACAGAGAACAAGGCTATCAATGGCTACTAATTTTCTGGGTGGATCAGACAAAGGCGTTCTCTCCAATATTATCACACAAGTCAATGAGTTTGCATTTGGTCTTCTCAGTAGTGGTGGTTAAATATGGAGAAGCAATGTGTGAAGATAAATACTCTATGTGCAGAAGAAAAAGTAGAACATCAGATAATTCTGCTAGGCTTTCCATAATCCCTACTGGCCACAATGGCTATTTTCTGCCTCCACAGTCGGAGGCAGAATGTTTCTGAAGTCCAGGTACTGGCTTCCCATCTGGTTGGCCACTGTGAGAACAGGATGCTGGACTAGACGGGCCATTGGCCGGATCCATCAGGCTCTTGTTACCGTATTTTCCCATGTATAAGACTAGGTTTTTTCCTAAAAGATAATGTCAAAAATTAGGGGGCGTCTTATACACGGATAGTGCCACAGGTGGACTGGTGATAGGTTGTTGCTGCAAAAATAGGGGGCGTCTTATACATAGGGGCGTCTTATAGACGGAAAAATACGGTATGTTAAATGTATGGGGAAATATCAGGTTTTAGCTTACTAAGTGACCTTTGGGAACCTAGCATCTTTCAGTGCAAACAGCTTGGTGTGAGGAAGATTGATACAAGCAGGCAGGCAAACATGAGGCTGACCCTCTCAACTCCTTGAAGGGAGAAGATCCAAGTATTAGCTTTGCTTGAGATTCAATAATATAAAAAATGGAAAAAACACATAACTCTGTGCCGTGTGCCTGAGGGGTCTTTTAAAAAAGCTGATAGTGTAACCTCTTTGCTTGAACTGTTCCATTTGCTTATAATTTCATAAAGAATCATTTATGGCATATAGTTCAGAAGCACTAATATGGTTTGTAGATAATTCAGAATTCAGACTATTGTGGTAACAGAGAAAGACAGCACAGAATGCAGTTTTCCCCTCACAAAACACCCACAACCTTAACTTGCAATTGCTCTCTAAAAAAATAAATGTTCAAACTCATACATTTCGATGCAAAAAATTACAAATCAACAGCGCCATCTAGCTTCCATTTGTAGTGCCCATTAAGCTATTGGAAGGCAGGCAGGCAGGTAAGTACACAGGCACACACACAACAACACACACACAAAGTGGCCATCAGAACTGAAAAGCAAACACACTTCCATCAATCACAGAAAGATCTGTTCTCTCACTATTTTATTTTATTTTATTTATTTTATTTTATTTTATTAGACATATACTTCCTTGCATCTTAAGATCTCAGGGTGGTTCACAAGATAAATATCTCACTATTTGCATTTAATTTATATATATATATATATATATATATCCCCAGAAGTATCTTTCTGGTACAAATATACTTTGTAAATATTAGTGCAAACAACCCACAGAAACACTCCCAAATTCATTCTCACGAAGGACATGTGAGGAAGCAAGCATCTCTCTTCTTCTGACAAGTTTTGCAACACACACTATACGGTATATAACACCATTCAATCATTTCATGTGTTTGGGGTATGAATGATATAGAGGTGAAAGCAATTAGGGTTGTTGTTGTTTTTTAATGATTTGAGAATTTCACCTCTCACCAAAGGCTGGCCAGTTCCATAAAAAGTACAGGACAAAACATAGAGTTATATTGTTTCCTCAAAGAGAAAAAACTTTTTTATAGAACTTCTTTTAGTGTGTTAGCTTACATAACTCTTGCAGGATAAACTCACTTAGAAGACAGTTAGCAATATGAAATCCAGAACACAAGGAGAAAGAATACACAACAAAAAAGTATTAACATTTTAAAGAAACTATTTAAAAATGCAACCCTCAAACTACTGTCCTCTACTCCAGTCATGTTAGCCACCTGAGAATCATAGCCATACTCTAAAAAAGGATGTGGGGGATTTTAGTCTTATTGAAAGCATATTTTAG
Source organism: Darevskia armeniaca (assembly GCA_034641395.1). Taxonomy (NCBI): domain Eukaryota; kingdom Metazoa; phylum Chordata; class Lepidosauria; order Squamata; family Lacertidae; genus Darevskia; species Darevskia armeniaca. Next base: position 776,913 of record JAWWNF010000734.1, on the reverse strand, counting down.
TTCTTGAACAAAGTCCAGTGTTCATAATTCATTTTGATTGGTAAAATACAGCAAGATAATTAGTGCTCATGTCTCCCCATATCAATGCTTCCAGATGAATTTAATTCACTGTGGATTCCATATTCTCCTTGAGTGTGCAATTATACAGGACCTACACCATAATTAATGCAAATTACAAGCCATGCAGATTTAATTGCTGATTTCAGAAGAATGGCATCCTTGTAAAGAATTTTCTTTCCAATGTTAGGAAAGATATGAACATGCAAATAATCAGCATTTCAGAGCTTGCTCCTTCTGCCCCAAAACACACAAAAATAATATCCACTCACCACAAATTTGGGACTATATAAACATGATTTGCATTGGATTTAGTACAGCACTGCAAGTGATATATCGTCACACAAAAAGTGCTCACGTCATCTTGAGAACCTGGCCAGAGCATGGGAAAGCGACTAATAGCAAGGCAGCTCTATTGGAAGGGAATATATTTTGCTTTCCATGTTTCTTTTTTTATACATTTGCTACATTTATATCCTACCTTTCCTCTAAGGACCTCAAAGTAGCACACGTGGTTCCTCCCTCTCCATTTCATCCTCATAGCAGCCATACAAGGTAGCTGATGCCGAGTGATAGTATCTCTGGACCAGTCAGGTTTTAAAGCTCAGGGAGAATTTGAAGTCAGGGCTCCCCAAAGTCCAACACCCTAACTACTACACAAAACTACTAGTTCTCTCCTTAATAATTAAAAATACTGATCACAATGCTCAGGTAAGACATTTGCTAAATCACCAAGACCTCTCACTAATCTTAAAACAAGACCCCACCATATAAATCATTTCAGTATGCAAAGACAGAGGTGATATCTCCTAACAGGCAAGTGCATTTTTTAAATATAGAATTGTAGAGTTGGAAGGCACCCCGAAGGACATCTAGTTCAGCCCCCTGTAATGCATGAATTGTTTCCTTATTTATTGATTTCCAACATTTTCTTCTTCTTTGGGCTAAGCAGCCGTGTTCTACACATATGCACACATAAAGGTAAAGGACCCCTGACAATTAAGTCCAGTCGCGGACGACTCTAGGGTTGCAGCGCTCATCTCGCTTTACTGGCCAAGGGAGCCGGCGTTTGTCCGCAGACAGTTTTTCCGGGTCATGTGGCCAGCATGAGTAAGATGCTTCTGGCGAAACCAGAGCAGTGCATGGAAACGCCGTTTACCTTCCTGCCAGAGCAGTACCTATTTATCTACTTGCACTTTGACGTGCTTTCAAACTGCTAGGTTGGCAGCAGCTGGGACCGAGCAACGGGAGCTCACCCCATCGCAGGGATTCAAACCGCCGACCTTCCGATCGGCAAGCCCTAGGCTCAGTGGTTTAGACCACAGCGCCATCCATGCCCCTAACATCCAATTTCACTGGTTTCTTCTAACACTTGACTCTGTTTAGCCTTAAGCAGTCCCTCCAGCAGCTATGTTCAAAGGTTTGGCTTAAGACGAAAAGCCACAATGCCAGAGCCCACAGCTCTAAAATGTTGATTTCCATCCTGGTCTTTTACAACAGGGCTTGTAGATAACCACTCAGCTGACCTTACCCAGGGCAGGCAAAGTGTTTCTACAAGATCAAATAGGAAAACTTTCCTCATGCCTTCCTCCACCCTTATAGACATCAATTACCGTAAACATAAAAGACTGGGGCCCATCTTGTCTAGCATTTTGCTTTCTGCAGTGGCCAGCCAATGGGCTCCAATGGGAAGCCCACAAGCAGGACATAAGCACAGTAGTAGCCTTCTCTCACTGCTGTTTCACAGCAACTGATATTCAGAGATTGTCCTGGCGGTAGGATATACAGCCATTATGACCAGTAGCTATTGATAGTATTACCTTCCATGAATTTGTCTAATAGCTTTTAAAATGAACTAAGGTGACCGCCATCATTAAGACAAATATGTGTGGGCAAGTGCGCTAGTAAACATTTTGTGTAGGCAAATAACTTTTGTGGAATCATTTGCCAGGTTCTTCTGAACAACAACTCCACAGAACTATCTGTTAAGAACAAGTTTACTGCTCTTCAGTGGTATAACTGGAATAGCAACTCTTTTCACATTGGCCTGGCATAGACAGTAATTCCAAACCAATCTCTTCTTGCCGTTATGAACTGGCTTCACCACAAGTCTGTGCATTAGGCCAGAATTACATGTTGCATCTGAATATGGGGGCTGTGTTTTAAGGTCAGTTAATAAACCAGGAAAGAGCCAGGGAAGGAGAACTCAGCTTCAACGTTTATTTACGATTTCATAAACTGTGGCTTAGGAAGGCTCAAACAATAATCCAAACTGGACCATGCATAGTGCATGTTTTAATTTCTTCTCCAGAGTGAATATCTGGATTTGTTCACTAAAGTTGCATGTTTGTTTTTTTAAAAAACGTCAGGGTGATACAGGGCGGAAAATATTCCATTGTTATATTTTTCATGGAAAGTTTTCATAAAAAAGAATGAAAACGTAATATTTTTGGATGCTGAGAAGGTGTTCAACAATGTTCCTTGGGTATTTATGAAGAGAATTATGGAAATTATGGACTTTGGGACAGCAGTTATCAAAGGGATTGAAGGGTATATGGAACAATGGGTGAAAATGTTCATCAATGGAACAATGACAGAGAGATGCAGTATTGTTTTAAAGATATTTTCAATATGTTTTCATTGCTTTGTTGCTTTATCCCTTGTTGTTTGCTACCCAGAGCTCCTCTGGAAGAAAGGGTGGGATATAAAAGTAATAAACGAACAAGGAAACATTTGTACCATTTTATATAGCACTTTGCACACCCGAAAGTGTTTCATGTGAATTATATTGCTTTAATCCTTACAATAACCCTGTAGTGTAAGTTAAATTTATATGCCCTATTATAGGGGCTGAGGCTGAAAGAGCCTGTCAAATGCTGCCTGTGAGCTTGCAACTGTGAGATTCGAGCAAGTCTCCTGACCATTCTTGTAGTCCTCCACTTAAAGTAATTTCCCCTCAGGAAAGGGATGCCTGAAATTCACCCCAGACACCCCATTGTTTCTGTTCAATAAATTATAGAGGCTCATAAGATTCTTCATAGCCTGGAGACACTACTTCATCATACAAGAAATGAGTAATTTGGAATGCGATCTGTGAAACTGTCATTTAGAATACTAGCTTTTCATGAAAAAATGCAACTGATGACGTGGTTTGTTCTACAGGAAAGCTTATGCCATAACTGGGACATCTTGTAAAACGGGAATGTGTCTCTCCCTGCCCCGCCCCGCCCCGCCTTCACTTTCACTGCCAGCAGAATGCCCTCTCACACTGTACTTGGCAAAAGCCAGGGTGCTCCGCCCTGGGGCAGAGAAAATGAGTGGCAATGCCATACGCTGGAACATCTCCCTCCCACTGGAGGGGGAGACGTTCTGGCTGCAGAAGCAGTGGGGCAAGCAGGGGGCTGCGTTTTGTGCTTTCGCTGCCTGGTGCTCTAACCTCCTTTTAAAGACACCTTTAAAAGGCGATTAGACCCAACTCCGCAAGTGGCAGAAAAAAAACAAAAATCATTTATCTTCTCACACAAAAAGCCATGAATAAATTCCTAATTCCTGCATTTCCCCACCTCAGAAGGAGGATGGGGAATTCCCAGTATTCATTTTAGAAGATGAAACGAAAGAATGGGTGCACATAGAATTAGATATAATCAGAAACACCCTCACCTCAGTGTACCCATTTCTAAACCCTCACAACACAAAACAGATTCACACAGACCATGATTAAAGCATGGAAAGAAAAAATAGGAATACTGTCCCAGCCCTGCCCCCCTCTAATCCCCCAGTTTACCACCCACTGTTCCACCATGCATCCCAAAGCTTTCAAATAAAGCTTTGGCAAGCCAAAGGTCTACACCACCTACAAAATGGCAACCCCCATACTGATACAAGAAATGCAAGACAAAGAAGGGAACACCCAAATACCCTGACTGACCCAACAACAACTACATGCCTTCTTAAACAACCCAGCAACAAAGGCAACTGCCACTAGACCCTTGACTAACTTTGAAAAACTCCTACTATCAACAGAGGGACACAGCAAAGGGACGGTATCAGCAATATACAAAGCACTACTCCAAGACACTACACTTCTTACTACAATGGGAACACGACACGATATACAAAATAAACTCAACCTAATGGTCAAAACTGTGGACTAAATTGCCCTTCAAATCCCTCTCAGCCAAGAAGAGGGAACTCATTTTGAAACTAATTTACAGGTGGTACCTAATACTACAGAAACTGGCAATGATACACCCAGAAACTTCACCTAGGTGTTGGAGAGGCTGCACCACTATGGGTAAAGGTAAAGGGACCCCTGACCATTAGGTCCAGTTGCGGACGACTCTGGGGTTGCAGCACTCATCTCGCTTTACTGGCCTAGGGAGCCAACGTACAGCTTCCGGGTCATGTGGCCAGCATGACAAGGCCGCTTCTGGCGAACCAGAGTAGCACACAGAAACGTCATTTACCTTCCCACCAAAGCGGTACCTATTTATCTACTTGCACATTGACGTGCTTTCAAACTGCTAGGTTGGCAGGAGCTGAGATCCAGCAACGGGAGCTCACCCCGTTGAGGGGATTTGAACCGCCGACCTTCTGATCGGCAAGCCCTAGGCTCTGTGGTTTAACCCACAACACCACCCGTGTCCCCACCACCATGGGTACATACCTCCATATGTGGTGCAATTGCCCCCAAATTAAATCCTTTTGGATAGCAGTTTTACAATAAATCTGCAACTCTAGAACCGGCTCTACAAAATATCTTCCAAGACAACAATGCACACTCCCATGATAAATAACTCATAAGCCACTTACTCCCAGAGGTTAGGAGTGTAATAACCAGACACTGGAGGGACCTATCATGAGTGAACATGGACCACTGGTACCAAACTGTATGAGAAACCGCCATACTTGAAAAGCTAACTAACAAGCTGAAATTAGCATGGGGGAAAACAAAGAACGCTTTCACCCAGTGTGGTTCCCCTTTATTGCATATATAGGGCAACAAGATACCGTAAAGACCAACCTCCCCTGACAGCATGCAAATTGATATGGCTGGTTTAACCCAGCAACACACCCACCCACACTGCAACCAACCAAATACAACCAGCCATGTCCTGGGCCCTCTTGCCTCTCACTTCACCAGCAAAAATAAGATCCGTACTCACATGATGCTGACACAAAAGCTCTGCTCATACACTATGCCGAAGAATGAAAGTTTACTGTCTCCCCGCCCCACTCTATTCCCTCCCCTCTCTCTCCCCACTTCACTTCCCCCCTTCGCCATATTGCCTATAACAATAATGTCTCACATAACAGACCTGTATGAAGGACTAAACTATTATTAAACAGAGACGTGTTATGCACCTTTGTTACTCAAGAAAAACCTCTTCTTAAAAAGGAGATTAGAGCATTCATATACAGTAGGAGAACAGATGCTTAAATGACACCTCTGTGTTGCTGGGGAGCATCAAACGAAGCCCTGCTTGTGGGCTTTCTCAATGGCTATGAATGATCCCTGTAAGAAGCAAGATGCTGGACAAGATGGGAGTTTTGCCCTGAATCAGAAGAGCTCCGCTTATGCCCATTGCAATATAGAGTGACACAGCAAAACTGCTGGCATGTCATTTCTGTGTGCAGAGGTCAAGCTGAAAGGGAAGTTACTTTGATGAAGGGTGGAGAAAGGAAGCAAGTGCTGCAGGACAGAGCAGAGAGGATAAGGGTTACCATGGATGCCTGGGGACATGCATTATAGCAACCCTTCAAGAACTGCTCAAGGACGTGCTGGAAAGGACACACCCACCAGCAGTCGTAGACTCTTACAAGTCTATCAGGACTGCTCCTTACATTAGGCACTAGCAATTCTGGGTTTCTTGTTAAGTGAATGCGGGCAAGGAGCTATGTATCTATGGCAATAATAATTAATTTTATTATTTATATCCCGCCCATCTGGCTGGGTTTCCCAGCTATGTGCTCATCACATACCAGGGGTCAGCAAACTTTTTCAGCAGGGGGCCGGTCCACTGTCCCTCAGACCTTGCGGGCAAGGCCGGCGCGTCCATTTAGGCAAACTAGGCAATTGCCTAGGGCGCCAAAATGGAGGGGGCGCTGGCCAGCCTGCCCCCCGCCCGGTGCTGCCCCAACCAGTGGCAGAGTAAGCAAACCGCGGCGGCGGGGGGTGCCCGGCCGGCCAGGGGGCGGGGCACCGCTCCACAACGTGCGTCATACGCAATGACATCACGTGGCCCGCCCCCTCGCCTAGGGCGCCAAAATTGCCAGCACCGGTCCTGCTTGCGGGGGGCCGGACTATATTATGGGTGGGGGAGATGAACGAATTCCTATGCCCCACAAATAACCCAGAGGTGCATTTTAAATAAAAGGACACATTCTACTCATGTAAAAACACACTGATTCCCAGACTGTCCACGGGCTGGATTTAGAAGGCGATTGGGCCAGATGCGGCCCCTGGACCTTAGTTTGCCTACCCATGACATACACACATGTTCTTTATTATGTGCACATCTTAAATATTTGTGAAGCAGACTTCAGGGCTCCACCAGACATTCAGTAGCAAACAGAAATAAAAAGGAGAGGGCAGGGTGCTTTTCTGAGGGAGAAATGGTAACCAGTGGCTGTTTAACCCAAATCTGCAAGGTTGGGCTTTCAGGTTGACTAGTGGAAAGGGCAGGGCAGGGCTGGGGAAGGGCCCTCCCCTGCAAGCTCGCCTCACCAATGGTCCCTTTGTTGCACCTTAAAAACAAAACACTGGTTGGGAATTCTTCATTTGCAATCACATGTCAAGTTTTAGCTTCAGGGTAATGCTGAACCTCATGCACTAGTGCGAAAGGAGAAGGAAGAGAGAATCAGAATGTTTTGAGAGAATCCATTACAGGTCATGTCTTATTTGTGGATATTCCAGACTAACTCTGATAACTTTGCAGGGAGAAGGAATGGCACCCAGGGGAGTATATTTCAGGTAGTGAGCTGCAGGGTACGTTGAGTATTTGCTGCTTAAAGACTTCCCATGCGGAGTCTCAAATCACACAAAAAGTTGGTTTTCTAGGCTCCAATCATGTGCTGAACTGTACTATAGCTCCACTTCCCTGTGACTGTGGGAGTGCAGTCCTGCTCAGCTCCTGTGCACAATCAGAGTCTACAGAGCTAATCGGAACCAGAAGAGTGGTCACTTTTACAGCAAACAAGGTCATCTGTTTCATGCTGCAGGCAAAGATGAGATAGCTGGCTTTGTTGCCAAGATAAAAGGTTTGATCTCATCAAGAGAGATAATGCAAAGCCAGAAAACAGCACATTCCGCAGAGCATGAGATAAATATGCCCTTCTCCAGATATAAATCATACCATTGATAATAGCCACTTAGATTGTTTAAACTGTATAGCAGATTCACAGAGAATGGTGCTTTCCAAAGTATTTCAGGATGGGTCTCTACCCCAAGAGGCATACAATGTATAATTTAACACAAGGGAGTCAACTGAGGAAGGAGAAGCCAGTGTCCAAATCGGAGCAATTTTCTGGCAAGGGATATAGCTTTTTATGGACAATCATAACCCCTGACCCAGAGTGGTGTTATACCAGGTGGCCATATGACCACGCATCTCACCTACCTAAGTCTCTGTTATGCACACCAAGCCACCCCCTTCACCCATAATCAAATAATGGGTATAGATGTTTTATTCAGACAGACCTGACATTTAACAGCAACACCATCAGACCAGGAGGATGGGGTTGGCTAACCAGTATCCTTAGATTCTGAAATACAGCAGACAGAGTGGAAAGAGAGCAAGCGTTTTCATATAACTAGCCCTCCCCATTGTCTCTGCATAACTTTGCCCAGCTCCATACCACCCCCTACCCGGCACCACATAGATGGCAGCCTCATTCCCTTCCTCCATCTCTGGCCCAGACACATACTGCTGTTAACCCACCTCTAATCATAATAGTAGAATGTAGAGAAATAAATAAAAGATATCAATCCAACCATCCCAGTCAGAAACCACCCCATCTCTCACCTGGGACACTCACCCAGGGAGGCAATTTGCTTCAGTTATTTGCACTTAAGCCTACTCATATGGGACGCGGGTGGCACTGTGGTCTAAACCACAGGGCCTAGGGCTTGCCGATCAGAAGGTCGGCGGTTCAAATCCCCGTGACGGGGTGAGCTCCCGATGCTTGGTGCCTGCTCCTGCCAGCCTAGCAGTTCGAAAGCACATCAAAGTGCGAGTAGATAAATAGGTACCGCTCTGGGGGGAAGGTCAACGGCGTTTCTGTGCGCTGCTCTGGTTCGCCAGAAGCGGCTTAGTCATGCTGGCCACATGACCCAGAAGCTGTCTGCGGACAAACACCGGCTCCCTCGGCCAGTAAAGCGAGATGAGTGCCGCAACCCCAGAGTCATCCGCGACTGGACTTAACGGTCAGGGGTCCTTTACCCAAGCCTACTCATAATTACTATAGCAGGAAGTTCTAGGAAAAAATTGCTTGCTACAACTATGGATTGGATAAGAATGCTCCAAGTTGAATGCGGACATTGTTAATGCAATCATTGTGTTTGGAACAAAAGGATTATGAGCAACTTTTGAATCCCACAGGTTAATGGCACCTCTTACCACATGTATGAACAGACATGAGAAACTGCTAAGGAAATTGAGAAAAAGCAGAAAAGTTTAAAGCAGGGCAGGGCAAAACCTAACATTCAAGCAAGTCCAAGAGACTCTGGATTTGCAAGTGCCTATCAGAAATGTTTAAAAGAACGAAACAAAAATCAGATTTCATTATTGATTTTGTTATGGTTCTAATAAAGCAGTCTGCTGTGCAAGATAATTGTGAGCCTTGCCACAATCCTGGCAATTAGCTGGCCAATTATATTAATTCTAACAGCAGGCATAACACTTCTGTCCCCCTTCCCATTCATGTTCTGCCATGTTCAAGGTGCAGTGTCAAAAAGAAGTGCTATTTCACTACTGCAGGGCCAACATAACTGTAAGTGAACTTGCTGGCACACTAGAAAACGGTTTTCAAGAATAGCCTTCACTCCACAACTAAATCCACCTTCCCCAACCAGGTGCCCTCCCATCAGTTTTTGCCAGCAAGCACAACTGTATGGTGATGGAGTGCTAGGCATTGTAGTCCAAAACAACTAGAAGGTAGTAGGTTGAGGAACGCTGAACTAAATCAACACAAAATTATTTTATTGGACCAAGTTTGCAGAAATGCAAGTCGCAGTTTGTGACCAACTAATTATTATAATGAGCTACCGGTATAACTTACTTTAACCAATTAAACAAATGATAAGAAACAAAAACAACTGGAGACCCATGTTTGGGAAACCCTGACTTAGACTACCAACTCTGACAATACATACATTTTTTTACCCAAACAAATGAGTGCTGTTGTTGTTTTTTTACACTTGATCACTATAAAATATGTGCTACTGAATATTCTTCACCAAAGGTAGTATAAGAATTATGTCTCATCAGTTGCTTGGTAACACAGTTGTTAGCTCCCCAAAACAGAATACACAGCAGGCAAGGCAATCTGGTTCACAGGTTCAAAGTTTATAAATGTGGAGGTATCAAGCTTCAAGCAACACGGATCTCTTTTAGCAGGCAAGATGGCATTACTATTTTTCAATTACCGGTATATAAAAATTGGGGAAGTCAGTTACTTCTACATACCGGTATGTTTTTTTGTTCTAACAGCAAAATTAGGGTAAACAGCTATGAATCTTTTTAATAAAAGTTTGTTACTGACATGGGGATTTAGAAAGAGGCTAATAAATGATTAATAAATTTAAGCTGTGATCCTGTACCCATTTGCCTGGAAGTAAGCCCCACTGAAATGAATGTGAATTATTAGGACTACACTGCCAACGTTTTAGGAAACATTTCAAGTTTGTTATAAGAATGTCAGTGATGTACTCTGTCAGTGAATTAGAGTGGCCCAATTCTTACCTAATGCTGAACCAAACCACCACTACACATGAACGTGCAAGCATGCAGGTACTCAAGAGGAAAACTGGTAGCCACTTCCCTTCCCCCTGATCCTCTTGCTAGACATAACACCCGGAGCTAAGTCATATTTGGCTTAGTAATAATAATTTATAATAATAATTTATTATTTGTACCCCACCCATCTGGCTGGATCTCCCCAACCACTCTGGGAGGCTTCCAGCAAACATTAAAATACATTAACAATTAGCATTACATCCCAACCCAGGCTCCAGAGAAACCAGGCTCACTCCAGAGAAACCATGAGCTGCAGTCAAGGTTGCCCTTGGCTCACTGCTTCTGCTTTGCTTGCAGTGAGACAACTCATGACCCCCACCCACCCACCCAGGGGGTGGGTCAGAGTCCAGACATAATGCATAGCCAACCTCTGGCTTAGCTTAAGGTAGTGCAGGAGGACCAGGAGAGGGAGTGGAGCAGCACTAGTTTTCCTCCAAATAGTTACACACTAATGTATTCATGCCCAGCCATGGTTTGGCTTAGTGTGGCATGCCAACTATCCCAGTGCATCCTCTTATGTATAAAACACAGTGTTCACTTGCACAGCGGCTCTTCTTCACATCACACTGTTAAGGGAAGGTTGCCCGGTGGTGCTGGAGCATCCTACGAGGTAGCACTCTATTTGTGGAGTGCCCTTCCCCTATAGGTACATTCAGTGCTGACACCACTGTCATTTGTGGCAACAAGTAAAGTCGTATCTGTTCCTTTAGGCTTTTTAGGTGTTCAATGACTGGCTGTTTTAGTCTTCACTGTTAAGCAGTTTGCAGTTGTTTCGTTTGCCATGGTTTCAAACAATGTTTTGTTGGTTTCACTAACCTTTTTTTAATAACTATTTTATGTCGAACCCCACCCTGGTACTGATGAAGAAGGCTGGGTTATAAAAGCATTGAAATAAATAAATTTTTCTGATGCTTCCCACAGTTACAGGGAGAAGTTAGTTATCCCCCTCTTTGAGGAGACCCACCATCTGTAGTGCCTCCAACAGTGATTTTCTGTCCATTCAACAAATTACTAGCTGTCACAACAGTGTTCAGGGAAAAAAACCAATTCCAACTATAATTAGTACAACAGATGCATTGTTCCAAGCCTTAAAAAGTTATTGAATGATCGGTGAAAGTAGAGTGAGTCAATATAAAAAAGCAAACAGGCAAAGAGCTATCTTCTAAAAATAAAATTATGGTGCCAACATTGTAGATGATCATAACATTTACACCTAAAGCTAAATGTTTACTAATAGAGGGGGCTACAAATGAAGGACGGTTAACACAAGTTTCAAGCACCACATTGGGAGCCAGGCCAAGAGTTGTCTACACCAAGCTTAGCAGAAGCTTAACCAACAGAAATATGGTGCAAAAAGCCATTACGTAGCTGTAGCAAGTGGTTTAGAACTATGAGAGCCAATGTTGGCAGAAGCACCCACTACCCAAAACCCATCTGACAGACCCACATAGCTGGGTTTCCACCAAATCTGAATGCCTTCTGAAGCTTCTTGTCCTTTCCACACTCAATGTCCTTTCCATATCTCACATAACCTTAACAAAGCCTTTCCTGAACCATCTGAGCTTCTCCATTGCCATGATCCTCCATGAACTCAATTTTGTTCGCTCGGTGCCAATATCTGACTAGTCCCCATCATAATAATCTACTGTAAAAAGGTAAAGGGACCCCTGACCATTAGGTCCAGTCGTGTCCGACTCTGGGGTTGCGGCGCTCATCTCGCTTTATTGGCCGAGAGCCGGCGTACAGCTTCCAGGTCATGTGGCCAGCATGACAAAGCCGCTTCTGGCGAACCAGAGCAGCGCACGGAAACGCCGTTTACCTTCCCGCCAGAGCGGTTCCTATTTATCTACTTGCACTTTGATGTGCTTTTGAACTGCTAGGTTGGCAGGAGCTGGGACCGAGCAACGGGAGCTCACCCCGTCGCAGGGATTCGAACCGCCGACCTTCTGATCAGCAAGCCCTAGGCTCTGTGGTTTAACCCACAGCGCCACCTGGGTCCCTCATAATCTACTGTAGATTAGAATAATTGTCACTTAGGCGCTTTATACAACACCTGGCACATTAAATCAGCATTCAGAAGCAGTAATGGTACTGATGAGGCCACAATCTGCATGAACAATCAAAAACATGTCCCATAATCCTGTGAGAACCAACTAACATGCTGAAACAAAAGAGTTACCTGCATATAGAGAGCTTGAAAATCACTTCTTAAGAACATTTTTGGCAGATCCCACAGAAACCCTTACTACGCATCCTCCACAAAGTCTGATCCAGTGGGCTCTTGTACAACTTTTGTTCAACTTTAGCTATAGCTGTAGTAGTGACATCTCATATTTTTTCTAGACCAAATATGGCTTCACCTATCTATAAACCATTGGCTTTGTGCTTTACATTCTTTCTTGAAACAGCAGCAGCAGCAGCAATGTAGACATATCCAGTCTGAAAACTTTTCCTACACTCCTGATTCTGTAGCATGGAGGTTTGACAAGGAACACAATACATTTTTGAACGCAGGTCAGAGGCATTGAGCCATTAACGGATGATTATGCAAGCTGGTCCTTGGATGAAGGATAACAGCTTGCTTACCAAAAAACAACAACACACACATGCTATTTTCTTATTATACAACTTGGACAGAGACCTAATGTCTTTTTGCTAAAATATGCTTGTCATGAAATACTTAACAGGGCAAATGAAGGAATTTCAGCTTCAGTAAGTTCAGACAAAGGTGGCAACCATCATTAGACAAAGTAGGGCAGCAGATTTTGGGTACCACTGAGGGCAGCGGTGGGAAGAGATAGGTCTGACATATACAGCCCAACCTACTTAGATGCTTTCCTGAACAAAAGCTAATATTAATGCACGACAAGAATTCTACTGTCTCCTTGCTCATTTCAACAAGGCTTATAACAGGCAGCCTTTCTAAGGGAGGGTATCCTAATGTTAAGTAGGCAGGGTGTCATGTGGATTTTTTTAACTCAGGCACGAAAATGTCTTGTGCTAGCAGAGGATGTCAATTTCCATATCGTTTTTTTGGCTATTAATTACTGCCACAGCTGGAATTCTTCACATTGGGTTCAGCAGCCTGCCTGCTCATGAGACAAAGAGGAAGCATATCAGTAGAAGTATCCTACTGCAAGACATTTTATTTGCCAAAGCACATGGCAGTGACTTTAACACATATTTTATTCCAAAACACCTGAGGAAGAAATTTATGAGCGACAAACTTCTGACAGATATCAAAAATATTTTAAAGTGCTCAAATGTTACAATATCTGTGTTTATGCTTCTGAATATATTCAAGTTTTTCAGCGGAGAAACAATGAGAGTGGAGCAAAGCAAGAATAACTGATCAATGTACGGTAAATCTCTCTTTGGCAGAATCAATCAAGCTAGGGTAATTTATAACTATTCTTTCTTCAACCAAACTGCTTTCTAATCAAATTGCCTACAAATTGCTTATAACAAACCTATCCTACTGCTATTAGAAAGTTTGGAGCTACAGTACAAATTATTTAATGAAAGTATGTTGCCCAAACTATTAAGAATTTCTCACATGTATAATGCTTGAACTCGAGTAGCCTGCCAATACTAGATCTCGCATAGTGACACTTATGTGATTTCATGCACAAATCCTAAGCTCTTCATACATCAGTACAGCAACAAGTATTCTAGCAACAACTGAAAAGCAGACATTCCAGCTGTCATCTAAAAACCAGTTAAATGATTTGAAGCACACTGTCGTTCCTACAAAGGTTATCCATTCCATAGACTGACATATAACATTTTTCTTCACCAAGGAGCAGTTACAGATCCTCCAAGTGTACCTATTTTCCAGGGACAACCCCAGATTTACAGAAGCTGTCACGGTTTCTGATTTGTGCCTGGAATGTCCCACTTTTCCTTAGGACATCCCTATTTTCACCAGAGAAACGTTGGAGGGTATGGAGTTATGCAACTTGTGAGCTAAGGAGATAAGTAACTATACAACCTATAGAAGACAGCTGGATGCAACCCTATATAGGGGAGGTTTTTCTAACGTTTAACATTTTATTATGTTTTTATATACGTTGGAAGCCACTCAGAGTGGCTGGGACAACCCAGTCAGATGGGGCGGGTATAAATAATAAAAGTATTATTGTTCTTGACTAGGACGTCCCTAGTAGGAGGGTATGCAGTTACACATGTTAACTCCTCATATATACTATGTGCATGCATCTTAAGAAATTAGCGACTCCAGCTGGATTAAACTACTTTCAGTTACCGGTAGATACCCCATCCTCATTGGTTACTAATAGATTTAGATGATTGATCACTTCAGTTGGTTGATCATAGACAGAGAACTGATCACCAAGCTATCAGAGAAGAAACAGCTTTCACGTGACACTGAAGGTTGTATCTTATCATTACAACAACCTTCAAAGAGAAGAAGAAAGGTTGAACAAATGCCAAGGAAAATAAATAAATGCCAGATACATTCTTTTTTAAAAATGGTAATAATCTGAGTGAGCTGCAGAAGCCAAGCATAGTGACTCATCAAGTTTCCAGAAATGGATATGGGGGGGGGGGGGGAGAGAGGCAATCAGCATCAGGTATTGTTTGAAGGTTGGTTGGTTTAATTTATAACAATTTAATTCAATCCTTTCCCCAGGGTAGCATACATTGCCCCCAACACTATTTGATTCTCACAAGACCCCTGTATAGAGGACAAAGAAAACGTTGATAGGCCCAAGGTCATCCAGGGAGCTCCATGGCTGAATGAGACCTTGAATCTCCCTGGTCTAACACTGTCACCACATTAACAATACATTTTCTAAAAGTAAAGTAAGTCCACAACTTATGTGGGAGTTACCTCCCAGGATTTCAGGCAGCAGTCTTTTCCAGCCCTACCACTGAGCTATGCCCCCTTTTATAGAAAATTTCAGGGCATGACATCTCTCCTGGTAATAAACATTTGAATCTATGATGCTCAGAACAAGAATGTGAACCAGGTGGGCATGTTACTGAAGCAGAGACTTGGGAGGCAAGACTGGCTGCTGCAGATCTGTTTAGAAAGGTGGTGCCACACAAGAGAAATTTTTGGTCACCTGTGCAAACCTCAAGCTTTCAAAGAATAATTGGTTAATAGCCCGATTTCTGTTATTTTGAAGAGAATAAAAGTCCTCGCTCCTCTACAAATTGCTGGAAAAGTATTTTCCTAAGACTTTCATCAAAACCAAAGATAATCCTTCTGGTCAAAACATGTTCCTCTTTACATCCCATTCCAGCTTTGAAGTCAGCAACAGAACACGGAATGCAGCTTTATTTTTCCATCTTTTAATTTTTTCCCTACCTTTCTCGACATCATGAAGGACATTCTCATTTGTTAATATCCTCTTCCTGCAGTTTCTGAGTAAAACAAAAAGTGCGTTTTAACTTAATGGACAGCTTTTTATAACAGCTTCTTTAACAAACACTATTATTGTCCAAGCAATTTCATGAGGAAGACCGCCTTCACTTAAGAATAAAACCCCAACATCTGTCAACTGTTTGTACATTACTTGTGCAGAGCCTGGCCTTCTCCCCAAGAAGCATCAAAAAGGACGAGGAAGTGGGGGACTGACCACCTTCACCTCAATGGATCTGGCTGGGGAAATTAGTGTTGTGGAGTCGGATCTCCTTTATGAATATTTCTTGCCACTACAGTTTAATGCAGTGGCAGGAGGCCCATTTTTCTGTATTAACACTTACCTCCCACCAGCACGCACCCTAGACGTGGTGGTTAAGATTTGGACCGACCTAACAAGTCTTATAGAGCGGATAAATGTGAAAAGCCCGGATTCAAATGGAAAATGGATCAGCAGAACTTGGAGCAAATACGCTCCTTTAGATATCTGGGAATCCATTTCACTGAGACACTATCATGGAAGGGGCACATTGAGGCTACGAAACTCAAAGCGCAGAAAGGTTTTGAGGCATTAATGAAATTCTATTTTATGGCGGGTGGTCAGCTATTGGAACCTGCGTTGAAAATCTTTGCCAGTAAAGTGGTCTCCCAGATGCTTCATGGAGTAACGATATAGGGGCAAGGACCCAAATGCCAACAAAGCCTTCGAAATAGTGCAGAACAAATTCCTCAGGAAAGTGCTCTCGCTTCCCAACGGCACTCCAGCTCCTCTTCTCCACGTTGAAGCTGACATGACAACAATACAGGCTAGAATTGATTAAAGGTAAAGGGACCCCTGACCGTTAGGTCCAGTCGCGGACGACTCTGGGGTTGCGGCGCTCATCTCGCTTTACTGGCCAAGGGAGCCGGCATACAGCTTCCGAGTCATGTGGCCAGCATGACTAAGCTGCTTCTGGCGAACCAGAGCAGCGCACGGAAACGCTGTTTACCTTCCCGCTGGAAGTGCTTTCAAACTGCTAGGTTGGCAGGAGCAGGGAATGAGCAACGGGAGCTCACCCCGTTGCGGGGATTTGAACTGCCAACCTTCTGATCAGCAAGCCCTAGGCTCTGTGGTTTAACCCACAGCACCACCCGCTTAAATAATGTGAAAAGACTTCAATTTCTTTCAGAGGAGAGATTCCCCGCCATGTCACACACAGAACAGAAACAGACCAAATGTTGGAAGGACGGTATCCAACGCCTCTTGTCCCAATACCAATTAC
The DNA here is from genome assembly GCA_034641395.1 of Darevskia armeniaca. Lineage (NCBI taxonomy): Eukaryota > Metazoa > Chordata > Lepidosauria > Squamata > Lacertidae > Darevskia > Darevskia armeniaca. Next base: position 760,192 of record JAWWNF010000734.1, on the reverse strand, counting down.
AAGATTTTCAGGTGACTATGAAGATGGACAAGAGGCACTTAAGACATTTGTCTCTTTAGGTCCAATGCAGAAAGGAATCTAACCATGATGGCTTCTACCAAGAGTTCGCCATGGTTCCCACTTATTAAAACGGAGCATACCCAGGCCAGTTACCTGTCAAAGCTCCCACTTGCTATGCTTAGAATCGCTTTCACAGAATTACGATTCCAATCGATGCCCTCGGCGAAGTTGGATGGACGCTACGGCAAAGTACATTATGAAGAAAGACTTTGTCTGTGTGGGCAACCCTGTGTGGAGGACCTGTGCCACTATTTATTGCAGTGCTCGTTATATATAGACCCAAGAGACCGAGTCATAAAACCCCTGATTCCGAATGGAACTCACTTGAATAGGGTGGAAAGGGTGAAATGGCTGCTGAGCGATACTGATGACTTTGTAACTTATAAAGTAGCACTCTATGCGTTGGCAACTAAGAAGATCAGGAGGAAAGAACTAGATAAAATAGCGGTCAACTGCAAAGGGGATTCGGATATTTAATTTGGCACATTTTACTAGAGAATCTTCTGCTATTCTATTTTATGCAACAAACAATCTTAGTAGTTGTGACCGTGGTTTACCGGTATATTGTATGTGTGGTGCCTGATGATTTTTATGGTTATTGCTGTTTTTCCTTTTGTTATTTTTCTGAATGATGCCATGGCCTATGGCTAGCGCAATAAAAGTCTATGGTGATGAAAGTCTGGCCATCCACGCATTATTCACATTTTCAAAATGCCCACACACAAGCCTACAAAAATGCAGCTGTGTACATATTCCCCTTCAGTGCTTTGCATTCTATCCTGCCCTGTCCCTGACATCTTTTGCAATACCTACATCACTCCCTAGCATTGTTTACTGGATCATTTTCATATGACCATCTTCTTGTGATGTCCATTGTAAATGATGGGTATTTTGTGGTTTGCTATGTTACATTGTTTTGATTGGTTGATTGTATTTGTGGTATCTTTCTTTTGTATTAATATGTTGTTAACCGCTTTGGAGACCTTTGGGCCAAAAAGCAATACAGTATATAAATAAAACACAACGTAACTTAAACTGTCTCAGCCATCCTTGGCATGCAGGTAAGCGGCCACTGTGTTTAAGCTGTTACACAGTTGAGATGCTACCGGTACTAGCATTACATTTCCCATTCTATGTGTGTCCACTTAAGACAGGAGGTCTGTCAAGCACCTCCTGCATCTTTGACCTGTGGTCAAAGATGAATGGGTGCACATCCACAGGCAACAGCAGAAGAGAACTTACTGCACCAAAACTGCATCCTGCTCTTACAGTTAATTGCTCAACCACTATTATTTTAGGCAGAGCGGACTTTTCTAACTGCCTACATAACCAAACAGGTCAATAGTTTTCAATTACACTGCTGATATTTGATCGGACACAGGATACTTATGACACCTAATTATAACAGCTTACATATAGCTTCATGAAGAATCTGAGAAAATAAAAAACTGAGCTTCTATAAAGTTGGAGGGAAGCAGTTTAGTATTCTATAGTGGAGGAAAGTGATATTTCCAGTAAATCATCACTGATTTCAAGCATGGTTACATGGAAACAAGTTCGTCTAAAATCAATGAGATCTACTTCCAATATTTACTGGCATTGTGGGCTGTAGAGCAAGAGTTATAAGAAGGCATTACTATGCAGTGGAAAATAACAATTTGGGAGAGGGGACTATAATCATATTATTTTGTACTGTGCTTTGTTAACTACTGCCCCCCCCCCTGCGCAATTCACCAGGCATTACGCTCTGCTAGCAGGAATACATGCTAAGGTGTGACCTATCTTTGTTCTTAAAAGTATTAAGATGATGCATCTAAACCTATTTACTAGTATAAATTACAGATAAAAACAAAACTTCCAAGCACTATTCATTTCTGCCCTCTAATCTAGTTTCTTGTTCATTCCTTTTGTTTAGCTTTTGTTCCTAGCATCAGACCATCAAAGAATTAAGATTTCACACTAAGCTTCCTATCAACTATTATCTTTAACAACTACCTTTAAAAAACCATCCAAGAGAGAAGACTCTTTTTTTGGAATAGATTGCTTCCAGTGCTGCTGGAGTGCAAGATCCTGCCAACCAGGGCAATTCTGTAGATAAGCAAACTGCTTGGACTACATGACATGGTAGGATTCTACGCATGAATTGTCTGATGTTCTCTCAATTCCCAGTCAGTAGTGGGCTGCAAAAGGCCAATCTATTATTTGCTTGAAATATTTGCTTGAAATATTATTTGCTTGAAATATTCTTTTCAAGTAGCCTCTCCCCAGGGTCACTCAGTTCTTGCCCACCTCCCCCAAATGCACAAATCTAAATAGTCATTCCACACCCACACTCAGTATTTGTGCTGAGCTTCTGTTCAGCATTTCCAGTCCTGCGGAGTCTCCAACTTTCCAGTTTAACAAGGACTAAAATGAGGGCTAAAAACTGTCCAGCAACAGAGTACTCATTGACCCAGAATCCTTGAGAGACAATGCAATCAATTCTGACAAGGAAAAGCAATTATTTCAGTCATTCAAAGCAAATTCATTGATTGTTTCATCTTCTGCTTTTCAAGAGGGGACTGAGCATTCAAAGAAAATAGATAAAATAGCTAGTATAGGAGTAGATCAAGGTTGTGTTCCAAGCTTATCTTCGAAGGGCAGGGGAATACCTATGTCAGTTTCAAAATGAAGGGATGAAAAGTAAGCGAGCATATACTGCTATGGTAGAATATACTATCTTTTAAGAATACAGTAAGTGTATGGATTCAGCAACATTAGTAGGTATCAGCTACGTCATTCAGTTCCAGAGAATACATTTTATCTAAGGCTTGAATGATGCTGCTCCATGAAAGAGAGAAGAGTTAATTCCTTGTCCTCCAATATTAAATAAATGCTTTCTAGTTTGAAAGGCAGGCAGCTTATGAGTCAAAGTTACAGAAACACACTATGCCTGCATCAATTTTAAATTAGCCCCAACCAGACAGGGAATGTAGTCTATCACTGCAGGTGAATTAACCTAAATTCTTCACCCGGTTTATAAGCCTTATATGTCTGCCACCCATTTTGTTTCAAAAAAAGATGGACATACAAGTGAAAGGGAGAGGTTACACCCAGGAGTGCGTTAGGGAGAAAGCATTCATTTTTAATCAGATGGATGATTCTCGCTGGCACCAACCCATTTCAATCCTCTTATCCTTTTCCAACAGTCAATTTGAAGGCAAAAACCCTGCAGTAATTAGCTAGATGTTCGCTCTGGTATCACATGGGGAATGGCTAGAATGCTATTATCAATGTACAAACAAGAAGGGAGCAAAATGAGGCTAATATCTGCTGTAGTAGCAAGGCATTATCAGGGAGACAGAGACAGACAGAGAAACAGAAGTGATGGAATGAATATACCATACGATAACAAGGCTTTTGTAGTTACAGCTACAGAGACAACAAACTGGGTTAATATAAAAATAAACACAAAGATACTTCAAGTGCCCATAAGTGGAGGAAACGGGTTGCTACAAGTAGAAAGCCAGAACTCAAATCAGCTGTGGGGGCAGGAAGAAAAGAGAACCACCTCAGAAAAGATGTGAAAAGGGGCAGAGGGTATGACGGCAAATGCTATAACTTGGCATGGAGGAAAAAAATATGTGTATCTAGGCTGCAACCATCAGGGTCTAGTGGGGAGAAGAGGAATGGCAGGATTCCTATAGGCAGAAGATGCCAAGGTGGAAAGAAGGGGCATCTGAGGGACCACATTTGTGTGCAAGCACACATGGAAATCAATGACTCCAGGCACATTGTAAAGAGGAGTTCGCTGAAGGGCGTAACAGCTGTGCATGCTGCAACTATTATCATTGCACAAAACAGTGTACAAAGGTTAGTATTGATTATTCGGGGGGGCAGAGAAAAACGGGGGTTGCAATAACTGCGCCTTATAAACCAGGAGAAGCAAAGAGTAGAAAGAAAGCAAAGCCGTGAACTACTGGTCAAGGTAGCCAAAAGAACAAGAGGTGTAAATTCCGAATATTTATAGAGGGGAAGGGCAGAAGAGGTGAACAAAATGGGCTATATTGGGGGGTTGGGGGCGGGGAGGTAGGCGGATGCAAAAGGACGTGGGCGCGGGACCCACCTTTTTGGGTCGGTGGGGGGGGTCGTTATTCTGGGGAGGGCAGGGAAAGGCCGGCCAGGGGGGGGGGTCCCAAGCGGCGTGTAGGGATAACGGGGCGGCTGTGGGCCTGACAGGGCAAGAAGAAACCAGCGATGGAAAGCAACGAAACGAGAATGGGATGCTCAGGGAGGATGGCGAAGACAGGGAAGGAGCCCAGAAATAACCTGGATATGTTGGGGGGGCGAGGCATTCGGGGGGGCGGACAGGTGGGCGTTAATGGAAGAATGGGGCAGCCCCCCCCTTTCCCTATCCGAGCGACCTTCCCTCCCCTCACCTGCCATGGCTGGAAGCGGCTAGAAATGGCGGCGGCAGAGGCCTGGGGTGGCTGCGCTCCCTCGCAGAGCGGCGGAGACTGAGGGAGCGCGAGCGAGGGGACTTGGCGTGCGAGGCATGGAAGAGGAGGAGGAGCAGGAGGCGGAGGAGGTAGGACGCAGGGCCGCCCCCTCCTCACAAGATGGCGCCTTCCGCCGCGGCCCCTCGGGCAGCGCGGAAAGAGCGCGGGCGGCGCCGGCCTTCCTTTCTCGCGCTTCCCCCCAGCCTCCCGCCGGGAGTGATGGCGGCGGCGGCGGCGGCGGCTCGGAAGCTGCGGCGGCTTCTTCTCCCACCACGTCCCCTCCGCGGCTTGGAGGGAGGCGGCGGCGGTGGCCCGGCAGGCCGGGATGGAGATAGCGCCGCCGCCACCGCCGCCTTTCTTTGTTCTTCTCTGAGGAGGCTGCTGCGCTCGTTGTTCGTTTTCATAAACGGATTAATCCATATGCTGTGTGTGTATATCTCTATATATTTCTATCTATCTATATAGGCGATGTACATGAAACGGTAAAACCTATTTTCCATAAAATCCTCGGAGTGGAATAAACGAACGAGTGGACATGCCTAGATTACATATATATATATAATTATTATAATTATAATTATTATTATATATAATTATTATCCATTGAGTTTATCCTATATATACTTGCGGGTATAAGGCGGCATATAAACTCAATGGATATGCCGCCTTATACCCGCAAGTCTACCCAAATACGTTAATTCGATCATATACACCCGTTTTATTTATTTATTTATGCTATTCTCTCTCCTTCCCCCCCCCCGCCCCTGTATTTTTATACAGAATATGTTATATGTGTGTGAGGGGGAATTTATTATTGCTGCTGTTATTTGCCTCAGCCAACATCCAGCCCCGTCGTTTGAGGGGTGCGGTGGCTCAGCAGCAGTTTAACCCCCAAAGGAAACTTGGCCGACAATTAAGAAAACGAGCCAATTGTTGGTTTATTTTCCCTTTTCCGTCCTCTCAGGGCGCGTTTCTTCTGAGCATAGCTGTCAACTTTTCCCTTTTTTAAAGGGAAATTCCCTTATGCCAAATAGGATTCCTCACATGAAAAGGGAAAGGTTGACAGCTATGCTTCTGAGTTGTGGTGACAGGCAGAAATGCAACAGGTTCAGCTCCCCACTCCCACTCCGTGTGACGCTCTCACTGGGTACTGGCCCTTATGGTTCTGTTCTGTGTCTCAGGAGGACCCCTTAGCTTAGCCCCAGCACCCAGGTGCCTGCCAGCTCTTTGGGACTACAATTCCCATCAGCCCCTGAATCGTATAGGTGTGTGCTTGCTGGGGCTGATGGGAACTGTAGTCCAAAACACCTGGGAGTCCACCAGGTTGGGAATCATCAGCGTGCCTGCTTGTGGGCTTCCCACTGAGGCATCAGACTGGCCGCTGTGGGGTACAAGGTGTGCTTGTTTTTTTCCTGCCTGGCCCAAAGCTTTTTAGAGGTGGCCTACTTAGACCCAGGTGGCGCTGTGGGTTAAACCACAGAGCCTAGGGCTTGCTGATCAGAAGGTCGGCGGTTCGAATCCCTGCGACGGGGTGAGTTCCCGTTCCTCGGTCCCAGCTCCTGCCCACCTAGCAGTTCGAAAGCACGTCAAAGTGCAAGTAGATAAATAGGAACTGCTCTGGCGGGAAGGTAAACGGTGTTTCCATGCGCTGCTCTGTTTCATCAGAAGTGGCTTAGTCATGCTGCCCACATGACCTGGAAGCTGTACGCCGGCTCTCGGCCAATAAAGCGAGATGAGCACCGCAACCCCAGAGTCGGACACAACTGGACCTAATGGTCAGGGGTCCCTTTACCTTTTTACCTGAATGGGGGTGAAAAAAGGGGGCATCTCCTAAAAAAAATAATTCTGGGTTCATGGTAAGCACCTGACAACTTATGGTTGGGTCTACAGTATATTGAGGTTTTTAAAAAAAATTATAAGGCACTTTTTGCCTGGTATTATAGGAATTCTAAGGTCTCATATATGTAAATCATATGTATGTATTTGCCTTGTAGATTTATGATCATAAGTGTATAAACCACATGTCTGAAATAGTATAGAACAATCCTGAAGGCATTTTGACTCTTCCAGCCACCTCTAAAATTCTCTGCAGTGAGGAAGGAAATGGGAAAACCTCCCCATTGTCTCTTTGCTGACAAATCCTGTCTTAAGGGCGTATTGTGTATGAATAAGGTGAGCCCGTGACCTGGATTCAGGAACTAAGTATTTAGCATCTCAAAAGGAATGGCCAGGATAGCCAGGTGAAGCAATCAAGTGACCATTATCAGTACATATCCTGCCAGACAGGATTTCTGCTGTAGCCCGCCTCCTTCTGTGATGTATGTATGATGTTTTGGGAGGTGGTCTCTGGCTACAGGATGGGCAACTTCAAAAGTCTATATAAGGGCTTGCGCACCATTGTTCATGTGGTTGTGAGCACCCTGTTGCAACAGTTAATAAAGATCAGGCTTACTAGCTGCCTTGCTTCTCAATACAGTGGACCCTCTGGATACAAACTTAATTAGTTCCAGGGGTCCATACATATCCCAAAAAGTCCACATCTAGAGGCGCCGCTTCTGCACATGCGCACGGTGCATTAGAGCGCTTCTGTGCATGCGTGAAGTGTGCAGAGCACTTCTGCGCATGCGCGCACGGCGAAACCCAGAAGTATACACTTCCGAGTTTGCCGCGTTCACAACCCGAAAGTTATGTTACCTGAAGGTAACGTAACCCAAGGGTCCACTGTATTCTCTGGTTGGCCTCTGTTATTTTCTCCGATGGAGAACCTACTTAAGGACTCTATACTGGCTCTTAGATACCCCATAGGGGACAGCGAGCAGTTTTTTTCTTATAACACTGGGAACCATGTGTATACTCCCTTGAGTTACATGATGGAAGAAATTAGGATATAAATGTAATAAATAATACTGAACAATACATGCCTAGGATCATGCTGTAAACCTCTGGGACATTTTTGGGGGGGAGGGGGAGAAATGGAGGAAACATAAATAGAAGAAATGTTTTTTTAAAAACGGGATGGAAAACAGGAAATGGGGAACAGAAGATAAGGAACTGGGTGCAAATTAATAAATACATAATAAGAATTATGTACTTACTACTACTACTACTAATACATAATATTAGTAGTAGTAGTAAGCTAGTAAGGATGACCAAAAAGAGCCAATTCACCTGACTGCCATTTTTTAAATATTTATCAATTCTGTTTGTTTTCATTTCAAGGCTTTTGCAGGTTTAAAAGAAGGGAGAACATAAAAAAATTAAAATTGCACAGAACAGAAAGACTACAAAGCATTTTCTTAATTTCAATATTTATGGGGGGCACAAATGAAAATACCTATTTTATCAATTCACAGATTCACACAGATAAATCACTGCACATGTCAAATCTGTGCCCCCTTAAGAAGATGAAATAGTACTGTATCACTAAGATGATACAATTGAGACAAGAGCTGGCTGCTGTTCTCTCTTTTCCAAAAAGTTTAGATTTTTTGAGAAAAAATTGAGGGAGTACAGGCATAACAGTTTGATGGTGACAAATAAGACCCCTCCAGAAATCAAAGAACATGTGGCAGGCAGCTCATCTTCCCTGTCCTTGCCAGCCTCATCCCTATACCTCTATGCATTGGGCAGTTTGGGAGGTGCATTCTCCTTGTATCTGGGGTCTCTGCGCTCCCATGCATAGCTTACAGGGGTATAGGATGGCAGTTCAACTCTCCTTTGAAGTTCTTTCTTCTTAGAGTGCCTTGTTATGTCATTCAATCTCCAGAGGAAGCGTGTCATTGGTAGCATTTGAAGTTTAGCTCCAGTATTCTTGTTGGTACATGTGAACTGACGGACCACTTCAGAACTGTTATCTGCATTAGTTGCTTGATAAGTGTCGCATTTCAAACCATGCTGCTTTTTCTATTCAGAGGCTGTTCTCTGCAAAAGAAACCATAGCATCTGGATCAGGCTTTGTCAAAAGAGCAGGTTGCTCTCTAGGTCAGTGACACAATCGCCAGCATGTTACAACATTCCACTTTGGCCTTCAAATCTTTGTTGATCTTTCAGTCATTGCAAATAATTTCTTGTTTGCCTAGAGCTTGACTACTTTCTCAGTCTTGCTAGGACAGTAGAGAGAACTCTGAAAATCAGATAAAGAGAAAATTTCTAGTGAGTCTGATCTCCCCGAAGCACAGTGCTGCCTAGAGTCTCCTGTGCTCATGGGATACATTAACACACCTCTTTCTGAAGGGAGTGTATGCAAGCCCAGGTAAGTGGAGAAATGAATGGGTTTCCCACTGCCTGTGACAAATACCCTACTGTTGCCCATAATAAAACAGCTGTCAGCCTGATCCTATGCACGTTTTCCTGGGAGGGGAAAGGCCTATTAAGTGAGACTTAATCCCAGGTATATATGCATATGATTATAGCCGTTACTGAGTACTGCTCTCCTATGCCACTCAAAAAAGAAAGAATGAAAGAAAGAAAAAGAATAACAACAATAAAAACCAGAGCAAAAACCACATTCCTAATCTTCCTAATATTGTGGGGGGCGGGTAAGGGAAAGTTTCCATTTCAACCATCCTAGATTTACTTGATTTCTGCTGGAATTTCCCTACTACCGTAGTAAGCAAAAAGAGGAAATATTTGAATAAGTTATCTGGCTGTTTATTTTACACATATTGCCTGTCACAGGATTCTATTCAAGTTATATTGCTTTAGCAGTGAAAGCACCTGTAGCCATTGTTTCTATTTGAACAGCCACAACCATGACTAATAGTGTAGTTTTTCGCTGCACGGGGACTCTCCCAGCATTACTTTTGTATCCTTTTAATGCACTCCATCTGTAGTGTAGGAGGAGTTATTCTGAATGCATCTACACCACCATCTATGCAAACAATACCTTCCCACACAGCATGCTGTACCATTTAGTGGTGGGGTTTGTGTGCAGGTAGAATTATATTGGCATGAACTATACATAATTATATTAGACTGGAACTGCATGTAGGCCTACCAAAAACAGTTACTACTGGACTAGAAAGTGAAAATGTACAGCCTACCATTTCTACATTTTAAAAGTCTTCCAGCTTACACTGGGCCATCTCAGTCTGAATATTGATTTGGATGCTGAAATCAAACCCATTGATATACGCGGGTATTGCTGCATGATTCTTGCGTAGCACATTTCCGTATTTCTTTACATGCTTTTCTCAGTAGAGGAAGTCAAGAAAAGGAGGCTTTTGCTCTAAAAAGCCCTGTCTTTCTATTTCAAGAATAAGCATGTTAACCCACGTGGATCTATCTTTACCCCCCACCCCCAAATCATATTCTTCTGTACATGCCCTCAGTTTATCTGAAGGGGGCATGTTTTGGTTGCTTGTTATGCAGTAGTTGTATGTCATGTCTCAAAAACTACAAATAAAAAGAAAGTAAAAAATATACTCGGGTATCGTAAATATTTTCCCCCTTAATTTTATTTTTTAGTAGCATTTAGTTGTCTAAACTCTCTTAGCTCTGCCATATGTAAGAATCACTTGACTATATTGCTAAGGATCAGTTAGAATGAAGATGGATTTATGAACAGATAGAAACAGGTGTTTCTTTCTACCATAGATATAAGCAAATAAATAGGTTATGTAAGTGGTAGTAATGATAGGTTTGTTTTAGATAGTATTGTGTTTTCATAATTGATTAATCATTAGAAATGGATACCTTGGTCATGTTATTGGGTCAAGCAAAAACAGCATCCTACTTACTCCTCTATCTGCATATGCTCATTTGATTAGTGCCACGGATGTGATTGGAAATGGGTTTAAGCAAGTGTGTCGTGGATGACTGCATGATAAAAGGGGGGTGGTGGTTAAGGTTGCAACCCCCCCCCCCCCCGCATCACTTCTAACTTTCTCCCACATGGTCAGAGCATGACAGATGTTTTCTTGGGACACCTGGAAAGTCAGAAGGAGAAACTGCAAATATGATGCTGCAAGGTTAGTTCATTTTAGTACAGTCACAGGCTATAAATTAAGAATTGTAGAAGATTTTGACTGAACAGCCACATCCATACTGAGGCAGCTCAAGAACACTTTAGGAGGGAAATGGAAAAGTGTATCTGAATTCCCTATCCCAACCCACTTCCCTGACAACTTGATAAGTTGAGAGCAATAAATAGCCTTTCTGGTATTTCCTTTTTCTCATGAGTTTCTATCCATGTGAAAAAAATAGCATTCTGATTCCATGAACTGGCTTAATCTGTTGTGGGGCATGCATGCAGGAAACAGATGATATAAAATATGCAGGCCCCAAAAGTCTACCTAAAGAGCCAGGTTTCCCTAATATCTGAAGACCCACAGTGTGGGAGCCTGACATGCCTCTACCAAACAGGGTGCCAATCCATTAGATTGGTGCCACACCTGAGAAGGCTGTGCTTCTAGAACCTGCCAAGGTACCTGCCAAGGATCAGCTGATGGAGGCACAAGAAGAAGAAGCCTCAGAGGTTGAATAGAGGTATGAGAGGATGCAGGTGGGAGCGAGTGATCCTCAATGGATTCATGTCTGTTTCGAGTAGCTTTCAACGAAAGGACCATCCCCTGGAACTGAGCCTGGGGAAAACAGGTGACCAATGTGGATCATATAAAATGAGAATAATTTGCTCTGCGCAGGCAGCTCCACCCAGGGATCTGGCAGCAACTGATTTTTCTGGTGGCTTTTCAAGGGCAGCCCATAGAGACAGACACCTGGAGGTTACTAAAGTATGAATGCACAAGGTTCTCTGGGAAAGAGAGCATCCAAAACTGGTTGTTCCCTAGCTTCTCCAGCTGTGACTTTGCACACACCCCGTACCCCCACCACTGCTATTTTTGAGATTCCCAGCCACACTTGGAAGCAGTTGCCATAAGCAGAGTCTGATGCACTTCTCCTAAGCTTAATGCAGTCCACCAGCCTTCCTTGCAAGGTGGCCATACCTGGAAAACGTCCTGGTTTCTCTGCCTGAGGAGGAAGCAGCTTTGGAGAACTGTCTGGTTACTATGCAGCTCTGGTGGGCTGTGTTTGCCTTAGCCTGCCACAAGCTGTGCACTCAACACCCTTTTGTCCTTCATTCTCTGTCTTCCCCCTTGATATTTTAAAATCATAAATTGTAAAACCATGTCTGCATAGGGTCAGGGTTTCCATGTGATATGGGGAACAGTGTCAGCAGCATGAACTTTTAATGCTGAGATTATTCATTTATTTCTTTGGCAAGCATCTCTGCTGCCTGTTCAGCATTTCCTTTTTAAACTCATGCGTGGTCAGAATGTGAAGGCCTCTTTCCATACACGTGATTTTGAGCAAGGAAATGGGAAGACTAGAAGGTCCAGTTTTAGTTTGGATGAAAAATGTTGAGAATCTATATTGCACTTTGGTGTTTAAAGAGTTTCACATAATGGCCAAAGGCTGTTGGTAACAGGTGACAATTCATATCACTGGAGGATGCACAAGCAAACGAGCCTGCAATAGCTGATTGATAATAGAATTTAGAGTTGGGAGGGACCCCGAGGGCCATCCTATCCAACTCCCTGCATTGCAGGAATCTCAACTAAAGCATCTGTAACATTTGTCAATCCAACCTCTACTTCAAAACCTCCAAGGAAGGAAAGTCCACAGCATCCTGAGGAAGTCTGTTCCAATGTCGAACAGCTCTTACTGTCAGAAAGTTATTCCTGATGTTTAGTCGGAATCTCCTTTCTTGTAACTTGAAGCCATTGGTTCAAGTCCTCCTCTTCAGAGCAGAAGAAAGCAAGCTTGCTCCATCTTCCATGTGACAGCCCTTTAAGTATTTGAAGGTGGCTATCATATCTCCCAGCTCCTGCCCAACTAGCAGTTCGAAAGCATGTCAAAGTGCAAGTAGATAAATAGGAACCGCTCTGGCGGGAAGGTAAACGGTGTTACCATGCACTGCTCTGGTTCGCCAGAAGCGGCTTTGTCATGCTGGCCACATGACCTGGAAGCTGTACGCCGGCTCTCGGCCAATAAAGCGAGATGAGCGCCGCAACCCCAGAGTCGGACACGACTGGACCTGATGGTCAGGGGTCCCTTTACCTTTACCTATCATATCTCCTCTCAGTCTCCTCTTTTCCAGGCTAAACATGCCCAACTCCCTCAACCATTCCTCAAAATGGCCTTATATCAATGTGCCATTGAGAGCGTGCTCACTTATGGCTTATGTGTGTGGTACGGAAGCTGTACTACCAAGGACAGGATGGGGTTGTGCAGAGTTGTTAAGGCAGCAGAGAGCATTGTTGGCTCCTCGCTCTCCACCTTAGAGCAGATTTATGCCATGAGGTGCCACAGAAAGGCACTGGACATAGTGAAAGATCCATCGCATCCTGGTCACTGTCTCTTTGAACTTTTGCCATCGGGACGGAGATACAGGACGATGACAACAAGAACAAGCCGTCTTAGAAACAGCTTCTTCTCCAGAGCGATCGCGGCCTTGAATGGGAAGCCTGGACTTTGAAGTCATCTAATCTTACCTGTTATGTTTTATCATTGTATGGTTTTAATCAGTGGTTTTTTATAGTTTTGTTTTTGCGTGGAGTGCCCTATCTGGGTGGATGGAGCAGCCAAGTAATTTCGTTGTCCCCAAAGGGGACAATGACAATAAATTCTATTCTATTCTATTCTATTCTATTCTATTCTATTCTATTCTATTCTATTCTATTCTATTCTATTCTATTCTATAAGGCCTGGTTTCCAGACCCTTGATCATCTTGCTCACCCTCCTCTGCACACCTTCCGGCTTGCCAATATCCTTCTTAAATTGTGGTCCCAAGAACTGGACACAGTATTCCAGATGTGGTCTGACAAAGGCAGAATAGAGTGGTACTATTATTGCCCTTGATCTGGACACTAGACTTCTGTTGATGCAGCTTGGAATAGCATGAATTTTGTTTTTTGGTTTTGCTGCTGCATCACATCTTACCATCAGAAACTTCTTCCTAAGATTTGTCAGAATCTCCTTTCTTGCAATTTGAACCCACTGGTTCAGGTCCTCCCCTCTGGAGCAGCAGAAAGCAAGCTTATTCCATCTTCCATGTGACTGCCTTTTAGATATTTGAAGATGGCTATTCTCTCTCTCTCTCTCTCTCTCTCTCTCTGTGTGTGTGTGTGTGTGTGTGTGTGTGTCCTTTTTTAATATATATATATATATTTGGTTTTTGCACATATTTTCCAAACATAACATCCCATCCTATACAACATAACAAACCGGCTATCACAGCCTGAGACTTCCGTCAACATCGACTGATTTCTAACTTTCTGATTTTGCATGTTATTTTAATAGTTATTGCTATAAAATCCATATCCTAAATAAACTCCTTCTTGGTCCTCTTTCACAATAATTCATATGGTTCTCCTTACAAAACTTATTGCAACCCTACAAGCGATGTCAATTGATTACAATTGTCTTTCAAATACAGTATATAATAAATTTCTTCCAGTCTTTCAGGAAAGTCTGGTCTTGCTGGTTCCGAATTTCCCCAGTAATTTTGCCAACTCGGCATAGTCCATCAGTTTCATCTGCCACTCTTCTTTTGTTGGTACTTCTTCCTGCTTCCATCGCGGGGCTAATAGTATTCTTGCTGCAGTTGTCGCATATAAAAACAATTTTTTATCATGCTTGTGAATCTCTGTACCTACTATACCAAGTAAAAGGGCTTCTGGGTTTTTTTACAAATGTATATTTCAACATTTTTAAAAATCTCATTATAAATCATTTCCCATAAGTCTTTTACTTTCTTACATTCCCACCACATATGGTAAAAAGTACCTTCGAAGATGCCTATTCTCACTCTTCTCTTCTCCAGGCAAAATAGACCTAACTCCCTAAAAACTGTTCCTCGTAAAGTTTAGTTTCCAGACCTTTTATCATCTTGGTCACCCTCCTCTGCTAGATATAATGCTAGACTTTATCAGTATTAATCAGGAGAGAGCGTTGTGTGTTATCCCCACTTTGCAGCCATGGAACACGGGGAGGGCAGGCAGAGAGGGGTGGTTAGGGAGACAAGCAAGTTGTTGTCCACACTACTTTTCTTCTCCAAACAAGGATCTCTTTGGAAACATTTTGGCAGAAAAACAGAGAGCCTATTGCACACACCACTTTCTGCTGCACACAGGAGTTTCGCACTGACGTACCGGTAGTTAGCTTGGGTTATAAAACTCACTCCTATAACTCCATCAGTCCAGGAGCTGGCTGTCCTTATGACGACACTGCCCTGACCCCACAGACCAAGTGAGCCATCTGAAAAGGCAATCGAGTAAACAGGAAAAGCACACTGGAACAACGTGCTTATTGTAATTAATCAAATTCAAGAGCTTTTGGTTTGGATGAGTAACTTAGTTTTTTTCAGGATTAGTCTGCCACAAGAACAACCGATACCTTGAGTTTTGTGGCTCCATTAAAGATCAGCTGATTTGTTGCGGCATCAGCTGCTACCGGTATGCACTAGAAATCCACAAATCTTCTGCTCCACAAAATCTGTAAAGATGCCTCTAGCTGATTCTTTTAATCTTTATTTTTGTAGCACAGACACTGCATTGATCAAATCAATCTTAGAGCAGCAAGTAAAGGTCAGGTCTGCTTTAGAATAAGGAGTTCCTGTTTATTTTTAATTTTTTTTGTTTTTGTTTTCTTAACGTTTTGGAAAAATAAAACTTAAGGGTGGGGGGAGTGTTCCTCCTTTTTTCCTGGAATTCCTTGGTGGGACTTGCCTACGGTGAGGGTTGCATGACATCACTGTGCAACCAACTTTCACTAGTGGGGAAAAGGGAGCAGGGGGTGGGGGCGGAAACAGTGGCCTGGGGAGAGTCAAAGGAGGGTGGGCATTTCCCTGGGTATACGTCGGGACTTTCTTAGATTGGAAGCTATCCAAACCCGATTTCTAAGAGCCATCCTCAGAATCCCCCCTTCTGTAGCAGGGGCGGTCATGAGACTAGAGGTGGGTTGGCAGTCTTTTCGGTACGTGGCCTTGAAGACAAAACTCTGGCTATGGCTCAAGTTATGTTTTAACCCGGTGGGCTTGGCCCCCCCTTGATATTGAGGGATGATTTTCAATCATCGTGGGAAAAGGAGATTATAAATGAAGTGCAGACCTGCGGATTGTCGCATCTCTTCCTGGAGTCTATGACATTTAGCCAAGCTATACGGTAGTTGTGATCTCTCAAAGACTGAGGGATATTGCTAGGCAAGAGGACATTGCTCTTGTGAAACCTGGGATGTATTTGGGGGAACAGATATCTCAGATTTCACCAGCCCCTTATCTGGCGGAAATCCACTATGTGGAATACCGTAGGCGCCTTACAGCCGCTAGGTTAAACATTCTGGAATCGGCGGTTTTGTGGGGAAGGTTCAGGGGAGTCCCATACGCCCAGAGACTTTGCCCCTGTGCTCTGGGAGTGGTTGAGTCAACTGAACATATTCTTTTGATCTGCCCATTCTATGCAGATCTTAGACAATAACTTATAGCTCCACTCCTATGCCAACATAGCCCAGTAGACAGAGAAAGACTGGTTTTGTATTTGCTGAACAAGTTCACTGGAACAACAATCTTCTCGGTGGCCAAATTTCTTTCTTTTTTTTTTTTTTTTGCCTTTAAGCGTCGTAAGGCTAAAATTGACTGTATTGACACGGGTCTAAATGCATAATATACTTCTCGCTGTTTCTAAGTGTCACGCTTTTCCAGATGTTTAGACGTTTTAACTTTTGTATGGATAATATGTGCTTTCTGACTGACGGTCGAATAAATTTTATTGATTGAGTCAAAGGAGGCCATTGCAGCAGTCAGTAATGTGGGAGAACTGAAGGAGATTCATGTAGTGGGTGGACGGACGATCAAGTAGTCGGTCAAGTAAATTGTCAAGTATCAAGTAGTTGGTCAAGAAGCATATACCAGCAATAAGACACCCACCTGGAGGTACCCATAGAAAAGCTTCCCAAAGCGACAACCTTGGACTTGCTTGGTGTCGAGATCATGAGGCAGGTATCCTTTTTATTGTGTAGTCAGGAATGACTGAATTTATTACAGTCGGAGACCAGCTTATAAAAACACATTTGGGGGAACAATCCCCGAGGACAAAACATACATATAAAACATTGTACAATGGTAAAATTAATTTTAAAAATGCAATAAGCATATAGATACTTTAAAACTTTGAGATAAGCTACCGCAGAGAACTGACCCTGGGTCACTTGCGGAACTGGGTTTAGGGATTTTCTAACGAACTAGTTTGGATCAGGGGAAGGTCTATGCCTGCAGATCTGAACACAGAATCTGGCGACCATCCGGGTCGTCTTCTGATCTTTGCCTAACAGGAGCAGTTTGTATTTTTGCTTTTCTGGGAGGTCAGCTAGCCTCACCAGCATGGAATCAATGGTCTCACTACGTGCCTCTTCATAGAAGGGACATCTAAAAAACAAGTGCTCTGGGCTTCCTATTTCCCCCAATGAACAGGCGCAGAGTCCTTGAACGTATGGGACTTTTTTGTAGGATCCTTCCAGGACCGGCGAGGGCAGAGCCGAGCTTCTGGCGTGCAGTCAGAATGCTTCCTGCTCTTAATGGTATTGGGGTGCTCACATGCACTCCTGTATCCAAGCTGGCTTTTGCCCACAAAACATTTGGGATGGTCACACATGGTGCACATACAGTAGCAATCCTCACTTCAGGTACCATTGGGAGAAAGAAGGGGCTGCATCTCAGTGTACATCCAGCCTTCTCGGAGGTGGCAGCGCATTTGTGAAATTCCCTCCATTGTGAAGCCCATCCAGCTCAGCCACTTGCAAGCTCCCAGAGAATTGTAAAAACATCATTGCATTACGTGCTCAGAAAGCGAAACGAGCAGCATAACACGGGGCTTTTAACATCCTAATTTTGTTCTGCTTTATGGACTGGCATTGTGGTGACTGTGCCAGTTTAGCTTTCCTGGGCCTGTCATGTTGGGAGAAAGGCATAAAAGTGATTGAGTGAAAAAACAAGCAATGGGATGGGTAGGAGCACACAGCTCTTGAAACTGCTCAAAGATTTGATCGACGGAGACAGCAAAGCGAGAAGTGCTATGAGGCAGTTCCTGTGACATCTGAACATGTATTTGCCCTCAGACACCAAAAGTATTCTGGGCTCAGTGCTGTCCTGGTTTCTGACATGTTCGGTGGAGCTGTGAGGGGTCCCATGGTGCCAAAGGGCATGTTCCATATGCCACAGCTATTGACTGGGGGCAGTCCCAATTTCCTGATCTCTGGTCATTCACTGCCTGTTTTACTCTGATGCTTGCCATTTGTGGATACCTTCCTAAAATGTTGTGAATGGAAACTGCAAGACTTCTTGCCATCTTCTAGCATTTAGCTTCCTCCTGGGGAGTCTCAGATCTCTGACGGAAAAAGGGATGCCTCTTGTCTCCGATGCACATAATGACATGTCCTCCCTGTCCACATGCAGAGACCCAAGTCACTCACAGGCTGACAATTTACACCATGGGTAGGCAAACTAGGTCCTGGGGGCTGATCGCTTTCTCAATCTGGCCCACGGACGGTCCGGGAATCAGCATGTTTTTACATGAGTAGAATGTGCCCTTTTATTTAAAATGCATCTCTGGGTTATTTGTGGGGCATAGGAATTCGTTCATTTTTTTCTTTAAAATATAGTCTGGCCCCCCACAAGGTCTGAGGGACAGTGTACCAGCCCCCTGCTGAAAAAGTTTGATGACCCCTGATTTACACCATGCAGCTGTATTTACTGAGAAACATAATTGTCTGCAAAATGTTATCAAGTATATTTTTAATGGAAAAGATTTAAAAAAAAAAGGAATGAAGGGTATTGCAAACAGCTACAGAAGGCAGAGTAGAGCCTTCTGCAATGTGTAATACAGGGGGAGGGGGGAGGTGTTCAGACAGGAACTTCTGATATCAAATATAGGTTATTATGAGGATTGCCCTAATTTCTCCTGTAATATATTGGAAGAAATGCTTCCTTGTCACTTAAGTCCATTTCATTATATAAATCCAGTCTTCCCGCTGGGTGCTTTGTAGGGCATTACTGCTTCAGGACTTATGCTTTAACAGAACAGTCCTGTGCCGGTTGGTGGAGAAGTTAATCCCACTTAGTTCAAATAGAGTTTCTCCCAGGTGTCATGGAGGAGATTAAGGCTACTGATGGCTACTAGGCATGATGGCTATGCTCTGCCTCCTTCAAACCTCCTCTCCCCTCACCTGTCACCTGGGGACAGGCATTCCATTAGGCGGCCTCAGTGGAAGAGATAGAGGAAGCCGCAGAATTCATTGCTAGAGGCCCACCTCCACCAGACATCTCACGACCCTGAACTGTGCCCCCTAGCCATTATAGGAACAACAGTTCAGAAATCAGTGAATGAGTTTTGATTTTGATCTTCGTCTTCCCTCCCTGTCTCTTTTCCCTTGTGTGTCATGTTTAGGTCATAAGCCATGAATAAAGCTATTCTGAGCACTGGCTAAAACCAAAGCTTGAAGGGACAAGCTGCCTCTTGAGCCTCCATTTGTCAGTCAGGTTTGGTTAAAAGCCACAAAATGTGATGTGATAAGCCCTACCAAGCCCAGGAAGCGATGTGATAGAGCAGGACCGTCACAACCTATTGGGTGTGTAGCGTTGGGGCAGGGAGGAAGATGTAGGAGTCAACAACAAAAACATTACAGCAAGCAGAAGAGGCTTCTCAAATTCCACAAAGTCATACTTTCTCCTGATTCCTAAGCGTACGCTACTTTCCCAGCCTCTGCTGCCTGAGTTTACCACCACATTTTTAATGCAATCCCATGAACAGAAGTCTAGTGTCCAGATCAAGGGAAGGAAAAGTACAGCTCTATTCTGCCTTGGTCAGACCACACCTGGAATATTGGGTCCAATTCTAGGCACCACAATTGAAGAGGGATATTGGCTAGCTGGAAAGTGTGCACTGTGCAGAGGAGGGCGACTGAGATGCTAAGGGGTCTCAGTTGAGAGAGTTGGGGAGATTTAGCCTGAAGAAGAGGAGATTGAGAGGGGATATGAGACCCATCTTCAAATATCTGAAGGGCTGTCACAAAAAGGATGGAGCAAACTTGCTTTCTGCTGCTGCAATAGATTCCGAAGACAAGAGATGAGAGTCCAGCTAAAGATTAGGAAGAACTTTACAATGGTAAGAGCTGTTTGAGAGTGGAGTAGACTTCCTGGGAAGGTAGTGGACTCTCCTTCATGGGAGGTTTTTAAACATAAGTTGAATTGCCACCTGTCAGGGATTCGTCAGCTGTGTTACTGGCATTGTAGGGGGTTGGTTTAGATGACTCTCAGGGTCCCTCCCAACTCTACAATTTCATGAAACAGTTCTGTGGCACTGTGCAGCCTTTTGCCTAGCTTGAAGATCTTTGGGTCACCATGAAAGAACATTAACAAAGCCAAGTGCTCCCCTCCCCTTTTCCCTCCTCCTGTCTTCCCTACAGATCTGGATCAGGCCTCATTCACTGCAGCACTGGGTTTCATTCAAGAACAGTTGTCGATTGCACTCAGTTCCCAGCCTTCGCACCATCTTGCAAGGGTTTTTGCACACACCCCTTCCCCTGGTTTGGCACCCCAGAGGCAAGGCAGTAGGTTTGGAGGTGGGAGTAGGTGGGAGAGCCAGGCTGGCTTGAGATCCACAGCCACAATGGGGCTGTTTAAAGGATGCACCATCAGGCAAACTCTCAGCCTTCCTGCAAGTGCAGAGCAGACCTGGCCCTTTCAGTGCTGAGTCGTAGCCACCCGGCCACAGACCACCAGATGGTCAAGGAAAAGTCAAGGGGCATCTCATTTCTTCACATTCTGCTTTTGGCTGTCGGCTGATGGGAAGAACATGTTGGGCTAGATAGAGCAGCCTTCCCCAACCTGGTGCTCTCCAGATGTTTTGAACTGCTACTCCCATCAGCCCAATGGTTGTGCTGGCTTACAATAAAGGAGATTCCAACTAAACATTAGAAAGAACTTTCTAACAGCAAGAGCTGTTCAACAGTAGAACGGACTCCCTCGGGAGGTTGTGGACTCGCCTTCCTTGGAGGCTTTTTTAGCAGAGGTTGGATGGCCATCTGTTATGGATGCTTCAGCTGAGATTCCTGCATTGCAGGGGGTTGGACTAGATGACCCATGGGTCCCTTCCAATTCTACAATTCTACAATTCTCAGTTGGGGAAGGCTGGGCTAGACTGACCTTTGGATCTGATCCAGCATTGTCATGATTACATGCACACGTTGTTCTTTGCAAACCTGTGACTGTCTTCATAAAAAGATAAGATCCTGATTTAGTTACACTTGCACACCTGTATGCCTTATTGCAAACAAGGCTGACATTCATGCAGGTCTGAACCTTCTGCCCCCCCAAAAAAAGAAACTTCTGGAAATTCACCACTCCTTTTGCCTTTGGTGTCTCAAAGAGCAGGACAAGCAAGCAGCTAAATCTACCTGAATTTTCTAATAGCTTGGATGTTACCATTTTGTGCGCAGGCAGTTTTGAGCTTTCCCTTGGTAGCATGTAGAAATTTCAACTTGCATGTGTGCATGCAATAAACCAATACCAAGAAATATTAGAACATGTGCACACATGCACACAAGGAGCAAGAGTCTACATCCATCTCTCTCTCTCTCCAGTATTGTTAGTCTAGCAAGTGTTTTTCCTCAGACAGTCCTAGAAGACGTTATTTTATTTGATGCTCTCAGAATCATCTGGAGAAAGGGAGAGGGAGGAAGCGGACTCTGTGGCTTGAAATCAAACAAGAAGAGACAGGAATGGAGTTCCAACAAGTCATCTCTTCCTATCCTCCAGGTTCTCGTGTCCGCATTTCTGCAAAACAAAAATCCAGGCTGTCTACAAAAATAGCAGCAAGTCTCTGAGTTGCTCGATGGCAAATGTAGGGTCATATGACTAATCAGCCGCTACAAGCACAAAAGCAAAGTCTCTGCAGCCAGATGCTTTTGCTGAAATAGATGTGAACCTGTAGCTCTGTGGAGGTGCAGGCAGCGCGCATCTCTTGCTATGGCAAACAAGAGCAAACCTGAATGTGTATTAATCAAGATGAATTATCACTAAACAGAATCAGCCTATGACTACCCCACCATGCCTCCCATCTTCAGTACTTCACCTTCAAGACGTACTTTCCCCTCCAAGCCATTCTGCTGCTGAAAGGAAAGCTATTCACCCTGACATAAGATGCTGACCAGACACTGACTCATCCGCATGAATCAGCCAACTGCTTTCCTCGCCAGCTTTCCACGCCTAGAAGCAGTTTTTGCTCAATGAATTGTACAGCCCTTTGGCCAATAAAGCAGGAGCATCTGGGAACAGGCCCCGAGATCAGATAACCGAGAAAGCACGTGGCATTTGCAAGAGGAAAAATAGGACTGCATGATGCAGCAAGGTGGGGACCGACGTCATGTCTGCTTGTCCAAGTCATAGACTGGAGTAGCAGAAGAGGGAGCAGAAACACTGAATGTGCTTAATTCAATAAGGAAACGCCTGTAAAGGTTCAGATGAGGCAAGTCAGCAATCACATTTTGTCACCTGAGGTGAACCACAAAATGGCACACACCCACCCCACTCGGGAACAAGGGATGAGTGAAGATCTACATTGGGAACAAGGGGTGGGGGATCAAACCAACCTTATCCAATGGTTGAAGTGAGAATCAAAGGCAGGGGAGAAAGATTGAGGTTTAATCCTGACAAGACAGAAGTACTGTTTTGGGGGGACAGGGGGCGGGCGGGTGTGGGGGACTCCCTGGTCCTGAATGGGGTAACTGTGCAGCCTGGGAGTCATTTTGGACTCACAGCTGTCCATGGAGGCGCAGGTTAATTCTGTGTCCAGGGCGGCTGTCTACCAGCTCCATCTGGTACGCAGGCTGAGACCCTACCTGCCCGCAGACTGTCTCGCCAGAGTGGTGCATGCTCTAGTTATCTCCCCCTTGGACTACT
Source organism: Darevskia armeniaca (assembly GCA_034641395.1). Classification (NCBI taxonomy): domain Eukaryota; kingdom Metazoa; phylum Chordata; class Lepidosauria; order Squamata; family Lacertidae; genus Darevskia; species Darevskia armeniaca. The sequence continues at coordinate 737,703 of JAWWNF010000734.1, read as the reverse complement.
GCAATGCGTTCTACGTGGGGCTACTTTTGAAGGTGACCCGGAAACTGCAATTAATCCAGAATGCGGCAGCTAGACTGGTGACTGGGAGTGGCCGCTGGGACCACATAACACCGGTCCTGAGAGATCTACATTGGCTCCCAGTACGTTTCCGAGCACAATTCAAAGTATTGGTGCTGACCTTTAAAGCCCTAAACGGCCTCGGTCCTGTATACCTGAAGGAGCGTCTCCATCCCTACGGTTTAGACCAGACACTGAGATCCAGTTCCGAGGGCCTTCTCGGTAGTGGTGCCCGCCCTGTGGAACGCCCTCCCATCAGAGGTCAAAGCGATAAACAACTACATGACCTTTAGAAAATACTTGAAGGCAGCCCTGTTTAGGGAAGTTTTTAATCTGTGATATTTTAATGTATTTTGATATTTGTTGGAAGCCGCCCAGAGTGGCTGGGGAGACCCGGCCAGATGGGTGGGGTACAAATAATAAATTTATTATTATTATTATTATTATTATTATTATTATTATTACTACTACTATAAAGGGGCTGCTCTGAATTATGCCAGGGCCGCCTCTGCCATTTCCTCCCTTGGGTTGGGAGGAGACCAGCACTTTTCCTACTTGCCAAGAGGCTACTCTAGAGGCAGCTTGGTGTGGTGGCTGCCGAGGAGACGACACATCTGGCCTCCAAGGAGCGCGCCACAGCCGTTGTTGCCACTGCAATACGTTCCTCGGAGGCTGGATCTGGATGACACCAAGCAAACACCTGTGGAAAGCTCACAAGCAGGACGTGAACGCAACAACGCTGTCCCTGTGGTTTCCAGCAGCTGGTATTCAGAGGCATATCACCTCCAGCAGTGGAAGCAAAGCACAGTCATTGTGGCTAGAAGCTAATGATAGCCTTGCCCTCCTTTGGCGTAGAGTTTGGCCTGTTTGTCCAATATAGAGAGCTTGTCTATATTGGACAAACAGGCCAAACTCTACGCCAAAGGATAAATGGACATAAATCTGACATCAGGAATCACAAGACAGAGAAACCAGTAGGAGAACACTTCAATCTCCCAGGACACTCTATACAAGATCTCAAAGTAGCTGACTTATTGCAAAGGAATTTCAGAAATAGACTGGAAAGAGAAGTTGCTGAATTACCAAGCTTAAAACCATGGAGAGACCTGGTCTGAACAAAGACATTGGATTCTTATCTCATTATACATGACAAAGCTATTTTTAACCTTCTCACCCCTTGCTTTTTCCTGTAAGACTAATTGCAGTTGTTAACAGTCGTCAACAGGTTTACCACAGCTATCAGCCTATCACCCATTCCCACCACCCTTCTGAGTAATACCCCTCCCACCCTGTCATTATATATAAGGGTCTGGTGACTTCTGTTTCAGTGTATCTGAAGAAGTGTGCATGCACACGAAAGCTCATACCAAGAACAAACTTAGTTGGTCTCTAAGGTGCTACTGGAAGGAATTTTTTTATTTTTTATTTTGTTTTGACTATGGCAGACCAACACGGCTACCTACCTGTAACTAAAACAAATTCAATACCTTGCTACGCAAATACAGTTATCACAATACACAAAGCGCAACAGGCTGAATAATAATAACTGTAAACATTTTATTGGTTATTTCCTGATGTAAAGGTCTAGGCCAGTATGTCCCGAATTTCCAGTATTCAGCTTCATTGGATGTCCATGAGTTCCAGTGTTAGGCAAGAGGGAGAATAACTTTTACCCACATTATGCACAATTTTATACACTTCTGTCAGGTCTCCTCTTACTCGCCTTTTCTCTCTCAACTAAACAGCCCTGAACGCTGTAATTTTTCCCCATAGGGGAGTCGCTCTAGCCCCTTGATCATTTGGGTTGCCCTTTTCTGAAACTTGTACGATATCGTTTTGGAGCTGTGGCAGCCAGAAGCAATCACAGTAATTTCCCCAGCATGTTTTGCATAAAAGCACCTTGAGATAGGCAGTTTCATTTTTTCCATCTTTCTCCTAACAATCTCGAATACAGAATTTGCCTTTCCTAGAGGGAAACAAGGCCCATTAAAAGGAGAGGGTTGGCGAGTCAACGGAGCAATCATCCAACACAACCACAATCAGAGGCGTAGCAAGCCCAGGTGGTACCCGGGGCGGAATTTTTTTTGTCACCCCCCCACTTTAATTTTTTTAAAAATTAAAAAGTTTCACCCCCCTCTGATGGTGCCACTTTGCGAGGTGTGGGGGTTTTGTGTGTGTGTGTCAATTATCTCTTTTTTTCAATAAAGTTAAAATAAAAAATAAAAAATAAAAATGATAATAATGTAAAAAAATAAAAAATAAAAAGTGTCACCCCCTTCTGATGGTGCCACTTTGTGAGGTGTGGGGGTTTTGTGTGTGTGTGTGTGTGTGTGTGTGTGTGTGTGTGTGTGTCTATTATCTCTCTTTTTTCAATAAAGTTAAAATAAAAAATAATAATAAATAATAATAAAAATTTAAAAAATTAAAACAATTAAAAAGTGTCACCCCCCTCTGATGGTGCCACTTTGTGAGGTGTGGGGGGTTGTGTGTGTGTCTATTATCTCTTTTTTCAATGAAGTTAAAATAAAAAAAAGTTTAAAAAAAATGTTTTTTTTAAAAAAAATTTTTTAAAGTGTCACCCCCCTCTGGGGTGGAACCCGGGGCGGCCCGCCCCCCGCCCCCCGTTGCTACGCACCTGACCACAACACCCCTGTCCTTGTCAGTCACCACAAAGTTGGATTTTTTGCCCCAATGTGCATGATCACTTTACATTTGTTTGCACTGAATTGCATGTGCCATTTTACTGCCTGGGAAGGGAATGGCAATTGACTGTGTTTGGTAGTGCTCAGGTGTGCTTGTTCCAGCATGCCCTGGAGGCCAACCCTTTCAACTATGCATGCATAGTTTCCCACCCTGCAGGGTTCATAAAAGCAAATGAACAACACTGATGAAACATTTGCCTCTACAGCAGGGGTGTCAAACTCCGGCCCTCCAGATGTTTTGGAACTACAATTCCCATCAGCCCTAGCTAACAGGACCAGTGGTCAGGGATGATGGGAATTGTAGTCTCAAAACATCTGGAGGGCCGGAATTTGACACCCCTGCTCTACAGGAATGATCCTTTACAGGAATTCCTTTAGGCATATATGTGATAAGTGTTAAGTCAAAATTGGTCATCCACAGAGTTAGGGTTTTTCTCATTGCTCATTGTATCATTCCAGAAACTTCACGCTGGTGAAGAATTCTGACAAGTTTTCTTTTTAAGATGCTGTCTAGGTTTGTCATTGCTTTTCTCCCAAGAAGCAGGCGTCTTTTAATTTCGTGACTGCTGTCACCATCTGCAGTGATCATAGAGCCCAAGAAAGTGAAATCTCTCACTGCCTCCATTTCTTCCCCTTCTGTTTGCCGGGAGGTGATGGGACCAGTGGCCATGATCTTAGTTTTTTGGATGTTGAGCTTCAGATCATATTTTGTGCTCTCCTCTTTCACCCTCATTAAGAGGTTCTTTAATTTAAAGAGGTTGTATGTATGTGCAAATAAACCATACATCATAAAGACACCACCGTCTCCGCTGTGCCTCATTTCCTAAATAAATAAATAAATAAATAAATAAATAAAGACCTTGGTATGTGTGTGTAGTACCCCTGGAATGTCGCACTGCTCAGAGATTGGGATGGCATGTAACAATATTCTTCCCCACTACCCCTGCGTGCATCTCCCTTACTTTCTGCTGTCGTCTCCTATGCCAATGTATAGATTGTCAGTTCCTCGGGGCTGGGATTGCACATTGTGTAACACACGAGGAATGCTGATGTTAACACATGAAGCTGTTATCACCTACAAAATCTTTCCCAGGTCTACCTAGAAATGTCAGGGGCTGCACTTTCTGCATGCAAAACAGGGGTTCTATTATAGAGCTAGACTTTTTCTCTGTGGCAGCATCTCCAAAAAGGGTTTTGTGGTTCTAGACTCACAGGTGTTGGCTGTCCGCAGGGAATCCAGTGTCTCAAACCCCTCAAAAGTCAAGCCCTAAAGTGAAGTTTACTAGTTTCTGATAAAGGCTCTGGAAAGTAGGTCAAGTGGTCAGGGTAAGGGATTTACCGTATTCAGAACAGCCTGTCCCTCCTCTGTGGCCCCGATTCCTCTATTTCCCCTTGCAATGTTATCGACAAAAGTCAAGAAGAACCCTTCATATTGCTTAGAAGATGACATTAAATCAAGGTAGAATATTGTATGTTCTTTATTTATATTAATTACATATTCTGCAAGCACAAATTAAAATCTCATTGCATACATCCTCATTTGCATTCTAAAAGCTGTGTAAACCTAGCGTGGAATCCAGACTTAAGCAGAGGTTTAGACAAAACAAAAGGAATTCTTATTATGCAGACTGGGATTTTTCTATGTATACAAGTTCAGGAACACTGCATAGCATTTAGACTAGCCTCCTCTAAAGATGGTGCCCTCCAGGTACTTTGCCCTACAGCTCTCATCAACCTTGCATGGACTGGCTGGGGCTGATGGACATTGTAGTCCAAAATGTCCAGAGGGCACCAGGTTGAGGAAGGATGATTTAGACAGTGGACAGAATGGACAACTACAGCATCTTTGAATAGTTGTGTCCCACTTGACAACAGTTTTTGAATTCTGCTGGGGGGGGGGGGGGGAGAGATGTAATAGGAAACCTTTTGGCATGGTACCTGGGAAAGAGACTTTAGCAGGGGTTGGAACTGATCTAATCTGGGTCAGCCAGGCAGAGATGTGTCAACTTTGGTGTACTTTGGATCACCCACAAAAGTGAGCTTACAAAAGTGTGTGCATGTGTTACTTTTTAATGCTTTCTTATATGGTTTATTTTTTGCTCGAACTCATTGTTTGAGAGGAAACAGAGTGTGTATGCCATGGAGAACATGCTCCCCCCCCCCCCAGCCCGAGATTTTATCTTCTGGGTTTTCAGTCTTTTCTCTATTTTTATGTATCACTTAGTTTTATGTTGAGCCAGCCCTGAGCCAGTTCCCAGGAGTGAATGGAATTATCTTGCAGCCTGAGTCACGACAGCGACACACGACTTCCAGATTTGTGCTCTCAGGATTCTATAACAGTTTTCACAAAAGAGTTTCGCAAATTATCAGTGAGGACTAGTAACTGGACTTCTTGGTAAATGTCATGTCCTAAGGTGGTGTTAAAAGCCACCCTCTATTTTCCTTAAATTTCGACCGACCCCTCAAAAGGTCAAATTGCTAGACTGCCTGCCTGAACAGATTTCTTGGTCACACAATCATTAGCCACTAGTTCCAGTTCTCGCTTTGCAGATGTTCAGCTCTAGATAAAAAGTCAACTCAGAAGAAATACCAACAGACTTAAAAAAAACCCAAACAAAAACACCTGAGTTTCTTCCTCCCCCTTAAGCTCACGTGCTTCCATATGGTGCTGGGCTAAGAGGCACAGCTGCGTTTGCTGCTCAGAAATAACTTCCCATCTCAAAGACATGTTTCCCCTGACAGCTGCTCACATGATTTGCTTTGCATGATGTGGCAACATTCTCCGTGAAATCAAAGGGAAATCCTGCAGAAACCCCCATTTTCCTTTTGTGGTTTTTGTGGGGTTTTTTTTGCAAAAGTTGCAAAACCTTCTCTTGCTAAGAAAAAGCTGTGTTCTGCCATCTTCTAGTCATCAAAATCAGGAATGTCGTCATAGGAATAGCCCCTGTAGCCTTTGGAAGCAAAATATGCAATACGCAAATGATAGAAGCCAGGAAGGAACACCAGGATTCCGATGATCAGGACAGGGATCGCTCGATCGGTTCCCTGGAAAACAAAAGAGAATAAGGGCTTTTTCACACCTTGGCCTGGAATAGCTAGCCTTCTCTATACCAGGCAACACGCAGCTGGATGTGCAGACTGAGGTGAGGAGATGTGCAAGTTCTGCCTGCAATTGCCCACATTCAAAGTTGCAGCCATCATCTGACAAAATATTGCACAGCAAAACCAGCACTAAGACTGTGAAAGCCAGAGGGGGCAGAAGGCCACCCAGTCCAAACTGGGACCATTCACACCAGCCCCCTTTCTTGCTTCCTCCCACATCACCCCAACCACAATGTACTTAAGTGGGTACAGGTACAGTACTTAAAACATTGCAAGGGGTTGGACTAGATGACCCTTGGGATCATTTCCAACTCTACAGTTCTGTAATCCTGGATGTTTCCAACAACACACACATATTAGAAAGGAACACAAACTTTCCCCAAGGCAGTGATGGCTAACCTTGACACCCCAGATGTTTTGGAACTACAACTCCCATCATCCCTAGCTAACAGGATCAGTGGTCAGGGATGATGGGAGTTGTAGTCCCAAAACATCTGGAGTGTCAAGGTTAGCCACCACTGCCCCAAGGTCACTACCAAATCAAATTTTGGGGTGCGGGTATTCCAGTATGTAGAGATCTGGATAGAAGACAAAAGCCACTCACTCCAATATCCCCAAAGGAAAACAACTTATTGTCTGGAAATCCATGCCACTAAGTAGCCCAGCTCTTGATCCCGATGTCATGAGAGAAATGCAAGGGGCAGAACCCCCAAGATCAGCCAATGACATTCTAAAGGAGGGTTGGGGAGCTTCAGTGTGTGGTCAATGCCATGGCACCTATGTACTGCTTTCTGGCTTCCAACTGAGGCATCTGTTTTGCCACTGTGAGAACAAAGTGCTGGACCACTTGCAGGAAAGAGGACTCTCCTGATGCCCGGCCTCATGTGCTCAAGTGCCTGAAGCGGAGTGCTGCATTCCTTCCTCCATGAGGAAATGTGGATGGTGCAATGTCTCCACATGTGGAATGTGCCCATCCTTGGCTCTGGGCTTTCAAAAGTGTGAGAAAAGGAAGCAAAACTCACTCGGATTCCCCCTCTGCTTCACCTTAGTTCATAACACCCAAACGGTTGTCAGGCCCATAGAACAGCCTGAAGGAACATAACACACACCAACTTCTAAAAATTAGCAAGTTAACAACTTGACACCTGTTTAACTACAAGATCACCTTCCCCCTTTATGTGCCCACTGGGCTGCGTCGATCAGCGGAACTGGCATTGCTACAAGTGCCACATAATATAATAATAATAATAATAATAATAATAATAATAATAATAATAATAATTTATTATTTGTACCCCGCCCATCTGGCCGGGTCCCCCCAGCCACTCGGGGGGGGGGGGGAGACAACAAACACTAAAATACATTAAAATATCACACATTAAAAACTTCCCTAAACAGGGCTGCCTTCAGGTGTTTTCTAAATGTCAGGTAGTTATTTATCTCTTTGACATGGGATGGGAGGGTGTTCCACAGGGCAGGCGCCACTACCGAGAAGGCCCTCTGCCTGGTTCCCTGTAGCTTTGCTTCTCGCAGTAAGTGAACCACCAGAAGGCCCTCGGCGCTAGATCTCAGTGTCCGGGCTGAACGTTGGTGGTGGAGACGCTCCTTCAGGTATACAGGACCGAGGCCGTTTAGGGCTTTAAAGGTCAGCACCAACACTTTGAATTGTGCTCGGAAACGTACTGGGATCTTTTAGTGTGGCAGTACCTACACTCTGGAACTCCCTGCCTATTGACATCAGGCAACCGCCTTCGCTGTACTCTGTTCAGTGCCTGCTAAGAACATTCCTGTTTAGGCAAGCCTAGCCAGATGTTTAGAAATTTACGCAATGTGCTGTTATTTTAAATTAATTTTTCCTATTGATAATTTTATCGTTTTATCTTTTCTGTAAACTGTTTTGAGGTTTTTTTGCTTTTTACAATCAAGCGATGCACAAATTCTATGAAATAAATACACAAGTCTAGTTTTATCTGGTCCCTGGATGGGAGACCTCTTGGTGGGTGGGGGAGCCACTATTTGCAAGAGCTGTAACAGGTCACTAACTATAACTTCTTCAATGCACACATAGAGACCCTACTGGTCAAAACTGAGACAAAATGGCAACCCCTCAGTTACCATGCCCCCAAAGTCCTTTCCAAATCCTGCATCCAAAACAAATGACTCCTATGTACAGGGCAGCTCTGCAAGAATGCAATTTTGATGTCTTGTATCTCAGTTAGTTTACGAGTGTTCCAAGGCCAGGTCAGCCCTGGCAGAAGAGCTGAGCCACTTACTCCTTTGCTGATGTATCCTGCCAGGAGCAGAGCCCCGATGATAATGAGAAGGGTGCCAATCAGGAACAGCACAGTGGCCAGAGCAATGGCTTTGTAGGGAATCTTGGGGGGGCTCCTCTTGAACTAAAGGAGGAAGAAGAGATAGGTCAGCATCAAAAGCATCACTGGCCGCTTTCAACCCGGTTACGAAAGCATCACAGTTCTGAAGGCACTTCCATGGAACCGCTAGAGCCACCAGCATGGATGGCTTTGGCAGGAGGAGTAGACAAACGTGTAGAAGTCAGGCTGATCAGCAGAAGATGAGAGGAACCTGCATGATCCTCAAGGATCTGAAGACGAGGTTAGTCCATCAGCATCAAACTCCACGGAGAGTTTCAGAACAGTGGGCTAGACAGACTCGGGGCCAGATCCAACAAGGTCACTGAGGGGGGCAATTACAGTCATCGTCCCCCCAAAAATGCTACGTGCATTAGCTGCAGGTAAACAAAGGGAAGGCTGAAGAGGAAGGGAATCTTTCCTGAGGATACAAGTTGGAACCCAACTCCTTGAGATAAATGTTGAATTGTACTCCAGAGCAAGTGATGTAACCAGGCAATGGAGCCATTGGTATGGGGGGTGGCTTTCAGGCCTCATCTACGCAGCCCAAATCAACTCTCTTTTTAACACTGTAACAGCCCAGCAAAAACAAACAAAAACTCATTGCATGGGAAAGGGAGCAACTTCTTCCACTGGTAGAAGGAGTACACTCAAGATTTGATTATCCTGGAATGCTCCCAACACAGGTGCTGCCCACCCAGGAGGGTTCTGCTGTACTGGCTTCAAGTGTCACTGCCAATGGGGTGGTGATGGTAGAAGAACAGGTAAAGAGCATAAGCTAAGGACACAGGCAATTGCCAGGTCTCCAAGGAAAAGCCTCCTAGGGAGCAAATGTTACTGAAAACTCCTCTGCATGAAACCTGGGATAAATGCTGCCAGCCTGGGCTGGACAGCCCAGCGGCCTGCCTTCAGTACAAAGCTACTTTGTACGTTCAGCCAATATAGCAGGCAATTCCAGGTCTGCCTTAATGCTACCACCAGCCAGTGTGACAATGCTGCCTCCAAGTGGCCCACTTTTAATGCATCTTCACAAACACACAAAACAGAGGAAGAGCGAAAACCCCAACCAACCCTGGAACAGAAATGAAATGTTCTGGGTATGTTTGCCGCCCTCTCACCCCAAAACCCAACTTTCACTCTGATGGTAATATCTCCATTTGGGACTGGCTTGCTTTTTCATCCCTTTTCTGAAATTATCACCTGCAAATATCAGCTCCCCATTTAGACCTGAATCTCCTCCTCTGGTCTTGGCAAACCAGGATGCTTGAGGGAGGAAGTTGCCCATCTATAGTAAATGCAGAGTGAAGTTACAGGAAAAGCTTCCTCCTCTGGAGCCAACACCCCACTTGGCTTGCAATGGTGGAGTCATCTATCCCTCTACTCTCCTGAGCCTCCTAGCCTGTGCAGAGGAAACAGGAGAGGTGGGTGGGCTGCAGGGTGGATAAAAATCAACAATTTTTAAAAATAAATAAATAAAAATCGGATTTTTATTTATTAAATTGGATTTTTAAAATAAAATACTTTTGGAGGAAAAATATTTCTAAATATAGTCTTCTATTTAAGTTACATTGTAGTCCAAAGCTATTCATCAGGAAATAAGGATTTGTTTTAAGTTTATCAAGTGTGCTAAAACTCAGTCTAAGGTTTTTTTTAAAATGTTTAACCACATCAGTTAACAAACATGGATACATATGCTATCATGTTATTGTTTTAGTTAAATAAATTGTTTAAATGGTTATTAAGGAAATGATTATTTTTCTCCTTCCAATAAAGTACAGCAGAAAAGTTGTCCAAATATAAACAGTTAACTTATTAAACCTCACCATAATTTCATAATTATCTGTCTATGTATTTCTAGTAGTATAACCAAATCAGTAATTTTTGATATAACTGGAAAAACTACTCTGAAAATTTATTATTCCAAAAATGAAACCATGTGGTTGTAAATATTAAGATTATACCAGCAAGAATGAGTCTTTCTGTAAAAAAAATATTTAAATCAAGTCTTACTGACTAGTGATTTAAATCGTGATTTAAATCAATTTGATTTAAATCAAATCCACCCTGGTGGGTTGTCTCTTTTATGCAGACGTTTTGAGAAAATAAGGTACAGCAGAAGAGGCTCCTGCTAATGCTTACATCCTCTAAGCTGCTGTGGAAATGCAAAACCTCTCCCCATCGCAGTGGGGAGTGGTTGCGAGTGGGATCCACTCCCTGTATATATGTTTGAGCTTATAGCTGCAATAAAGTTATCTATCTATCCATCCACTCCCGCGCTTGCAGGGGGGCGTGTTCGGCCCCCTGCCTTAGCCCCTCCTTCCTGCCGCATCAAGCCCCACAGCCAGCCAATAGGGGTGGCTGGGGGGCGGTGTCTGGCGGCATTCAAGCAGCCCGCCAAACAGCCCCCTCATTCTGCCTCCTGCTTGCATCGGATCTGCATCGTCTCTGGATCGTCTTCTAGATCGGCATCGTCTTCTGATCGTCTTTTCCTTTCCTAGCTTCCTTTAGAGCAGAAAATCACTCATCGGGCACTTTTTCAGAGCGGAAATCGCCCCCTTTTTAGGTGTTAGTCGTCCCTTAAGCAACCACGTGCTGCCTTCCTGCATCAGAAGAACAGCTGTTCAGCGAAAGAGCAGAGAGAACGCTCAGCTCCACAGAAGCAAAGCAAAGCAAGGAAATGAGCAAGGAGGCCAGGCTTAAGCATACAGGAATTGCTTATTTGTGTTCATAGGGGCTTTAACCTTTCAATAGCAACCCCAAGATGTTGACTGGGTTAACGCTCAAGTTCCCAAAGTACAAAACCCCTTTGGGTTATACAGAATGTTCCTGTCCCAGTAAATGGCTGCATGTAATAGCAGGAGGATACTGCCACCTTGTAAGTAATATCTGAACGCAAGTGAGGATCACAACACAAGAGGAGGTGGTGCTTCTGAAACGCAAGGTGTTCGTTTTGTCCTGGTTCTTCCCCCCCCCCAATTTTACCTGCAGGTCAATGTAGCCTTCATCTGTGCTTGCAAGCTTGGAATATTTCACTTTGCTGCTGGGGATCGAAGCTGCCAGGTTAGTTCGGGATGGCATCTTTACCAGTAGGAAGCATCAGCACCTACAGCCTGGGAGAGAGAGAGAAAAAGCTCTTGAGACGGGAAGAGGGTAGTACCAGCGGATTTTAATGCAGGAGAGCAACTGAGACAACAAAGAAAAGGAGCCTATGTTACTAAGGCCTTCTTTACATTTGAGCATTAGTTTAGTTGTTAATCCGTAAGAACAGCGTGCTGGATCAGGCCAATGGCCCACCTAGTCTACCCTCCTGTTCTCACAGTGGCCAACCAGATGCCTGTAAGGAAACCCATAAGCAGGATTTGAGCTTAAGCCCTCAAACAGAGAAGTCCTCAGCTGCATTGGCCCACAATTTAAGTCACACAGAGGTTTCAAGCGAAAGGAAACCAAAGAAAATTCAGGCCATATAGACTTAGAGGAAGGTCTGGACTACTTTCAGCCATAGATGGGGGACTCACAAGGTGTAGAAATGCACAATTGTTTTAAAGCATGCATGGAGAATGCAGGGCAGACAATCCTGTTTAAAAACCAGAGTTGCTCCTGACATAGATATGCCACTAGAAGCCAGAATGGCCCTGATGGAAAGGCTAAACCAGTCGCCTGGGGAAATGGCCAAGGAGGTTTAGGGGTGAATACGGTAAGTCCTAGCCCTCCACCTGCTGTGCTATTTTAACACTGCAAACCGCTTTGACCCTGGACTTTATTAAGCCCTGTAATTTCTTCCTGCTGGGGATCGAAGCCCTGTGGTTTTTATGCCATTAGGAAGTTACATTGTAAGCTACATCCACAGAGGTTGAATCAGCAGCTTTTGTTTTCCGGGGGGGGGGGGAGGCTTCCAATGAGCAAAAACATCCAAGGAGTGAAAACATCTGGCCCAATGCGTTCATCTTGCCAGTACAGCCACAATGCGCTCTCTCTCTCTGTATAGGAGGTTCTTCCTGATATGTCAAACTTGGGTCCCTAGCTGTTGTTGGATGATAACTCCCGTCATTCCTAGCTAGGATCAGTGGTCAGGGTGATGGAAATTGTAGTTTGAGAAACACTGTGTTAACAGAACACAAGCTGACACCACCCCCAATCCCTGCAAACAGGAGAATTACGGTACATTTGAATAAACAGGGGAAATACATCAGGTATTCTGGCCAGGGCTAGGCTAACATGCTCATCAAGAATATATTGTTTTGTTACTTCTAGCTCACTCTTCCTCTTGATAGCTATTCATGGAAGCTAACAACTGTAGTTAAACGTAAGTCATAAAAACAATAATTAAAATGCATCAAAAATTAGCAAGAAAAATAAATCAAGATCTGGAAGGCACAGGGAAGGTGTTTGCTCAAGTACTTTTGCCCCAAGTTGAATGGAGCCTGGCAGCCAGCATTAACTGTAGCATTTCCCTTTCCTACTGCGCAAGAAGACCTCAGCTCTGTTCAAATCCCACTTCAGCCGTAATGATCACTGAGGTAACAAATATGACCTCAAAAGCACTTTGATCATTCAAAGCAGTCACACACATTTCATTTTTTAGTAATTTACACAATGGTCCTATACCTCTACAGACACAAGAATAATTCTGCTCCAATGTGAGAAGCAGCATTGTCCCCTCTCCTCACCACTCCCTGCCACCCACCCACAGATTCCATGAGACTCCAGCCATTTCAGACCCAGAGTGAACCTTCTTCTGCAGCAACATCTCAAGTGGTGTCAGGTATCCACCCTGCACTCAGCTAGCTTAAGGAAAGGCTCGAATTTCTCCCTGCTTAAAAAAAACTCAAAAAACTACTAAGATGACCGCTTCCTAGAAGGCACCGAAGTGGCTAATTCTCTTTTTATAGGTTCCATTTCTGAAATCACAATTTATATCAGGGATGCTAACAGCTGCAGAAACATATATTGAAAGGCACTACAGTGGTACCTCTGGTAATTCGTTCCAGAGGTCCGTTCTTAACCTGAAAACGTTCTTAACCTGAAGCACCACTAATGGGGCCTCCCGCTGCCGCTGCCCGATTTCTGTTCTCATCCTGAAGCAAAGTTCTTAACCCGAGGTAATATTTCTGGGTTAGCAGAGTCTGTAACCAGAAGAGTATGTAACCAGAGGTACCACTGTACAGAAATGACATTACTAAATGAAACAAACTAGTATTACTAAGCACTGGAATCTAATTCCTCATACATTTATGGAACACAACTGTCCACATTCACTTTAGGAACAATGTATTAAAGGCCATTGTCTCTTGAGAAGGTGACCCCCAACCCACTGCAATATTAATTCGAGATCAGATTTCACGCACAGATCCACACAATAAAAAGATAAAAATATAGAAGGGCTTTGCTTTTGGAGTTAAGCTTTAAGAAAGCTGGAGGGCTTGATCCATTCAGTCCCATTTTGGAGTCAGAAAGGTGTTCCTGGAAAGGTGTGCCCACTTTCAAAATCCCTTTAGAGCACCACACCAGCAGTTTAGCATCCATAAGCACATTGGAAGTACCTCCCAGGGCAGAGGAATGCAGAATCTGCATGCAGCAGATCCTAGTCTGACCCCAAACCACAACACCATGCTGGCTTCTGCACCTCACCTCTATGTGACTCAAGACAGCAAAATAGAGGGTGTGATCCAACAAAGGGGAAAGCTTTGCCAGAGCCTCTAGTTCACACTAGGAAGGAGAAGTTCAAAGAGTCATTTGTGGTTGGTGAAGCCAGTGATTCAGTGATTCAGCCCCACCCTAGTGCAGTTTAAAAGGCAGCCCCTGTTTTCACTGCTGCTCCAGTGCACAACAACATGGTTATTTCTATTCTGGCCATGTTAAGAGCATTAGACAAGGGCCCATCTAGTCCAGCATCTAGTCCTGTTCTCATATGGTCAACCAAATATCTGTGGGAAACACACAAGCAGGATTCGAGCACAAGAGCACTCTCCCCAGTTGGGAAAAATTTTGCTCCAAAATGTCCCACTTCTAAAACTATATGCACTGGGGTTCTTTAAAACTTCTTTCTGCAATTATAAGCCAAACACCCAATTTTAAAAACAGTAACAGAAATCAAGATGCCATTATCATCCAAAGCTACATTGTTTTGTCAATGTCTGAAGACTGCATGGAACTTTAGAAAGAAAAACTGGAGCAAAACACGCTTCCAAACGACGAGTCGAAACAAATGAGAGATGCCTACAACTTAAGCAACACCAGGCAGCAGAAGAGCCCCCACATGGATTCCATTTACAAAAATGTTCTCACTCTTGTGGAGCTCAGCTGCCTAGATAATTTTATGTACAAAGGTGACCATAACATCAACTTAATAGTAAACAAATGCAGCGGCAGCAACAGTAGCCCTTTGGGAGCTACTGATGTTCAGCACCTTAAATTGTTTTAAAACACATTCCTGCAATCTGGTGCCTCCAGATGCTTTGAATGACATCTAGAGAGGACCAGGGTAGAGTGTCAAACTAGGATCTGCGTAAACTAGGGTTCAAATGCCCACTTGGCCACGAAGCTCTCTGGGTGACGCAGGGCCAGTCACACACTCTCAGCCTAACCTACCTCACAGGGTTGTTTTGGGGACAAAATGGAGATGAGGAGAACTATGTAGGTCACCTGGAGCTCCTTAGGGGGAAGGCGGGGGCATAAATGCAGTAAGCAAATGGATTTTGATTTATTTATTTTTGTCGTAGGGGTGCTGTTTTTAAGTAGCAAATCAAGGATCCTCCAGAAACCTGGCGCCAGATGCAGAATGCAAACAGGAGCAGACAATGGCCTCTGGGAGAAGAGCAGCTGCTTCCCAAGAAATGAGCAACCCCCCCCCCCCAAATAGCTGTCAACCTTTCCCTTTTCTTTTCTTTTTTTTTCAAAGTATATTTATTAAATTTCAAACACATAGACATCACACAAACAGACAAAACATCCATACAACAAATAAAACACATTAATAATAAAATTAAATTTCCTTATTCCCTAATCTAGGTTCCTTAACATTATGCTGGGACTTCCTCCAATCTCTCTCTCTGTGACATTTATTTTTTAACATTTTCTAAAGGCAATTTCTTATTACATATTACTTATGTCATCTATATTCTCTTTACTATCAATCTTAATTATTATCATTATTATCATTCTTAAATTGCGTCCTTATCAATCAACATATCTAAATTATCCATAAATCTGTCATTATATTATATTATATTCCCTTTTCTTCCCTTTCCCTTTTCTTGCGAGAAATCCTATTCGGGATAAGGGAATTTCCGCAAAAAAAGGGAAAAGTTGACAGCTATGAATCCCCCCCCCCAAGAAAATAAATAAAGCAAAACCCCACAGCTTTTTCACCACTGGACGGGCATTTCGCTTTCATCCCACCAGGGCCTGGGCAAAATCACCCACTCGGGAGTGGAGCTTGCTGGGCGACGTCTGGGCCGGACCTACCTCACAGGGTTGTTGTGAGGATTCTACTAGGAAGCCGCCCGCCACCTCGAGTTCCTTGGGGGCAGGGACGGCCCAAGGGCTGCTGCCACCCGAGGCGAACCTCCCGCCCTCCCTACCTGCAGGCCAGCGCCATCTCTCCGCTCCCGGCGGCAGGAAGAGGAGGCAGCGAGACCCGCTTCTGTCGCGCCGCTTCTGCTGACTGTCCCCTGCCACCCAGACCGGAAGTTTACGCTCCTCGCGACAGAGCCGCTTCCGGGTCAAGGCGCCTCCGTCTGATTGGGCGCTGCCGAAGTTGGCCCCGCCCTCGGACGGCAGGCGCTGTGGAGCCGAGGGCCGCCACAAGGGGGCGCTCCACGCCCAGGGATTTGCCTCGCCTTGTTTGCGCTGTTTTTAGGAACGTATTTATGGATAAAACAAAATGAAAAAATTCCTTCCAGGAGCACCTTAGAGACCAACTAAGTTTGTTCTTGGTATGCGCTTTCGTGTGCATGCACACTTCTTCAGAAGTTGGATGTTTTTGATACCGTATTGCGCTTTAATGGTGTAACTATTAATTAATAATAATAATAATAATAATACCCCGCCTATCTGGCTAGGTTTCCCCAGCCACTCTTGAGGGCTCAAAGGTGAAGGGTTGGTAATAAGTAAATGATTCAATTTGTTTTCTTGTTTAAAATTCAGCTGCTGAACCCAGTTCAAAAAACAGGCTCTCCACAATTCTAGTTATCATAAGTCTCTGCAGTTCAGCACACTGCCACATCATATTATTTTTAAAAGACCAATAATCCCCTATAGGATAGGGACCGATTTATGCAGCAGTTAAACTATGAATTCTGTCCTGCAGAAGGGAGCGATAGCCACCAACTTGAATGGCTTTAAAAGACAAATCCATGGAGAGGGCTAGCAGTCATGATGGCTATGCTCTCGCCTCGTTTGAGGGAATAGTTTCAGAGTGGTAGTTGCCAGAAGCTGCAGGAGAGGGGCTTGTGTTCAAATCCTGCTTGTGGGTTTCCTGTTAGGACTTCTGCTTGGCCACTGTGAGAACAGGATGCTGGACTAGATGAACCAATGGCCTGATCCAGCAGGCTCTTATGTTCTTCAAATACAAACGTTACAGCCTGTGTTTCAGGTGTGTCATTTAACTCAGTGGGACTTCTGGGTAGGCATGTGTAAGATTCAGTGTTTTAATTCAGAACCGAATATAATTTTACACCTTGATACAGTTCTTTCAGGGACCCAGGCAGCACTGTGGGTTAAACCACAGAGCCTAGGGCAGTGATGGCTAACCTTGACACTCCAGATGTTTTGGGACTACAACTCCCATCATCCCTGACCACTGATCCTGTTAGCTAGGGATGATGGGAGTTGTAGTTCCAAAACATCTGGAGTGTCAAGGTTAGCCATCACTGGCTAGGGCTTGCTGATCAGAAGGTTGGCGGTTCGAATCCCTGCGATGGGGTGAGCTCCCGTCATGAAAAGTATTGGTGTCACTCCATTTGAGTTTGACCAGGCCACAGTGGGAGCCATGTCTAGTTCTGCAGACCAGAAATTGAGATCTAAATTGACGTGTCCAGAGGGTGGCACATAGATGGAGTTTGGATTTGATATCCCGCTTTTGCACTACCCGAAGGAGTCTCAAAGCGGCTAACATTCTCCTTTCCCTTCTTCCCCCAAAACAAACACTCTGTGAGGTGAGTGGGGCTGAGAGACTTCAGAGAAGTGTGACTAGCCCAAGGTCACCCAGCAGCTGCATGTGGAGGAGCGGAGACGCAAACCCGGTTCCCCAGATTACGAGTCTACCGCTCTTAACCACTACACCACGCTGGCACATAGGAGATAGCCATAGGAAGTATAAGAGTTGGGAATATTTAGCTTGTAAAAACTAAAGGACTGTCACAAGCACAATGAACAATTTGGGGGGGGGGGGAAGACCTGGACCAATGAATTCAATCAAATCTTTTCTTACATGTTAGGAAAGCTTCCAGACAGTTCTTTCAAGTGAAACAAATTACTTCAGGAGATGGGAGGGCTCTCCTTTCCCAAGGTTTTTAAAGACACTGGACAGCTACCAGTATTCCCAGATTTCCTGTAACAACCATCACTGATGAACTTTGAGATATTTCAACTTGTTGTGGCCCATGGTTAAGTGCACAAAGGCTTCTGCCCCTTAACACCCACCGCACAGCAACACACCTAGCCCTCTGGTGTTGGCTATCCCACAGCTTTGAGTAAGAGGTTGCGGTCCAATTAAAGCAAATTATTTTCAGCATTCTTAAGTTACCGGTAAACCTGAGGATTGTTGTATACAGTTGATTTTACTTCAAGCAGTAGTTTTTGCTGCTGTCACCCACCCTGCAACATTATGGTGAAGGGCAGATAAGAGATGTGGGGGCCAGTGCTGGACTAGGAGCTGCGAGACCTAGGTTCAAATCCCCACTCAGCACAAAACTCACTGGGTTGACCTTGGGCCAGTCGCTGCCCCTCAGAGGGTTGTAAGAATAAAATGGGGAGGGGGGGAAGAACCATGAACACCCCCATGAGCTCTTTGAAGGACAAGTGATCGAACAGTAATTTTTTTAAAAAAGCATTAAGGGAATGTTTAAGGTACAGGTATCAATTAAGGTGCATTCAAGAGTTCAGAAAGACAAGCAATAAGTTGTCTTGAAACCATCCTAGAGCATGGCTTACACATATTTAGAATTTGTGGAAATGCCACAGCCAGGCCATAGCAAAGTGGCAGGATGCCAAGGTAACGGAGCTGGAATTTTTTGGGATAAAGTATTGCCATACTGTAGCTCTAGTTTGGGCTCCAGGACAAAGTAGGCTACATTTCATCACTGTGGCTGAGTGATCATTGTGTCAACTTGCTTTCTAAACTTGGAAATGGGGACAAAATCAGTGATCCAGCTACCACACTTGGCCTTCAAACATTAGAACATCTCTCAGGACATAACACCAGTCCCGAGAGATCTACACTGGCTCCCAGTACGTTTCCGAGCACAATTCAAAGTGTTGGTGTTGACCTTTAAAGCCCTAAACGGCCTCGGCCCAGTATACCTGAAGGAGCATCTCCACCCCCATCATTCAGCCAAGGTCCAGCGCCGAGGGCCTTCTGGCGGTTCCCTCATTGCGAGAAGCAAAGCTACAGGGAACCAGGCAGAGGGCCTTCTCGGTAGTGGCGCCCGCCCTGTGGAACGCCCTCCCATCAGAAGTCAAAGGTACTAACAACTATCTGACATTTAGAAAATGCCTGAAGACAGCCCTGTTCAGGGAAGTTTTTAATCTGTAACATGTGTATTTTAATGTATGCTGGAAGCCGCCTAGAGTGGCCAGGGAGACCCGGCCAGATGGGCGGGGTACAAATAATAAATTATTATTATTATATTATTATTATTATTAGAACCATTAAAAAAACAACAAACAAAAAAACAGGCACCCAACATTCATACACTGACTCCAAAACTTCTCTAAGTATGCAGGTAAGACTTCGCCTGCTGGATAGGAATGGGCTGTCATCACTGCCGGCACTGGCAGAAATGGCTCAGTATTGAGTAGCCACCCCCCCCGCCCCACTCCACCAAAATATGGAACCAGACACAGCTTTAAGCCTCCTTAAACTCCCCCCCCCTCAGTTCAAAGCCAGGCAGACGCAAGTTAACAAACTGAATATTCTTTATTGACAAGTTTTCAGCTCCAAGGACTCCTGCTTCAAGACAAATAATTAAAATCCAATTTCTCCAATCATTATTACTTTTAGAAATCGAACAGCAGCCTCACTGAAGAGATTGCCGCAGAACCTCCTTGTCTTTTTTAAATACTGTACTCCCTTTCTGGAGTAAAGGGTTAGCTATAAAAACAAGGTATAAAAGATATGGGGAGGGAGAAGGAGGAATTTGCAAAACAAGTGAAAAAATATTTACAGAGATATATCTACAATTGGACCTAAGTGCATATATGATAATTCCATGCACCAAGACGGAATGGTGAACAGGCTTCCAGCCGAGGTTCTTCTTTCACAAAACCCTGATTCTTTCCACCAAATGCTTAAGATTCTTCTTGATCTTCAATCTTTGGGGCCAAATAATATTTCAAATGTCCCATGTCTGCTATCTTATATTCAACAACTGCAGGAGAACAATAAACAAAAATTTAGTTTGATTTAAATTGAAACCAAAGTTAAAACCAAATTAGTTTGCAGTGATAGCTTCCTAATGAAACTTACCTAGTGGGACACCTGCAGACATACTGAGGGTAACTGTAGAAGACAATGGTGTGGCTTTGGTGAAGAAGTTCAAGTACCTCAAAGCAAAAGTCAGCTGGACTGCCTCATTCATCTCTATTGTAACCTACAACAAATTAAATTTGAATTAAATATTCTATAGCACACTGTTTTAAAAGTCCAAGAAACTTAACAACTGCATTAGAAGCAGCTTTATCACAAGCAAGGTAGGCAAACTGTTCTGCAAGTCAAGTTTATGGAGGGGAGAGAAGAGATTGTAAAGGACAATTGACATCTTCTCTACAACCTGCAATTAAAACTTCACCAACTTACAGATTCTTCCTCTTTATCCACATCACTGGTTTGTGACAGTTTTATATTTCCACTTCCTAGCTCTCCAGTAGCAGAAAATTTAACACCATCTTTTGCGCAAGAGATTACTACAGCATCTCCAATGTGGCTAAGATCTCTGCAGATGCGAGCAAATTCACCAGAAGGCATTTTCACCACACAGCTGTACTCTTGTTCCTGAAAGAGCAACACAGAGCCTTACTTTGAGCAGCATTTTCACAATGTTTGCAGGAGAATTTCAAACCAAAGTATTCACTAAAGCAGAACATAAATAAATAGTTCTGTCATTCATTAAGATCAGATGAGCAATAAAAATGTGCCTTCCTATGGAAAAAAAGAATCACTTGTTTCAATCCTCCTTGCAAGTCTCCTTCAATTCAGTTTAACAATTTCTTATGCAATCAGATGTAAATTATTCATGAAGATGGAAATAAGATAATCCAACAAATGTTTGCTTAAATAGGAAGACAGTGTAGTTCTGTAGCAAGGAATAATTTTGTTAACTATTTTTACAGCACAAGCTTATATTTAAGCTCAGTTAATTACAATAAATTTGAATCAAAAGTGCACTTACTGGAATTCCAAGCTGTTCTACATCCAAGTCCATTAATTTCATTTCATAGTCAGATACCTTCTCCTGATCTAAGGGGAAAATGGGAGCATTAGTCAAGTATATAATTATGACACTTAACTTAAGAGAGCTCCTCAGCCTAAAAGGTTTTGCAGGAAGTGCTTACTGGCCAATCTTTCCCATAATATTTTAAACCTTCTTTCCAAGGAGAGACATTATGATGTAAAACCCAATGACAAGACCACAAGGCTCCTTCTACAGTGTTACTAGCAGAATTCATGTCGATTTTGCTTCTGGTGCTTCTAGTTTTTCAGTGATGACAATTCTAACGAGTTTTGCATGTGCGCCAGGAATCTACTGTTTCAAGAAATTATGACCACTTCATCTGTAATTCTAAACTAGCTTAGGTAGTTCAGGTAGGTAAGAATTTTATGACAGCGGCAACTGATCTGCTCAGATAATGATCAAGTAGCCATCCTTGTTACAGATAACGAGCTTCTAGGAAGCTGAAGTTACATCTTCTTGGCCAGCTCCAGAATTAGAAGTTTAAAACAAAACATATCTGCAGCAGACACTTGCACAAGTTCCTGTGGGATCATTCTGCATGCATGGACACTGGGACAGGGATGGCTGTGAAGTGCCTGCTTCTTTTTTTGTGGGGCACTTAGCAGCTTATCATGACATTGTCTCAGGAAGAAAGGAAGCAATTATGTAAGTCAACTTTGTTAATGTCTCTCATGTCTCTCTCTTTGCATGGCTGCAAACTGACAGGCACACTCTCTGCAAGTGTTCAGAAGCAAAGAGAAACATCACAATTTCCCATTAGCTTGAGCAATAAGTCAACTCAAGAGCAGTCCGATTTGGGCAAGTGCCCTAAATAAATATAATCTCCAGATCAAAACTTAGCTATTTTGTATCAGTGAAGTTTCAGTTACTTACTTGGTGTCTCAAACACCAAAACCAGTGTGTCTGCACTGTCTTCTGCTCTCAGGGTGATGATGTCATCATTACCTGCACACTTCAGTATTTTGGACATACTAGGAAGGAAAGAAAGGACATATTCTTATCATTGTCTTAAGAAAGCATAACCACTGGAAGCATACGAAGACCTTACAAAGGTGGATGAAGGGAATGACTGCTCACACCAAAACACCAGCAAGAAGCATCACACCACTATGAGATGGTTATGTTTTCAGATTTGTGTGAATATCAAACTCAATCAGGCAAGGACATCCCAGTCAAGAGCGTGTATATGTATACATTACTGTATAAGTATCTGAATCAATAGCAAACGCCTTTTGTGCAGGATTGTTGTTTCATCCATTGTAAAACAGGGAACACCAACAAGGCAGATGCAAACCTAGTTGAATATTTGCCTGCTTAGGTACTGCCATCGGGTGGGGTGGGGGGGCTACTCAGGGGCGGGAGAAAAAAATATGTGTGTAAACGCGCCAGTCAAATTTTAAGGGGCCACGAGACTCATTGCTGGCAATGAAGAGGCTTGCCTCCTTCATTCGCAACCATTAAAGGATCCGCTCCTTTCCACCACGAAGTCCCGCCAAATCCCTTTTCAAGGAGCAGCAACAGCAGGATACGCCCGCCTGTATTAAAAGAACTACAGTAGAAGGTGGAACAAGCCCCACCCACGACAGGCCGCATCAACCAATCAGGGAAAGGCAAAAAAGGCATTGAGAACGGAACCAGCCAATCCGCTCCGCGATTCCAGCGCGCGCCAAAGGGCTCCCCCCACCTTTTAACAGAAGCAGGCCCCTCCCCCTCCCGCGCGCTTTTCCCGCCAATGTCAAGAATGGCGGGACGCTTCTATTACACGTCACCCGACCGGCGACGCCACCGCCTGAGAGGATTTGGCGCGCGCGGCTGGAGTGCAGCGGCCTAAGCCCCTGTTGTGAGGGAAACTCCCGCCTTTTTCGCCGCCGCCATCCTCCTCAGGCAGGCGCGGCGCTTCTCTTCCCCCTGGCCGGGCTCGGCCGCCCCCCTTCACCTGGTGAGGTTGACCCCCATGGCGATGTTCCGGTCGCAGCGGTAGGTGTCGAAGCCCTCGGAGCGGAGCGTGAGCTGCACCAGGGAGACGTGCGAGGAGTCCATGCTCTGCAGGCTGATGCCGCCCGAGCCCAGGTCCCAGCAGGCCTCGGTGATGAGGTCCTTGAGGGCCTCCAGCACCTTCTTCAGGACGGAGCCCTGGATGAGCCGCGCCTCGAACATCTCGCCGGCGGAAGGAGACGGAGAGGCAAAGAAGCGCGCGCGCACACCCTCCCGGCAAGCAGCGAGCGCAGAGGAAGGCGACGCAGTTTGGCGCCGGCGGGTCCCGAACGGCCGCTTTTATACCTCCCCTCCCACACGCGCTGTGCTCCGCCCACCCGAGCGTGGCGCCGCCCTCTCGCGAGCCGCTCTTCCGCCGTAGGCCAATCCCGAGCATCCCTGCAAACGGAAGGCGGGCGCGGAAGGAGCTCCGGCGCGCACGCGCCGCCTTGTGCAACGCCCCCCACGAAAGCGTCCCAAGAGTTCGCCCGCGAAGTGCTTTTGAGCGGGAGATCCGCGGTTACGTCGTTCAGTGGAGGAGCCAATCGCATTTCACAGGAGTTGGTCCGTCCTCCCTTAATCGGCCAATTAGAGGGAGGAGAAGGAAAAAGGGGCGGGCACCTGGTGGGAGCTCCAGTTTTCCGGCGCACTTTGCCCAGGCTTGTCCGTGCTGCGGCGCAGGATGCCTGGCCGGCAGAGGGGCGTGCGCTCGTGTTGACTTGCTGCGATTTTACCTATTCACATATTCGGAAACCACTTTGAGGGGTCTAAAGAAAACAAGCAGTGTATAAATATTATGAAATAAATAAAATATGTATTTATGCATAGAGGTGTGAAAGCTTGAGTGGGAGTGTAGGAAAAAACTGGTTTACCCCAGATTAAATTATTTTTCACAACGATTTGTAAAGCCGACCTACAAAGAACCATTGATGAAACACTCTGGAATGGTCTCTGGACGAAGCTTTCCTTTTAAAGCCTGTATCAGCCAGGATCCAACTCTCAAAATAGTTTTGAGATTGCACTGGACTCCCGAGAGACTTTACCAAGCAATGAAGTCCATGCCCCCTTACTGCTGAAGGAAATGTGGGGAGTGAAGCTCGTTTCTGCATATGTGTGTGTGGGGGGGGGGGGGAAATACAAGGTGGTTAACTAATTTTGGGTTTTTTTATTATCAAATGCTACTCAGCAAAACATGCTTCCTGGACCCTCTAAGCTGTTCTCTCTTTAGAGAGCGATGCCAATCCCTCCAATACACATAAAAACCTAGTTTAATGTTACTAGCGGCTGCCAGAGTCTCCTGGCTCTTTGCCGTGTGATGCATGTTTCACCAATCATCGCTTTGTCAGAACGCTTGACCAGACGCAGTCTAGGTTAGGGGAGGCTGCTGCAGCCGAAAAGGCCAGTTGCCAAGGCGGATGAGAGGAGGAAGGTGCTCTGTTGGTGGCAGCCTTTGCAAAGGCATCAGCCCAGCGCAGGCAGGCAGCGGAGAAGCACCCACATCCGGGTATCCGCGGGGCGGGGTTAGAGGAGGCTTAGGAAAGCGGCAGCAAGAGCATGCATTCAGAACAGTAAGAGTCGCACGGTGAGCGGCAACTTCCGAGTTAGCTTTGTGTGACTTCTCCTGCAGCGTTCCATAGAAAACGAGGGAGATATTCAGGATTACAGCGCAGCTGAGGTTTAGTTACTATTTTGTTGCATTTATACCCCACCATTCTTCCCAGGAACTCTGGGGAGCACACATAGTTCTCCTTCTTCCCATCTTATCCTCACAACAACCCTGTGAGGTAGGCTAGTCCAGGGGTAGGCAGCCTAAGGCCCGTGGGCCAGATGCGGCCCAATCACCTTCTCAATCCGGCCCACAGACGGTCCAGGAATCAGTGTGTTTTTACATGAGTAGAATGTGCCCTTTTATTTAAAATGCATATCTGGGTTATTTTTGGGGTCTGCCTGGTGTTTTTACATGAATAGAATGTGTGTTTTTATTTAAAACGCATCTCTGGGTTATTTGTGGGGCATAGGAATTCGTTCACCCCCCCCCCCCAAAATAGTTTGGCCCATTACATGGTCTGAGGGATGGTGGACCGGCCCACGGCTGAAAAAGGTTGCTGACCCCTGGGCTAGACTAAGAGACAGTAACTGGCCCAAGGTCACCCAGTGAGCTTTATGGCCATGAAGATTCCAACCTTGGTTTCTCCCAGGTCACAGTCCAACACTAACCCAGGGGTGCACAACCTGTGGCCCTTTAGATGTTTCTGGACTATAACTCCCATCAGCCCCAGACAGCACAGCCAGTGATCAGGGATGATGGGAGGTGTAGTCCAGCAACATCTGGGAGAATGTGATGCTAATGACTTATACCAAGATGGTCTACCAGGCTTGTGTGTTGAACGCACTGCTTTATGGAAGTGAGTCATGGGCAGCTGATACCCGCCAGAAGCAACACCTCAGTGTGTGCCCATGTGGGCATCCCATGGCAGGACTATCTCAAAGATATGCTCTCCCAAGCCCACATTGCCAGCATGCTTGCACTCTGCAGGGGGCTGGATTCTGGTACCAGGCCAGTTGGCAGACCAACTCTGCGTTACAGAGATGTCTGCATACCTGACGCGAAGTCTGGTGACATCAACCCCACCATGTGGGAATCCCTTGCAGATGACCGCAGTGCCTGGAGATAGACGGGTCATGTATCCACTCCACAGCAGGGACCAATGAAGGAATGACTGTTGGGACGAGAGCAGAGAGCATCTGCAGCAGCACAGCCGGAGGCCTTCATCTGCCCCAGCTGCAACCAAACATGTCTCTCCCATGTCGGTCTCTACAATCACAGCAGGCGCTGTAACTTTCCAACGGGTTGACTTCATTCCCAAAGGTGCACTCATCTCTGGGGAGACCTGGTCTGAACAAAGACATTGGATTCTTATCTCATTATACATGGCAAAGCTATTGTTAACCTTCTCACCCCTTGCTTTTTCCTGCAAGACCAATTGCAGTAGTTAACAGTCGGCAACAGTCAAAACAAAATAAAAAAATTCCTTCCAGTAGCACCTTAGAGACCAACTAAGTTTGTTCTTGGTATGAGCTTTCGTGTGCATGCACACTTCTTCAGATACCAACAGGTTTACCTCTCCTATCAGCCAATCCCCCATTCCCACCACCCTTCTAAGTAATACCCCTCCCACCCTCTCACTATATATAAGGGTCTGGTGACTTCTGTTTTAGTGCATCTGAAGAAGTGTGCATGCACACGAAAGCTCATACCAGGAACAAACTTAGTTGATCTCTAAGGTGCTACTGGAAGGAATTTTTTAAATTTTGTTTCGTCTCTGGGAGACAGACGGGTGCCCACCGTTGTGGAAGGGAGAAACGAAATAGCGCCTGAAGAAACCAGGAAGTTGCACCTCCCTATAATGGAGTCGTCCCTCTACCCTTTTAGTTTTTTAAAAAAAATTGAAAGATCTATGCGTAGAAAAGCGAACGGGAGCCTCCTATTGGCTCGGCCGCCTTGGCCCCGCCTCAATCCCCGGGCCCGGCCATCTCGCTGGGCGGCTCGCGCTGCGCTCGCTGCTGTTGCTGTTGCTACTGCTTCACTGCGCGGTGCAAAGCGGAGCGGAAGGCGAGGGTGGAGGAGCCGCAGCGGGAGTGCAAGATGAGCGAGCTCCGGCAGAGGCTGGGCCGGGATGCCGACGGGCAGCAGCAGGACTCGGAGGGGAAGGTGAGCGAGCTGGCGGGCGAGGGCGCGGCGGCAGTGGGTGGGACGCGCTTCTGCATAGGATCCCGGCCGCGCACGGGGGCGCTTACTAAGCTTGCACGAGATGCCTCCGGGGGTGCAGCGGTGACGCGTGTCTCGCGGGGAGGGGAGAGCTACCTCCTCGCGGAGGGGGCGCTGCTCTTGCTTCCTGTTGTTGCAATACTGAGGAGTTGTTTTGTAACGAGGAGGGCCGGGGGTCCTTCCTTCCTGCCCTCTTCTCCCCTCGGGAATGCTTATAAATAAGTTTAAAAATAACGTGCATAGGATAACGGATGCTTTAGCCTTCGCCGTGCGTTCAGCAGCTTCCGAGATCGGTGTCCCCAGGGGGTCGGGGAGGGCCGTGCAAACAGGCGCGCCTTCGGTTTGGAGGAGCTGCTGTGCAATGTGTCAAACGCCAAGCCCCTTGGAAGCTGCTCTCGGCAAACTTGTGTCAAGGCCTCGAAGAAAACTTGATGATTTTATATGTGTGCGTGTGTATGCAAAAGTGATCTGAATTTTTCCTTGTTTCTGCCACCCCAGGAGCGTCTCTGTTTACAGTTAATGCGGGCTAGAAACATGGAGAGCTCAAATGCACATTGTTCCAATTTGAGATGAAGTTTTCATGCTACATGCCATGAACCAATGCAACATATTTGGAAATTTAAATGTCTGAGCAGCATGTGGTCATCTGTGTGTTTTGTTCAACATGCTTTCAGTTCCCATTTCTAACCTGTTCATGGTTTAAATGGTTTTTGAGGGCAAGGTTTTTGAGGGCAGGGTGGTATATAAGCACAATATATATATACACAATATATGTGTAGATATATACACAAGGTGGTACATAAACACTATATATATATATATATATATATATATATATATATATATATATACCACCTTCTTTCTTCCAAGAAGCTCAAGGCAGAGTGCATCGTTTGCCTCATCACAACAGCCCTGTGAAGTAGGTCAGGTTGAGAGGTAGCGACTGGCTCAAGGTCACCCAGTGAGCTTCATGGCTGAGTGGGGATTTGAACCCATGGTCCCAGGGCCTAGTCCAGCACTCTTAAGCACTACTGGTCAGACTACCAGCACATTATCTTCTATACCGCCAATTCTCAAACTCCACAGTTTCAGAAACCACTCATGTTTTCCTTCACTGTTGGCATCATGGCCTAAAAGTGCCATTTTAGGAGAGTCCCAGGCTCTAGAGCAGGTTGCTAGGAAGAGCCCCTTTCAAATGGTCGGCCTTGGGGGGGGCATCACCAGCGCCATACTATGAAAATTATGGCCCCAAACTTGGAGATTGTTAGCGTATTTAGTAACCGGCCTGGTGAAGATCGCTTTTATGTCAGTCGTCAGGAAAACAGATCAACTGTAGGGCCAAGTAGAGATGTTCCCGACAGACCCACAACTTTTTCGTGGCCTAATTGGAAATCCTGGGCCTGTTTAAGAAGCCATGCCGTACACTTCAGCTCTCTAACAACGGGTTACACCCCCCACTGGGTCACAGCTTGACTTGTGGTGTAAGAAGTGAGTCCCAAGTGCTAAAGGTCTGGTCTGAAAAGTGTGACTCCAAGGACTGGCCTTGCTCTTCCAGGTTTGAGAGGCTTGCCTGGAGAGGCTGGTGGGATTTGAACCTGGGGCCTCTAGTGTACAATGCAGTTGCTGGCGATCCCAAGCGGAGGAGGCTGCTGCTGTTGCACTCAGGTGGGAAACGGGAGGATGGACTCGGTGGGCCTCAGCCGGATCCAGCAGGGGGTGGGTGGGTGAGTGGGGCTCTTGCGTTTTTTACCACTGAGGCTGCATACCTTTAAAGCGCGCACACACACACACACACACACCCCGCAGTTGCAAGGAATTCTGGGCACTGTAGTTTGCTGAGGGTTGCTGGGGATGGTAGCTCTGCTCACAATTCTCCGAGGGTTAACGTGTGATTGCAGCCTGAGCCCGAGGCCTCCCTTCCCTGCAGTCCTATGAAGAGTAATCTACACTGATTGCCGCGATTTATTCAGAGTAAAACATGTGTAGGACTGGGCATAATGGGTTGTATCCAGTGCTAGTCCTACTCAGAATAGACCTGTTGAAGTTAGTGGATGTGACTGCTCAGTAGTTTCGAGTTGCCTACTCTGAGTAGGACTAGTGTTGGATACAAGCCCGTGTCTTGATTCCTCCCCTGGCCGGGGATGCTCTTTGCTCAAGGCCGGCCTTACGCTGGTGCAGCTAATGGATCTCCCGTCTGCAGTGTTGCAAGTAACCCAACTGCAGTAGTGCAGCCAAGAAGTGTGTGATCCCGAGCCAGCAATGAGGGGCATAGGAAAAGCAGTGGTATTATTTATGACTATTTATTGCCTTTATATCCCACCTTTTTCATCCAAGGTGCTCAAGGTGGCATATGTAGTTCTCCCCCTCGTCATTTAATCCCCACAACGACCCTATGAGGTAGGTTGGGCTGAGAGGCAGTGACTGGCCCAAGGTCACCCAGGGAGCTTCGTGGCTCAGTGGGGATTTGAACCCAGGTCTCCCTGATACTCTAACCACTGCACCATACTGGCATTCAGCATCTAATTAACAGTGCCATGATTGGGAGACACACACATGCACCATTTAACCCACGCAAGGGTGCGTGCTGGGTTATTGTAAGAATTACAAGCTGCTGGTTACTAAATGCTTTGCACTGCCTAAGTGCTTATTATTCTGCATTGGGGAAAACTTGAAATGGCAGTTCATGGGGTGCAGGAGCTCAAAAGCTCCACAGAGCTTGCAGGAAGGCCGTGGGTAGCTCATTCCCCACCTGGGTTTTTCTCTCACCTAGTGCTGTGCAGGTGAACAAGAGTCCTGCCTGCCTTGGGCCTCTGGGAATGAAAGGTTGGCCGTGTGAAATGTTGGTTAACAACAAAGTTCTGCAAACATTTTCAGGTCTGAGGTGCCTCATATTTTCCAAACTTGGTTGTGAATCTTGGCGAGCAGAAACCGAACATCATCTTGCTTATCTTTAAGAAAAGTGTTTATGGTGCAATTTATGGTCTGGTTTGGTGGAAGAGACTCTGCTTCTGCTGCTGCTCTGGTACAGTGTGGTGTCCAGAACACAGATGTATGCTGGTGCCTGCCCAGAGGAGTGAGGCCACAGCTAGAATAGTCACAGGATTCAATTAGGGCTGGCTTGAGGCAAGCTGTCTGTTTGCACTGGGCTCTCCTCTGTTCAGGGGAGCGAACTTGGTGCCTGGTGATCTGAGACGTGCTGCTTTTGGAATGTAACTTTGTGTCTCCTCCCTGCTGGCCTGATCCAAGGCTGAGCAACAGTTGGAAGTTATATTCCAGCCTTCATGCAGCACAGAGTTAAGATACAGAAGTCTCTCCAATGGGAGGCAATGATGGCCACCAACCCAAGATGGCTTTAAAAGAGGGTTGAACAAATTCATGAGGAGAGGGCTATTGATGACTGCTAACCATGATCGCATGATCACTGCAGATGGTGACAGCAGCCACGAAATTAGAAGACGCCTGCTTCTTGGGAGAAAAGCAATGACAAACCTAGACAGCATCTTAAAAAGCAGAGACATCACCTTGCCGACAAAAGTCTGTATACCGTGTTTCCCCTATTTTAAGACACCGTCTTATATTTTTTCTCTCTCAAGAAAACGCATTATGGCTTATTTTGAGGGGATGTCTTATTTTTATTACGTAAGCCCAGCCCCACCTTTTCCTTGGTGCCCTCCAGAACTGCGCCTATCACTATGGCTTATTTTCGGCGTACGGCTTATATTTTGTAATTGCGAAAAAATCCTGCTATGGCTTATTTTACGACTACGTCTTAAAATAGGGGAAACAGGGTAGTTAAAGCTATGGTTTTCCCAGTAGTGATGTATTGAAGTGAGAGCAGGACCATAAAGAAGGCTGATCGCCGAAGAATTGATGCTGTTGAATTATGGTGCTGGAGGAGACTCTTGAGAGTCCCATGGACTGCAAGAAGACCAAACCTCTCCATTCTGAAGGAAATCAGCCCGGAATGCTCACTGGAAGGACAGATCCTGAAGCTGACGCTCCAATACTTTGGCTACCTCATGATTAGAGAAGACTCCCTGGAAAAGACCATGATGTTGGGAAAGATGGAGGGTACAAGGAGAAGGGGACGACAGAGGACAAGATGGTTGGACAGTGTTCTCGAAGCTACCAACATGAGTCTGACCAAACTGCGGGAGGCAGTGGAAGACAGGAGTGCCTGGCATGCTCTGGTCCATGGGGTCACGAAGAGTCGGACACGACTAAACGACTAAACAACAACAATCAACCATGATCGCTATGGTCTGTCTCCTCAGTCAGAGGCAGCAATGCTTCTGAACAGCAGTTGCTGGAAACCACAGGAGGGAAGAGTTGCTCTTGTGCTCGGATCCTGCTTTTGGGTTTCCCATTGAGGCATCTGATTGGCCACTGTGAGAACAGGATGCTGGCTTGGACGGGTCGTTGGCCTGATCCAACTTCCTTGGCATATCAGTGGATACAGAAACGATCCATTGAAGGTTTAAAATCTGAAATCTCTGGTCGCTCAGGACAGGATAGCATCAGAGGGGACTATTCAGAGTAGTTAAAAAACAAACTAAGGAACCACATGGGCTATGCATTGTTAGTCTTAAGTTATTTTGGGGAAAGCTATGCCCTAAAAGGCCAGCTTTTTCTAACAAGAGGTCAGACGCTACATTACTCAAAGTTCGAAGAGTTCCATCTTGAATAAAATCAACTGCCTATGGCTGGAAAGCTAAATATTTTCCCCTTCTCTCTCTTTCTTTAGAAAAGCATAGCAATTTGTCCACAAACACACTGCAGGTTACTAAAGCCCAAGTAGGTGGAGGATCTGTGCCAGAGATCCTTCCAGTTAAGCCAGGCTCAGCAGCAGCAAATTTTTGCCAAAGCATTATAACTTAAATCAAAGGGCATCAGTAAAGCAGTTATTTTAATTCCATCAGTTGGGAAACTGCTTTTTAATAAGAATAAAAAACAGACCTCTGGGTTGTATCCAAATGAATTATACTCGGAGCAGGCCCACTGAATTTAGCTGTGTTTGTTAACTTAAATGAGCTTACTCTGAGTAGGGCTAGCATTGACCACCCCCCTTTATTCTCTCTCCCTTTCCTTTAAAGAATAGCAATGATGAGCTCAAGTCAGCCAACGTCATTAAACTTTACACAAGCTGCCAAGTGCCAAAGCTGGTCTTAGCAATGCCATCACGAGAAGATGTCACAGTAACATTGTTAATTGCCAGACTGTGTAATTTTATAAACTGCATATGCGCACCTAAACTGGGAAACGAAATCCCTCTGCGCTTGCTAGAACTTATGCCCAAGTAAACATGTGTCGGACAGAGGCAGAAAGGGATTTGAATATCATTTTCTGCAATTCCTGGCATGTCTTGGAGCCAGAGATTGTGAAGTAGCCAGCCCCACATGACCCACAGGCTCAGGCCCACAACTTCACAGGCAATTCACTGGTTCCAACTTTTTTTTGGGGGGGGGGAGGACTAAGCATCCTCTCTTGGGATCCGCCTGCCTTGAGGAACAACAGAGTCTTGGGCACGCTGCTTGCTCAGGGTTTAACAATCCTGTTTCGCTCTAAGATTGGCTTACTCGGGTTCTGCCATTCTAATCTGCTTTGCGGCCAACTAAAATTAGCCAGGTTTAAACTGAAATAAGGATGACAGCTTGCGAAAAGAAGCGTCCATGCGGCGAGCTTTTGTGCCTCTGTTTATGGGCTTGTGCGCACAAGATGTTTGGGGCAGGATGGGGCACTTCAGAGGCGATATATGGAGTGCTCTGTGGCCGTTCACATTCGCTCCAAAAGGGTTCAGACCAGCACAGAGCCTTAAGGATTGTGCAAATTGCCCTCTCAAAACCACAGGCTTTATGAAGCATTATGAGCAGGGCTTGGGGCGAAAGTGTGGTTTCCACCAAGCCCTGCTGAGGCTTTGACATGCCCCCACTGAGTACCTCCTTCCAAGGAGCCTGTACTCAGGCTGGTGTGAGTGCCAAGAAGGGCAACTCCAGTAATTGCAAGAGCTTATCTTCTTGCATAAAGATTAGAATAGCTTGTCCTGTTCTTCCTGAAAGATGCACTCTGTGAAGGCAGCCGAGAGCAGAATCAGCCCAGGGGGCTACAGATTGGCCATTAGTCTAGGCTGCAAATCCTAAGATTTTGGAATACGCGAGATGGTTGGTTTCAAGGCCCGGAAGGCTGTTTCCCGCACCAAAGATCTCTTGAGCTTGCACTGCTTTCCTGTGGGGCATCAGAAAATGTTTCCATCCATTGGCCGAGTGCTTCCACCCCATTAACATCTCCCCCTCTGGAGATTGGTTGGCTCTGCTTCACGCTTGTGTCTCCTTGTCCTTGCAGCTCGGTAAAGGCAAACAGGAAGGACGCGGGTGGCGCTGTGGGTTAAACCACAGAGCCTAGGGCTTGCCGATCAGAAGGTCGGCGGTTTGAATCCCCGCGACGGGGTGAGCTCCCGTTGTTCGGTCCCTGCTCCTGCCAACCTAGCAGTTCGAAAGCACATCAAAGCGCAAGTAGATAAATAGGTACCGCTCCAGCAGGAAGGTAAACGGCGTTTCCATGCACTGCTCTGGTTCGCCAGAAGCGGCTTTGCCTTGCTGGCCACATGACCTGGAAGCTGTACGTCGGTTCCCTCGGCCAATAAAGCGAGATGAGCGCCACAACCCCAGAGTCGGACATGACTGGACCTAATGGTCAGGGGTCCCTTTACCTTACCTTTTTAAAGGCAAACAGGACAAAGCCCCCTCCCAGACAGGCTTTGGGGGCACCCCATGGAAATGGCACAGATTAGATTTCTCCAGGGGAACAGCAGCTCTGAAGACTTGGGGTTCAGGGACACTGAGGCAGAAGACCATTTGGGGGGTGGGATGCCTTTCTCTTGCTCCCTTTACAACTCTGTGCACGGATTCACTGGCAGGGTGGATCTCTGCAGTAACAGCACCGTCCACATTCAAGGTACATCTTATGGCCACAAGCCCCGCTCCCTCGTTGCCAAACCCTGACAGGTCCCTGCCTCAGGGAGCTTATAAGAAGAGGGAAGGAAGAGACAAGGTTAATGAGGGCTGCAAAACACAGTTAGTCATCCGGAGACTTATTTTAATCTGAGGATGCAGGGACAGGCTCTCATACTTCATGCTTGTTTGCAAGGTTGCTATAAACCGCTTTGCTCTTTAGACATGTTCTATGTATGTATTTTAGGGACCCAGGTGGCGCTGTGAGTTAAACCACAGAGCCTAGGGCTTGCCGATCAGAAGGTCGGCGGTTTGAATCCCCGCGACGGGGTGAGCTCCCGCTGCTCGGTCCCTGCTCCTGCCAACCTAGCAGTTCGAAAGCACATCAAAGCGCAAGTAGATAAATAGGTACCACTCCTGCGGGAAGGTAAACGACGTTTCCATGCGCTGCTCTGGTTCGCCAGAAGCGGCTTTGTCATGCTGGCCACATGACCTGGAAGCTGTACGCCGGCTCCCTCGGCCAATAAAGCGAGATGAGCGCTGCAACCCCAGAGACGGTCATAACTGGACCTAATGGTCAGGGGTCCCTTTACCTTTATGTATGTAATTAACATGTTAGCTGCCAATAAAAGGCCTTGAAAGCTGGCCATTTCCCCTGATCTTTTCCTCTCTTCGCAGCAGCCTGCATCTGCCCCTCTAGTTCAGACTTTGCTGTTTAGCGTCTGCAGTCAGAATTGGTAAGGAACACATTTCCTTTTAAGGGCTGTGCTTTTGTTCCGGATCTTGTGTGTGTGAAAATAAAGCCAGGAGCTCAAGTCTTCCTTCCCACTGTCCTTATAGGCGACAAATGTCTTGAGTTTCTGCACACAATGAAAGGATGCGCGTCAGGCGTGGGGCAGCAAAAATGGAAATGATGATCTGTCTCTGTATGTCTCTCTCCCCCCCCACTTGTTAGACAAGGGGGCAGGTGGTTGTCAGAAAACAGATGTGGCTAGCCTGGGCATCCATGCAGCACTTGGGTTTTCCGTGGTCCTGTCTTGTTCGAAGCAAGCTTTCCAGAAAGGCGCTCTCTCTATTGGGGAAGGCTGCTTTAGATGGTGATTTATTTATTTTTTGCTGCATTTATCACCTGCTCTTCGTTGAATATTTTCAGCGGCAAACAAAGTAATAAAAATAAACAGAAAAGCAGCAATATATTTTAAAAATAAAACACAGAATAATATAAGGCAGTCCAATAAACAAGGAATTAACCATTCTGTCGTAAGGCAAACGTACGTGGTGGCGATGTGCCTGTGTGGCAGTTCATAATCAAAGCTTCCAACGTGTCCAGAATTGAGTAACAGCTTTCAAAGGTCTACAGGATTGGCTTTTGAGTCGCTATACCCGTGCCTCTGATGAGATAAGCAAGTCACCGGGTTATCTATTTTTGTTTTCTTTGTTTCCTGTATCCTTGTATTCTCTTCAAGAATTTTTTTTTAGGACTGCCTGCAAACAGATCCCTGATGGATATGCCGTGTTTCCCCTATTTTAAGACACCGTCTTATATATTTTTTCCCTCAAGAAAAAGCACTATGGCTTATTTTGAGGGGATGTCTTATTTTTATTACGTAAGCACGCCTTGGCAAGGCCACGCTCGAGTTCTGGGGCTGCGAAGGACGGGACGGGCACAGAGCTCTTTATTTGCTTGCTGGCGGTGGGGGGAGAATCCAAGCTGAGCTTTGAGGAAACGGGCACCAGAGAGACCCGCTTTCACTGGGCGCTCTCTCCTCCTCCTCCTCCGCCGCCTTCCCTCCTCGAAACTCGACAGAAGCCTCATTTTCCGAGGGGCCTCTTGGGCGATTTCGTCGTGGCGGCGAGCAGGGAAATCCCGTGCCGCCTTCCCTCTCCGCCACGGCGCTGCCCCGTGCGCTCTGCGCCGAGCGGAGTTGGGCAAGCGCACGGGCAAAGAGACCTTCGGAGTGCCTTTGCCGCGCCCGCTGCCCCTTCCTGTGCGCCCTGCTCTGCTGAGTTCCTGGGCGCTGCTTCTGGGGCTGACTGGTTTTGGTGGCGGGACTGGACGCCCAGCCCCGCCTCTTCCTTGGCGCCCTCCAGAACTGTGCCTATCACTATGGCTTATTTTCGGGGTACGGCTTATATTTCGCAAATGCAGAAAAATCCTGCTATGGCTTATTTTATGACTACGTCTTAAAATAGGGGAAACGGTATATACCTGATGGTCTTTTTCACCAGTGGATTGGCTAATTGGTTAAAAATGCAAATGAACCTGCCTGCTTCTGAAACCTAGTTGTCCCTCAGCGTGGAGCTGATGGGAACTGCAGTCCAAAAGATCTGGTTGACTCGGGCACCCAGGATGGCGGAGCCCGGCCTGTGTACGTCTTTGAGCTGTTAAAAGAAGTGTGAGAGCTTGCAATGTGATAAAAACAAGCTGCTGGGAGAAGACAATCTTCAGTATATTCTTCCTTAGTATAGCAGCGAAAGCAGCCTCAGCATATCCATCTTGAAGCTGTACTTCTAGACTCGGGGTGGCCAGCATGGTACTCTCCATACTCCTGCCCCATCCTCCCTGATCATCAGGGTGGATTTGATTTAAATCAAACTGATTTAAATCACTAGTCAGTAAGGCTCAGGGTGGATAAAAATCAATTTTAAAAAAATAAAAATAAAAAAATCAGATTTTTTAAAATTTAAATTGGATTTTTATTTATTTTTGTTGTTGTTCAGTCGTGTCCGACTCTTCGTGACCCCATGGACCAGAGCACGCCAGGAACTCCTGTCTTCCACTGCCTCCCGCAGTTTGGTCAGACTCATCTTGGTAGCTTCGAGAACACTGTCCAACCATCTTATCCTCTGCCGTCCCCTTCTCCTTTTGCCCTCCATCTTTCCCAACATCAGGGTCTTTTCCAGGGAGTCTTCTCTTCTCATGGGGTGGCCAAAGTACTGGAGCCTCAGCTTCAGGATCTGTCCTTCCAGTGAGCACTCAGGGCTGATTTCCTTCAGAATGGATAGGTTTGATCTTCTTGCAGTCCATGGGACTCTCAAGAGTCTCCTCCAGCACCATAATTCAAAAGCATCAATTCTTCGGCGATCAGCCGCCTTTATTTATTTATTTTTTAAAAATCGTTGATTTTTATCCACCCTGAGCCTTACTGACTAGTGATTTAAATCGTGATTTAAATCAGTTTGATTTAAATCAAATCCACCCTGCTGACCATTGGCCATGCTGGATGGGAGCTGTAGTTTGCAGTGTCTGGAGAGCACCAGTGTCCCTGTTGTAAATGTTCCCATAATTATCCCCACCAGTGGCAAGAGTTGATCCCGGCCCTGCCAAGCCCCCAGCCAGGCCAAAGATCCTCATCCTGCTGGGCTTTTTGTTGCTGAGGGAAGGTGCACCTCAACAAACTAGCCTTACAGAAGTGCTGAATCACAAGTTCCTAATGATTTGCACAGGCAACGCTTTTCAAAAGCATGGCAGGCGGGAGAAAAGAGGAGTCCATTCTTTACGAGGTGCTGAGTTCATGCAGCTCCCCTGGAATTTTGCTGAAGACTGCAGAAGCATTCGAGCTTTTTAGCGATTGTGAAATGGCCTAGAGGCAATGGTTTTAGGATAGTTACGGTTTCCTAGTTCAGTGCTACCGCTTGAGAGACTGCACTGGAGTGTGAGGCTGCCTTGCATGACTTAAATGTTGCCCCATAGCAAGTAAATAAAGCAATCCCTTGCACACGAAGAGCTAGCTTTTCAGGGTCCTTGGCTAGCCTGTTCCCTGATGTGTTCATTTTCTACAAGCAGGGAGTTTTTCTTGTGTTGCGCAACAATCCTTGCTGTGAGCCCCGATGAGGCACAGCCCAGGTGGGCTGCCTTGGGGAGAACTTGGCTTGTGTCACCTGCTGCTCTGAGTAGGTCTACAGGGCTCAACCCCGTTCACCAACCTCACCATGGCAAGTGCTTTTTACCAGCTTTCCCTGGTTCGGCAACTATGGCCATTCCTGGACAAGGATCGCCTGATCATTTCAGGCCATGTGTTGATAACTTCGAGGATGGATTACTGCAGTGTGCTCCAAGTGGGGCTGCCCTTGGATCTTGTTTGAAAACTCCAGGTGGTACAGAATGTGGTGGCCCAGTTGCTGATCGGAGCCAGATGGGCGGGGTACAAATAAATTATTATTATTATTATTATTATTATTATTATTTTATTATATTGACATTCCTCATGGGCCCAATCAGATGGGTTTTTTTGTGTGTGTGCGTGTGCGGGATTATAATGCTTCATGTTTGTGCATTGACCCAGTTGTGTAAGAATTGCCAGGAGCAACGGAGCCATTTTCATCCCGGCGCGTGAGAGCAGGAGGTGGTTGCCATAGAAACTTCTGGGATGGACCAGAGCACAGCACATCAGAAAGCAGCCAGCTTGGTTCCCTGATCAGCTGCGTGAGCCAGTGATTTGCAGAGGGACAGCTGTGATTTGCGTGGTGATGGAAAGGTTGGCAATTAGCAAGCCCCTCCACTTCCGATTTTTTACTCCTATCCTCCAATTCTATATTAAGCACAGCTCTGTGTAATTAGCAACAGCTTTCTAAGTCAAGAAATCCATCCTGACATCTCTTGTTTGGGTTTGTGATTCTTCTTTATTCAGTTCCATTTCCCCCACCCACTGTTGATCTTATGTATCTATATCTTATATCTCTCACCTTTCCCCCCAGACTCAAGGTTATGTACACAAATTAAAGCAATACAGATTCCACGCAAACTGCCATTCTGAATAATCCTTTTTAGAGGGGAGGGGAGGGGGCAGTGGGGATGAGCCCATGGAACCAAGCCCCCCCCCCCAAGCTTGGGAACCGCTGGCTTAAACTGTGGTTTATGTGACATGCACACTGGACCAGTGTTTGTCCTTTGCTTTTAGCTGCGAAGTTTTTATTGATTGCTTGTTTTTATGTCAGCATAAATTTATATTTTATATTTATATTTTAAATTTATATTTAAATTTATATTTTAGGGACCCAGGTGGCGCTGTGGGTTAAACCACAGAGCCTAGGGCTTGCTGATCAGAAGGTCGGCGGTTCGAAAACCTGCGACGGGGTGAGCTCCCGTTGCTCGGTCCCAGCTCCTGCCAACCTAGCAGTTTGAAAGCACATCAAAGTGCAAGTACCGGTAGATAAATAGGAACCACTCTGGTGGGAAGGTAAACGGCGTTTCCGTGCGCTGCTCTAGTTTGCTAGAAGTGGCTTTGCCATGCTGGCCACATGACCCGGAAGCTGTACGCCGGCTCTCGGCCAATAAAGCGAAATGACCGCCGCAACCCCAGAGTCGGACACGACTGGACCTAATGGTCAGGGGTCCCTTTACCTTTAAATTTATATTTTGGGGGTGGAATGTTACTTTGGGTTCTTTTAAGCAGAAAGCAATAACTTTCGGACATGCAGGTTGGATGGAATAAAATTTCTGTTTTGGGGCGTCTGTGTGCTGAAGGCACCGTGTAAGGTGCTTTTGTGCACATGTGGGGTGCAGCTTTTTCTTTGCACGGTCGGTTCGGGAAGCGGCTTCTTTTTGCAGCCGAGACATCGGATAGTGGGAACTTGGCTGTCCTTGTCCATTCTAGATAGAATACCTCAGAAGACAGTGACCTCTCCTTCCTTGGAGGTTTTTAGGCAGAGGTTGGATGGCCGTCAGGGATTCTTTAGCTGGGATGCCTCCATTGTCAGGGATTGGATGAGATGGCACTTGGGGTCCCTTCCAATTTTACTTACCTATGGTTGCTGTTGCAATTCCCCGATGGCTTGAGGCCATCTTTGCACTTTGGGAAGCTGGTATAATGACTCTTTCCGTTGCTGATACGAAGGAGTACTTTTAAATACTTTTAAATGAGTACATAATACACAGTGCCATTGCCAGCATATTTATTATATCTCATTTTCTGTTGATGTTATCAATTTCCTACCTGGCGAGTGGCATCCTGAGGCAAATGCATCCACGTAATAATGCAGTTTAAACCTTGCTGGAAGGAAGAGGGGCTGATGCCTTCATCCCTCTGGTCCTGCTCATAGCTGTCAACCCTCCCTTTTTTGGGTGGGAAACTCCCTTATTCCAATGCTGTTTCCTGCTGCTATCCCGGATTGTTGATATCCCTTAAATTTCCCGGATTTCAAAGGAAGCAGCTCCTCTCCCTCCCTGCCGGCCAGGGAGGCTCCTCAGCTGCGTTGCTGGGCTGCCAATAAGGAGTCTGAGACCGACTGGGGGCGGAGCTTGCATGCCTTGTGCAGCCAGACCCTCACGCCCAACCAGACAGCCTGCCTGCCTGCCGTCTATGCGCTCACCCGTTTGTGCGCAGCCTCTGGAGTGCAGGGTGGCGAGGCTACTTGGTGCCATTGCACCGTCCTGGTGGCATCCCTTATTTTCAAATCTGAAAGTTCGGGAAAATCCCTTATTTTCAAATCCGAAAGTTGACAGCTATGATCCTGCTCTCCTCTCAGCATTTGAGTTGGTGCTGAGGTCTTGTACATTTGCACGCACCCTTCTCGCTCTGGGACGGGCCCCTTCTCTCTCTCCTTTCCATGACTTGCTTTAACCTAAACAGGGTTTGAAGAGGGTCATTAATCCAACTTGCGAAGGAAGCTGGTTAGCGTTAAACCAGGGTAAGTGTGTATGCGGGACGCAGGTGGCGCTGTGGTCTAAACCACAGAGCCTAGGGCTTGCCGATCAGAAGGTCGGCGGTTCGAATCCCCATGACGGGTTGAGCTCCCGTTGCTCGGTCCCTGCTCCTGCCAACCTAGCAGTTCGAAAGCATGAAGTGCAAGTAGATAAATAGGTACCGCTCCAGCGGGAAGGTAGACGGCGTTTCCGTGTTACCAGTTACTTGAAACCATAGGGCAGTGGTGTCCAGCAGGTCGATCGGGATCGACTGGTTGATCCCCGGGAGGTTCTGGTAGATTGCAGTAGATCGCGGGCTCCTTTTCGTTTGCGGTGTCCTCCATTTTCGCTTGTTCGCTGGAACAGAAGATGGAGTTATTGCTGTGAGGCAGCTTGTTTTCTTAGCGCTACGGTATTTTGGTGAGCGAATTTCCCCCTTTGCTCAAGATTGACATTCTCCTTCCGCAAAAACGGGACTCCCC
Organism: Darevskia armeniaca; assembly: GCA_034641395.1. Taxonomy (NCBI): domain Eukaryota; kingdom Metazoa; phylum Chordata; class Lepidosauria; order Squamata; family Lacertidae; genus Darevskia; species Darevskia armeniaca. The sequence continues at coordinate 697,005 of JAWWNF010000734.1, read as the reverse complement.
CCCAAAAAAACCTCTACAACTTTGACCTGAACCCCCAGTTTTTTATTCTGAGAGTAGATCGCAGTCTCTTGGGTGTTGGAAGCCCCTGCTATAGGGGAAGAGAATGCTCTTGTGCCCAAATATAATAATAATAATTTATTAAAAGCACAGGCTTGCTGATCAGAAGGTCAGCGGTTCGAATCCCTGCGACGGGGTGAGCTCCCGTTGTTCGGTCCCAGCTCCTGCCCACCTAGCAGTTCGAAAGCACGTTAAAGTGCAAGTAGATAAATAGGGACCGCTCCAGCGGGAAGGTAAACGGCGTTTCCGTGCGCTGCTCTGGTTCGCCAGAAGCAGCTTTGTCATGCTGGCCACATGACCCGGAGGCTGTCTTCGGACAAACGCCGGCTCCCTCGGCCTATAGAGTGAGATGAGCACGCAACCCCAGAGTCGGACAAGACTGGACCTGATGGTCAGGGGTCCCTTTACTTTACTTTTTACTTGTACCCCGCACATCTGGCTGGGTCTCCCCAGCCACTCTGGGGGGCTTCCAACAAATATCAAAACACATTAAATATCACAGATTAAAAATTTCCCTAAACAGCGCTGCCTTCAGGTATTTTCTAAAGGTCATGTAGTTGTTTATCACTTTGACCTCTGCTGGGAGGGTGTTCCACAGGGCGGGTGCCACTACCAAGAAGGCCCTCTGCCTGGTTTCCCACAGGCATCTGGCTGGCCCCTGTGAGAACAGGATGCTGGACTAGATGGTCCAGTGGCTTCCTATTACGTTCTCACAAAGCAGCATTCACACGGCACTGACTGCAATCCATATTGATCCTATAGCTTCTTGCTAAATGCTGCTGTTTGATGCATTCCCCACCCACCACCCCAAATCGGCTTCATTCCAACTAGGACACCACATGCAGAGTGAGCAGTGATGTGACTCTGCCCTGACAGCCATCGCATGTGTGCAGATGGAAGCCCTTCCCCTGACCCACACCCCTTGCTTCTTTGCATTTAACCTTTGCCTCTCTTGTCCTGCAGGAATCAGAGTTTGAAAGCAAGCTGGATGGAGAAACGGCGTCAGACAGCGAGTGCAAATCGGAGATCGCCCAAGCAGCGCCGGTGGATGACACCCCAGAGGTCCTCAACAGGGCTCTCTCCAACCTGTCCTCCAGGTAAATGCTGGTGTCAAAACACACTCGGGCGTTTTGCAGCCAAGCCCACTTTTTATTTATTTCATAAAATTTATACACTGCTTGATATTGGGGAAAAACAACGCAAATCTCAGCATGGTTTACAAAGAAAGGCAAAATGATAAAAGGATCAATATGAAGAATCAGTAATGATTTAAGACAGGCATCCCCAAACTGCGGCCCTCCAGATGTTTTGGCCTACAACTCCCTAGCTAACAGGACCAGTGGTCAGGGATGATGGGAATTGTAGTCCAAAACATCTGGAGGGCCGAAGTTTGGGGATGCCTGATTTAAGACATTCAAAAACTTAAAATCGCAATGGGCTGAAAACAGATTAAAACGCATATCAACTTTCTTAGCATCTGGGCAATAATAATAATAAATAAAATAAAATAATAAAATAAAATAATAATTTTAATAATAATTAATAATAATTATTTAATTTTAATTTTTATTTTTATTATTTTTATTATTTTTATTTTTATTTGTACCCCGCCCATCCGACTGGATTTCCCCAGCCACTCTGGGCGGCTTCCAACAAATATTAAAATACATTAAAATGTCACACATTAAAAACTTCCCTAAACGGTAGGGTAGGCTTGTCGGAACAAAAATGTATTTAGCAGCCACCAGAAAGAGTACAGCGCAGGCACCTGCCTGATATCAATAGGCAGGGAGTTCCAAAGTGTAGGTGCTGCCAGACTAAAAGATTAAAGTTTTTACAAATGTGGAACTGACATCATGGGGCACCTGTGAGACTGCCAGTTCTGTAGACTGAAGTGGTCAAGTGGAGTAGAGTGATCTCACAAGCATTTCTACCCCCCCCCCCCAAAGTGGACCTGAAAGGGTGTTTTATCTAACAGTTGTGGTGTCATAGCTCTGCCGAGGAGCGGGTGCCAAAATGGCAGTGGCCTAGATGCAACCAGGACTCCCCACCCCACCAACCTCCCCATATTTTATTTCAGAAATCCTACAGATTTGCCGCCACCACGTGCTATGAGAGGCTGGGCCCCCACAAACAGCACAGGCATATAGGAAGCTGCTATATACAGAGTCAGACCATTGGTCCATCTTGCTGACTATTGTCTTCACTGACTGGCAGCAGCTCCCCAGGTTTTCCAGCAGGGATAATAATAATAATACCTTTATTGTCAATGTACAACCTGTGTACAATGAAATTAACCGCATCTCTCCCAACCCTGCCTTGAGATGCAACTGGGGGTTGACCAGGGGCCTTCTGCCACCGAGCTCTGGCCCTTCCCCAACAAATACTGCTTGGTGCCCAGTCCCATCAAGGCTGGCCCAAGGTGCTTTGGTGGTGCCGGAGGCAAGAAATTGGCATGGCACCTCTCTGCCCACCCCCTGCCCCGTCTACCCATGAGCAGGGGGCATAATCTGCCTGGGCTCTCCATTGCTCATGGCTTGTGTCTACAGAAGAGCTGTATCCAGTGGGATAGGCCTCTTCCTGCATCATAGCTGTCAACTTTCGGATTTGAAAATAAGGGATGCCGCGAGGGCGGTGCAATGGCACCAAGCTGCCTCGCCACCCTGCGCGCAAACGGGTGAGCGAAAGAGCGAGCGCGTAGATGGCAGGCAGGCTGTCTGTCTGGTTGGGCGTGAGGGTCTGGCTGCACAAGGCATGCAAGCTCCGCCCCCAGTCGGTCTCAGACTCCTTATTGGCAGCCAAGCAACGCAGCGGAGGAGCCTCCCTGGCCGGCGGGGAGGGAGAGGAGCTGCTTCCTTTGAAATCCGGGAAATTTAAGGGATCTCAACAATCCGGGATAGCAGCGGGAAACTGCATTGGAATAAGGGAGTTTCCCGCCAAAAAAAGGGAGGGTTGACAGCTATGTCCTGCATGAGCCTGCCTGTGCCCTCAGGGTGTCAACAGATGCTGTTCTCCATGGGCCACTTCACTTTGGAGTGCAGAGTGGGGCTGCGATGGAGAGGGCCTGGAATGGTTGGCCTGGCGCCTTCTGTGATGGCCCCTCTTTGCCAAAAAACCTTTTCTTTCTTTTGTTTTTTGGTTCTCTTAGGCCAGGGGTCGGCAAGGCTTGTCGGGCATGGGCCGGATCACTCCCGTGGAGATCCTCTGTGGGCCGGGGCGGCACAGCGCGACGCCGGAAATCGCGTCTGTGCATGCCCAGGTGCCGGAAATCGCACCTGCGCAGAAGCGATTTTTGGCGCCGCGGACATGCGCAGAAGCGATTTCCTGCATCTGGGCATCCGCAGAAGCAAATTCCGGAGCCACGGAAGAGAGTCCCCACTCTGCGCTGTGCCGGTTTAGCGCAGCGCGTGGGGACTCGCTGAGTAGGTGGCTCGGTTCAGGGGCCGGTTAAACGGCCTCCGTGGGCTGCTTCCGGCCCATGGGCCTTAGGTTGCCTACCCCTGTCTTAGGCCTCACGGCCTGCTCTCATTAGCCTCATGCAAAGCTGACCTTGACATTTGGCACGACTTCTGCAGTGGCTCATATGCTTTTAATGAAAACCATTTAAGAGAGTTTTATTACGTTGAGTGGGATTATGTGATGAATTTAGTTCTCCATATAATTCGGAGCATTTCCTCTCCTCCCCCGTGATATTTTTATTGCATTGTATAAGTTTACAAAGCTAAAAAATGAAAGCAATAAGTAAAGCACAATAGCATCCGTATACAGGATGTTTCTTGTCTATTATTATTCCTTATTGTTTTCATTTTCAGCTTTGCAAACTTACAAAATCGATACAGGAGTACTTAACTGGGTGAATTTGAGAGAAAAGCCATGTTTTGTTTTTGCTGATTTGAAGTTTACTTTGTAGCGTTTCCATTGTATTATTTCTTTGTCGCTCCTAAATTGTGTTAAACCTTTTTTTTGTACACTGCCCAGAGGGCCGAGTTATGCAACAATGGCCGAACAGTAATAATTAGTGATGACTTCAAATGATATGGAGCATGTTGGTCCTCATTTGACCGAGTGATGCTCCTGGATTGCAGGGGCTTTTCCCCGGCCAATACTTGCTAGATGGAGGTGCCTTCTCCATGCAATGGGGTGTGTGCTCTGTCACTCAGCTGGGGTCCTCTTCCCCAAGGGTCAGTTGTTGTTGTTATTTATTTACGTTTCCGAGCACAATTCAAAGTGTTGGTGCTGACCTTGAAAGCCCTAAACGGCCTCGGTCCTGTATACCTGAAGGAGCGTCTCCACCCCCACCGTTCAGCCCGGACACTGAGATCCAGCGCCGAGGGCCTTCTGGCGGTTCCCTCGCTGTGAGAAGCAAAGCTACAGGGAACCAGGCAGAGGGCCTTCTCGGTGGTGGCGCCCGCCCTGTGGAACACCCTCCCATCAGAGGTCAAAGCGATAAACAACTATCTGACATTTAGAAAATACCTGAAGGCAGCCCTGTTTAGGGGAGTTTTTAATCTGTGATATTTTAATGTATTTTGATATTTGTTGGAAGCCGCCCAGAGTGGCTGGGGAGACCCGGCCAGATGGGTGGGGTACAAATAATAAATTATTATTATTATTATTATTATTATTATTATTATTATTATTATTTATTATATACTACTTGGCCTTCGCCCTAAGGTCCCAGGGTGGGTTACAGCATTAAAAAACAATATGAAAAGCAATCTAAAGCAACTTATAAAGGTAAAGGGACCCCTGACCATTAGGTCCAGACGTGGACGACTCTGGGGTTGCGGCGCTCATCTCACTTTATTGGCCGAGAGCCGGCGTACAGCTTCCAGGTCATGTGGCCAGCATGACTAAGCCGCTTCTGGAGAACCACAGCAGCGCACGGAAACGCCGTTTACCTTCCCGCCAGAGCGGTTCCTATTTATCTACTTGCACTTTGATGTGCTTTCAAACTGCTAGGTGGGCAGGAGCTGGGACCGAGCAACGGGAGCTCACCCCATCGCAGGGATTCGAACCGCCGACCTTCTGATCGGCAAGCCCTAGACTCTGTGCTTCAACCCACAGTGCCACCTGCATTACAGTCACAAAAATAAAAACATGCACCTCAGGTGCCAAAAGCCAGCGGGGAGAGGTGCATCTTCAACATCCTCCAAAAGCTGTACAATGAAGGTGCCAGGCACACCTCTCTGGGAAGGGAGTGGCATAGCTTAGGGGCATGGGTAGGCAAACCAAGGCCTGGGGGCGGATCCTGACAAATCGCCTTCTCAATCCAGCCCCTGGACGGTCCGGGAATCAGTGTGTTTTTACATGAGTAGAATGTGTCCTTTTATTTAAAATGCATCTCTGGGTTATTTGTGGGGCATAGGAATTCGTTCACTTAAAAAAAAAAAAAAAGTCCAGGCACTCACAAGGTCTGAGGGACAGTGGACTGGCCCCCTGCTGAAAAAGTTTGCTGACCCCAGGCTTAGGGCGTGGGTAGGCAAACTAAGGCCCGGGGGACAGATGTGGCCCAGTCGCCTTCTAAATCCGGCCCACGGACAGTCCAGGAATCAGCATGTTTTTACATGAGTATAATGTGTCCTTTTGTTTAAAATGCATCTCTGGGTTATTTGTGGGGCATAGGAATTCATTCACCACCACCACCACCCCCCGCAAAATATAGCCCAGCCCCCCACAAGGTCTGAGGGACAGTGGACCGGCCCCCTGCTGAAAAGGTTTGCTGACCCCTAGCTTAGGGGCTTACACAGTGAAGGCCTTTTCCTAGGCTGCCACCATCCCCAAACCTCAGTGTCAGGTTTCTCTTATCGGTTGTTCAATAGGAATGCAAAAGCCATTTGTCTTTTAAGTCCTTTTATTCAGTGCCAAACTATTTACAGTGCAGAGCTCAGCCTTATCATGTCTGCTCAGTCAGTAGCAGAATCCGGAAGTGCCTCCCTCCTGTTTTGGCGCCAACACCACAATCTCGGCAGCCTAAATTGCCTCCTTCTCCTCCTACGTGAGATATGCGCCGGAACTGACGCTTCCCCCTCCACGTGAGTCTGCTGGGTGGTGCCAGGTCTCCAACTATCTCTCTGGAGACCTTGCACTCCCTGGCTCCCAGCCACTAACTGCTCCTTCCCCGAGATTGGACTGCCAGTTTCACTCGAAGATGAATCTGTTCTTAAAACAGGTTGCGGCTCTCTATAAACACTCAGAGCTGGACTGGCAGGGACTGGCAGATCCCTGACACTCAGGATGGAGGAATTATCAAGAGAGCCTCCTTTGCTGATCTCAGCACCCAAGAGGGTCTGCAAGGAGGGCGGTGGTCTTTCTGCTTCACTCCTGTTATTCTGACCTTATTGGGGGCCCATGTCTGCTGCCTTCCCACTCCACTCCACCCTCCTGATTGAGCTGCTTGGATGTTTGGATTGGTGCCCCAGAAGCCGCAAATCATACTTGACTTTGCTGGAGACCAGGAACCTGATGCAGTTTTGGTACGAGCCGGCAGTACTTTTTATAAAGTTTTCTTTATGACGTACTTAAGATGATTTTTTCTTCCACCTTTCCAAAACGTTGCAAGGCAGCTCACAGCAAAAACCACAACAGCAGCAAAAACACGCACCCAGCTGTAACATTAAGGAACACTAAAAGCAACCAATACAGTTTAAAATGCAAAGCAGGCAGAGACAGCAGATAAAAGCCACTTAAAAGGTGCACTTTGAAGCTAGCATTGCAAGGAAATGAAAATCCGAAAGCGTTAGTATTGTGTTCCTGTATGTCAATTAGATAGTTTAAAATAGGGAGGATCAGAAGCAGCTGTAGAAAAAGCTAGAGGCAACAGAAGAAAATGGTTGCACAAGTGAGAATTTTGTTGTTGTTTCTCTTGTATCCAGGAAATATTTTCTAGTTTCGGAACTGCTTGGGATGCCTCCTTGTTCACCACCCAAGCAGACCAACAGGGTATCCTGTGCCTGGGATGAGGACTTTGCACATGGAGATGGGCATCTAAGAACCTAAGCAGAGGCTGCTGGATCAGGCCAGTGGCCCATCTAATCCAGCACCCTGTTCTCACAGAGGAGGCCAACCGGGTGCCTCTTCTGGGAAACCTGCAAACAGGATTCGAGCACGTGAGCCCTCACTCCCCTCCTGCAGTTTTACAATCTGTACATTTTGTATACGTCAACTGATACACACACAAAGCCTCGGGTTCATTATATTCAGGATTGTTAGACCAGGGGTCAGCAAACTTTTTCAGCAGGGGGCCGGTCCACTGTCCCTCAGACCTTGGGGGCAGACGGGCGGACTATATTTTGAAAAATAAAGAAATGAACAAATTCCTATGCCCCACAAATAACCCAGAGATGCATTTTAAATAAAAGGACACATTCTACTCATGTAAAAACAAGCTGATTCCCGGACCGTCCGTGGGCTGGATCGAGAAGGCGATTGGGCCGGATCCGGCCCCCAGACCTTAGGCATGACACATTTTTTTGGGGGGGGTGCTTCCTCAGGGACACCACAGGGTGATGTAGTGGTTAGAGTGTCTAGGGCCTGTGAGACCATGGTTCAAATCCCCACTGAGCCCTGAACGTTACTGGGTGATCTTGGGCCTCTCACTGCCTCTCCGTCTAACCTACCTCGCAGGGTTGTTGGGATTAAATGGAGAGGAGGAAAACCACGTACGCCACCTCAAGCTCCTTGGAGGAGAGGCGGGGTAAAAATGCAATAAAGAAATAATGTAGCCTATAGGAAGGAGTATAAAAAGGTAAAGGTACCCCTGACCATTACGTCCAGTCGCGGACAACTCTGGGGTTGCGCGCTCATCTTGCTTTACTGGCCGAGGGAGCCAGCGTACAGCTTCTGGGTCGTGTGGGCAGCATGACTAAGCCGCTTCTGGCGAACCAGAGCAGCACATGGAAACGCCGTTTACCTTCCCGCCGGAGCGGTACCTATTTATCTACTTGCACTTTGACGTGCTTTCGAACTGCTAGGTGGGCAGGAGCTGGGACCGAGCAACGGGAGCTCACCCCGTCGCAGGGATTCGAACTGCCGACCTTCTGATCTGCAATCCCTAGGCTCAGTGGTTTAGACCACAAAGCCACCCGCGTCCCAGGAAGGGGTATAGTGAGCACAAAATGCAATGAAGTATAATGCTACTTTTCTCATTCCAAAGGAAAGCCACTTAAAAATTACGAAGTCGCTTCTCACATATATGGAAAGTCACTAAAGGAACTAAAAATGTATAGGCCTATATCAAGAAAAATGCAAACCAAATAAAAAAGAGGACACCTTAAAAAAAGAGGTTTTTTGGGGTGGGAGGTGTCTGTCAGTGGTACTATTTATTCTCTGTCTGCTATCGTTGGCTACTAGCCACAATGGCTGTACTCTGTCTCCACAGTCAGAGGCAGCAATTTCCCCCCCCCTTCCAGTAGCACCTTAGAGACCAACTAAGTTTGTTCTTGGTATGAGCTTTCGTGTGCATGCACACTTCTTCAGATGTACTGAAACAGAAGTCACCGGACCCTTATATATAGTGAGAGGGTGGGGAGGGGTATTACTCAGAAGGGTGGTGGGAATGGGTGATAGGCTGATAGGTGAGGTAAACAACCTATTGACGACTGTTAATGACTTCAATCGGTCTGGCAGGAAAAAGCAAGGGGTGAGATGGCTAAAAAAAGCTTTGTCATGTATAATGAGATAAGAATCCAATGTCTCTATTCAAACCAGTTCTCTCCATGGTTTTAAGTTTGGTAATGAGTTGCAATTCAGCAACTTCTCTTTCCAGTCTATTTCTGAAATTCCTTTGCAATAAGACAGCTACTTTGAGATCTTGTATAGAATGTCCTGGGAGATTGAAGTGTTCTCCTACTGGTTTCTCAAAACAAAATAAAAAATAAAAAAATTCCTTCCGGAAGAAGTGTGCATGCACACGAAAGCTCATACCAAGAACAAACTTAGTTGGTCTCTAAGATGCTACCGGAAGGATTTTTTTATTTTTTTATTTTGCTTTGACTCTGACAGACCAACACGGCTACCTACCTGTTACTAGTTTCTCAGTTACTGGAAACCGCAGGATGGGAGAGGGCTGCTCTTGTGCCTGGATTCCTGCTTGTGGGTTTCCGTCTGGGGCATCTGTGAGGACAGGATGCTGAGCAAGGTGGGCCACTGGCCTGATCCAGGAGACTCTACTTACGTTCTTACGTTACGCTGCCCTTGGGTTGTGTTTCAGTCTTGCATCTGTTGCTGGTTTGTGTGTGTGTGTGTGTGTGTGTGTGTGTGTGTGTGTGTGTGTGTGTGTGTGTGTTTCACAACGGCGTCTTCTGCAGGCCTCCGTTTTCTCTGGCAGTGTCTGGAGCGTGACCTTCTGCCAAGAGACCCCGAGGGAGAATGGATGGGGGCCGTGTTCTCTCAGGAAGCAGCCTGCTGCCAGAAATAGCAGTTGCCTTTCGCCCTTGCTAAGAATGTGCCAAAACTTTGAAAGCCGCCAGGGAGCCGGTCTTCCGATTCTGCGAAGAGTAAATTTCCTCAGCGGGGCTTCTGTTTCTTCCCCTGCAAGCTCTCTCATAGACTCAAACAGGGTGGATTTGTTTTAAATCAAATCGATTTCAATCACGATTTAAATCACTAGTCAGTAAGACTTGATTTAAATCCATTATTTACAGAAAGGTTCATCCTTGCTGGCATCCTCTTGATATTTACAACCAGATGAAGGTTTCATTTTTGGAATAATAAATTTTCAGAGTAGTTTTTACAGTTGTATCAAAAATTACTGATTTGGTTATACTATCAGAAATACATAGACAGATAATTATGAAATTATTGTTTATATTTGGGCAACTTTTCTGCTGTACTTTATTGGAAGGAGAAAAATAATCATTTCCTTAATAACAATTTAAACAATTTATTTAACTAAAACAATAACATATGTATCCATGTTTGTTAACCAATGTCGTTAAATGATTTTTTAAAAATAAAACTTAGACTGAGTTTTAGCACACATGAAAAACTTTAAACAAATCCTTATTTCCTGATGAATAGCCTTTGGACTGTAATGTAACTTAAATAGAAAACTATCTTTAGAAAGATTTTTCCTCCAAAAGCATTTTATTTTAAAAATCCAATTTAAATAAAAATATATATCTGATTTTTTTGATATATTTTTTTAATCATTGATTTTTATCCACCCTGGACTCAAACGGTTGTCCAACCCCCTACAACGCAGGCGTCACAGCCAAGGCATCCCTGATATCTTTTGATGCTTTCCTTCCTCTGCAGATGGAAGAACTGGTGGGTGAGAGGTATCCTGACTCTGGCGATGATCGTCTTTTTCTTCATCATCATCTACCTGGGGCCCATGGTCTTGATGATGATCGTAAGTCTTTGCGGTCTTTCTGGAATCTGGTCTTTTCCCGATGGAGGCCTGGGGGTTCGGGAATGGCCTCCTCTTGCCGGAAGGCAGGGCTGGATCCCGCCTCCTCGTGGGGAGATAAGTCCACAAGCAGAGAGCCATCCATTGAGCTCCTTGGAGAAGAGCGTGGGATATAAATGCAAAAAATAAATGAAAGAATGCTTCTTGTTATCTACAATTGGCCTGGAAATCTATCAAAACTCATGCCCCCCCCGGCTGTCTCTCTCTCTGTCTGCAAAAGCATATTTATTTATTTTTAAAATATTTTATTTTAAAAATAAATATTTATTTAAAATAAATTTAACAGAACAAGTTAGTGCCTGAAAATTTAAAAGAAGTGGATAAATTGCTTTACCTATATGCAACAGTGGCCGCAAGGCTGCTTATTGCGAAAAACTGGAAAAGTGTTGTGATTCCGACAAAAATAGAATGGCTCATCAAATTTATAGAATATCATAATTTGACTAAAATGATGGGGAATATTGGAGGGGTATCAAAAGATAAGATGAAGAAGGAATGGAAGGCCTTTAAGGGATATATACAAAAGTACTGTAGTTCATAGTAAAAATTATAGTTTATATATCACAAGGGGAATGAATAATATTATGAAAAGAATGGATATATTAAGAAAAATTAAATGACACAGTAGAAAAGGATAACATAATACCAATAAGATCGCATTTAGGTGAGGGAAGTAGGGAGGAAGGAAGGGAGGAGGAAGAGGGGGGGAGATATATGTAAGATAAGAAGAGACTTTATTGATTAAAACAGCACAGGGTGTTTTATTTGTTTATTTGGTTATATGTATGTTTTTTCTCTGCAATTATCTTTTAATGTGGTTTTCAATAAAGTTAATAAATTTAAAAGAAAAAGAAATGTGAGACCCCAACGTCGACTGCTGTCTGTCTCTCTCTCCCTCAGGTGATGTGTGTACAGATCAAGTGCTTCCAGGAGATCATCAGCATCGGTTACAACGTTTATCACTCCTACGAGCTGCCCTGGTTCAGAACCCTAAGTTGGTAAGTGGAATCAGAGTTTGGGCTACCTGAGTAAGCTCTAGAAGTCTGGTTTCCTTTTTCCACGAGGGCTTCTGTCAGGTTCTGTTATCGGTTGCTCAATAGTAACACCAAGCCGTCTTGCCTTTAAGTCTCTTTATTTCAGTGCAAAGCTATTTACAGTGCAGAGTTCAGTTTATCATGTCTGCTCAATCACTAGCAGAATCCGGAAGTGCCTCCCTCCTGTTTTGGCGCCAACACCAAAGCCTCGGCATCCTAAATTGCCGCCTTCTCCTATGTGAGATATGCGCCGGAACTGATGCCTCCCCCTCCGAGCGAGTCTGCTGGGTGGTGCCAGGTCTCTCAGCAACTCCCTGGACACCTGGCACTCCCTGGCTCCCAGCCACTAACTGCTCCCCCCCCCCCGAAGAGGGGCTGCCAGATTCACTCGAAGATGAATCTGTCGTTAACACAGGCTGCGGGTCCCTGTATGCACTCAGAGCTGGACTGGCAGGGGTGGGCAGATCCCTGACAGTTTCTCTGTGCAGCTCTATTCTTCTAAACAGCTCAAGGTGGCTGTTGTTGTTGTTGTTGTTAACAATTCCCTTTATAACTGTTAATTTATGACTGTTACCCAACAGTGCAGGGCAGTACATCATACCATATAGAAAGCAAACAATAAGAAAACGGAACCAATATAAATCAAGGCTCCTGTGTTTCCCAAGCTGGCATGAATGGTAAATGTTGAGCATCTAAGTCTGAAACACAGGAAATAAAACCCCACCAGATGGCATAAAAGCCTTCTGGACCCTCTACCCCCCTGGAGACACACAGTTCATGTATTATATTTTCCTCACTGGCCAAAGCCCGTAAGTTATTATGCCACAAAGCTAAATGCAGATTTTTCAGGGTTTTCCATTGCTGGGCTACTGAAATCCTGGCTGCAGTCCACATCCGTGCCACCAGCTGGTGCTGCAAACGTGGGTGGGCCACCCCCAAGCAACTCACTTTTCATTGGCTCCACCCGCTGCCACTCCTTTCCCCAGCCACTGCTTTCTCTCTCGACCATTCTTTGTGCAGAGTGTCTCATTCCAACGGCTGGTGAGAGTTCCATGTCTAGCAAATGTCTAGCTGGTCTCTCAGCTGCCTTCACCTCAAGCCTGGAGGTTGGCTGAGCCAGGTGGTTCATACCCTTAATTCCTAAAGGTGTGTGGGGAGGGGAGTCTTGCAATCCTTTCCCAAAAAAGCTGAACAGCTATGGTCAAGCCCCCCTCCCCAAAGAAAGCTTAACTACTCTTGCCAACCATTCCTAAAAAAAGCTCCACAATTCTGGTCTCCCCCCCTAAAAAAAAACCTCAACAACTATGGGCAATGACAATGGGTAGATCACTGCCAGTTTTATTATACTTGGAGTAGATCATTCGCTAGAGAGTTGGACGTGCCTGACCTAGACAACTTTCTGGTGTTTTGATTTGTGATTCGATTTGTAGCTTGATCAGCTCATTCAACCGGTTGAAGAAGAATTTCCAAATTTGGTTGAAGTATTTCTCATGACAGAAGCCTTAGGAACCTCTCTGAAAAAGATGACGTATCTCCTTTCAGGTACTTCCTGCTCTGTGTGAACTACTTCTTTTATGGGGAGACTGTGACGGATTATTTCTTCACTTTGGTCCAGAGGGAGGAGCCCTTGAGGATCCTTAGCAAATATCACCGCTTCATTTCCTTTGCCCTCTACTTGACAGGTAAGCAGGACTCTGCTCTCCTATTCGGGACTTAATGGCACTTGGAGTGGATTCTTCAAGGATTCCTGGAGCCAGGAGGCAATATGGAGACACGGTGTCCGTTTCTCATTGGGCGCCATGTTTTGATAGAAGCAGAGTCTGGTCCAATCGCCCACTAAGCCCTCTGATTGGCCAGGATGTACTGAAGGGGAGGAACACCAGGTTCTCATTTAATTAATTTCTCTGTTTCTGCAGGCTTCTGCATGTTTGTTCTGAGCCTCGTCAAAAAGCATTATCGACTCCAATTCTACATGGTAAGAGAGATTTTCTCTTTTCAGAGTTAATAGCTTGTGAAGGGAGAGAGAGAGACAGAGAGAGAGAGAGAGAGAGAGAGAGAGAGAGAGATGAAAAGGAACAGGCTGTTCTTGACTACCAGATGTTTTGACTACAACTCCCATCAGCCCCAGAGGGACCCAGGTGGCGCTGTGGGTTAAACCACAGAGCCTAGGGCTTGCTGATCAGAAGGTCGGCGGTTCGAATCCCCGTGACAGGGTGAGCTCCCGTTGCTCGGTCCCAGCTCCTGCCAACCTAGCAGTTCGAAAGCACGTCAAAGTGCAAGTAGATAAATAGGTACCGCTCCGGCGGGAAGGTAAACGGCGTTTCCGTGTGCTGCTCTGGTTCGCCAGAAGCAGCTTAGTCATGCTGGCCACATGACGCGGAAGCTGTATGCCGGCTCCCTTGGCCAATAAAGCGAGATGAGCGCCGCAACCCCAGAGTCAGACACGACTGGACCTAATGGTCAGGGGTCCCTTTACCTTTTTACCCATCAGCCCCTACCAGCGTGGCCATTGGAGGGTACCAGCTTGAAGAAAGCTTTTCTTCTTCTTTTGCATTCCTTAAAACACTTGACGTATTTCCTTTGTGTGTGTGAACAACGGATTGAAGAATGGGGAGGCCCACAACTCCTGCCAGTCGTAAAAGTTTATTTTGCAATTGCCTAAATCCTGAAAATGCATGATAATACACAAATGGATTAAGCAAGAGCCGGTGTGGTGTAGTGGTTAAGAGCGGTAGACTCGTAATCTGGGGAACCGGGTTCGCGTCTCCGCTCCTCCACATGCAGCTGCTGGGTGACCTTGGGCTAGTCACACTTCTCTGAAGTCTCTCAGCCCCACTCACCTCACAGAGTGTTTGTTGTGGGGGAGGAAGGGAAAGGAGAATGTGAGCCGCTTTGAGACTCCTTCGGGTAGTGATAAAGCGGGATATCAAATCCAAACTCTTCTTCTTCTTCTTCATTGCACATGCGTTTCCAGGTAAACTCAAGCTTGGAGCTGATGATGATGATGATGATGATGATGATAATAATAATAATAATAATAATAATTTTTTATTTATACCCCGGCCTTTCCCAGCCAAGACCGGGCTCAGAGCGGCTAACACCAATAAAATCACAACAAAACACACAAAACAATCAATTAAAATGCAGGTTAAAATATGATTTAAAGTTTAAAATGCAGCCTCATTTTTAAGTAGCCCACCAATCAAACCATAAAGGAATGAAACATCAAGGTTAAACTGAAACCAACCCAAATGCCAGGCAGAACAGCTCCATCTTGCAGGCCCTGCGGAAAGATGCCAAATCCCGCAGGGCCCTGGTCTCTTGTGACAGACCGTTACACCAAGTTGGGGCCAGTACTGAGAAGGCCCTGGCCCTAGTTGAGGCCAGCCTAGCATCCTTGTGGCTCGGGACCTCCAAAATGTTATTATTTGAGGACCTTAAGGTCCTACACCTTAAGTGCCCCAGTGCCCAGATTATGAATGTAGTCCATGCCTTGGTAAGTTCAGGGCTGGATTACTGCAAAGTGCTCTACGTGGGGCTTCCCTTGGGTCTGGTTTGAAAGCTCCAGGTGGTGCAGAATGCAGCGGCCAGGATGCTGATCGCAGCTTCTGGCTAATAACATGTGGGACCCAGGTTGAAGCATCTGCGCTGGCTGCCCATCTACTACTGAGCCAGGTTCACAGGCCTTGTATTAACCTACAAAGCCCGTAACAACTTAGGCCCAGAGTACCTCAGGAACCCTCTGCACCCTCAAATCCCAGCTTGATCACCAAGATCATCGCTGGTCATTCCCTGAGTTGGTGAGGCTCATTTGACAACAGCAAGGAACTGAGCCCTTAGTCCTGTGGAACTCTCTGCCACTAGAGATACAGCAGGCGCCTCCTGTGCCAACTTTTGAACGCCCGCAGAAAACTCTTCTATTCTGCCAGGCCTTTGTAGGCCATTAAAGAATAAATCATTCTGCAATGGGCTAATTGGTGTCTGTTTTAAACTTTGAAATGAATTTTATTAAACAGTTTTGTGCTTTTAATTGCTGTACAGTGGCACCTCGGTTTAAGAACAGTCCGGTTTAAGAACGATTTGGTTTACAAACTCTGCAAAACCGGAAATAGTGTCTTGGTTTGAGAACTTTTACCTCGGTCTAAGAGCAGAATCTGAATGGTGGAAGGGCACCGGCGGCAGGAGGCCTCATTAGCAAAAGCGCGCCTCGGTTTAAGAACGGTTTTGGACTTCCGGAACGGATAAAGTTCGTAAACCGAGGTACCACTGTAAACTATTTTGATTTTTTTTTAATGCCACAGAGGCACACACACACGTTTTTATAAATAGATTAATAATACACAATGTACAAGGTTGTGAAGGGGCAGCAAAGGTTCCCACTTCTGTAAGCTATTTCTGTGGTTTTGGCCAGGCCAGGCCTTCAGCACCACCAGCTGCCAACCCCCTAGCAAAACCAAAGGCTCAGGCCATGGCTGTGGGCAGCTAAAGAGAGGAAGGGGCTATGGAGTCCTTTGCCCGTGCCTCAGGTTGCGTGGGACGATTCAGCGGGCAGAGCCAACGTTGCTCCGGGGGTGGCCCCCCAGACGTTGCTGGACTCCAGGGTGGATTTGATTTAAATCAAATTGATTTAAATCACGATTTAAATCACTAGTCAGTAAGACTTGATTTAAATCACTAGTCAGTAAGACTTGATTTAAATATTTTTTTTACAGAAAGACTCATTCTTGCTGGCATAATCTTAATATTTACAACCATATGAAGGTTTCATTTTTGGAATAATAAATTTTCAGAGTAGTTTTTACAGTTGTATCAAAAATTACTGATTTGGTTATACTACTAGAAATACATAGACAGATAATTATGAAATTATGGTGAGGTTTAATAAGTTAACTGTTTATATTTGGACAACTTTTCTGCTGTACTTTATTGGAAGGAGAAAAATAATCATTTCCTTAATAACCATTAAACAATTTATTTAGCTAAAACAATAAGAAGAAGAAGAGTTTGGATTTGATATCCCGCTTTATCACTACCCGAAGGAGTCTCAAAGCGGCTCACATTCTCCTTTCCCTTCCTCCCCCACAACAAACACTCTGTGAGGTGAGTGGGGCTGAGAGACTTCAGAGAAGTGTGACTAGCCCAAGGTCACCCAGCAGCTGCATGTGGAGGAGCGGAGACGCGAACCCGGTTCCTCAGATTACGTGTCTACTGCTCTTAACCACTACACCACACTGGCTCTCAATAACATGATAGCATATGTATCCATGTTTGTTAACTGATGTGGTTAAGCATTTTTTTTAAAAAAAACCTTAAGACTGAGTTTTAGCACACTTGATAAACTTAAAACAAATCCTTATTTCCTGATGAATAGCCTTTGGACTACAATGTAACTTAAATAGAATACTATATTTGGAAATATTTTTCCTCCAAAAGCATTTTATTTTAAAAATCCGATTTAAATCAATGAAAATCCGATTTTTTTTTTTAAATCGTTGATTTTTATCCACCCTGTTGGACTCCAACTCCCATCATCCCTGATCACTGGCCGTGCTGGCTGGGGATGATGGGGGGGGGGGTCCAACGAGATCTCTGGACCTCACCTTTGCTCAGTTCAGAACGATGCCTCTCAACAGCTGATTTTAATAATAATAATAATAATAATAATAATAATAATAATAATAATAATAATAATAATTTATTATTTGTACCCTGCCCATCTGGCTGGGTCTCCCCAGCCACTCTGGGTGGCTTCCAGCAAATATTAAAATCCATTAACATGTTACAGATTAAAAACTTCCCTAAACAGGGCTGCCTTGAGGTATTTTCTGAATGTCAGATAGTTGTTTATTTCTTTGACCTCTGCTGGGAGGGCGTTCCACAGGGCGGGCGCCACTACTGAGAAGGCCCTCTGCCTGGTTCCCTGTAGCTTTGCTTCTGGCAGTGAGGGAACCGCCAGAAGGCCCTTGGCGCTGGATCTCAGTGTCCGGGCTGAACGGTGGGGGTGGAGACGCTCCTTCAGGTATACAGGACCGAGGCTGTTTAGGGCTTTGAATTGAATTGCTAAGGATGCAGAAATATCTGGATCTGGTCTGCATGGGAGAACGAATGGTGGGTGGACCTTTGGTTTTTTGTTTTGTTTGCAAGGAAGGCATGGACAGCGGGAACTCCTGGGAAGCGATGAGCAGTTTTTGAAGGGGCTCCCTCGATTCCAGACTAGAGACAAGCAGCTGTGTGTGTGTGTGTGTGTGTGTGATTTTTGCTAATGCTGTGCCTATCATAGTGGAATGTGGGGTGGCAAATTCCCCCCCCCTCTCTCTAATCAGCATTTTGGTGTGTGTTTTTGAGAAATGTTGTTTTTTCTGCCCCCTGCAAACTGGATTGCATGATGTTCTTTCTTTCCAGTTTGGCTGGACCCATGTGACGTTGCTAATAGTTGTCACCCAGTCCCACCTCATCATTCACAACCTGTTTGAAGGAATGATCTGGTGAGTTGGTGCTGCTTACTGACTTTCTGCTGTGTAGCGCAGGCCGCCGGGCTGCCTTGAATCAGGGCAAAGAACATGGCATGGGGGACAGGCCTCTTGCATGGGGCTTCCCTAGTGGGAGCAGGAATCATGGGGCTTCCCTAGTGGGAGCTGGCTCATGCCCCCTCTACCCACTGCTCCACCTGCTGGGTTGGCATGATGAGATCTGGGGGGAGTTTTCCTGGCAGAAAGGAGGAATCCCAGTCTGCTTTGCTGTGCATGCATGTGCTCTTTCTAAATGTGGAGGCAGCCACTCAGTGGGCCTTGCACAGGAACTGCTCTCTGCTCAGCAAAAAAGCAGGTACGCTTTGGGCATTTTCCTGCATGAGGCTTAAAGTTCAGCTCTTGCTTCCATCTGATTCGTAAGGTTCTGAATTAGTAGCGCACGAGAGGCCCAGAGGCGACTTAAGCTTCTTGTCTGAAAATGCCCTTGCAACCTGAATGGTGTGGTCTCCATCATTTCTGCCCACCTACTCTTTTAGGGGAGTGCAACCCCATCCAGGGCAGGCTGCCTACTCCGTTCCCTAACAAATTGCCAGCTGGGTGGCCTAAATGATGCCCTCAGCAGTTTGAAAAACTGCAAGACCCTCTTGGGGGGGGCACTGTCTGCTACTCCAACTCAGTCCAACTAAGAGAGGCCCAAATAGCAATGAGTGCCATCACCTAATGTGAGACCTGGTCCATGTGCCCCATCTTCTCCAGGTCACCTTCTGGGATAATTCAGCCTAGCAGGAATCCCCACCCCTCACCCCAAATACATCCATTGGCTAACCGGTCCTAACGGCTATCTCAGAGTGAAACACTCACAGTTGGAGGGAGATCACTCTCTTTTTTTATAATAGTTTTATTCATTTTATCATATAAAACAAAACAAGCACATAAACTACAAAAGAAAAACATAACATAAACATATAAACACAACAAAAAAGCAAATCATTTTTCACCTATTTTCCTTAACATCTTGTTGGGACTTCCCCCTATCCTCCCTTCCTGGTTTCACATCTAACTCTTCTTTTCAGGCAAGTTCATCTTCAAATTTAACCTTTTATCTAACCTTTTATTATCCATTTATTCATTTAATAATTATGTTACCCTTTTTTTTAACCTCGAAGATATTTTTCAGTCCCAATTTTAATCCGGTAAACTCTAGTTTATACCCTAGATTTTCAAATACTTTCCATATTACAATATTTTTTTAAATACATTTTAAATTTCTTCCAATCTTCTTGCACCACATCCTCCCTCTGTTCACTCAGTCTTGCTGTCAGTTCGTCGAGTTCCATAAAGTCAATCATCTTCATTTGGGAGGGAGATCACTCTCATTTTGCCAGGTGCCATAACAATTAATAACCATTCAAACCATGCCAGCATGAAATGATAACACAGCAAGGTTCCCACAACCAGTGTCTTTTCAGCTGGCTCTCATTTTTGCATAAATTGTAATTTCATTTGTCCAGAGGATAAGGATTCCTTTGGCACTTACCAAGGGAGCCACCTGTAACATGGCTATCAAAATACATTTAGCGTAGCTTGTCAATCAGCATAGCAAATGCAGCCACTGACAGGATTATCTGTTTTTATTTTTTATTTTTTGCAGAAAAACTCAGCCAGATGGGTGGGGTATAAATAATAAATTATTATTATTATTATTATTATTATTATTATTAAACCAGTATTCACACCCTTTAAGTGAAAACATGGCAACTAAAGGCCAAACTAGGCATGATATTCAGAAATGCCAACCTTAAAAAATTACATCAACTAGGAGGTTGGGAAGGCAAACTAATAAATATTGGGATTGCAGCAAACAGAGAGAATTTAACAATATCCTCCCTGCAGTAGTCCTGGAGAAAACTCTTCCCCAAAAACTAGTATTTGCAGGGGTTGGGGAGAATCCCTCTGGGCACTAGTGGGAAATTTCCTTTCACGGCAAATAGAAGCTTCCAGCTGTAGCTTTTACCATCACGTATAGTTAGTCCCTTAATGATAACTATCCAAATATTTCTCGGAACCATGATGTAAATTTTATCACAGACTGCAGAGACGTGTTTAGCACAGAAAAGCAAAATGTAGCTTTGGCAGCTAATGTCTTTGAAAACAACCGAGCGGAGGGGTGTGAAAATCCATACACTTGAATGATACTTGTGGTTTCTGAAAGCCGAAAGATCTGCTTACCAGGGTGTAAATTCTCATTTAAACTGAGGTTTGAGAGAAGCTCTGGGCTCTTAATTTGCACCAGGAGTTCTTTCTATAAAATGAAATTATGAAAGCACTATTAGGAGTGGGGGTTTTGCTGATTGAAATGCTGGTTCAAATGAACGCATCCATCCATCCATCCATCCATCAGGGGACAGGCTTCCAGAGTGCTATTTCTAAATTAGCAGTTAGAACTCCCTGCTGGCAAGAGGATCTCTAGATCTGAGCCACAGCTGTGGGCTGCTGCCCCTTGCTGCTGTCAAATGTGTTTCTCTCCAATCCAGGCAGGTCCTTTTGAGTGGTTTATCTGGGTCTTTTTTCCTTCCCCGCTATCTAGGTTTATCGTCCCAATTTCCTGCGTCATCTGCAACGACATCATGGCCTACATGTTTGGCTTCTTCTTTGGACGCACTCCGCTGATTAAGGTTGGTTCTGGTCCCGAGATGGAGGAACAGCTCTTAGGAAAAGCTGTTTTCGGCATTGGGTTCGAATGCCCGCCGGGGAGGCACCTCCTGGGTTGCACCCGGCCTGATTGTGCTGTGTGAGAGTGTGGAGTGTGTTTGGCAGGTGCACTGGAGCACAGGAATGTAGAGAGCTGCGTTATACTGCGTCAGACCATTGGTCCATCTAGCTCAGGACTGTCTGCACTGGCTGGCAGCAGCTCTCCAGGGTTTCAGTCAGGAGACTCTCCCAGCCCTCCTTTAGCCCAAGCCTTCCTAATAAGTACAAACACGCAACAGATCATTCTGCTAAATGTCTATCTTCCCCCCTCAGAGGACAAGACTATTCTAAACGCCAATTGGAATAGGATGACAGACATTATACTTTCCCTTACAAAAACCTTTCCATCTACCCAATTTATCACCATGGGTGATGCTGGGGTGGAGCCTGGGTCCTTCTGTCTGCAAGGCAGGTGTGCCACTGAGCTATGGCCCTTCCCCAACGCTTATAACTTACCGTATTTTTCGCTCCATAAGACGCACTTTTTTCCTCCTAAAAAGTAAGGGGAAATGTCTGTGGGTCTTATGGAGCGAATGTGTGGTCCCTGGAGCTGAACTGCCCAGGGGCAAAAGCAGATCGTGCTTTTTTTAAAAAAGAGAGAGAGAAGGGGGTGTTGAAAGGAAGCCCGCTGAGCAGCTACTCAGCAAACGATCGGGGAGAGAGATAAGGGAGAGAGATTCCAGCCCCGCCCCCTTGCAGAGGGAGGCTGTTTCCCCAGCGACATGTGACTGGCTGATTAGATTATCTGTCTGGAAACTGTAGAAATGGCTCCCTTTCCTGAAGCTGCAGAACTGTGAGTTAAACCCCATAAAACAGGGTTTTTTCCCTTTGCAAAGTAAGCTCAACAACTTTGAGCTGATCCTCAAAAAATGGGGCTTTTCTCCTTTGCAAAAGAAGCTGCAGAAATTTGAGCTGATCCTCAAAAAATGGGGCTTTTCTTCTTTGCAAAAGAAGCTACAGAAATTTGAGCTGATCCTCAAAAAACTGGGGCTTTCCCCCTCTAAAAACTAGGTGCATCCTATGGTCAGGTGCGCCTTATAGAGTGAAAAATACGGTAGTTTTGGGACTTCTGTTCTGTCCTGTCCGATGTGTTCATGGAGACCCTTTTAACGCTCATGCCTGTTCCTGTATCTGCAGCTCTCCCCAAAGAAGACCTGGGAAGGCTTTATTGGAGGGTTCTTTGCCACCGTGGTGTTCGGCCTGCTAGTAAGTTGCTTCTTTCCTTTTTGGTTAAGAACAAAAGTTGTGTTGGGCCTCGGAGCAAGAGGCAGTAATACCCATGAAGCAGCCTGATGGAGGTTGATGGTGGAAGTCTGGGGCCTGTTGAGGGCGATGGGCAGAGAGGCCTGCCCCACAGAGCACCATCAACTCACCAGGAAGTTCTCTGAATGGTAGCATGCTTTTGTGAATTTTACAACCACCACCTGAGGCCCTTCTCCGGGTGCTCCCTCCATGGGAGGTCCGGAGGGCGGCAACACGAGAACGGGCCTTTATAGTGGTGGCTCCTCATTTTAAACTTTAAATCGTATTTTAATCTGCATTTTAATTGATTGTGTTGTATGTTCTGTTGTGTTTTTATTGGTGTTAGCCGCTCTGAGCCCGGTCTTGGCTGGGAAGGGCGGGGTATAAATAAAATTTTTTTATTATTATTATTATTATTATTATTATTATTATTATGCTCTCCCCATGGGGGGCTACTGGCGCCAGGCAAAAACTTTCCTCTTCGACCTGACCTTTTAACTATCTATTGCAGGGGTCAGCAAGGTTTATATTGCCTGGGCCGGATTGGTCCTGAGGAGATCCCTTTGTGGGCCAGATTGCGCGTGCGCTTGAGCACGCATGCGATTTTCAGCATCTGCGCAGAAGCAATTTTCAGCGCATGCCCAGATGCGAGTCCCCACACTGTGCTGCGCTGGTTTAGCACAGTGCACGAGTGGGCAGCTCAGTTCGGGGGCAGCTCGGGGGCCGGTCAGACGACCTCCATGGGCCGCTTCCGACCCATGGGCCTTAGGTTGCTAACCCCTGATCTATTGCCTTTTTGCCTGTGTGGGATGTTTTAATGTAGGTGGTGGTTGTTTTGCTTGAGATATTGTAGTCACTTAGAGTTGCTGTGGCAAAAAAAAAAAAAAAAAGAGCGACAATTTTGATAATTTGAATCCTGACAAGACAGAAGTACTGTTTTGGGGGGACAGGGGGCGGGCGGGTGTGGAGGACTCCCTGGTCCTGAATGGGGTAATTGTGCCCCTGAAGGACCAGGTGTGCAGCCTGGGAGTCATTCTGGACTCACAGCTGTCCATGGAGGCGCAGGTTAATTCTGTGTCCAGGACAGCTGTCTACCAGCTCCATCTGGTACGCAGGCTGAGACCCTACCTGCCCGCAGACTGTCTCGCCAGAGTGGTGCATGCTCTAGTTATCTCCCGCTTGGACTGCAATGTGCTCTACGTGGGGCTACCTTTGAAGGTGACCCGGAAACTGCAATTAATCCAGAATGCGGCAGCTAGACTGGTGACTGGGAGCGGCTGCCAGGACCACATAACACCGGTCCTGAGAGATCTACATTGGTTCCCAGTACGTTTCCGAGCCCAATTCAAAGTGTTGGTGCTGACCTTTAAAGCCCTAAACAGCCTCGGTCCTGTAAACCTGAAGGAGCGTCTCCACCCCCATCATTCAGCCCGGACACTGAGATCCAGTGCCGAGGGCCTTCTGGCGGTTCCCTCACTGTGAGAAGCAAAGCTACAGGGAACCAGGCAGAGGGCCTTCTCAGTAGTGGCGCCCGCCCTGTGGAACGCCCTCCCAGCAGAGGTTAAAGGGATTAACAACTACATGACATTTAGAAAATACCTGAAGGCAGCCCTGTTTAGGGAAGTTTTTAATCTGTGATGTGTTAATGTGTTTTAATGCTTGCTGGAAGCCGCCCAGAGTGGCTGGGGAGACCCAGCCAGATGGGCGGGGTACAAATAATAAATTATTATTATTATTATTATTATTATTATTATTTATTAATTCAGTTCAGGAATCCAGAACTGAAACATCAAGTAGCTGTCCAATACAACAATAATATTTTGGCTCAGAGCCTGAAAGAAATGTAGGCAAAGCATGAGAATAATTTGCACATTTCTGTCATGTCTGGTTCCCAAGACTCCTAGCCATCCAGCTGGTTCACTTAAAATAAATATCTGAAGGGCTGCCCCATGGAAGACAGAGCCAGCTGGTTTTCTGCTGCTCCAGAGGGTGGGTCCTGGACCAGTGGATTCAAATGACAAGAAAGGAGATTCTAAATAACCTTTAAGAATATTCTGCTGGGAAGAGTGATTTGATAATGGACTAGGTTTACCAAAGGACAAATTTCAGCACTATGTGCATGTGATAATAAAACTATAGAATCCCTCCATCATATACTACTCTGTCGTCCCTTGCACATAGTTGCCCGGACCAGATTT
Source organism: Darevskia armeniaca (assembly GCA_034641395.1). Classification (NCBI taxonomy): domain Eukaryota; kingdom Metazoa; phylum Chordata; class Lepidosauria; order Squamata; family Lacertidae; genus Darevskia; species Darevskia armeniaca. Next base: position 672,842 of record JAWWNF010000734.1, on the reverse strand, counting down.
TTATTCCCTTTAATTTCAGAAAACTTTGCTGAGACCCCGGAGTCTCAGTTAATATATCTGCTACAAGACAATGACCCGTGCAGAACACTGCTCGTAGCAAGATTTTTGATTACAGTTCTTTCGTATAAAAGGAAAAACGGTTTACATTATGACTATTGATATCTCACCCTATTACCTGATTTATAGTGGAGATCTCCTGAATTAAAATGTACTGTCGCATCTATTTTAATTAAGGAATTTACATAAATCACAATCGTATATATGTATTGAATTATTTTAGCTTATTTATATATTTTTGCCTTGTTCTATTTTACTCTGTTGTATCCAGTATAGATGTACACTGTTTTGCATATGGTTTTATATTATGGGCCTCTGGCCGTAAAAATAATAAAGTAAAGAAAGATTTGATAATGGAACAGACTTCGTTGGTTGCTGGTGGACTCTCCTTCCCTGGAAGTTTTCAAACAGAGGTCAGGGATTCTCTAGCTCTGATTCCTGCTTGCAGGGGCTTGGAGACTAGATGGCCCTTGAGGGGACCTTCCAACTCTGCTGTGATTCGTACCAGAGTTCCTTGGCAGGAATTCACCTTTTGCCTCTCCCGTTTCCCTCTCCGCCCCAATCCAGCTGTCGTATGTGATGTCTGGATACAGATGCTTCGTGTGCCCCGTGGAGTTTAACAACGACAGCAACAGCTTCACTGTGGACTGTGAGCCCCCTGAGCTCTTCCAGCTGCAACAATACAACATCCCCTTGGTGCTTCAGTCTGTCATCGGCTGGGTAAGCATCCAGATCAGAGCGTTCAGGTTTGGAAAACTAAGATAAGATAAGATTTCTTTATTGTCATTGTACAAGTACAATGAAATTGGATGCCAACCCATAAAAACAACATTGGGCGGGGGGGGGGGGGAATTCAGCTACACATACATACTCATCAAAACTCTCCAAGGTCATATTATCTAGTTACAGCATTTAAGATGGTTATGGCTTTTGGATAGAAACTGTTTTTTAGCCTATTTGTTCTTGATTTAATTGTTCTATATCTCTTGCCCAAAGGCAGTGGTGTAAAAAGACTATGTCCAGGATGAGATGGCTCTTGTAATATATTTTTAACTTTTTTTTAAGGCAATGGGAACTGTATAGTGAAATAAACAGAAATCTGCTCTTATTCCCTTATGGGGTACACAAGAGCCTTTTGAGGTTCTCCATCGGAAGGAGTAAATTACAGAGGCCAACCAGAGAAAAATTGAGAAGCAAAATCTTTATTAAATCTGTTGCAACAGATTTCTTTTGTGATCTTTTTTCTTTCTCTTTGTAAAATGAAAAATGAATAAACAGAAATTGGAAAAAAAAGCAAAAACTATACACAACGGAAGTTCCCAGCAATCTGTGCTGGTATGTGAACAGACATGTAACATGTAACAATCTCACACGTCTGCAACTTAAGGTGGAATGGAAATTTCCCAGCATCTACAAGGCCCTAGTAGTTCAACCATCTAGCCATTGTGCCAAACTGTTTTACTAAAGCAGGTGTGTGCGATGATTGACGGCTACCAGCTTACACGTTCAGCAGAATCAAGCACAGCTTTCCCCAGACTGTACCAGGGCAAGTGAGGGACGGTCTGAATCTACCCTACAGAAGCGAGCTCCTTCGTTGAGAAAATGAGGACGTTTGAGAGAAATGTTCTGCCTTTGCGTTTTACTACTTGCGGACGTTGTGGGAAGGGGAGGTGGGGGGGGGAGAGGATTTGTGGGGAGCACAAATATATAGTGCTTCCTCCCCCTAGACAATTGCAGTCCAAAAATGGTACAGTCCAGTAAAAAAAAGAACAATCCTGCTGAACTTGCGGACACCCAAGGAAGCTGAATGATGGGTGATTCAGGAGAGATGAAGGAAAATGTTTCTTCATGCATCGTTAAACTAGGGAACTCCCTTCCACAGGAGGCAAATTCATGGAGGAGAGCGCTCATGCTTCTGAATGCCTGTTGCTGGATATCACAGGAGGGGGAGAGTGCTGTTGTGATGATGATGATGATGATGATGATGATGATGATAAATAAATAAATAAATAAATAAATTATTTATACCCCGCCCATCTGGCTGGGTTTCCCCAGCCACTCTGGGCGGCTTCCATCAAAATATTAAAATACAATAGTCTATTAAACATTAAAAGCTTACCTAAACAGGGCTGCCTTCAGATGTCTTCTAAAAGCCTGGTTGTTGTTTTTCTCTTTGACATCTGAAGGGAGGGCGTTCCACAGGGCGGGCGCCACCACCGAGAAGGCCCTCTGCCTGGTTCCCTGTAACCTCGCATCTCGCAGCGAGGGAACCGCCAGAAGGCCCTCGGCACTGGACCTCAGTGTCCGGGCAGAACGATGGGGGTTCTGAATCCTGTATGCCGGGTAACTGGTTGATGAGAACAGGGTGCTGGATTAGATAGGCCATGGGCCCGATTCACCAGGCTATGACTCTACGTTCTTAGAGTCAGGCTTAAGACTGCAAGTATAATAGGCAGGATTTGCTGAGTCGTTTTCCAGCTCACCTACCTGCCGGTGTGAGGTGCTGACATGACAGAGCTTCTTGAACTGACAATGACCCCCCTTCCTTTCTCCAGAAAACAGTTCGGATGTACCCCTTCCAGATCCACAGCATTGCACTCTCAACTTTCGCCTCCCTCATCGGTCCCTTCGGAGGGTTTTTTGCCAGCGGATTTAAAAGAGCTTTCAAGATCAAGGTATGGCGCAGCTGGAAAGAGAGGTAGCCTTGAAAGAGCATGGTCAGGGTGGCAGGTCTAGCGAACTCTCTTCAGTTCTAATAAAACGTTTCCTGGAATATATTTGTTATCATTAGATTTCTCTGTATCCTACCTTTTCCCCAGACCAGGACTCAAGGCAGCTTGCGCAGATTAAAACAACACAGATAAAATACAAAAAAGCTAAAAACATGCAAAATATTATTTTTAAAGTAATTAAAACTCTAATGGGATAGTTATATTATACCCCACTTTTATTATCTAGACATCAAAATGTCTTGCAGTGATAAAAATGTACAGTTTACAAAACTTTAAACAGTTTTTACTGTATTTGTAAATTTACAGGGTTTTAAATAAAATAAAATAAAATGTTTATATAAAATATAGGAGCTCGATTTCAAAAACAGAAATCCTTCTCCTTTAAGTCTGGGTTAGTAAACAAGAAGTGAAACAATTTAGATTCCATAACTTCCAGTGGGGTGTGAAGAAACTGAGGACTCTTTGTTTGGTAGGGGCTGATGGGGGTGGAAATTAGGTAAAGGTAAAGGGACCCCTGACCATTAGGTCCAGTCGTGACCGACTCTGGGGTTGCGGTGCTCATCTCGCTTTACTGGCTGAGGGAGCCGGCGTACAGCTTCCGGGTCATGTGGCCAGCATGACTAAGCCACTTCTGGCGAACCAGAGCAGCGCACGGAAACGCCGTTTACCTTCCCGCCGGAGCGGTGCCTATTTATCTACTTGCACTGTGTGCTTTCGAACTGCTAGGTTGGCAGGAGCAGGGACCGAGCAACAGGAGCTCACCCCATTGCGGGGATTTGAACCGCCGACCTTCTGATCAGCAAGCCCTAGGCTCTGTAGTTTAACCTGATGGGGGTGGAAATTAGTGATGATCTTTTCCTCCTCCCTGTTTCCTGGTGTCGTGTGAAGAGGGCAGGTGGGTTTGGATCAGGAATCCCCTCCACCTGCACATACACTCTCTACTTTTCCCTCTCAATTGCGCAGGACTTTGCCAACACCATCCCAGGGCACGGAGGCATCATGGATCGGTTCGACTGCCAGTACTTGATGGCCACCTTTGTGAATGTATACATTGCAAGCTTTATCAGGTGAGATGATGGTTTGGATTGGTTGTGGGTCGCACCATCAATCCTTGGGCTCTCTTTTTCTGAAAGTATACCTGTATGTTTATTGGCTTTTGAAAACGCAGCTATAAAATGGCAGAGATGTACAAATCATTAAAAGGAGAACAAATACGAATGGTATAATAATAATAATAATAATAATAATAATAATAATAATAATTTATTATTTGTACCCCGCCCATCTGGCTGGGTCTCCCCAGACACTCTGGGCGGCTTCCAGCAAACATTAAAATACATTAACACATCACAGATTAAAAACTTCCCTGAACAGGGCTGCCTTCAGGTGTTTTCTAAATGTCATGTACAGGTGAAACTCGAAAAATTAGAATGTCGTGGAAAGGGTCATTTCTTTCAGTAATTCAACTTAAAAGGTGAAACTAATACATGAGATAGACTCATGACATGCCAAGTGAGATATGTCAAGCCTTTGTTTGTTATAATTGTGATTATTATGGCGTACAGCTGATGAGAACCCCAACTTAACAATTTCAACTTTGGGGTTTTCATCAGCTGTACGCCATAATCATCACAATTATAACAAACAAAGGCTTGATATATCTCGCTTTGCATGCCATGAGTCTATCTCATATATTAAACTCCAGTAGCTAATGAAAACAGTTGCTTACATAAATGGACTTTTCCACTATATTCTAATTTTTCGAGTTTCACCTGTAGTTGTTGATCCTTTTAACCTCTGGTGGGAGGGCGTGCCACAGGGCAGGCGCCACTACCGAGAAGGCCCTCTGCCTGGTATGGTATCTATGGTGGCATTTGAGTGATCTTGGCGATAGACTTAGTTTGGCAGTACAATTAAGGACACAGAAAGAAAGCTGAATGTAACAGAATTAGAGTAAGAAAAGTATAACAAAGGATGTACATTTATTTTATTTATTTAGTTATTTGCATTTATTCAGTTTGTGGGGTTATTATTTGTTTTTTGTTTTATTTTTTCTTTCCTTCTTATTATGGTATGCCTTTGTAACGTGTTTTTGGAATTGGGTTGGTTTTTGTTGGTATGTGTAGCTGTATTGGTATTGGTATTTGTACTCAATTATAATGCTGTAACAATATTGTAATCAAAATATTTATGTTTGGTTGTAATAAAGGATTGAGTTTCAATAAAAAAGGGAGAACAAAAAACCACAACTGTGACTGAACGGAGTACAGAGGTTGTTTACAACATCATCGATATTGAGAAATTAATGTGGAGTGATGGGTCAGAGTGGAATCAGAACAGAAGCCATTAGTAAGAGAATTAATTGGTTGGGGAAGGGAGCAGTCAGAAACAGGTCTAGGCTAGGCAAAAGAAATATCCATCAGGAGGAAGGCAAATACCCCTCCAGAGCTATGTGTGAGTCATTGGAGGTTTATATAATACACTATTATTCCTTATAAAAGTTACAAATGACTATGTCAAAAGGGGTCTTTTTTTAGCCAAACCTCAGTTGACTCTGGGACAGTGAATAAAATATTCTGACGGTGCGAGTTCCCCCCACCCTCTCTAATAATCCTTGTGTTCTCAGTTCAGAGGAGAGGAGGGTGGAGAGAATGTGAGGCTGGGATCCAAGGGATTCCTCGCTCAGTGTCAAAGGAGAGCCTGACGGTGGCATTAAAAGGAAAACTCGCCTTTGCCATTAATCCCAGTAACAAAATTAAACAAGGCATGGGTCTACAGCAGGGTTTTCCAATCCTGGGTCTCCAGCTGTTTTTGGACTACAACTCCCATCATCCCTAGCCAGCAGTACCAGTGGATGATGGGAATTGTAGTCCAGCTGGCGACTCAAGTTTGGGAAACCCTGGTCTGTGGGAAGCCTCCCCCTCCAAATATTCCCAGCCTGGTGAGGTGACGTGATTGCCTTATTCTTTTTTTCTCGCTCCAGGGGTCCTAATCCGAGCAAGCTGATCCAGCAGCTGCTAACTCTGCGACCAGACCAGCAGCTGAACATCTTCAACACGCTAAAGGCCCACCTGGTGGACAAGGGCATGCTGGCTGGCTCTGAGGATGCGTAGGCGCCTGCGCCGTCAGGATGGGACTGAGCATGGGCAAGCCGCTCACCCCCCCCCAGAGGAAACCCTCTCCCAGCTTGCCTGATTTAGGACAATAACCAAGCCTCATGTCTCTCACTTCCTTTTCCATATAAAAGGTTTGCATTTGTGCATTTTTAAAAAGAAATGTGTCTATATCTCTGTGGCGGTGGTTTTGAGCAAACGGGGGGGGGGGGAGCTTTTAGCTGGGAAGGAACTGTGGCACGGAAGGAGGCGCTCGGCTGGTGGTTTTGGAAGGTGGTTTTACCCCTCGGATCAGCCCGGTGGTTTTTCTTATTCCCAGATGTGTATAGAAAGTCGTGCAAGACTCATTCTACGCTCAGTTTTTGTAGCGGGGAGAGGGAAGATGCAGGAAAGAGTGCCAAAAAGCGTGGGTTAAAAAAGGAAGAAGGCAGGCGTGTTGAATGTAAATAACCTGGATTATGCACCCCTGTTCCACCATCCTGGCTTCCTTATCCGTGAGACGGATCCGGTGCTGCGTATTGCTGCGTATTGGCAAACGCCCAGGTTCCTATGTCCAGTGAAATGAGCCGCTTTCCCAAATCTGCGTCCCTGTTCACCACACAGACACCCGGCAATATGGTGGTGCAAGAGACCCATCCTTAGTGCCATGTCTATAATGTTGAGTGATCTCGCCCACCCCCGGGCCAGCCAAGAAAATTGGGATCCAGGGGCACTTTGCTGACAGAAGCAGCTCGAGACCCAGGAAGACTCAAGGACAGCTGTGCCGAGTGTCCTAAGTGGCGCTTCTGCCAGCGGGTGGGGGCAAGGTCTGCCATCCTGCCCCGGAAACAGCTGCCCTTGTCTCGCTTCCATGCAGGGGAAACCCCTGCCAGCAGGAGAACCCCTGCCTCCTCTTCTAACCCAGTTTCCTGTGCAGAAATGGATGTGTGTTGCTCCCTGTCCTTGTGACGTTGCCATATTTCTTGCATTGCTGGCGGAAAAGGATGCAAGTTCACCTGCTGCTGTGCTGTTCTTGATAAGCAGGGGAGATCGGGGCATTTATCTTTACGTTCCTGGAGCAGAGCGAACCATTTGCCACAGAAACAATTTGGAAGACCATGAAGGCAAATGCATTTTTATTTTTATTTTTTAGGTTTTATTTCACAAATCCTACTGAACATTTTTTGGTGTTTTTTTCCCCTTTTTGTTTTTTAATCCTTCCTTCATTTTGGAGCAAAAGTACCTGAATAGATGGATATTGAAGCAGGACACCTGGTCTCCTGGGAACTTTTAAGGGGTCGTAAAGGAGCAGAGACTGGCCAGCCATTGCATTGCCCAGCTTATGCAGCTGTTTGAGTCCCTGCTGCTGTGAGGCTCCTGTTTATCTCCTGCCCCCTCAAACGCTCCCCCTGGAGTCCTCGTTCCCAAGGCATTGGCCCCGCTTTCAGTTGCAGAAGGCGATTCATACGACTGAAAGCTCATGCATACAAAGGCATTATCAGGACTCAGAAAGTGAGAGGGTGAAGATTCTGTTAGTTTTCCATATGAAGGCGTGTGTGTGTGTGTGTGTGTGTGTGTGTGTGTGTGTGTGTGTGTGTTTGGGGGTTTATTTGTTTTGTTTTGTTGGAAGGAGGAAATTTCAACCTCGTTGAGCCCCCATCCCAGCCTGAAGTGGTCCAGCCTTGATTCAGATTTACGTATGCTTTGAGATCTGGGCCTGAGTCACTGAGCAGCTGCCAGCTTAGGTGTGATGCCTGGGTAATACCACGCAAGTGTCTCTTGACGTGATTCCACTTCAGAGTCACCTTGCCCACCTGTGCTGTCACTTCCTCTGTGACAGGAGACTGCGTGAGGAACACTTTGCGGTAGGCTGATTAGCTTTTGGTTTTTTTAAGGTGTATTTTTGAAAGCTGCTCATTTTTTCTGTTTTGCTGCCTCTTCTGATATATTCCCTCATCCCATCTGCCCCAAACGCTCTTGGGGTTCGGAGTCCAGGCATCTGAAACCACATGGTGGGAGAAGCTTATTGAGTTGAGGGGGGGGGGTTGCAGGGAAAGATTTTTTGCCCCACTCTTCCTGTTCCCCTGCTGTCAATACGGCCCCCCTCCCCAAAGGAGACAGTCTTTTTTCCTTATCTAATGATGGCCTTTTAACCACAGCTGACCCCTAAATTGGACATGCCTGCCATTTTGATGGGTAGTTTTGGGTTTTGATGCCTAAAAAAGGGCAAGTGTGTGTGTGTGTGTGTTGTGTTTGAACTTACTCAATGTTTTCACCTTGGGGGAAGAAGGACAGAAGCAGAACAGGTATGTGGGGCAACGAGTGGCCATGCAACAGTAATTAATAAACAAAATTGGGGGAGGGGGCTCAAGGGGGTCTCTGTTTCATTGAAATGTCATTGACATTTCCTGATTCCAGCTAAATTCAGCTATTTGGCTGGTGGCCACAATCCCTTGCATCCTGCATCCCAAAGGGAACTGGAAATGAACAGTGTATCCTAGATAGATAGACACACACACACACACACATATATATATATACCGTTTCATACACAGTATACACAAACACACACAGTATACATACACACACACACACACACACACACACACACACACACACACACAGAGTATATATATATATATACCTGCAGCAGTCAACAACACTTCTAATATATAAGGCTCGTTGTGTGTACTCTGGATAGTTGTGCACTGTTCTGGGATTGCCTCTCATGTCAGTGCATTTCAGGTACTGGGTGGGTACAGTGCTGGGCGTCCCTGGTGTCCACAGATCCTTGCAAGAGCCAGTCTTGGGTAGGAGTCCAACAAAGTGCTGGCAAAGTGCTGTGTTGCAAAGGCACCACAGGAGCACCCCTGAGAACTGTTAAAGTTACCCAGAACAGGAAGGATTCACATCCTGGTTTTAGTCATTACATGACAACATTATGGACGGTTTTAAGTTCGATACCTTTTTTTTAATGGCATATTAGTTTTCTCTTTGGGGGAGTTCAAAGACGGCTGTGATCTATTCATATTAGAAAAGGGCAGCTCAGAAACAGCCGGTTCATCCGAGGGGCTGAGGTGTAAGTGGGAGAGAGTCTCTCCGGCCCAAAGGGAAGCCTGTGGGTCTTACTTCAGTTGCACACAGGTTGCAAAGGTCTGGCACCTGGTAAGGGGAGCGGCAGGCAGTTTGGTATGCAGTGGAGTTGCTTAAGGGGTAGTTAGCGGTGTGGGTGTATTTGCTGGTGAAAACCCTGAGTTGGGATGGAGTTCAGCAGAATTAAATTGGGGCGCCGTAGCTATTACTTAGAGGAGAGTATTCTAGGCCTAGTCAGGCCAAAGTGTGTCCTTTTCCATGGTTGGCTGGCCTTATCGCCTGGCACACGGCACGCGTGAGCACCAGCAAGCCAGGTGGAGCTGGAGGTGTGCAGCGTGTCACACCTGAGCCAGGTGACCTTGGCCCACCTTGGCCTTGGCCCACCTTGGCCCAATCCCAGTGGTAGCTGGGCCAGCATCCGGGGAGTCCCTGCACGCCTCTCACGGGATGGGGAAGGTGGATCCAGAGGGGTTGGGGGGGGAGGCTGGGTTTCACAGGGGTTGGAGCTGGGACCGAGTCCGGATTCTGCATTCTTTGAGGCTAAACTCAGTCAGAAGAGAGACACTGACACAAAGCAACTTGCGAGGTGGTTGTGATGCTTTGAGTGGGGAATCTGGAAGGCTGGCTGAGTGGAGTTGGGGTCAGAAGAACTGAGCAACACGGGTCAACTCCCCCCCCCTTAAAAGACCCTTTGCTTAACTGGTCCTGGTTGCTTAGCAGAAGTAGGAGATTTAATGTTTCAGGAGCTCAAAGGCTGATGTCCTCATAACTCCCCTTTGTTATATCAAAGAGGCGACCCCAGAGCATATCTTTTGGGGTGCTCTGCCACATGTATCTGAGGGGGCCTCCTTGCCCCGCTTGCTAGCAAGGGCTCCCAGAAGGAAGTGCTTCTACATTCCTTAACTGCCTCTAGACAACAGACTTCCCAAGCATCAAAGCAGACTCTTAGCCATCCCTTTCTCAGTCCCTCCCCAATTCTTTCTGCTAACAGCTCTGTATGTTTGGAGGGGTAGCTTAGGTTGACAGAAAAGTCCCGCGTTCACAATATCTAAAGCTGGCAATACAACCATTGTGCTCATCGGCATGTCTGTATCAATGAGATCTTGTGAACCCCTTTAATGTCCCTGTGACATCTTTCTCCACTCACAGACCCCCCCCCCCGTTTTTCTTCTTCTGATGGGGTTGTGCTTCTCCCCTCCACAAATCCTCTGCTTTATTTCTCTGTGCTTTTGTCGTTTACAGGAGGAATGTTGGTGGTTGGTTTCTTTTGGGGTGTTTTTTTTTTGCAGACACTTGTAGGCTTGCCTCTGTTACTTTTTGGTTCATTTGACTGTCAGAATGTGAAATATTATATAAAGGTATTTTATCCTATTTATATACGGTAATATTGTTAAATAAAAATGTATCTAAACTGTTTTGTGTGTGTGTGCGTGCAGTTATTTAGGCCAAGCAGATTGAGGTTGAATCCTGACAAGACAGAAGTACTGTTTTGGGGGAACAGGGGGCAGGCGGGTGTGGGGGATTCCCTGGTCCTGAATGGGGTAATTGTGCCCCTGAAGGACCAGGTGTGCAGCCTGGGAGTCATTTTGGACTCACAGCTGTCCATGGAGGCGCAGGTTAACTCTGTGTCCAGGGCGGCTGTCTACCAGCTCCATCTGGTACGCAGTAGAAAAACCAACAGACTGTCACGGTAACGATACAAAAGATAAAATACAGAACCGTGAACACTATAGATGAAAATTGTATTGAATCACAGACTAAACTGAAACAGTTATACAAAAAGCATACACAGGTATCTCCTCAAAGGCAAAAGCCTGTAAATTCTTCCAAGGTGCTAATTTAAGGTGCAATATATGGGTAATAGAGAGGTACAACGCCAACTCAATGATGCCTCTTACTACAGACAATTAGACGAAGATCCAACTAAACACATTAGCAGACTTATAGATGTAGTAGTACAAGAGGCTGAGATGTTAGGTCATATAGATCTCCACCTTAAAAAATACCTCATCAATCAAAATCCCAGAACCCCACTTTTCTACATCCTGCCTAAAATCCATAAATCAGGTTTTCCTCCACCCGGTAGGCCCATAGTATCAGGTTCTGGCTCACTTTTGGAGCCTCTTTCAAAATATATAGATTCCTTTCTAAATCCCTGCGTTACTCTACTACAATCTTATCTACATGACACCAGAGATTTTATTGTAAAGGTCGAAGGTTGGTATATACCAACAACAGCTATTCTTGTGACCATGGACGTTACCTCTTTATACACAAACATACCTCTAGAAGAGGCTCACTGCATAGTAGAAAATATATTTTTGGCCAGAGAAACACAGCAACCACCTACTTTCTTTTTGATGGAGTTGGTGGATCTAATTTTCGAACATAACTTTTTCAAATTTGGTAAGGATTTCTTTTTACAGACTAAGGGAGTTGCTATGGGCAGTGCATGTGCTCCAAGCATTGCCAATTTGTTTATGGGAAAAATTGAAGAAGATTTCATTTTGAATCGAGAAGCCAATCCGTTTTTTGACAAAATATTAATGTACAAGAGGTTCGTTGACGACCTGTTCTTGGTTTTTGAAACAGCGGAAAACATAACTGAGTTTTTCTCTTGGTGTAACAACACCCATTCTAGCATTAAATACACATGCCATTACCATAGCCAAGAAGTGACTTTCCTGGACACCATAGTATATCGAGATACTACTAACAAACTAGCAGTTAGAACCTTTAAAAAGCCCACCGATAAAACATCATACCTTCATTATAAATCGTTTCATCCAGAAAATTTAAAACATAACTTACCTTTTGGTCAATTTTTACGTATCAAACGTAATTCCACTTCCCCCAAGGATTACAGTAAGGATAGTCAGGTCATGGCACAAGAATTTCTTGCCAGAGGTTATCCACACGAAGTGATTAAAACGGCACAAACCAGAGCCCTGCAAAGACCTAGACATAGCCTATTTTACAAACATTCCAGGCAAGAAACTTCACCCATAACATGTGCCATTGATCACACTCCACTGTCATACTCCATCAGTAAAATAATCAAGAAACACTGGCACCTGATAAAAGAGATACCAGGTTGTTCTTCAACACCACGCATAGGTTTCCGCAGAACGAAAAATTTTAAAAGTATGCTTGTACACGCAGCATTACCAGAATTAGAATGTCGTAACCAATTGGACTTACGGGGACATTTTAAATGTGGCAAATGTGCGGCGTGCAAATTAACCAAAGAAGTGAAAGAATTCACTATACCAGGGACAAATAATACCATCCAACTGGAATCATTCACTACCTGCGACTCTAGAGGAGTTATATATGCTATACAATGTACCTGTGGTTTATGGTACATAGGAAGCACTATAAGACCGGTCAAAACGCGAATATTAGAGCATAAAAATCGCATTCAAAATAAAATCATGGAAGCACCCCTCACCTCACATTTTGTTGAGGCGAATCACAAACCCACAGATTTTCAATGGTTTGTGATTTACAAGCATAACATCCCCGAAGTTAATACAGAAGTTCTTAAAAAGAAATTATATCAGAAAGAGTCCTACTGGATATACAGATTTGGGTCCTTAGCCCCAACAGGTTTAAATCTTAATATTGATTTTAGTTCTTATCTGTAATCTGCGAGTAACCTTCTTATTTGTAACCTTAGTACACGAATGAGTCGTTCATATAAATCGGATTTTGGTGGCAATGATGATGCTTTGGCCTTTTAGAATCTTTCTAAGATTGTTAAATATATTCTTTTAAAAGGCTTTTGGAAGATTAAACATTAAGTATTGACTGTTTTCAAATGTATCTATACCTTTAAATTTCTGCATCAAGTGTATTAATGATCTGTTCCTTTAAATGTTTAAATGTTATCCTGTCTGCAAGTATTTAACTGGGAGAGTTGTTTGAGCCTGGATTAGCTTTATTAGAATGATGACTGTTTGAGTCTCTTAGAATAGCTTAGCTATGCTGAATTTACTAGTCCTGTGTGGATGGTGAGTACATAAATCTTTAACAAGCTTTTTGAATGTATTTCTATTCATATTTCTGGTAAAGTTGATGGTATGTACTGTTGTTATCAAAGATAAAGTCCATTCCTTGACGAAACTGCTGGTGAAACGGGAGTATTCGAAGCTGGCCACCCGTCGGAAGACATACCCATACGGTTGATGGACTTGGATTAATCATCTTTACACTGAAAAGATAGACTCATACGTCTGATGAACTTTGCACAACCATTTCTATTACCCATATATTGCACCTTAAATTAGCACCTTGGAAGAATTTACAGGCTTTTGCCTTTGAGGAGATACCTGTGTATGCTTTTTGTATAACTGTTTCAGTTTAGTCTGTGATTCAATACAATTTCCATCTGGTACGCAGGCTGAGACCCTACCTGCCCGCAGACTGTCTCGCCAGAGTGGTGCATGCTCTAGTTATGTCCCGCTTGGACTACTGCAATGCGCTCTACGTGGGGCTACCTTTGAAGGTGACCCGGAAACTGCAATTAATCCAGAATGCGGCAGCTAGACTGGTGACTGGGGGTGGCCGCTGGGACCACATAACACCGGTCTTGAGAGATCTACATTGGCTCCCAGTACGTTTCTGAGCACAATTCAAAGTGTTGGTGCTGACCTTTAAAGCCCTAAACGGCCTTGGTCCTGTATACCTGTATACATTAGAGCAACTTTCCATGCTCGCTACAGGAATTAGAAGTCCCATATTGATCTTATTAATGGTGCATTCATTCCCCCACCCCTATTCAATATGTTTCAAAGCTTGAAATGTTGATCATTAAACAAAAAAGGACCCAAGAGGAATTAAGCTTCTCTTAATGATAAATGGAATGAATCCTAAATCTGGAGCAAGCTCCTCTGGTTACCCTCAAGCAAAATTATCACGCCCACAACAATTGTGCATTAAAAATATTACCTCAAACACAAATGCAACTACCAGGAAATAATGGTGCAATTGCACTGCTTCCACAAGATACCCTGAAGGTAAGAAAACCAGACTCGTCAGATTGCTCATTACCAGATCAATAAGCGTTGCACAAGTCCAGTAAACCACAAGTCGTAATGCAAAGAGTTGCCTCCAGATAGATACCACCTTTTATGAAGCGTTTTCAAATACGAAGTTTTCCAGATGTAAACCTAGTCCAATCTGGGGTTGAACTAGATGACTCTCGGGATCCCAACTCTGATTCCATAAGGGCTTCTTTCTTAGAATGAATGAATTGGAGATTCCGATTTTTGAACTCAACACTGCGTCCTCTGTGATCTGTGCTTTTAATGGTAGTGCTCTGCTATCCTCCTGGAGCACATCCTGCTTAAGGGGCCTTGGACCATTATCATAGCAGTGGGCTAGGAAGGGCTGGTGGGAAAGAGGGTGCGCCGCACACACTGAACCTCCCTGCCCCCCAGCTTCACACCTCCCCAGAAGTTTTAAACAGAGCCTAGGGCTTGCTGATCAGAAGGTCGGCTGTTCGAATCCCTGCAACGGGGTGAGCTCCCGTTGCTCGGTCCCAGCTCCTGCCCACCTAGCAGTTCGAAAGCACGTCAAAGTGCAAGTAGATAAATAGGAACCGCTCCGGTGGGAAGGTAAAGGGCGTTTCCGTGCGCTGCTCTGGTTCGCCAGAAGCGGCTTAGTCATGCTGGCCACATGACCCGGAAGCTGTATGCTGGCTCTCGGCCAATAAAGCGAGTTGAGCGCCGCAACCCCAGAGTCGGACATGACTGGACCTAATGGTCAGGGGTCCCTTTACCTTTACAGTACAACCACACCTTACATGGGGGCTCGGTTCCAAGGGTTCGGCATAAACATAAAAATAGCATATACCCAAATCCTTGGAGCCACCCCACAGCTAGTGGGTCAGCAGGAGAGAGAAAGAGAGTCAATCCTCAAGCACTCCCTCAATCCCACTGCACACCAAGTGGGTCTTGCTCAGCAAGGAAGACGAGCTTAAAAACTCTTTAAAAAAAACCAATTTTATTTATTTCAAAATCACACAAAACAGGAAAAAAGAACAAAACCATACCATCATTCTATCACATTTCCCCATCTTATTTCCCTCCCCCGCCCCTCCCTCCCCACTCCCCCTCTCCCATGCGTGATCTCATTACTTCTCTGTTTTATTTTATTTCGCTATGTCGCTTATTACAATATTATAATCCTACTTTATATATTTCATCTTACTTACTTACCCCCACCCATTTCATTCCATATCTATCAAAATATCAAATCCGGAACATTGCAATATCATATAATCCTTCACTCCTTGCCATTCCTTTATGACTTCTTGGTTTGAACGTCCTCTAATGTTTGCCGTTAATTTTGCCAATTCTATCAATTCACACATTTTGGTTCTCCACTCAATTATTGTTGGAGTTTTCTCCCCTTTCCAATTTTTCGCTATTAATAATCTGGCCGCCGCTGTAGCATATAAGAATACATTTATATTATTTTTGGGGATCACATCTGTAATTACCCTATATACTCGAGTATAAGCCTAGTTTTTAGCACATTTTTTGTGCTGAAAAAGCCGCCCTCGGCTTATACTCGAGTGAGCCAGGCAGTGGCTCCTATGAAGCTTTTCCAGGTTTTTTGTGGTAAAATTGGGTGCCTCGGCTTATATTTGGGTCAGCTTATACTCGAGTATATACGGTATTCCTAATAGAAATGATTCTGGGTTTTTTTATAAATGTAATTTTGAATAATTTCTTTAGCTCCTCATAAATCTCATTCCAAAATCTACTTATAACTTTTGTATCTTATGTTTGGGAAATGTTTTTTTTCCTTTAAATTTTTCGGGGGCCCCCAAGAGAGTGGGGCCCTAAGCTATAGCTTGTTTAGCTTATACGTAAATCCGGCACTGCCCTCCCCCAAGCACATGAGTGATGTACAGGCTGCAGCCCCCACTTCCTCAAATGCGCTAACACAGCAGCACCCATGCAGCTCCACGAACCAAGCCTGCAAACTGTTTCAGGGTGTGTTCATGTGCCGGTCTCACTACATGTTTGCCCATTAATAGGGAGCTAAATGCAGCTAGAGCTTAGGGGTGCTCTCCAAAGTCCTTGGAGGGGTGGTGTGTGTGTGTGCAGGTTGGAAATAAACTGATATTTGCATTGCACCTGGAAATTGAAGAGACTTAACTGGAAAATCAAAAAAAGAGAAGTCCTCCTTTGGGTTTCTCGCAGAAGATCACAGGAAGTTGTTGGCAAACCAACGTCAACCGAGCCTTTTTTTCTTCTTTCAAGTAAGCCCAGAAGGAAATTAATTAAATATATATATGTAGCACGCGCGCACAATCTGTGGAGGGGATTCAGACCCGCAGCTCAGACACAGTTGCGCAGACCTCCCCGCTACTGGAATCGGGATGTCTCTCAAACTGCCACGCAATTGGGATTTCAACCTGAAGATGGACATGTCTAAAATAGGTACGGCTGCTTTTTCTTGACTCCATTTCTAGCCCACAGCATAGATGGCCCTCCCTCATTTTGTCCTCTCAACGGCCCTGCGAGGGAGGCTAGGCGGAGACGGAATGACTGGCCCAAGGTCACCCAATGAGCTTCCTGGCTGAATGGGGGTTTGAACCCAGATTTCTCTGGCCCTTGTCCAACGCTCTTACTGCTCTTGTTTCCTTAATCTCTTGCGTGTGTCGAGGGCTGCTTGGGTTTCTTGAGAACTTGGAAGTGAAGCTCCCCCTTTTAGCCAAAGGCAGACTTCCTCTGCTGTCACAAGCCTCTCCACAGCATTTCCCCCCAGGCCGTTTTAGGCCCAGAGGTAACGTCTACAAAAAGATGTCCAGATTAGCTTGCCTTCTTATCTCAGACATGTTGCTTTTCCTTTCTATGCATCTTTTGATCTGATACAGTGTCCGTGTTGAGGGGATGAAGTTTCTATGCTCTGAAGTCCTATTCTGTCCTCCTCTGAGCTCTCTCCCCCCCCATCTTTGCCACTCAATGCTCGACTACCCTGTTTCCGCTATTTTAAGACGTAGTCATAAAATAAGCCATAGCAGGATTTTTTCGCATTTGCGAAATATAAGCCGTACCTTGAAAATAAGCCATAGTGATAGGCGCATTTCTGGAGGGTGCCAAGGAAAAGGCGGGGCTGGGCGTCCAGTCCCGCCACCAAAACCAGTCAGCCCCAGAAGCAGCGCTCAAGAACTCTGCAGAGCAGGGCGCACGGGAAGGGGCAGCGGGTGCGACAAAGGCACTCTGAAGGTCTGTTCACCCATGCGCTCGCCCAACTCTGCTTGGCGCAGAGCGCACGGGGCGGCCGCCGTGGCAGAGAGGGAAGGCGGCACGGGCTTTCCCTGCTCGCCGCCACGACGAAATGCCCCGCGCGTTGCCCAAGAGGCCCCTTGGAAAACAAGGCTTCTGTCAAGTTTCAAGGAGGGAAGGCGGCGGAGGAGGAGCAGGAGAGAGTGCCCAGCGAAAGCGGGTCTCTCTGGTGCCCGTATCCTCAAAGCTCAGCTTGGATTCTCCCCCCGCTGCCAGCAAGCAAAGAAAGAGCTCCGCGCCCGTCCCGTCCTTCGCAGCCCCAGAACTCGAGCGCGGCCTTGCCAACGTGTGCTTACACGCCAGTAGTGGTTAAGAGAAGTAGACTCGTAATCTGGGGAACCGGGTTCGCTTCCCCGCTCCTCCACATGCAGCTGCTGGGTGACCTTGGGCTAGTCACACTTCTCTGAAGTCTCTCAGCCCCACTCACCTCACAGAGTGTTTGTTGTGGGGGAGGAAGGGAAAGGAGAATGTTAGGCGCTTTGAGACTCCTTCGGGTAGTGATAAAGCGGGATATCAAATCCAAACTCTTCTTCTTCTTCTTACATAATAAAAATAAGACATCCCCTCAAAATAAGCCATAGTGCTTTTTCTTGAGGAAAAAAAATATAAGACGGTGTCTTAAAATAGGGGAAACATGGGTACATCATGTCATTATTCCTCAGTTGCACCTGTCTTTCTGGCCACCTCACAGCTTCTGAACAGAGGGAGCAAATGTTTGTCCCCAGGGCCTCTGTGAATATACGGACCCCAGGCAGAAGGAATAACCGCAGCAGTTCTGCAAGGGAAACATATTTGCATGTCTCTTGGTATCACTTGAATAAGCCCCTAAGGGAAGGGAGATGATCTTGCAGCAGAAAGGTCCTAAAGGACATACTTTTCTCTCCTGCTGCTCCCTGGTATGTCTCTCTCACACACAGGTGGGGCTCTAGGTCCTCATAATCAGGGTGTGAAAGCAGCACCCCCATCTCCCATCTGTCCTCAGAGCCTGACACTCTCAGATCTGCTGCTTCTGTGAGTTGAAAAGCAGGACCTGCTGCAACTGTAGCCATGGCGCATATTGGGGGGGGACAGCACCCCTGTCCAGAACAAGGCTGGTGTCCTGCGCTCTTTCCAAGGTGGAAGAAGGTGCACTGGAGCCAACTCCTAGGGGCCGAGGGAGCTTTGGTCCCCCCAATAAAATATTTGAGGGGGCTGCCCCTCCAAAGGTGATGGGCATTGCCATTCAAATGGTGTGTGTGCACCATGTCATGTGATTGGTTATGTGGGGTGGGGCTTACCTGCCCCTTCCCCCAATCTTTTATTCAAGCTGGCACCCCTGAGAGTCTGTCTTACCATTGCTACCTGCTTTGCACAAGACACGGGTGGTGCTGTGGGTTAAACCACAGAGCCTGGGGCTTGTCGATCAGAAGGTCGGCGGTTCGAATCCCCGCGACAGTGTGAGCTCCCGTTGCTCGGTCCCTGCTCCTGCCAACCTAGCAGTTCGAAAGCACATCAAAGTGCAAGTAGATAAATAGGTACCGCTCCGGCAGGAAAGTAAACAGCCTTTCTATGCGCTGCTCTGGTTCGCCAGAAGCGGCTTAGTCATGCTGGCCACATGACCCGGAAGCTGTACGCTGGCTCCCTCGGCCAATAAAGCGAGATGAGTGCCGCAACCCCAGAGTCGGACACGACTGGACCTAATGGTCAGGGGTCGCTTTACCTTTACCTTTTGCACATTGTGGAGCAAAACATTCTTCTGCGTTCGTGCTGTCAAACCTTCGGTTAACATGGATTTTCTGCCATTCTGTAGAAGCTTCTAAATGTGACCAAACACTTTGTTACTTGATGTGTGTTCCCCAAAGCACAGGAGATGCACAAGGGGTGCTGATATTGCAGCGGGGTGTGCAAAATGAGTAAGTCAGGCTCCTCCTCCTAATGCTGCAATCAATAAACCCACGTAAGCTGTGCTAAATCCAGGGACACTTTATTCTGAGTAATGGCACCAACCATTGTGCCATTTAGCACGTTCTCTCTGCTTCTCTTGACGCGGAAAAGGTCATCGCAAAATAAACTGAGAAAAGGTTTCACAAAATAACGGATGTTTCCAGCCAGGAGCACAACAAGCACTAAGGTTTTTTGCTGAGCGCCTTGAAAACATGAAGCATTGCTTCTTCCTGCTTGTGTTTTGAGAGCCTGCAACAGGAAGCACCCGGAAATGGCCTGCAGCCGACATTTCGTGTCTGAGCCGGGTTTTATACAGTGTGCAGAAAATGCCATCAAGGCATGTGCATGTTACATGCAGTTTCCTCTCTAATTGAAATATGAGGTGCACATTTTGCAGCTCTCTATGAGCTTCCTCGCAGGTGGTGCTGTGGGTTAAACCACAGAGCCTAGGGCTTGCTGATCAGAAAGTCGGAGGTTCGAATCCCCGCGATGGGGTGAGCTCCCGTTGCTCAGTCCCTGCTCCTGCCCACCTAGCAGTTCGAAAGCATGTCAAAGTGCAAGTAGATAAATAGGTACCACTCCTGCGGGAAGGTAAACGACGTTTCCATGCGCTGCTCTGGTTCGCCAGAAGCGGCTTAGTCATGCTGGCCACATGACCCGGAAGCTGTACGCTGGCTCTCTCGGCCAGTAAAGCGAGATGAGCGCCGCAACCCCAGAGTCATCCGCGACTGGACCTAATGGTCAGGGGTCCCTTTACCAGTACTGTTCCGAGCACAATTCAAAGTGTTGGTGCTGACCTTTAAAGCCCTAAACAGCCTCGGTCCTGTATACCTGAAGGAGCGTCTCCACCCCCACCGTTCAACCCCAGAGTCGGACACGACTGGACCTAATGGTCAGGGGTCCCTTTACCGTTTTATGAACTTGCTCTTATATCTGTAAGTTCTCCGGCTTGTATCTAAGCATCTGTTGCAAGCCTATTTTGCGTTCGTTCCCCCATTGTTTTCACTGTCAGTTCTTTTGGAATCAGCGGTGGGGTGGGATAGGGGGGCATCTGAGCAGTCCAGAAGGCAGCACACAGGTTGAGATTTCCTGCTGCACAAAGAACCACAGTTCTGAAGCAACTTGTTTGGAGACATGGACTTTGTGCAGAACCAGGGTGCTATCCTTAGACCAGCTAAGCAGCTGCTAGACAGCAGACCTCAGAGAGGCGCAGTTACTGACCTTCGAGGGGCACAGTTTTATTCAGATTACCGTATTGTTCACTCTATAAGGCGCACCTGACCATAGGACGCACCTAGTTTTTAGAGGGGAAAAGCCACAATTTTTTGAGGATCAGCTCAAAGTTGTTGAGCTTGCTTTGCAAAGGGAAAAAACCCTGTTTTATGGGGTTTAACTCACAGTTCTGCAGCTTCAGGAAAGGGAGCCATTTCTACAGTTTCCAGACAGATAATCTAATCAGCCAGTCACATGTCGCTGGGGAAACAGCCTCCCTCTGCAAGGGGGCGGGGCTGGAATCTCTCTCCCTTATCTCTCTCCCCGATGGTTTGCTGAGCAGCTGCTCAGCGGGCTTCCTTTCAACACCCCCCCTCTTTTTTTTTTTTTTAAATTAAAAAAGCAGGATATGCTTTTGCCCCTGGGCAGTTCAGCTCCAGGGACCACACATTCGCTCCATAACATGCACAGACATTTCCCCTTACTTTTTAGGAGGAAAAAAGTGTGTCTTATGGAGCGAAAAATACGGTAGTTTTTGTTATATCTTATAAATTTTGGATACTTTGCTTTTATTTTATATTTTGAAAGCTCTGACTTATAAAAAAAAAAAACTTGGAATGCTGGAAGATTCAAGAGAGATAAAAGAAAGTCTTTCCATAGCTCTACTATAGAACTTGTTCCCATAGGACCAGCCTATGGCTTTAAAAGAGGGTTAGATGAATTCGTGGAGGGGAGGGCCACTGAAGGCTCCTAGCCAGGATGGCTCTGTTCTGCCTCCACACTCAGAGGCAGCAATGCTTCTGAATACCAGTTGCTCTGAACCTCACAGGAGGGGAGAGTTGCCTTTGTGCTCGAATCCTGCTTGTGGGTTTGCAACAGACCACTGTGAAAAAAAGATGCTTGATTAGATGGGCCATTGGCATATATTTCCCACCCCACCCGCTGGGAAATAAAGTGTTTTC
This sequence comes from Darevskia armeniaca, assembly GCA_034641395.1. Taxonomy (NCBI): domain Eukaryota; kingdom Metazoa; phylum Chordata; class Lepidosauria; order Squamata; family Lacertidae; genus Darevskia; species Darevskia armeniaca. Next base: position 651,468 of record JAWWNF010000734.1, on the reverse strand, counting down.
TCCAGCAGAGGAAACAGCTTCAAACCTCTGGGAGGTTTAGATCAGAAAATGGTGGTGGCAGGCAGGGGCGTAGGAAGTGGGGGGTGGGGGGACGGGCCGCCCCAGGTCCCATCATGGAGGGGGTGACAAATTATCAAGGAACAATTAAAGCCCTACTAGGGTGGTTCATAAAAAACTTTTTTTTAAAATGCCTGCTCCAAAGGTCTTATCTTACTACACTAGGGATTATATAGCTATATATGAAATTTCATGCATATCAGTTAATATCTTGACCCTCCTCCACGAAAATAGCTGTTTACTTGGTTGTTTTCCTATGTCGTGAAGGCTGAAATTTCAATTCAGTGGAGCACTTACTGTTCCCAACCCTAACCCTGCGGAAAGCCATCTAATTAGACTTTAATTTGATTTTGATATGTTTTTAGGAGGTAATTTAATTATTGTTTGATTTTATATCAATGTTATGTATCTGATGTTAGCCGCCCTGAGCCAGACTTCGGCCGGGGAGGGTGGGATATAAATAAAAGTTTATTTTTACTTATTATTATTCCTTTGTGAGAAAATATGAAATAACGTAAAACCATTTTTGCAGGGGGGGGGGGAAATCAATGTGGGGGGAGGGGTGACAAGAAATTTTTCGCACCGGGTACCACCTGACCTTCCTACACCTCTGGTGGCAGGAGGGGAGGAGGTACCGTATTCTTCTCCGGAAGGTTTCTTTTCTTTAAAGGAAACAGTGGGAGACCTGATTATGGATCTCTGGTGCCTCGCCTTGATTGGGGCTTTATGAGACAGATCAACGAAGCTCTCGCTTAGCAAAAGCTGGGTGGCTCATCCTGTCGTCATTTGTTCTTCCTGCAGCTTTTTCAGCCAAAAGGCTGATAATGACAAAGGCAATGAACTTCAAATGATGAGGATCAAAGAAAGGAGACAATACGTTAATTCCACCTTACTTGATAGGACATAAAATGAACTCTGAGCTCACAAAAGAAACACAGAGTGAAAATGAGTCAAAGCAGGCAAAGGGGGCCTGTGTGTCTCGCTTTCGCTCTCCTGCCTCGGTTATCACAGTTGTGTGTGTGGTTGATCAAGGACTCAGCAAGCATTTGGAATGTTTGGAAACTTCACTTGCAGCTCAGGTGCCATTTCTGGACATCGGAAGCTGCCCCATATAATAATAATAATAATAATAATAATAATAATAATAATAAATTTTATTTATACCCCGACCTCCCCAATCAGTACCGGGCTCAGGGCGGCTAACAACAACAAAAATCACAATAGAATACAAAAACCAATTAGTTAAAATAAGTTAAAACCAGTTTAAAATGCCGATTCATTTGGCGCCCAAATATGGAGTCTGATCCGTGGTCCTCCCAGGCCAACCTCCCCCAGCTGCATGCCCTCCTAAAGCTTGGGACTATGACTCTTTTCAGATCCAGCATCCTAAAGTTGAGCCGGCTGGGGCTGATGGGAGTTGTAGTTCAAATCATCATCATCATAATTTTATCATTTATACCTCGCCCATCTGGCTGGGTTCCCCCAGTCACTCTGGGCAGCTTCCAGCATGGATTTTTTTTTTTAAAGAAAAGAAAGGTCCTGGCCTCCGTGGCGCACCCCGGCCCTAAGGGCGCTGTGCCCCCCGCCCTGCCCTGTTCTGTCCCCCCCAAGGCATAGCTGTCAACTTTCAGATTTGAAAATAAGGGATTTGTTCAAACTTTCGGATTTGAAAATAAGGGATTTCCCAAAATTTTCGGATTTGAAGATAAGGGATGCCGCAAGGGCGGTGCAATGGCACCAAGTAGCATCGCCACCCTGCGCTCCAGAGGCTGCGCGTGAACGGGTGAGCGAAAGAGCGAGCGCATAGACAGCAGGCAGGCTGTCTGTCTGGTTGGGCGTGAGGGTCTGGCTGCACAAGGCATGCAAGCTCCGCCCCCAGTTGGTCTCAGACTCCTTATTGGCAGCCGAGCAACGCAGCTGAGGAGCCTCCCTGGCCGGCAGGGAGGGAGAGGAGCTGTTTCCTTTGAAATCCGGGAAATTTAAGGGATATCAACAATCCGGGATAGCAGCGGGAAACGGCATTGGAATAAGGGAGTTTCCCGCCAAAAAAGGGGGGGTTGACAGCTATGGCCTAAGGGCACTGCACACCCCATGCCTATAGGTGCTGCGCATCCCATGCCATCCCTATGGGTGCCACGCCAGGTGCCCGAGAGGCTTTCTCTGTTGCTTGCTGGGCAAGGCCTGTTCAACACTCAGACTCTAGAAGGCAAGGGGATTCTCTCTTTCTCATCCTTGCACCCGCCTCACCAGTGAGAGCCAGTGTGGTGTAGAGGTTAAGAGTGGTAGACTCGTAATCTGGTGAACCGGGTTCGCGTCTCCGCTCCTCCATATGCAGCCACTGGGTGACCTTGGGCTAGTCACACTTCTTTGAAGTCTCTCAGGCCCACAGAGTGTTTGTTGTGGGGGAGGAAGGGAAAGGCGAATGTGAGCCGCTTTGAGACTCCTTCGGGTAGTGATAAAGCACTGGCTCCAGGTGGAGTACAGGATCAGGTTTAAGGTGCTGGTTTTGACCTTTAAAGCCCTATGCGGCCTAGGACCCTCGTACCTACGGGACCGCCTCTCCTGGTATGCCCCGCAGAGGACCTTAAGGTCCACAAATAACATTTTGGCGGTCCCGAGCCACAAGGTTGTTAGACTGGTCTCAACTAGGGCCAGGGTCTTTTCAGTACTGGCCCCAACTTGGTGGAACGCTCTGTCACAAGAGACCAGGGCCCTGTGGGATTTGACATCTTTCCGCAGGGCCTGCAAGACAGAGCTGTTCGGCCTGGCCTTCGGGTTGGACTCAGTCTGATGTTTTTCCCTCCCCTTATGGTTTTGATTTTGGGTGATAAATGAAGCTGCATTTAAATTTTAAATTGTATTTTAACCTGTATTTTAATTAATGGTTTTTCTTTCTTTTAAATTTTATTGTAATTTTTATTGGTGTTAGCCGCCCTGAGCCCAGTTTCGGCTGGGAAGGGCGGGGTATAAAGAAAATTTATTATTATTATTATTATATCAAATCCAAACTCTTCTTCTTCTTCTCTTCTTCTACCACGGGGGAGCTCCAAGGGTTTAGGTATACACACTTTCCATGTATACACAGAACCCTTGTTGGAACAGAACTCCTGTGTAAGGCGCGATTGCACTGTGTTGAATTCACAGCTTTTCCTTTTACCCACGACCTGATCCACAAGCCTCCAGCAGAGGGAGCTCATTAGCTAATAATGATACTTCACCTTTATGGAGTTGGAGAGGGTCTTATGCATTACCTGGTGACAACAGCCCTGTAGAGCAGATCAGGCCCCATGTTACAAGTCCTGAATCTGAGCAAGAGCCCACGTGACATGGGCAGTGAGTCTGCCTAGTTTCTGTGTCACCTCTCAGCCGCTGCAGAGTCGCACTCAAATCAGTTTCATTTCCACTTTGCACCTTCTTGCATCGCTGCTGTGTTTGTGCTGAACATTTGAATGGCCTAATTTAGCCATTGACACTTTGGGGAGGAGCCTTAGCCTGCCTGAGAGGGCTGTGGTTGTTGCCTTGGCTTCAACACCACCTCCTGTTAAGGGATTTGGGGCAGCAAAGCTGAGGAATGAATGGGCTGGATTTAGGTTTGATGAGGCCCTAAGCAACTGAAGGTAATGGGGCCCTTTATATGTCCAGCTGTCCTTTGTCAACAACAAATCGTCACTGTTTTTTGTGTTGAATATGGTAATTTCTAAAGGTAAAGGGGCCCCTGACCATTAGGTCCAGTCGTGACTTGCGGCTCTCATCTCGCTTTACTGGCCAAGGGAGCCGGTGTACAGCTTCCAGGTCATGTGGCCAGCATGACAAAGCCGCTTCTGGTGAACCAGAGCAGCGCAAGGAAATGCCGTTTACCTTCCTGCAGGAGCGGTACCTATTTATCTACTTGCACTTTGACGTGCTTTCGAACTGCTAGGTTGGCAGGAGCGGGGACCGAGCAACGGGAGCTCACCCCGTCGCGGGGATTCGAACCGCCGACCTTCTGATCGGCAAGCCCTAGGCTCTGTGGTTTAACCCACAGCGCCACCTGGGTCTTATTTATGGACTTAATAGGTGTCTAAAGCCATTTTATTTGTTTTTTATCTTATATTTTGGAAATGTACATCCAGTTTTTTTCCTTTTAATTTTTTTGGGGGGCCCCCAAGAGAGTGGGGCCCTAAGTTATAGCTTATACGTAAACCCAGCACTGCCTGGATGAAGATCCACCCCCCGTCTCCCATAGGAGGCAATCAAGATGGCTTTAAAAAGTTGTTGGCATCTGTCTGTCTCAAGAGATAGTGGAGTGCACCTCTGGGGGTAAAGTTAAACTGCTGTGTTAGATGCTACAACCAAGTGATGGCATCCTCCGGACAAATAGATGGGTTTTTCCTCCACAAGCACCCATAGCTGCTAGGTAGGAGAACAATAGCCAGAGAGAGTGTGGGTGAGCTGAGCTGGAAGAAGGCTGGCCGCTAGAGACACAGAGACATGCTAGTTCTGTGCTGAATCCAAAGCTGCAACTAATGGAGAAGAAAGATCTGTTGGGGTGTGAATGCTGTGAGCTCCAGTTTCATGCTCAGGTTGTGTGTTGCTAGCATCTGTCTGTCTCGAGAGACAATGGAGTGTGCCTCCAGGGATGAAACCAAACTGCTGCGTTAGCTGCACCGAAGTGACCTCCCTGGGGCACAAGCCATCCTGGTCTGCCCAGACGACAAGGCGCTCCTCTTGTCCTCACTGATGTGGTCCAAAGGAAAGCAGAGCAAGACGTTTGGCACTGACAGGAGTTGCTGGAAGGAGGCGTACAAGGCACCATCCAATCGTCTTAGGGACTCCACTCCGGATTTGTCTAGGGTTTACTCCTTAGCCTTTTCTTCTCCTGAAGATATCCTGCAAAGCAGTGGAGGTTGGGAGCCAGTGTGGTGTAGTGGTTAAGAGCGGTAGACTCGTAATCTGGGGAACCGGGTTCGCTTCCCCGCTCCTCCACATGCAGCTGCTGGGTGACCTTGGGCTAGTCACACTTCTCTGAAGTCTCTCAGCCCCACTCACCTCACAGAGTGTTTGTTGTGGGGGAGGAAGGGAAAGGAGAATGTGAGCCGCTTTGAGACTCCTTCGGGTAGTGATGAAGCGGGATATCAAATCCAAACTCCTCTTCTTCTTCTTCTTCTTCATCCTCTGTTTGTCCAAGAAAGAAGTAAGCAGAAACATTTGGTAATTTTCAGATTCTTCAGGACTGAATGTGTTTTAATATGTATGTTTTGTTCTCATTTTGTGTTTTTATGTTGTGAACTATCCTGTGATCTTTGCATGGAGGGCAGTATACAAATTTTAATAATAATAATAATAATAAGTTCCCAAAGTGGGCACTGGAGATATAAATGACAGGTATCGTTGGATCAAGTGATAAAGCGGGATATCACATCCAAACTCTTCTTCTTCTTCTTCTTCTTCTTCTTTGGACCAGAGTTTTCCTTCTCCTAATGGGCTTCCTTCCCAGGTTGATGAGCCCCATCTGCCCCTCACTTCCCTCCTTCAGCACATGCAGGAACCACATTCTTGACCATTGGGCCCACTCAATCCGCCAGAGCCTGTCTTCACATGTAGGTGAAGTCCCTAACTCACTGAGGGTTTGAGGCCCACTGGCTACCCTCACCTGGTTTAGTCAGCCAGTGAGAGCTGTTTCCTGGGGTGTGGCCACTGTCCCATGCGGACAGCTTTTAGGAGTCACAGGTGAGAGCTGAGTGCAGGGTGGGGAGCAAAAGTGTGCAAACTCCCCCAGAAGGAGCATTACTCCTCCCCTGACACCCCAAAAGATAACACAATAAAATTATCAATAAGAAGAATTAACAACACTAATTTCAAACATACAGTAATAGTACCACTGTATTCCGCTCTGGTCAGACCTCACCTGGAATACTGTGTCCAGTTCTGGGCACCACAGTTCAAGAAGGATACTGACAAGCTGGAACGGGTCCAGAGGAGGGCAACCAAAATGGTCAAAGGCCTGGAAACGATGCCTTATGAGGAACGGCTTAGGGAGCTGGGTATGTTTAGCCTGGAGAAGAGAAGGTTAAGGGGTGATATGATAGCCATGTTCTGCCTGTTCTCAAGGATGTAAGAAAGTTGCAAAATCCAATAAATTGTATCCACAAATTATAATCCACAGGGTTATAGCAGGTATCAAACAACCAATTGCCAAAAATTGGAAACAGTAACCACAGAAAGTAGCAGAGTTTTTTAAAATATCTTCAACCCCTGTACTGCCCGGCTCATCCACATCCAGAGGTGACAGTGGGTCTAATCCACTCGTTAATGTCTTTAAATAACTGTATATCCCTTCAGTTCCATCCCTCCTGCCAGCGTAGCTAGAGGGGGTTTTGACAGCTGTCAAATGTCAAAATTTTAAAACACACAAAAAGAGTTCCAGACGTTTATAACTAACGACTTGCTTCTAAAATTACACAGAGGGGAAAGGTGGACCTCCTTTTTTCAGCCTTTCCCGTGGCCAAATTAAAAAAGTCTAATTAGAGCGCCAAATTGTTCCTTTTACTCACGGTTCCGATGCAAGTTGAATCAGTTCTTTGAAAGGAGGCAGAATTGCTACTTCTGTTAAAAGTGAAACTAACATTGTAGACCAGCATAGATTGAAAATTCCTTTGTTCCTTCTGCAAGCAAGTATCTGCAGGAAATGCCTGCTGTGAATTGACCTTGAGCAGCAATTGTTTTGGTTTGACTTGCTGATAAAAGCAACAGCAGCTGTGGGAATTGAATGAACTGTAGTGTGTGGATAGAAAAGCTTGTTTCCATAGCAACTGAGGCCTGGGTTACTTAACTGAACTGACCTGGAATTAAGAGATTGGAAGTAAGAGACTGAGATTTTAAAAAATATTAATAATAAATGTCTGGAGGAGCTGGAAGAGGGGTGACAACAAGGAGTGTCACAAAATCAGCAGAAGGATCCTCTAAAGACAAAAGAAGACTGTCTCAACAAGTGGACTCTACAGTTATGAATCAATTACTTGAACATTTTGAGGCATTAAGGAAAGAGATTAAAGATAATACGGAAGACCTCAAACAAGACATTGCAGGAATCAAAACACAATTAGATCAAATTGGCCAATTCCAACAAGATCTTGAATCAACCAAAGAAAAGGTCAGCAAAGTTGAGTCCCAGGTTCAAACTCTTGAGCAGACACACATCAGAGACCACTACAACACACAGGTATCTCTTGCTTTTATGCAAATGAAGCAACGGGCCACCAATTTGAGACTGAGACACCTGCCAGAACAAGAAGGAGATTTGAAGGCCTACGTAGTTAAGGCATTTGGAGAATATTGGGGACTGGACCAACAAAAACTGGAAAGTACCATCGTTAGAGCATACCGTTTTGGACCAAAGGATAGGAAGAACACAAAGACAGTAAACGACTGCTTAATTGAATTCCAAACAAAAAGCCAAAGAGACGAGATTTTGAAACTCCACTACGAAAACAACCTGGAAGTTAAAGCAAAGAAGGTCATTCTCTACAAGGATATCCCCAAATTCTTCCTGGATTTAAGACCAAGTTACACCGACTTGACACAGGCCCTAAGTAAGAAGAAGATCAACTACAGGTGGGAATTCCCTCAAGGCCTAGCTTTTGGATTCAAAGGAAGACTTATCAAAATCAAATCAAAAGAAGACAAAATCAAGTTCATACAGGATAATTTGGATGAATTCCCCGGAATTCTAGCCGGAGGCCCAGCACCGACACCAGAAGAAGAAGCCGAAGGAGCGGTAGGAGGAGTTTGACATAAAGATGGCACTGAAGATTTTAACATGGAATGTTCACGGTCTGAACATTCGGCCACGGAGAAACCAGGCCTTTCACATCTTAAAGAAACAAAATTTGGACATTATCTGCCTTCAAGAAACTCACATAACAAGATTGCACAGGAGACTATTGGAAAATAAAAGACTAGGCCTGGAATTCATATCTTCAGCAAAAGTGAAGAAAAGAGGAGTAGTAATTTACGCCAAAGAGAAATACAACCCTAAATTGAAATTTAAAGATGAGGATGGAAGATTTGTTGCAATAGAAATAACAGTGGAAGGCGAAAAACTTTTGATATTGGGACTGTATGCGCCTAACGATGCAAAATCGGAATTCTTTAAGGAGATCCACGAAAGGCTGATGGAATACATGGATTACAAATTAATAGTTCTAGGAGACTTTAATGCGGTAGCCTCAACACTCATGGACAGATCGCAAAGAGTAAAATTTACTAACGATGGAAGGCTACCAAAAACTTTCTTTGAGATGACTGATAATCTAGACTTGATCGATGCATGGAGAACACTTAATCCAACTGATTTGGAAGAAACTTTTTTCAGTGAATCAACCAAAGCCTGGAGTAGAATTGACCAAATCTGGGCATCCAGGGAATTAACCCCCAGGATGCTCCAGTCTGAAATACATCCAAGGACATGCTCAGATCATAATCCAGTACAACTGGATATAAGTTTATAAACAGTTGTACAAAGAAGAGACCAAGGAAAAGGACAAAATAGAGCAATACATAGCTGAAAACGGCCTACAGAAAATCCCTGAAAGTATGAAAGGCCCCCTAAACCACCCCATAACACCAAGTGAAGTGGAAACTGCAATCAGTAATATGAAGATGGATAAGGCCCCAGGACCTGATGGACTCACAGCAAAGTATTACAGAACTTTGAAAGACTGGATAACTCAACCATTAATGGAAGTCTGTAACGAAATCTTGAAGGGAAAAGGGGCACCGGAGTCTTGGAAGGACGCATACATAACACTGATACCAAAGCCAGAGGTGGATCGCACACAGATGAAGAACTACAGACCTATCTCCCTCCTAAATGTGGACTATAAAATCTTTGCAAATATTATGGCTAGCAGACTCAGGAAGGTTCTAAAGGAGGTTATCCACCAGGATCAAGCCGGTTTCTTACCGGAGAGACATTTAAATACCAACATAAGAAATGTGGTGGATATCCTTGAAAAACTAGAACAAGATAAGAATGACAAAGCAATCCTGATGTTTGTGGACGCCGAAAAAGCATTTGACAACGTATCCTGGATATTTATGAAAAAGAATTTGCACCATATGGAGGTGGGGAATGGTTTTATGAATGGTATCGAAGCGATATACACCGATCAGAAAGCCAAAATCATCATCAACAATGTGGTATCAGATAATATCAGAATACAGAAAGGAACAAGACAAGGTTGCCCCTTATCCCCGCTACTTTTCATCACAGTCCTGGAGGTACTTTTAAACATGATAAGGAACAACCCAGAGATAAAAGGGGTGGCGGTGGGGGCCAAAGAATATAAATTAAAAGCCTTCGCTGATGACCTAGTTTTGACACTACGAAACCCAGACTCCAGTGCCCCAAAGGCACTGGAGGTGATGCAAGACTTCGGGGAAGTAGCAGGATTTAAATTAAACAAAGCCAAAACCAAAGTTCTAGGGAAAAACCTGACACAAGGTGAAAAAGAAAATCTGGAGAAAGAGACAGGCCTACAGTTTACAAAAAAAGTAAAGTATCTGGGTATCAATATGACTGCGAGAAATCAAAATCTGTTTAAAGACAATTACGAAAAGGTATGGAATGAGATAAAGAAAGATCTGGAGATCTGGAACAATCTGAAATTGTCCTTGATGGGCCGAATTGCAGTAATAAAGATGAATGTGCTGCCTAAATTATTATTTCTTTTCCAGGCAATTCCAATACTTGATAAGATGGAACCTTTCAAGAAGTGGCAGAGGAACATATCAAGATTTGTCTGGCAGGGGAAAAAACCCAGAATCAAATTCAAGATACTAACAGATGATAAGAAAAGAGGGGGCTTCTCCCTGCCGGAACTGAGCATTTATTTTGAAGCGGCAGCCCTCTGCTGGCTGAAAGATTGGTTCCTATTAGAAAACACAGATATACTAGACCTGGAAGGATATGGCAATAAATTTGGATGGCATGCATATCTATGGTACGACAAGATAAAGGCCCACCAAGGATTTAAAAATCACATAATAAGGAAGGCTCTTTTTAGAGTCTGGACGAAGTACAAGGATCTCCTAGAAAGAAAAACACCCAGATGGCTGTCACCAGCAGAAGCAAAGGCCTATAAAAGAGTCAATGCAGAAGGAAACTGGATAAAATACTCCGAGATGTTGATATATGAAGGAGAACAAGTCAGGTTGAAACCCTTTGAACAATTGAGAGAAAGGATTCGAGATTGGTTACAGTATCATCAGATTAATGAACTTTTCAAAATGGATAAAAAGATTGGCTTCCAAATGGAAAAGTCAAAATTGGAAACAGAACTGTTAGAACCAAAAAATAAGACCTTGTCAAGAATGTACAACTTGCTGTTGGAATGGCATACGCAAGACGAGTTAGTAAAATCTGCAATGATAGATTGGGCAAAAGATGTAGGACATAACATCATGATGGCGGACTGGGAAAGACTATGGAAAACAGGTATAAAATTTACAGCATGTACTCTGTTAAGAGAAAATATAATGAAAATGATTTACAGATGGTATCTAACCCCAGTGAAACTGGCAAAAATCTATCACTTGCAGGATAATAAATGTTGGAAATGTGGCAACACGGAAGGAACATTCTATCATATGTGGTGGACCTGCCCAAGGTTGAAGGCATTCTGGGAGATGATATATAATGAGATGAAGAAGGTGTTTAAAAACACATTTTTGAAGAAACCAGAGGCCTTTCTCCTGGGAATGGTTCACCAAGTTCTACCAAAAGATGACCACACGTTGTTTATGTATGCCACAACTGCAGCAAGAATTCTTATCGCAAAATATTGGAAGACAAAGGACTTGCCGACATTAGAAGAATGGCAGATGAAAATGATGGACTATATGGAGACCGCTGAGCTGACCGGGCGAATCCGCGACCAGAGGGACGACGAAGTGGAAAAAGAATGGAGAAAATTTAAAGACTATCTTAAAAAATATTATAAAGTATAGAACTAACATAAACAGAAATGTCAATGTATAAAAGTAGTTTATAAAAGTTAGATATAGTAAATATGATGGTAGTTAGAATATAGGAATAAGTGTTAAGGATGATAGAATTAATTTTTTTGTCTAGTATATATACCTATTAGAAACTATGAGATTGAAGAAAAGATTAAGAAGTTATAGGTAGAGTTAAATAATATAATTAAAACAAGTTGGTAATGGAATAGATATGATAAGATTAAATATTAGGAAATTGCTGGTAGTAAATAGATAAGGAGAACCGACACAGAGGGGCAGAGTGGAGGAAGCTATTAGAGAATGTTAAGGATCTAGGAGAAGAATATTAATATTAATATGTTGTGTACCCTTTTTTTTGTCTTTTTTTTGTTGTTTGTGTTTTATTGTATGTTTGTCTATTTTTTGGTGTGTTAAAAATAAAATATTATTATGAAAAAAAAAAAAGATATGATAGCCATGTTCAAATATATAAAAGGATGTCATATAGAGGAGGGAGAAAGGTTGTTTTCTGCTGCTCCCGAGAAGAGGACACGGAGCAATGGATTCAAACTACAAGAAAGAAGATTCCACCTAAACATTAGGAAGAACTTCCTGACAGTAAGAGCTGTTTGACAGTGGAATTTGCTGCCAAGGAGTGTGGTGGAGTCTCCTTCTTTGGAGGTCTTTAAGCAGAGGCTTGACAGCCACCTGTCAGGAATGCTTTGATGGTGTTTCCTGCTTGGCAGGGGGTTGGACTGGATGGCCCTGGTGGTCTCTTCCAACTCTAGGATTCTATGATTCTATGATTCAAAAGTTAAAATAACAATAGACTAAAAACAGGTTAAAACTCCCATCAACTTTCTGAACATCTGATTAGGTTTAGAATCATACAGTTGGAAGGGGCCATGAGAGTCATCTAGTCCAGCCCCTTGCAATGCAAGAATCCTTTGCCCAGTGTGGCATTCTTGGCACGTGACACAAATGCCCTGTCCTGATTTTTCTTGGTGGCTTTGAAGGAAGGCCCCGTCAGGTCCCCCTCATTCCTGAACAACCGCATTTAATAAGAAAATCTGATGTCCTGGTTGGCAGCTGCTTTCGGTTGCTTGCCTGCATTTGTAAAGACGAACGCCCACGCAGGAAAAAGGAAGTCCATTTGAACAAATAGCTGCGGTGGCTTCCTTTCTCAAAGCTACGGGCTGCCGTGAGCCCCGCCATCTGGCAGCAATACCTCCTTGGACTCACTCCTCTGCTCTTTGCTCCGTTGTGGAGGTGCAATGGTAGATTTCCCTCCCTGACGGGCTTGAGCCACTTCTGGGCCAGAAACGCCCCCTGGCTTTGCTCTAGGGGGGTGTTCTCCCTGCTCCAGCTCACCGCCTCTCGCTTCTCCCCCAGTCCGCTCCCAGAGCATGATGGCCGTCGACCCGAAGGGCTCGGGCAGCTGGTCCCATCCTCCCAACCTTCTGGAGCGGCCCCTGAAGACCGGCTGGCTGAAGAAGCAGCGCTCCATCGTCAAGAACTGGCAGCAGAGGTACTTTGTCCTGAAAGGTCAGCATCTGTATTACTACAAGGATGAAGAGGACCTCAAGCCCCAGGTACTGTTCAGGAAGAGGGTCCAGAGGGATCGCCCTGGTGGTCTGGGCTCTCCATGGGCTCTCTGTGGGCTAGGGGGAAAGAGCTCAGTCTCAGGCAGTACTGGCCCAGGATGTTCTGCTACTTGAGGCCCAACGGCCGCTTCTGCCACCTGAGGTGACTGAAAACGGCCAGGGGAACCCCCGGTGCTCTGAAGGTGGAGAAAAAAGGAAGCTGGAGAGGAGCAAGTGGTGGGGCAGTGGGCGACCAGCACAGGAGGTGGCAAAGGGAGTGCCCATTGGGACCCCCAGATCTGCTGCCCCTATCTACTGTCCCGAGCAACTGCCTCACAGAGTCCCATAAGTGGGCCGGCCCTGGTGGCAGGAGAGGCTGTGGAAGCAAAGTCAATGAAGTTCTTGTGAGGTGGGCTTGGGGGAAAAGGGCTGATATTGTCACACCTCAGAAGAGAGAGGCAAGATGGAGCAGCCCCCAAATTCTTCCCTGGCTCAGATTGAAATCCGAGCCGGAGAAGTGATTCTGGCTTGACTCCTGCAAGTTCTCTTCTGCCCCACCCACCCCACATGCAAGCGAGTGGAGCTGCTTCTCTCTGTTAGCTTGTATTGGGAGGAATCTTGCAGGAGCAAAATCCAAAGGGTGGCGGGGGGCTCTTTTTTTTTGCAGATATGGGAACGGCAGGAGAGATGGGCAAGCCACTTTCAGAAACCATGGTTTGATGGAGCTTTCTTTTGAAACCAACCAGTGTTTCCTAAAAACCATGATTCCTGCTCTGGACAATATGACAAACTAAGATTCAGGGGAAATGGGCAAAGGGGTGGGGGGAGCTGGTGGTCCTTCTCCTGGCTGTGGGGAGGGGCTGGGGCAGGGCTTGTGGAGGCTCCTCCCTGCTTAGGCAGATCTCACTATCCTGCAGCTCGCATAATGTGTGAACCAGATTCTGAGCTTTAAACGTCTTTGGCAATGTTATCCAATATAAGGCCTTGTTGGTTTCCTCTGCATCTAGTGGCTTGCCACTGCTGACGTTGGTAGGTGGCCACAACCCATATCTATCCTGTTGTTGCTTATGGAAAACTGCATTTTGTATACATTTCCCCCCAAACCAGCTTCATTGAGAAGAACGATGGCACAGCTGCATTTTTAGCTGGCAATGTGTACACAGCCTTGGTGGCATTTTCATGTTTTAAACGCTGAACAAGTTGCTGGCGTAATAAGCTAAATATATACCCAGCTTCCTTCCCAGTTTCACAAAGCAGCTGGTGGACTATAAATTCTCCTTCTTTCATGATGCAGATTAAGATTCACGAAACCAGATTTTGTGACGCTGTCACCAGAAAGTTTGCTAGAAAACATTTGTAGAATGTTTGCAAAATGATAAGCTGCCTGGAGAGGGATTTTTCCCTTTATTTTTCAGAACAGTAGAATTTGAGCCACCCACTTAAGTGGATTCTACCACTGGGGAGCTCACTCCCACAAGCTTTAGCAGTGGGCAAATGTTTAATGGCATGAATGGAATTCACCACGGACAGGTCTTTTCAATGGGCTCCTGAATAGAACCTCCATCTTCAAGAGAAGTCTATCTCTGAGCTTTAGATGCTGGGCACAAAGAGCAGGAGAAGATCACTGTTGCCTTTATGCCTCTGCTGCTGCTTCTCAGGGGCAGTGAGCTGACCACAAAATGGGGGGCTAGAATGATGCACTTTGCTCTGAGTCACCAAGACAGTTCTTTTATGGACACTGCTGGGGGTGGGGGAAAGGCCTTTCCAGTGGTGTCCAAACTTTTTTCAAAGAGGTCCAGATTTGATGAAGTGAAGGGCTGTGGGGGCCGACCAAAGGGCCAATCAAAGTTGTTTTTTAGGACTTTCCCCCAGGAAATAAACTGCCGCAGGGGCCGGATTAAACCATAGCTGTCAACCCTCCCTTTTTTTTGCGGGGAAGCTCCCTTATTCCAATGCCGTTTCCTGCTGCTATCCCGGATTGTTGATATCCCTTAAATTCCCCGGATTTCAAAGGAAGCAGCTCCTCTCCCTCCCTGCCGGCCAGGGAGGCTCCTCAGCTGCGTTGCTCGGCTGCCAATAAGGAGTCTGAGACCGACTGGGGGCGGAGCTTGCCTTGTGCAGCCAGACCCTCACGCCCAACCAGACAGACAGACTGCCTGCCGTCTATGCGCTCGCTCTTTCGCTCACCCGTTCGCGCACAGCCTCTGGAGCGCAGGGTGGCGAGGCTACTTGGTGCCATTGCACGGCCCTCTTGGCATCCCTTATTTTCAAATCTGAAAGTTGACAGCTATGGATTAAACTGACCGGCGGGTCGGATTAGGCCCCCGAAACGGACTTTGGACATGCCTACTCCAACCCCATGGGACCCAGGTGGTGCTGTGGGTTAAACCACAGAGCCTAGGGCTTGCTGATCGTAAGGTCGGCGGTTCGAATCCCTGCGACGGGGTGAGCTCCCGTTGCTCGGTCCCAGCTCCTGCCAACCTAGCAGTTCGAAAGCACGTCAAAGTGCAAGTAGATAAATAGGTACCGCTCCGGCGGGAAGGTAAACAGCGTTTCCGTGTGCTGCTCTGGTTCGCCAGAAGCGGCTTTGTCATGCTGGCCACATGACCCAGAAGCTGTACGCTGGATCCCTCTGCCAATAATGCGAGATGAGCGCGCAATCCCAGAGTCGGACACGACTGGACCTAATGGTCAGGGGTCCCTTTACCTTTACCTTACTCCCACCCCAATCAAATTACTTCTAAAGGCCCTCACTCATTGGCAGTGATCTTGCCAACCCCTGCTCAAGAAACTCTTCACTAGGGGTGCCGACTGACTTATAATATACCATGTGCCCCAAACGAATCAAGACCCGCTAAAATAGAGAAACATGGGCCCGGATCCTGTGCAGGTCAATCCGTAGAGATCAGTAGGTGGAGTCACCTAGAATCACAGAACTGCAGAGCTGGAAGGGACCCCTGAGAGTCATCTAGCCCTACCCCTTTCCATGCAGGAAGAAGCATTCATGGTGTGGTGATGAGCTGCCATCAAAGGCGCAGGAGCAGGGGCTGGTTAAACAGTTGGCAGTCTCATCTGCTTGAAGCTGCTCGCCTTCTCCGCCCCCTTCTGCCCACCAGTATAGTTCCTCTCTTCTGATTTCACTTCCCATTTGCACAAGTCTCTCCTGGGTCTCGCTCCACCCACACGTCTGCTCGAACCTCCTCCTGCCTTTGACTTTTGCCGCAACGCTTCCTGTGGCAGGAAAAGACCCTGCAACCCCCCACACTTAATCTGTCACACCCACGAGTTATCTGGCGATGATGTGCAGTCTTCACGATAAAAATACTTTTGCACATTTTTTTTTTAAAGTGCAATACAGTTGAGTAACCATGAAAACACCCAAGGCAGCAGCCCTCGCTACCAGTTTGGTTCCAGTCATCTGCCTTTTCCTCGTGACAGCCCTGACTCATGACGTTGTTGTCTTAGCTCTTCCTTGGGCATGAAGAAAAGGCTGTGTCTCCTTTCATTGGGGCAGGGCTGAAATTCCACCCTGCCTGCCCCCCACCCCCGCCACCCAGTTTCCCAAAAATATTTCCCCCTTGCAAAAAACAGGGACTGATTCAACAGTGAGTCAACAGTGTGATGCAGCAGCTAAAAAAGCCAATGCAATTCTGAGCTGCATCAATAGGAGTATAGCATCTAGATCAATAGTACCACTGTATTCCGCTCTGGTCAGACCTCACCTGGAATACTGTGTCCAGTTCTGGGCACCACAGTTCAAGAAGGATACTGACAAGCTGGAACGTGTCCAGAGGAGGGCAACCAAAATGGTCAAAGGCCTGGAAACGATGCCTTATGAGGAACGGCTTAGGGAGCTGGGTATGTTTAGCCTGGAGAAGAGAAGGTTAAGGGGTGATATGATAGCCATGTTCAAATATATAAAAGTATGTCATATAGAGGAGGGAGAAAGGTTGTTTTCTGCTGCTCCTGAGAAGCGGACACGGAGCAATGGATTCAAACTACAAGAAAGAAGATTCCACCTAAACATTAGGAAGAATTTCCTGACAGTAAGAGCTGTTTGACAGTGGAATTTGCTGCCAAGGAGTGTGGTGGAGTCTCCTTCTTTGGAGGTCTTTAAGCAGAGGCTTGACAGCCACCTGTCAGGAATGCTTTGGTGGTGTTTCCTGCTTGGCAGGGGGTTGGACTGGATGGCCCTTGTGGTCTCTTCCAACTCTAGGATTCTAGAATTCTAGGATTTTCTGTTCCTTTCTGGACAGGGGAGTGGGGAGTAATAGAATCACAGAATCGAAGAGTTGGAAGGGACCCCAAGGGCCATCTAGTCCAACCCTCTGCAATGCTGGAATCACAGCTGAAGCATAAGTGACAGGCATGGCCATCCAAACTCTGTTTTAGAAACTTCCAAAAAAATTGAACATTTGGTTTCACTCCCTCAAGCTTTAGCGGTGGGCAAATGTTTAATGGCATGAATGAAATTCACCAAGGACAAGTCTTTCCAAAGGGCTCCTGAATAGAACCTCCATCGTCAAGAGAAGTCTATCTCTGAGTTTTAGATGCTGGCCACAAAGAGCGGGAGAAGGTCACTGTTGCCAACTTTCGACAACTTTGCTGCTGTTTCTGGTTTCAGGGATCGATGCGCCTTCACGGAAGCACCATCAGGGAGGTGGCAGCCACCGGATCTGACGAAGTTGGGAAATTTATCTTTGAAATCATCCAAGGTGAGCAGCCCTGAATGGCCAGGCAATTTCAGCCCTCCTTTCTTTGCTCTTCTTCGCCCAGTGACAGAGGGCCTGCCCATGCCGCCCAGTTAAACCAGTTTACAGTCATGGCTCCCCTCTATGGCACCCTTGGAACTTTGGTTCAGCTATGAATCTCTATACCTCTCTTGCTTCCCTGAGCAGAAGGAAAGAAAGAAAGTACCGTATTTTTCGCTCCATAAGACACACCTTTTTCCTCCTAAAAGGTAAGGGGAAATTTCTGTGCGTCTTATGGAGCGAATGTGTGGTCCCTGGAGCTGAACTGCCCAGGGGCAAAAGCAGATCATGCTTTATTTAAAAAAAGAGAGAGAGAGAAGGGGGTGTTGAAAGGAAGCCTGCTGAGCAGCTGCTCAGCAAACGATCGGGGAGAGAGATAAGGGAGAGCGATTCCAGCCCGGCCCCCTTGCAGAGGGAGGCTGTTTCCCCAGCGACATGTGACTGGCTGATTAGATTATCTGTCTGGAAACTGTAGAAATGGCTCCCTTTTCTGAAGCTGCAGAACTGTGAGTTAAACCCCATAAAACAGGGTTTTTTCCCTTTGCAAAGTAAGCTCAACAACTTTGAGCTGATCCTCAAAAAATGGGGCGTTTCTCCTTTGCAAAAGAAGCTGCAGAAATTTCTGATCCTCAAAAAATGGGGCTTTTCTCCTTTGCAAAAGAAGCTGCAGAAATTTGAGCTGATCCTCAAAAAATGGGGCTTTTCTCCTTTGCAAAAGAAGCTGCAGAAATTTGAGCTGATCCTCAAAAAAATGGGGCTTTCCCCCTCTAAAAACTAGGTGCGTCCTATGGTCAGGTGCATCTTATAGGGCGAAAAATACGGTACGTCTTCATGCAGCGCATAGTTAAACTATGGAACTCACTCCTGCAGGAAGCAGTGATGGGCACCAAACCTATAGGTGGCTTCAAAAGAGGATTAGACGAATTGATGGAGGGAGAAGCCCATGGGAGGCAGCAATGTTTCTGAATCTCAGTTGCTGGAAACCGCAGGAGGGGAGAGGGCTCTTGTGCTCGGATCCTGCTTGCAAGTTTCCCACTGGGGCATCTAGGTGGCCACTGTGAGAACAGGATGCTGGACTACCGTGTTTCCCCTATTTTAAGACACCGTCTTATATATTCCCCCCCCTCAAGAAAACGCACTATGGCTTATTTTGAGGGGATGTCTTATTTTTATTACGTAAGCACGCCTTGGCAAGGCCGCGCTCGAGTTCTGGGGCTGCGAAGGACGGGACGGGCGCGGAGCTCTTTGCTTGCTTGCTGGCAGCAGGGGGAGAATCCAAGCTGAGCTTTGAGGAAACGGGCACCAGAGAGACCCGCTTTCACTGGGCGCTCTCTCCTGCTGCTCCTCCACCGCCTTCCCTCCTCGAAACTCGACAGAAGCCTTGTTTTCCAAGGGGCCTCGGCTCGGGGGATTTCGTCGTGGCGGTGAGCAGGGAAAGCCCGTGCCGCCTTCCCTCTCCGCCACGGTGGCCGCCCTGTGCACTCTGCGCCGAGTGGAGTTGGGCGAGCGCGTGGGCGAAGAGACCTTCGGAGTGCCTTTGTCGCGCCCGCTGCCCCTTCCTGTGCGCCCTGCTCTGCAGAGTTCCTGAGCGCTGCTTCTGGGGCTGACTGGTTTTGGTGGCGGGACTGGACGCCCCACCCCGCCTTTTCCTTGGCGCCCTCACTATGGCTTATTTTCGGGGTACGGCTTATATTTCACAAATGCGAAAAAAATCCTGCTATGGCTTATTTTATGACTACGTCTTAAAATAGGGGAAACAGGGTAGATGAGCCACTGGCCTGACCCTCTCCTTATGTTCTGATGAGGATTCCAATTTGCTACACCTGCCCCCTGCCCCAATAAAAACGTTGGTATGCCACTGGCTGAAGTCCACTCCATCTGTGGCACACAAAGAGGGGAGCTTCCCAGAATCCTCTCATGCAAGCCTTTCCTAGTCTACCCCCACTAGCCATAGCTGTCAACTTTCGGATTTGAAAATAAGGGATTTTTCCATACTTTCGGATTTGAAAATAAGGGATGCCGCAAGGGCAGTGCAATGGCACCAAGTAGCCTCGCCACCCTGTGCTCCAGAGGCTGCGCGCGAACAGGTGAGCGAAAGAGCGAGCGCATAGACGGCAGGCAGGCAGGCTGTCTGTCTGGTTGGGCGTGAGGGTCTGGCTGCACAAGGCATGCAAGCTCCGCCCCCAGTCGGTCTCAGACTCCTTATTGGCAGCCGAGCAACGCAGCTGAGGAGCCTCCCTGGCCGGCAGGGAGGGAGAGGAGCTGCTTCCTTTGCAATCCGGGGAATTTAAGGGATATCAACAATCCGGGATAGCAGCGGGAAATGGCATTGGAATAAGGGAGTTTCCCACCAAAAAAGGGAGGGTTGTCAGCTATGCCACTAGCACGCAAGGCAAAAGGAATTTAAAATGATGCATCTTTGATAGACAGGAGCCCATGCAGGACAGTGGCTTCCAAAGTGGGTGGTACCTCCCCCCTGGGGTGGGTGGGATTACGTAGGTGGGTGCTAAGAGGCAAGCAGGCAGCAGCGGGGCTGGTTTCATTGCATCAAGTTCCCCAGTTTTGTTGAATTAATTAGTTTAAACGGGGTTTTGAATAAATGTGCAATGAACTGTTACCATTTTAAATTTCATTGTGTTGTTACCTTCCTTAGCGGGCCGTGCAAACCGCTATGCCGAATCATGCTTTTTACAGGGTATTATTATTGCTATAGGGACCCAGGTGGCGCTGTGGGTTAAACCACAGAGCCTAGGGCTTGCTGATCAGAAGGTCGGCGGTTCGAATCCCTCCGACGGAGTGAGCTCCCGTTGCTCGGTCCCAGCTCCTGCCCACCTAGCAGTTCGAAAACACGTCAAAGTACAAGTAGATAAATAGGTACCGCTCTGGCGGGAAGGTATACGGCGTTTCCAGGCGCTGCTCTGGTTCGCCAGAAGCGGCTTAGTCATGCTGGCCACATGACCCGGAAGCTGTACGCCGGCTCCCTCGGCCAATAAAGCGAGATGAGCGCCGCAACCCCAGAGTTGGACATGACTGGACCTAATGGTCAGGGGTCCCTTTACCTTTACTATTATTGCTATTATGATTTATTAAATTTATATGCCACTGTTCATCAAGAGATCCCAGAGTGGTTCACAGAATAAAATACAAGTAAATATTTAAACCATGCATAGGCAAACTCGGCCCTTCAGATGTTTTGAGACTACAATTCCCATCACCACTGACCACTGGTCCTGTTAGCTAGGGATCATGGGAGTTGTAGTCCCAAACATCTGGAGGGCCGGAGTTTGCCTATGCCTGATTTAAATCAAAACAACAAAACAATAACCCTCGCTTAGCACGCACTAGGGGGGAGTCTTTGGAACCGAGCGTGGAGTGGCCAGAACTTCTGTTTCCTCATTATTTTTTAAAAAAGCTAGCCTTGAATAAATGTTGATTTGAATTGCCCTTTTTGAATTCAGCCCTGGGGAAGCACTGCTCCTCTGAGTCGCTGCCATATTTCACAGGCAAAAGACTGTTGGGGAAATACATCAGTAGGGAAAGAAATCCATCTGCAGCGGTTTCTCCACTTTCCAGGATGAGTAACTTGCTTTTCCCCCACCCCCCTCGCAGGCGTCTCTGGAGACCAGAATCGAGCGGGACAAGACTCTTACGTGCTGATGGCCAGTTCCCAGTCTGACATGGAGGACTGGGTGAAATCTCTCCGCCGCATGGTGGGGTCTCCCTTAGGAGGTAAAGGGGGATGCAAAGCTCTTTTGTATCAACATTCTGTTGGCCCAGCCAGGGGCGTAGGAAGTGGGGAACGGGGGGGGGGCGGTTCACCCCAGGTTCCATCATGGAGGGGGTGACAAATTATCAAGGAACAATTGCTGCCCTACTAGGGTGGTTCATAAAAAACTTTTTTTTAAAAAAAAATGCCTGCTCCAAAGGTCTTATCTTACTACTCTAAGGAGTATATAGCTATATATGAAATTTCATGCATATCAGTTAATATCTTGACCCTCCTCCACGAAAATAGCTGTTTACTTGGCTGTTTTCCTATGTCGTGAAGGCTGAAATTTCAATTCAGTGGAGCACTTACGGCTCCCAACCCTAACCCCGCGGAAAGCCATCTAATTAGACTTTAATTTGATTTTGACATGTTTTTAGGAGGTAATTTAATTATTGTTTGATTCTATATCAATGTTATGTATCTGATGTTAGCCGCCCTGAGCCCGACTTCGGCCGGGGAGGGCGGGATATAAATAAAAGTTTATTTTTACTTATTATTATTCCTTCGTAAGAAAATATGAAATAACGTAAAACCATTTTTGCAGGCAAAAAAAATTTGTTTTCCCCAATGTGTGTGTGTGTGTGGGGGGGTGACAAGAAATTTTCCGCACCGGGTACCACCTGACCTTCCTACGCCTCTGGTCCCAGCCACCATTTAATGCACTGTCCATCCATTTCAGTAGGACAAGAGACATCCCCACTGAATGGCACCTTTTAGCTTTTCATCTTCATCACTGCGGGACTCGGAGGTCGCAGGATACAATTTCCTGTGATGGAGGTTTCTGAAACTCTGAGGATGTGAGATTGCTGTGGGGTAGCAGCATTGTGAGAGCTGTGGAGTAGCCAGCCTCAGAAATGCATGAGTTGTTGTTCTGCTATTCATTACCTGCCCTTCACCCCAAGATCCCAGGGCGGGTGGCATCATTAAAACACAATATTCAAAACAATTAAAAACAATTTGCAGTCTTAAAAATCAGACGAGTCTAAAAGCATACACGCATGCTGAAGAGCCAGGTGTGAGCAAGGTGCTTTTGGTGCTAAGGATGCGGGTGGCGCTGTGGTCTAAACCACCGAGCCTCTTGGGCTTGCCTATCAGAAGGTTGGCAGTTCGAATCCCTGTGATGGAGTGAGCTCCCATTGCTCTGACCCAGCTCCTGCCAACCTAGCAGTTCGAAACCACGCAGTGCAAGTAGATAAATAGGTACTGCCGCAGTGGGAAGGTAAATGGTGTTTCTGTGCGCCCTGGCTTCCATCACGGTGTTCCGTTGTGCCAAAAGCGGTTTAGTCATACTGGCCACATGACCTAGAAAGCTGTCTGTGGACAAACGCCGGCTCCCTCGGCCTGAAAGCGAGATGAGCGCCACAACCCCATCGTCGCCTTGGACTGGACTTAACTGTCCAGGGGTCCTTTACCTTTTGGTGCTGGAAAATGGGTGTGGACGATCCGTATTTAGCCCCTGATTGCCAGTTGAATGTTGCTGGGGTCGGTGTGAGTGAATGAGTCATGTAGGGGTTAGTGTAGGACAGGCATCTCCAAACTCGGCCCTCCAGATGTTTTGGGACTACAACTCCCATCATCCCTAGCTAACAGGACCAGTGGTCAGGGATGATGGGAATTGTAGTCTTAAAATATCTGGAGGGCCGAGTTTGGGGATGACTGGTGTAAGACTAAGAATTGGGAGGTAAAGGTAAAGGTAAAGGGACCCCTGACCATTAGGTCCAGTCACGGACGACTCTGGGGTTTTGGCGCTCCTCTCGCTTTACTGGCCGAGGGAGCCAGCGTACAGTTTCCAGGTCATGTGGCCAGCATGACTAAGCCGCTTCTGGCGAACCAGAGCAGTGCACAGAAACTCCGTTTACCTTCCCGCCAAAGCGGTACCTATTTATCTACTTGCACTTTGACGTGCTTTCGAACTGCTAGGTTGGCAGGAGCAGGGACTGGGCAACGGGAGCTCACTCCGTCATGGGGATTCAAACGGCCGACCTTCTGATCGGCAAGCCCTAGGCTCTGTGGTTCAACCCACAGCGCCACCCGCGTCCCTTGGGAACTGGGAGACCAGCGTTCCAATCCCCACTCGGCAATGGCACTTGCTGTGTGACCCTGGGGGGCCAGTCACGGCCTCTCAGCCTAACCTACCTCACAGGGTTGTTGGGATTACACGAAGACGGGGACAACCTTGGAGAAAAAAAGTGGGACAGAAATGCAGCAAATAAATAAATTTATTTATACGCCATATTTCCAACAAACTGCCTCTGTGGTGGTATGCAAAATAAAGCATGCATAACTTTGTAATTAGTTTGGCCTTGGCAACAAGAGGCCACCTTAGTGGTGAAGACAAGGAGCCCTTGATGTGAGGGAGGACCCAGAGATGCTTGCGCCTGTTACGGGCAGATGGCTGGGCTTCCCCAGGCCACCTCATGAAGAGCCCATTCAGAGACGACCTGTTAGCAGCATGACTCGACTGCAGCCTTCAGAGCTTTGACTCTGACATGAGCAGCGTCATCACTGACACAGCCGTATTCCTGTTGGAGAGACTTTGGGCTCCTGCTGGATCATCCACGGAGCATATTGATTTTTCAAAGTGCTTTAGTCTTTGGCCGCGTAACAAATGGGGGAGGCAGGCTGTGGACATTTCAAGGCAGAAGGCGAGATGTGACCCCAGGCCCCAGACTTACTAGCGCTGAATCGTGGCGCCGTTTTGGAGGGAAATGACTGCCTCTTTCTTTTGCTGCAAAGAAGGGAGCCGTGATGTTGAGAGGGCAGCGTCAGCCTGAGCGAAGGAAGTCATATGCAGGAGTAATGGAAGGAAGCACCCGTTTACTAGGCACAATGGCAGGTTTATGATGGTTCTCTAAAAGCCAAAGAGCTCTTTGTAAACTCTCAGATCCTTGCCCCTCTCTCGATGTTCCTGGGAAGAAGGATGTGTGGACGCTGGGCTGATTTGGAAAGGGAAGAGACTCCAGGATTTCCTTCAGAATCTGGAAGCAAGGATGAGAACAGGAGCCTGTCGAAAGGCGTAGAAGCAAGTTCTGAAGTCCTTTGCTGGTTGGAACGTGGACTTCGCTGCCATCCTCTTCCTGCCTGGACTCCCGATGAAGGGCTGGGAGTTGGGTTTCTGCTTTCCAGACCTGGAGATGTTCTTTTGCTGGGAGTACAGGAAGAAGCAGCAGCAGCAGCCCATGGCCCACAGGAAAGGTACTGCTGCCTCCTTAAATGCCAGCCTCTTATAAATTCCATGCACAGCGCAAGCTGAGTGGGCTTTGTTTTGCACACAAATGCGCCAGGAGCTCTCTGAAGAGGCGGATTTAGGAGAGCGCAACTGGTTTGCCTGCCCTGGGCACTGAGATGAAAAGGTGTTGCAGGGGATACCTGCAACAATGACGATCAATGGAAGGCAGGGGGTGGGGGGTGTGGCTGAATTTTGGTGTTGCACACAGGGGCGGAGGAAGCGAACGGAGGCTTCCCCCTGGGGGCGGGGCGTCGTGACGTAGTGCGCATGCATGAAATGCCGCGTGTGCGCACTCCGTGGCCAGGCCGCCACTGTTCCCGCGGCACACTTGCGAGGTGCCGCGCCAAAAGCAGCAGCGGCGGGGCACCCTGATGAGCCGACGATCGCGTGCAGCAGCTTGTGGGGGTGCCCAGCCGCTGCTGCTTTTGGCGTGGCACCTTGCAAGTGCGCCACGGGAGCAGCAGCGGCGCTGGCGGGTGGGACCCGCGCAGGGCGGGGCCAGTCCAAGTGTCACCCCCTCCTCCCGTGGAACCCGGGGCGTACCGCCCCCCCTTGCGATGCCAGTGGTTGCACAGAGTGCTGCTGAAATTTTTAAGCCCAAAGTCCGCCACTGCTCTCTGTGTGTTATACAGCAGGACTTCACTTGCCAAACGCCAAGAGCCACCGAAAAGCTTTTGTCTCTGGTGAAATAAACTGTCAGGAATGGCTGAGCTGTGAGTCAATGAAGTCTCTAGTTCAAATCTCACCTCTGCAATACTCAGTAGGTGGTCTTAGAAAAGCTACTATTCTTCCCCCTCTCATCTACCACAGGGCTGTTGTAGTAGGTAGTAAGGTTTTTTGTGTGTGTGTTATTTCATCATTTGTACTCTCATATTTTTTAAAATGCAAAAGTACTTTGTTGTTTCATCATTTGCACTTCTGTATTTTTTGAATTCAACAGAATTTCAGTTAAGGATCATCTGCATTAGACTTGCCCCATCCTGGTGCCTTATAGTGGTTTGTGTAAATCACTGTCCTGAATGATGCTTTTTATAGGGTAGGATGGGGGGGGTGTACTGGGGGTGAGTTTATAGAAACAAGGGGGCAGTGGTCTGAAAAAGGTTGAGACCCACTGTTCCCAATTTTGGATTACAACTCCCATCAACCCATGCCTGCTCCCATCAGACCAGCATCATATGGCTGATGGGAGTTGTAGTCTGTAAAATCTGGGCAGGCTGGTCTGCAGAAACAGAACTGAGGATTCCAATCAATCACTTTATTTCAGCTTTAAGCTCATAAGAACAACAGAACTAGAACAAATACACAGTACAATTTGATTAAAAAAATTAGAACCAGTAAAACTTAGGTAAAGGTAAAGGGACCCCTGACCATTAGGTGCAGTCGTTGTACCCTACATCGTGACCGACTCTGGGGTTGCGGCGCTCATCTCGCTTTATTGGCCGAGAGCCGGCTTACAACTTCCAGGTCATGTGGCCAGCATGACTAAGCCACTTCTGGCAAACCAGAGCAGCGCATGGAAACGGCGTTTACCTTCCCGCTGGAGCGGTTCCTATTTATCTACTTGCACTTTGACGTGCTTTTGAACTGCTAGGTGGGCAGGAGCAGGGACCGAGCAACGGGAGCTCACCCCATCGCAGGGATTCGAACCGCCGACCTTCTGATCAGCAAGCCCTAGGCTCTGTGGTTTAACCCACAGCGCCACCTGGGTCCCTTAAAACTTAAAAGAGTACAAATTAAAAATAGATACTATAAGGAATTTTCAGCTTCCAAACAGCAGTCCATTACGACGTTTATATGTCAAAACGGAAGTTAAAAATTTCGCCATTTGTAAAGTTACATTGAACTGAGGATTAAGTGGGCTGGTTCCAGAATAGGACCTTGTGAGAACCTATCTTTCTTTTGTGTCTTCTTCTCTCCTCCCCCCCCCCAGTGGTTTTTGGCCAACAGCTGGTGGAGACCATGGTGTATGAGCAGAAATTTGGGAAGCATCAGGTCCCCATCTTGGTTGAGAAATGTGCCGAGTTCATCAGGAAGCACGGCCTGAACGAAGAGGGCATCTTCCGACTACCTGGCCAGGACAACCTGGTGAAAGAGCTGCGAGATGCCTTTGACGCGGGAGAGAGGCCGTCCTTTGACCAGTAGGTGGCGCATTTCTCAAGGGAATCCAAGGCTGCAGGTTCTGGGATGTGATTAACCTTTAGATTTTACACCCCACATTCTCCCCACACTTTAGGCCAGGGGTCAGCAACCTTTTTCAGCTGTGGGCTGGTCCACCGTCCCTCAGACCATGTGGTGGCCCAGACTATATTGGGGGGGGGGAATGAACGAATTCCTATGCCCCACAAATAACCCAGAGATGCATTTTAAATAAAAGCACACATTCTACTCATATAAAAACACCAGGCAGGTCCCACAAATAACCCAGAGATGCATTTTAAATAAAAGGACACATTCTGCTCATGTAAAAACACCAGGCAGGCCCCACAAATAACCCAGAGATGCATTTTAAATAAAATGACACATTCTACTCATGTAAAAACACCAGGCAGGCCCCACAAATAACCCAGAGATGCATTTTAAATAAAAGGACACATTCTGCTCATGTAAAAACACCAGGCAGGCCCCACAAATAACCCAGAGATGCATTTTAAATAAAATGACACATTCTACTCATGTAAAAACACCAGGCAGGCCCCACAAATTACCCAGAGATGTATTTTAAATAAAAGCACACATTCTACTCATGTAAAAGCAAGCTGATTCCCGGACCGTCCGTGGGCCGGATTGAGAAGGCGATTGGGCCGCATCCGGCCCCCGGGCCTTAGGTTGCCTACCCCTGCTTTAGGCTCACATGCATGTCTTCAGAGAGATGCTGGAATAAAAGTGTTTTGATATGAAGTTCTATTTGGGTGCTGAATTATGCCCCACTTTTGAAGTTCCTTAAAGCGAAAGCTAGAGTTACATGGGTGTGACACGTCCCTGTTTTCCCAGCACTGTTTGTGGGGTCTGCTCCTGCCAGTAGTAAGGTCCTTTGGCTGCCTCCCTATCTCCTTTCCTTATTTTGCAGAGACACAGACGTGCACACGGTGGCTTCTCTGCTTAAACTCTACCTCAGGGAACTCCCTGAGCCTGCCATACCTTGGACACAGTATGAGGACTTCCTCTTGTGCGGCCAGCTTCTGACGGCTGATCAGGCAAAGGTTCGGAATAACGCACCTCTTATCAGTATTCTCATGTTACTTTCCAGGATGCAGTGAATGTGCACACTTTTTGTATGGGTTATGCATAGCTGTCAACTTTCAGATTAGAAAATAAGGGATGTTTTCAAACTTTCGGATTTGAAAATAAGGGATGCCACGAGGGCGGTGCAACGGCACCAAGTAGCCTCGCTCGGGAGAAACTGGGTTTTGCTGGGTCCTGTTCCGCTGGTTCTTTAATTCCCTCTGTGCCACATTATGAGCTGATTGCAGTTCAGGTGTATCAAGCTTATGTTGAATCTTATCCAGCTGTGAGGATATCCCCCTAATTTTTTTTAAAAAATAATTTTTATTGGTTTTACAATTTTATAGGCATTTTACATTTTCATCACAGTCAGATTTTCATTACCTCCCCCCTGTGGTGGGAGACCCTTATCTAACCCCCCTCTCAAAGGGGGATACCCGTTATTAATATTTCTGACCTTAATTGTTATTCCCTTAACTTTGCCGGGGTCTGGCCCTCTTCCCAGGCCAGGTCACTTTCAGTATACTCACATTTTCATATGACTCCCTCACATCCACCCCATTGTTTTCATTTTTTAAAAATTCCAATTCTAGACAGATTCATGTTTCATCTTCAATTACTTCACCTTCAAATATTATACTTTTACACTAATTGATATCCTCCTCAGCATACTTCTTATTTTACTTCAAATACATATTCCCCTTCCACCTCCCCTCAATCCCTGGGTATGTAGCCTTAATATTGTCTCTTAATCTTATCCTTAATAGTCTATAGTCTTAATAGTTTCTCTTAATCATTCCTTTGCCGTGTCCATAGTTCTTATCCTGAAATCCAAAAAAGAAATTAATTATATATCATCCTTCACCCCACACCAGTCGGCTCCAAAGTCCAAAACCATAGGATATCCCCTTAATGCTCTTAAAGATACAGTTGAGGGTTCTAATTATTAAATGGAGTTGTCAAGTCCCATGCCAACACCCGTGCCAAAGTCACCTGCATTTCTCGTCCTTTGCGTCCCTGGCGAGGCCATCTCTTCCCTTTCCGAGGTTGCTGCCAAGTCCACAAGAGGACTAAAACGATTGTGAATTTCAACTGTGTACCTGGTATCCTTGAGGATTCCTGCATTGCATGGGGTTGGACTAGATGAGCCTTTGTGTCCCCTTCTATGAAATGACAATGTTATTTTGTGCTAGGGATAAATGCTTGTGACAACTGAAAACCCAAGCCTTATCTTCTTCTAGGGTCACCGGCAGCTAGTGAAGCAGCTCTCCCTTCTGCCTCGAGACAATTACAACCTCCTCAGTTACATCTGCCGGTAGGTGCCCATTCACTGATGCATTCGTAAAGGTAAAGGGACCCCTGACCATTAGGTCCAGTCGTGTCCGACTCTGGGGTTGCGGTGCTCATCTCGCTTTATTGGCCGAGGGAGCCGGCGTACAGCTTCCGGGTCGTGTGGCCAGCATGACTAAGCCGCTTCTGGAGAACCAGAGCAGCGCACGGAAACGCCGTTTACCTTCCCGCCGGAGTGGTACCTATTCATCTACTTGCACTTTGACGTGCTTTCGAACTGCTAGGTGGGCAGGAGCAGGGACCGAGCAACGGGAGCTCACCCCATCGCAGGGATTCGAACCGCTGACCTTCTGATCGGCAAGCCCTAGGCTCTGTGGTTTAACCCACAGCGCCACCCGCGTCCCAGATGTAGCTCGCCATTTTATACCAGGAGATGTACAAGTTGCCACATCCAAACCCTCTTGCTGGCAGGGCACTCATTTGCAGACTGCAGTGTGCTGTGAATTTCAGTCCCAACTTTTGGGACCTTCACATTATTAGAGGTAGAAATTTGAGAGCCAGTGTGGTGTAGTGGTTAAGAGCGGTAGAGTCGTAATCTGGTGAACCGGGTTTGCATCTCCGCTCCTCCACATGCAGCTGCTGGGTGACCTTGGGCTAGTCACACTTCTTTGAAGTCTCTCAGCCCCACTCACCTCACAGAGTGTTTGTGGTGGGGGAGGAAGGGAAAGGAGAATGTTAGCCACTTTGAGACTCCTTCGGGTAGTGATAAAGCGGGATATCAAATTCAAACTCTTCTTCTTCATCATCATCTTCTGTTTGTCCAAAAAAGAAGTAAGCAGAAACATTTGGTAATTTTCAGATTCTTCAGAACTGGGACAAGCCCCCTAAGTAGCAAGAACGTGTAGAGCACTGGTTTTGTTTTAATATGTATGTTTTGTTCTCATTTTGTGTTTTTATGTTATGAACTATCCTGTGATCTTTGCATGGAGGGCAGTATACAAATTTTAATAATAATAATAATAATAATAATAATAATAATAATAATATAATAGGTTCCCAAAGTGGGCACTGGAGATATAAATGACAGGTATCGTTGGATCAAATTTATAAGTTTTGTTGAATTAATTGTTATATGTAAAAAAAGCAATAAAATACATTTTTTTAAAGAAAATGGGGCCGGGAGGCATGCTTTCCTCCCATCAATACACAGATGAAGCATTTGCACAGGCTAAACTTATAATGTGTTTTTTTAAAAAAAATAAAAAATAAAATAATAATAATAATAATAATAATACAATTTATTATTTATACCCCGCCCATCTGGCTGGGCTTCCCCAGCCACTCTGGGCGGCTTCCAACAAAATATTAAAATACAGTAATCCATCAAAAATAAAATGCAATCAACTTGCAGCTCATGCATGGCTACTTGTGTACTTGTGTAATTTCAGCTTTACGTGCTGCCAGCCAGCCGGTTGAAATTGCACAAATTAAACTCATGGAAGGGGGAGAGCTTAAAAGCTCTATTTTTTGCTTGAGGAGGACAAGACCTTTTTGGCATGCTGGGTCTGGGAGGTAAGATTGCTTGCACAGTTGCGCTTCCAAGTGGTTGTTTTGAGTACCTACATACATAATTTTATTTGTATGCTGCCTTTTGATAATTCAAACCATGTTCAAGACGGCTTACAACATGAAAAAAACCAAAAATCACAACATAACAAAATCACAGTCATAAACAATAAACAAAACTTGAAAAAACAAACAGCCAAATTGAACAATTTCCACATGAATCATAGTAAGTTCTAAAACAAAGATGCAAAAATTAATATCAATAACAGCAACCCTCCCCCCCTCCACACACAGCCCCCTAAACAATAGCCCAAGAGTTGATTCAGCTGCTTTTGTAGTTGGAGTCAGTCCGGGCCCACTTTCCCAGGCCAAGGGGAAAAGGCCTGCAAGGCGCAGGGAGCAGGTCTTCTAGGACTCACAGCCAAGACGGACTATATGCAATGTGGACTTTACACGCAACTCGCCCCACTGCCCTAAGCATAACCCCTGTGCAAATTGACCTGTTGTTGCTGGACTCTCACTTTCCCATTTTCTGGCTTCCGGATCCTGGCAGGTTCCTGCATGAAGTCCAGCAGAGTTCGGCCACCAACAAGATGAGTGTGGAGAATCTGGCGACAGTGTTTGGGGTGAATCTCATCAGACCAAAGATGGAAGACCCTGCCACCATTATGAGAGGTGCAATGGGGCGGAGGGGTGGGGTGTTTGGATGAAATGAGGTGCGCCATTTATCCAACAAGGTGCACCCCCTTTTGCAAATGTTCACGCATGTTAGTGCAACCTGCATTTCTATATTATTAAATGAAGCTGATATTGTATATCGGGTCCTCCCTCAAAGAGGGCACGTGTTGCGGTGTGACCTGGCAACCAAACCCTTGTGTTGTGGGTGGGAACGTTTGGACAGCCACAACACCCTATTGGTAGGTCCCTCGATGTTGGGTGTATTCTGACCAATGGGACACTAGTCAATCGGATCGAGGGACCTACATGCACGTGACCCAGAGCTTCCTTTTTCAGCGCGTGCATTCAGAACACCCGCCCACCTCTCCCTACTTTTAGGGCTTTTGCGCTTGACCTTGCTCTGCCGTCGTGTGTCGTCTGTTGTTGGGACAGGGGCACGGCAGGAATTGTCCCCACTTGGCTGATTGGCTGTTGCCATTTGGGTTTTGCCTGCTGCGTAGCAAATCGTCACAACTTCTAAGGTTGCGGATAGGCTCTGGTTCAGGTGATAGGGATGGGAGAACGCTATCGCCATCCCTAAGCGAAGGGTATTCCGTTAAAGGAATCCAGGGACTCAATGGTTTGGCCAACCCTGAGAGGGGTTGTGCCCGTGCCTGAGTCCAGGGGGACATCTGGGTGGTGGACTAGCCTGACCCCGGCTTTCCGCTGTTCCAGGTGTTCACCCCAGGCTGACCTATGCTGGTGCCCTGGGTCAGCGCTACCTGCCATGGTGCAGGGAGCTAGTCAAACCAGAGCCTATGCAACCACTCACTTGCTGTAATCAATAAAGTTGTGGCCTAAATTTTGCCAAAAACCAAACCAAAATTTGAGTCTTGTCTGAATTTATTTAAGGGGGAGGTTAAAGGTCCACACACGCAGAGATCAGTGGCTCTCAACCTGGGCCCCAGGGGGTCTCCATAACCCACCCAGGGGGTCCGTGGCACCATTCCCCCTGCCCCAAGCTTCTACCTAGCATGACCCTTTGGTGTGTTCCTCCCCCCGCCCCCCGCAGGCACTCCTCAGATCCAGAAGGTGATGTCAACCTTGATCAGCGACCATGCAAAGCTCTTTCCCATATCGAAAGACGTAGCACCTGCTCCGCCTCTGCAGAAGAGCGACGCCGATAAATCTCCAGTTCCTCGCAGCTCCGTAGGCTGGGATGCTGCCCAGAGGCCGCTCATGGCCAGGGCGGGGAGCAGGACTCTCCTGCGGCAAATCGTGAGCAGCCTTTATTATTATTATTATTAATTAAATTTATACCCCACCTTTCCCCCAAGGACTGGGTTTTCACGGGGAAAGGTCTGGGAGAAAAAAAAAACGCTCAGTCACGGAGCTTTAACGTGTGGACCTGTTCCTGGAAAGTGTGGGGCAAATTAAGTGTGGATGATTGATTGATTGATTGATTCATTCATTTATTCATACATACATACATACATACCCCACCCATCTGGCTGGGTTTCCTCAGCCACTCTGGGCAGCTCCCAACAGAATTGAAAGCACAATAAAACATCAGACATTAAAAACATCCCTAAACAGGACTGCCTTCAAATGTCTTCTAAAAGTCAGATACAGTGGAACCTCAACCTACGAATTTAATGCGTTCCGAATTCACATTCGGAAGTCGAAAAACTCGTAAGTCGAAACGCGATTTCCCATAGGAATGCATTAAAAACGGATTAATGCGCTCCTATGGGAAGAGAAATCGAGGGTCACTTACCTTGTCGATGTGGACGTCCAGGCTCTCGCAGCTCTCCTTTTCTTGCAGGCGGCTCTGAGGGGTGCTCGCCGCCGCCGCTGCCATGGCGCGCAAAAAAACCGCACCGCCATGGCTGGGGGAAAAAAATCACTGGGAAGAGGGGAGAGGGAGGGAGCACACTCCCGGCTCCGCTCGCAGTGGCTGCGGCGAGGAGCGGAGCCGCCGCCATGGCGCGCCAAAAAACCACGCTGCCATGCCCCCCCCATGGCGGGGAAGGAGGAAAAAAAGCCCCGCCATGGCCGGGCTTGCAGCCACGCTGCCATGGCGCGCGGATAAAAGCCTCCTGGAGGCTTTTTTCCGTGCGCCACGGCAGCGCGGCTGCAAGCCCGGCCATGGCGGGGAAGGAGGGAAAAAAGCCCCGCCATGGCGAGGAAAAAAAGGAAGGGGAAGAAGCGGCTGCGGCGCTGCTGCAAGCAGAGCCGCCCGCCTCCAGCCGCTCTGGGCTACGCTTGCGACCAAAATGGCCGCTCGAGCGAAGTCCCGCCTTCTCTTCCTTTCTGAAAAAAAAAACTGAAAAAAGAAAACCCCCCACTGGAAATACAGTGGAACCTCGACTTCCGATTCGGAAGACGAAGAAATTCATAAGCCTGCGGCCGCTTTGATCCTTCGTAACTCAAAAAATACGTAAGTCGAGTTACTCGTAAGTTGAGGTTCCACTGTAGTTGTTTATTTCCTTGACATCGGATGGGAGGGTGTTCCAGAGGGCTGGAGCCACCACCGAGAAGGCCCTTTGCCTGGTTCCCTGTAGCTTCACTTCTTGCAGTGAGGGAAATGCCAGAAGGCCCTCAGAGCTGGACCTCAGTGTCCGGGCAGAACGATGGGGGTGGAGACGCTCCTTCAGGTATACTGGACCAAGGCGTTTAGGGCCTTAAAGGTCAGCACCAACACTTTGATTTCTGCTTGGAAATTACTCATCCTTTCTCAAAACTTAGAAGTCCTGAATGCTGCAACCTTTCTTCATAGGGGAGCCTCTCCACCTCCTTGATCATTTGGGTCACCCTTTTCTGAACCTTTTCCAGCTCTATAATGTCCTTTCTGAAGTGAGGCGACCAGAACTGGATGCAGTATTCCAAGTGTGGTTGCTGTTAGGACGTCAACAAGTTGGCGCGCTGAAGAGCAGCAGTCAGTCTGATAAAGCCGAGGTTAAATAGTCCGGGTCAGAAGCCAGCCAAAGTCAGTTCAAGCCAGAAGTCAGGAAGCCTAGGTCAGGATTAAGCCAGGAGTCAGAAGCCGAAGTCACAAAGCCGAGGTCAGGAGGAAGCCAGGAGTCAGGAAGCTGAAGTCAGGAACACAGGAACCAGGAACAGGATGAGCAGGCACAACCACGTGCTTCAGCACAGCAGTTGCAGGTGCTGGTGAGGGAAGCAGCCGGCCTTCTTTAAGTAGCC
The DNA here is from genome assembly GCA_034641395.1 of Darevskia armeniaca. Classification (NCBI taxonomy): domain Eukaryota; kingdom Metazoa; phylum Chordata; class Lepidosauria; order Squamata; family Lacertidae; genus Darevskia; species Darevskia armeniaca. The sequence continues at coordinate 617,160 of JAWWNF010000734.1, read as the reverse complement.
AGCTCATCACCATGCCTTTTACGAGCTGCAACTGCCTCCAATTGCTCCCTCCGGTTCTCAGCTCTATAGCTGAGATGGGAGGAGGGGAGGGGGGCCCTCCGGCTCCTCTCCTCACAAGGGCCTGATTCTGGCTCAACTTCCTCCTCCTGTTCTGGCCTTCCCTCTTCCCCATCTGCTTCTTCCTCTTCTGAGGAGTGTCGCCACCAGTCTTCTTCAGGTAAGAATCCCTCCATTCCTCTGGACTCTTCCGTGGTTGCCGCTTCGCCTAGGGGGGCTTGCCACCACCCCTGCTCATCTGGTGCAACCCTGACAGTTCCACTGATTTGCCGGAAAAAACAGCCCTGTCCTTCCAGTGTCTTGTTTGGCCTCGGCATTTCCTTGAACGTTTCTCTCTTTGCTTTCAGAAAGACAACCCTGACGTCTCCATCTCTGAATCGGCAGAAGGTAATGGGGAGATGCAGCCCAGCGACGTTCTGGGGACGTGGACAGAAGAGCCCCGGAAAAGGACTCAGACACTACCGAGCAGGAAATGCTTTTCTTTCCTTTCCTCCAACAGAGGGAGCCAAAGCACGGATGGAAATGAGATTTTCAACAGCGAATTTTGGTCCTCACCTCCCCCAGCCGGCCTGCAGCCTGTTTCTTCCACAGGTGGCCACAAAAGGACACTCTCGGGGGGGCTGTCCAAGTGGTTCAGTCTCCCCCAGGCTTCCAACTCCCACACCCTCAGTGGTTCAGCGCTGGAAACGAGGAAGGAGGCCCATGATGAGAGACCCTTGGGCCAGATTAGTGAAATTTCAGGACAAGGTTCTCCAATACATGATATTCCTCATCCTGGGCAAAACGGGGCAGTGGTTGCAAACCCCAGTCCTGAAAGCAAGGGCTGCCATTCAGAGGACCCCGAGGTGCTTAGGAAGATGATTGCGGAGCTGAAGGAGGAGATGGAGGCACAGAAAAAGGACTACGAAGAGCAAATTAGGAGGTAATGCAAATATCTCGGCTGAGTCTGTTTCTCTCTGAAGCTGATAGTTTTATTTTATTATTTATCTCTTCCATTCTGTCAGGACCTCCCCCTCATCGGTCGTTCAATAAGGGAGCCAAGCCATTTGTCTTTCAGTAGCTTTAATCAGTGCTCATTAATTTACAGTGCAGAGCTGAATCATGTCATGTCTGATCACTCACTAGCAGCATCCGGAAGTGCCCCCCTGTGATTCTGGCGCCAACAGAGCAGTTTAGGGAACCGGAAACGCCTTTTCCTCCTACGTAATCTTTGCGGCGGACCTGACTGCTGTTAGGTGCCAGGCCTCTCTCTAAATCCCTGGACCCCTGGCACCCCTTGGCTCCCAGCCACTAACTGCTTCTCCCCCGAAGAACTGCTGGTTTCACTCGCAGATGAGTCAGTAGTCAGAACAGGTGGCTGCTCCCTATAAACACTCAGGGCTGGACTGGCAGGGGGAGGCAGATCCCAGACACATTCCCATCCCACCTTTTTCTCCATGGAGCTCAAGGTACATGGTTCTCCCCCCATTCCTCCTTTAATCCCCACAACAATAATATTCTCCGGGGGGGGGGTTGCTATTGTTATTGTTTGTTATTATAGTATGTTATTTTTTTTGTATTTCATCTAATCCCAATGCCCTGCAGTCATCACCAGAGTGGTGCATGCTCTAGTTATCTCCCGCTTGGACTACTGCAATGCGCTCTACGTGGGGCTACCTTTGAAGGTGGCCGGAAACTGCAATTAATCCAGAATGCGGCAGCTAGACTGGTGACTGGGAGTGGCCGCCGGGACCACATAACACCGGTCCTGAGAGAACTACATTGGCTCCCAGTATGTTTCTGAGCACAATTCAAAGTGTTGGTGCTGACCTTTAAAGCCCTAAACGGCTTCGGTCCTGTATACCTGAAGGAGCGTCTCCACCCCCATCGTTCAGGCCGGACACTGAGATCCAGCGCCGAGGGCCTTCTGGCGGTTCCCTCACTGCGAGAAGCGAGGTTACAGGGAACCAGGCAGAGGGCCTTCTCGGTAGTGGCACCTGCCCTGTGGAACGCCCTCCCATCAGATGTCAAGGAAATAAGCAGCTATCCTATTTTTAAAAGACATCTGAAGGCAGCCCTGTTTAGGGAAGTTTTTAATATTTAATGCTGTATTGTTTTTAACACTCGATTGGGAGCTGCCCAGAGTGGCTGGGGAAACTCAGCCAGATGGGTGGGGTATAAATAATAAATCATCATCATTATCATCAAAAAGAACGCACATTCTTTCCTCCCCACCCCAGCAATTTCCCCAAAGAATTATGGAAAACAAGTGACATTTATATATCATTTCTTACTCCCATCAAATTGATCTCTTAATGGATAATCCCGCAAATACAGAATGTGGCTGTTTGCCGGGTGCTTGAACCATCTTCAGCATCCTTCCTGAACTTTGGGCTCTCCTGATCTTTAGGACGTCAACTTCCACCAGCCCCAGTGTCCATCCAGCCATCTTCCCATCAGCTCCGGCATCCTAGGGCTGTGCTGGGTAGAGCAGATGCAAGTAGCAACCCAAAGCAACCATGTTGAGGAAGGCAGAACAGTAATGATACCACAGAATGGCTGCGTCCACCCTCCATGCCCAGCCCCCTGGTGCGCATATCTGCCCCGGCTGCCAGCAAACCACGCTACGCTGCTGACAAGATGGCATCTCCCATTCCGTGTATAGAAACTAAGTGGATTGGCAGTTGAAATTAGCTTCAGCGTTGGCAATGGGATAGTTGGCCCTGAGGGCAGCAGGCCAGTTTAAGGGTGCATGTGACAGGCCTGCTTTGATAATAATAATAATAATATTATAATATTTTTTATTTGTATACCGCCTTTCTATCTTACGATACTCAAGGCGGTTTACAAGCAGAAGAAACAAAAAATCTCAACAATCCAATGCAATACAAAAATATGATGATACAAAACTTCAAAATAAACAAACTACATTAAAAAGTAACATTCAACAATCATTAGAGTAATATAAAACAATATCAACATATAAAAGTTAAACAGAAATCCACTCAACATTTACAACAAACAATTTCTAAACTAATCAATAAAACAATGGCATAAAATACATAAAATAATACAATACAAATTGAGAAGCAAAGACTAGAGGGTGGAGCAAGGCAGGTGGAGAGAGGCCTTGCCTGACGGAGTCTCTCCCCTCACAGAATGATCTCCAACAGAATGGCCAAGGGCTCAGGAGGAAGGGCTGGGGAGAAGTGGGGAAAGCTATCACTGAATCCTCCCATCGCCTGCCGCCTGAGGCAATTACCTCACTCTCCTAATGGTAGGGCCAGCCCTGCTTGTTGACATCACGTCCCTTTTTTTTTCTTTTTTCCCCAGCCTCGAGAAGGAGAACTATGAGGTCTGGGCCAAAGTGGTAAGGCTGAACAAAGAGATCGAGAAAGAAAAGAATAGGTTTGCCGAGCTGGAAAGTAAGCTTCAGAGCGTTGAGCGTTCCCAGGCTGACCTCGAAAAGAAGAACAAACTTCTGGAGAACTCCATAAAGTCCATGATCCAATCTGCAACGAAAACTGACTAAGGGGAAGGGCTGCTCATTCTGAACAGAAACTAACTGCACTCCTTGCAAGGCAGGGGGGCGGTCAGAGGCTTTTTCAAGCACTGTGCCTGCCTTTCTTTCAATGGCCTGATGTGCTGGGTCACGAATCAGGCCTGGTGGAGACTGGTGGGTCCCAGGCGGCTGATAGATGCTCTTAGTAGATGCTGGAGAGCTGCAGGCTGCACCGTCCTGCCACAGCCAACTCTCTTTGCAATAATAGCACAGCTGCCTCAGGCCATTTTCCTTCCTGACCCCCATTGATTAAACATCCCGTTCTTGTGGGCAAATCGCAAGAGCTGCCACCCCAGCGTTCTTTCACTTGCTGGCTTTTTGTGTGTGTTTTCATTCCATGTTATATTTATTTTGCCAGGACAGTGTTCAGCCCTCCTTTTAATCCTGCTTGGCATTCTTGATTGCAGGACCAGGCATCGGGTTCCCATACCCCAACTCATGCAAATGAGAGACCAATGAGGCTGTTTTTTTTTGGGTTAAAACAGGCAACATAGTTATTGAATACAGATGAAAGAGGTTTGGTTTAGGCATGGGGCAATCAAAATACTTCCGGACCACCCTTTTTTTGATGGCTAAGGTGCAAAACCTGGCCACAGCATAGGAGTCTTCCAAAAGGAATTTGCGTAGGCTTGCGGGAATAAATTCCAGATAATATTGCAAGGGTTTAAATTTTGATAAAAGGGGGTAATATAAGTCGAGACCGTTCTTCACTGTAAAGTTCACAGAATAGAAGAATGTGAGTAACAGATTCCACCTTATTGGTCATGCATGGGCATAGGCGCTCGTGGATTGGTACCCCGCAGGAATTTGCCGTGTAGGCAGTGCCTCAAATCGGGCTCTGGAAAAAGCCCATCTATAAGATTCATAAGTGATATTAGATAAATAAGGGGCAGCTGAAAAGTTGGCCAAGATTTTAGACACCTGTAATACCCATTCTGAGTGGGACCCAGGTGGCGCTGTGGGTTAAACCACAGCGCCTAGGGCTTGCAGATCAGAAGGTCGGGCGGTTCGAATCCCTGCAACGGGGTGAGCTCCCGTTGCTCGGTCCCAGCTCCTGCCCACCTAGCAGTTCGAAAGCACGTCAAAGTGCAAGTAGATAAATAGGAACCGCTCTGGCGGGAATGTAAACGGCGTTTCCGTGCGCTGCTCTGGTTCGCCAGAAGCGGCTTAGTCATGCTGGCCACATGACCTGGAAGCTGTACGCCGGCTCTCGGACAATAAAGCGAGATGAGCGCCGCAACCCCAGAGTCGGACACGACTGGACCTAATGGTCAGGGGTCCCTTTACCTTTACCTAATAGCCATTCTAATTTTGGTGTTTGCCACCCTGCTGCATGTCCCCTCCCAACCAACAACTTTGCCTGGGAGCAGTGTGAACCCAGTTAGCTGTTGCCTTCTTGGTTTTCATGGTTCGTTCTATTTTATACTCACTGGCTGTGGCCAGTGGGGTCTGAAGTCCAAAACATCTGGCGCTTGGGGAAAGACTGCCCTGGACTGAAGGAGTCCCACAGAAATATGACACTGAAAAGACTTTGTCTCCTTTCACACTTTGGTGTTTTGTTCAGAGCTGAAATGAAACAGAATGTTGCCCAGTTGTCAGATGAACAAAGATTACACACCTGAACACAGTGTATTGAAACTTTACACCCAACCCTTGAAGTGTATCTTTTTTTAAATGAAGAAATGTGTGTGTGAAAATGTCCAGTTGTTGCAAATGTGCCTTCAAGGCTGGCTGGAGAGCTTTAAGATATTCAGCAGCCCCAAAGAGTGGATCAAGGTTCTAGTCCTGTGGGAGTCTGACGGAGACACAAAACTGCTGAAGTGATGAAGAGATCTAACCTCAAAGTGGTTTTCTCCTATGCTGGAAGAAATACTGGCACATAAAATGATGGTTTCATCTCTGTATAAAGTCTCTGACAGTTTGTGTTCAAACAGTTCCTGAACTGCTCTACTCTGAGCTGGGAAACGGGGTGGGAGCAGGACACCATTTCACCGAAGGTGGAGAAATTCTCCAACAGACTCGCAGGGTTCGGGCTCACCATTTGGATTTTTTCTTAACATAATAAAATAAAAATACAACAATAGAACAATTTATTAAAACAAATAAAGCAGGGTCATAAAGGGTACAGGTAAAGGGACCCCTGACCATTAGGTCCAGTCGTGACCGACTCTGGGGTTGCGGCGCTCATCTCGCATTATTGGCCAAGGGAGCCGGCGTACAGCTTCCGGGTCATGTGGCCAGCATGACTAAGCTGCTTCTGGCGAACCAGAGCAGCGCACGGAAACGCCTGCCAGAGTGGTACCTATTTATCTACTTGCACTTTGACGTGCTTTCGAACTGCTAGGTGGGCAGGAGCAGGGACCGAGCAACGGGAGCTCACCCCATCGTGGGGATTTGAACCGCCGACCTTCTGATCGGCAATCCCTAGGCTCTGTGGTTTAACCCACAGCGCCACCTGCGTCATAGACAAAGCAGGGTCATAGACTCATACAATTGTGGAGTTGGCAGGAACACCCAGGGACAGAGGCATTCCCAGGACAAGGAACTGTATTGGCACCCTCTGTGAAAATACCACTTCTCCCTCTTTTGATCTTGCAGCACAAGGGATCCTAGTTAGGCCTCTGGAGATGTAGAAGAATATACAGAAGAGAGAGAGCCTAACTGATCACATTTGTAAAGGGAGACAGTTGACCGAAGAGAAGAAGAACAGGCTTATGGTGTTTCGAATGACATTTTCTTATCTCAGGTTGTGCTGAGAAGACCAGAGGAAAAGGGGCACATAGCTAAACTCTTACTAGGTGCAGTTAAAGTGGCTTCTGTTTCTTTAGCACAACAAATCAACTTGGGGGAAAAAATTATCAGGACTTTTTGCAGTTTGGAAAGTGCCAGGGAAATGCTAGTGTGGGACGAACGAGTACCGCATTTTTCGCTCCATAAGATGCACTTTTTTCCTCCTAAAAAGTAAGGGGAAATGTCTGTGCATCTTATGGAGTGAATGCATGGTCCCTGGAGCCAAATTGCCTAGGGGCCAAAAGCAGATTGTGCTCTTTTTTTATAAAGAGAGAAGAGGCTCCCTTTCCAGCCCCGCCCCCTTGCCCAGGCCTCCATTGTTGAATGCAGAGGGAGGCTGTTTCCTCAGCGACATGTGACTGGCTGATTAGGTTATCTGTCTGGAAACTGTAGAAATGGCTCCCTTTCCTGTAGGACTAGAAGCTGCAGAACTGTGAGTTGAACCCCATAAAAACGGGGCTTTTCCTCTTTGCAAAAGAAACTGCACCACTTTGAGCTGATCCTAAAAAATACAAGGCTTTTCCCTTTGCAAAAGAAGCTGCACCACTTTGAGCTGATCCTCAAAAAAGCAAGGCTTTCCCCTTTGCAAAAGAAGCCGCACCACTTTGAGCTGATCCTCAAAAAAGCAGGGCTTTTCCCTTTGCAAAAAAGCTGCACCACTTTGAGCTGATCCTAAAAAAACCAGGGTTTTTCCCTTTGCAAAAGAAGCTGCACCACTTTGAGCTGTTCCTAAGATAAACAGGGCTTTCCCCCTTTCCTCCTCTAAAAACTAGGTGCGTCTTATGTTCAGGTGCGTCTTATGGAGCGAAAAATACGGTAACTAATGGAGAAGCCATCTAAACACCCTGTAAGCAAATCAGGAAGAATGCAGAACAAATGCTCACAGTCATCCAACAGCTCAACAATGGACAGATATAATCTAACATCTGCTTAAGCTTTGAGCAAGCAAATCAAAATGAATGTTCAATAATCTGGCACTGCTGCTGCTTCCTTCGCCTATCGCAACCCTGAACCCAATGAAGGAGCAAAAGGCTGCATTTGAGTCCGACTCCCCTCCCCCTTTAGACAATCTCTTTATTTCTCGTTGTCTCCATGTTGATTAAATGGTGCTCCAAGTCCAAAAGTCATATATAAGAGGTCAAAATCTTGTAAACAAGGAAAGGTTATTTATTTTGGGGGGCGAGCCAAGGGGGAGGGGGTAACACAGAACTTTATTGTTGTTGTTTAGTCGTTTAGTCGTGTCCGACTCTTCGTGACCCCATGGACCACGCCAGGCACTCCTGTCTTCCATTGCCCCCCGCAGTTTGGTCAGACTCATGTTGGTAGCTTTGAGAACACTGTCCAACCATCTCGTCCTCTGTCGTCCCCTTCTCCTTGTGCCCTCCATCTTTCCCAACATCAGGGTCTTTTCCAGGGAGTCTTCTCTTCTCATGAGGTGGCCAAAGTATTGGAGCCTCAGCTTCAGGATCTGTCCTTCCAGTGAGCACTCAGGGTTGATTTCCTTAAGAACTTGGGAAGTCCCTAATTTCTGGGGTGATTTTTGCACACACTCCCAGGCCTATGCCTCTGGCAGGGATCAGTTTCGCCAATCTCCCCTGATCATTAGCCCCTGCAATGCAGGAATCACAGCTAAAGAATCCCTGAAAGATGATCTAACCTCTGCTTCAAAACTTCCATCGAAGAAGAATCCACCACCTTCCAATGGAGTCCATTGCATGTGTCAAACAGCTTCATTGGCTCCCAGTACGTTTCCGAGCACAATTCAAAGTGTTGGTGTTGACCTTCAAAGCCCTAAACGGCCTCGGTCCAGTATACCTGAAGGAGCGTCTCCACCCCCATCGTTCTGCTCAGACACTGAGGTCCAGCTCCGAGGGCCTTCTGGAGGTTCTCTCACTGCGAGAAGCGAAGCTACAGGGAACCAGGCAGAGGGCCTTCTCGGTGGTGGCACCTGCCATGTGGAACATCCTCCCACCAGATGTCAAGGAAGTAAACAACTATTTGATTTTTAGAAGACATCTGAAGGCAGCCCTGTTTAGGGAAGTTTTTAATGATTGATGCTTTATTGTGTTTTTAATATTCTATTGGGAGCCGCCCAGAGTGGCTGGGGAAACCCAGACAGATGGGCGGGGCATAAATATGAAATTATTATTAATTATTATTATTACTATTACTGCTAGAAATTCTTCCTAATATTTAGTCGGAGTCTTGTTTCTTGTCATTTGAATCCATTGGTTTGGATGGCCATCTTTCAGGGATCCTCCTTCAGGGGATCGGACCAGGTGACCCATTGGGTCCATTTCAAGGCTACAGTTCTGTGATCCTATGCACCACCTGGTTAGCGCTCCATGCACTTTGTGCAGGTGAATAGGTTCGACAACCGCAAGCCTGTAAGAGGAAGACACCAAGGCTTCTGGTGATGAAGAGTTAACAATGGGCTTTGCTCACATTTCAAAACATTTCCCTTAGCAGGCCAACAGCATATTCTTTTCCTGACGCACGAGAACTTGCCTGTGCGGCAAAGGGCTCTGAGACCAGGCCAAGTGGGTGTTCGTTTAGCATAAGCTTAGAAATTTCACCACTTCCTCTGCAGATAGGCCTGTAAGAAAACGTGTCTGTTTCTGAAGAGCGGCACTAACCTCTTTGAATTATTTCTGCGTCCCCCCCTTAAAATCCACAGGGTTTATAAGAATCATATGCAGAGAGTTTATTTGCAGCCACAAGGTCAAGGCAGTGGGAAGTTTGAACTGCTAATGGTTATTATATTTATAGAGAGGTCATCCCTTGGGGGCAGTGACCTTCCTGAAACTTGCACTACAACATCTGGTAGATGAAAACATGCCCTCGAACGCTGAGGATCTGTTTTCTCAGGGAATTGTCACAGCTGCTGGTATATGGAGCAAATCTTTAGATGTTTTGGCTGATGCATGGAGCTGTAGCATAGCTGTCAACCCTCCCTTTTTTTGGCAGGAAACTCCCTTATTCCAATGCCCTTTCCCACTGCTATCCCGGATTGTTGATATCCCTTAAATTTCCCAGATTTCAAAGGAAGCAGCTCCTCTCCCTCCCTGCCGGCCAGGGAGGCTCCTCAGCTGCGTTGCTCGGCTGCCAATAAGGAGTCTGAGACCGACTGGGGGCGGAGCTTGCATGCCTTGTGCAGCCAGACCCTCACGCCCAACCAGACAGACAGCCTGCCTGCCGTCTACGCGCTCGCTCTTTCGCTCACCCGTTCGCCGCGCAGCCTCTGGAGCGCAGGGTGGCGAGGCTACTTGGTGCCATTGCACGGCCCTGGTGGCATCCCTTATTTTCAAATCCGAAAGTTTGGGGAAAATCCCTTATTTTCAAATCCGAAAGTTGACAGCTATGAGCTGTAGTATAAAACATCTGGAGGGAAAGGTGCTTTAGAGCATATTCCCCAGGCCTCTCCCCACCTGATAAGCTGTCTCACTTTATTAATTTCATGAAATGTATACACCGCTTGATTGTGTGTGGGGGCGGGGACCACACATACACAAAGCAGTTTACAAGAATGATAAAGCAACAAAACGATCTATAAGAAAAATTAACAGCAGCAATTTAAGACTTTCCAAAAGTTAAAATAACAATGGACTAAAAGGGATGCGGGTGGCGCTGTGGTCTAAACCACTAAGCCTAGGGCTTGCCGATCAGAAGGTCGGCGGTTCGAATCCCCGCGACAGGGTGAGCTCCCGTTGCTCAGTCCCAGCTCCTGCCAGCCTAGCAGTTCGACAGCACATCAAAGTGCAAGTAGATAAATAGGTACTGCTCTGGTGGGAAGGTAAACGGTGTTTCCGTGTGCTGCTCTGATTCGCCAGAAGCGGCCTAGTCATGCTGGCCACATGATCCGGAAGCTGTACGCCAGCTCCCTCGGCCAATAAAGCAAGATGAGCGCCACAACCCCAGAGTCGTCCGCGACTGGACCTAACGGTCAGGGGTCCCTTTACCTTTTAAAAGCACATTAAAACTTGCAACAACTTTCTAAATACAGTGGTACCTCGGAAGTTGAATGGAATCCGTTTTGGAAGTCCGTTCAACTTCCAAAATGTTCCGAAACCAAGGTGTGGCTTCCGATTGACTGCAACAAGCTCCTGCAGCCAATCGGAAGCCACGGAAGCTGCGTCGGATGTTCGGGTTCCAAATAATGTTCACAAACTGGAACACCCACTTCTGGGTTTGTGGCATTCGGGAGCCAAAATGTTAGACCCGCAAGGCGTTTGGGATCCAAGGTACGACTGTAGCTAGGTAGGCTTGTCTAAATAAAAATGTTTTTAGCAGGCACCTGCCTGATATCAACCGGCAGAGAGTTCCAGAGTGTAGGTGCCACCACACTTAAAGATCGGCTCTTGCAAATGCAGAGCGAGTATCCTGAGACTTCCCATCCTTGCCTAATAGTCCACATGCAACCTGGCAACTTTGCCTGTGTGGTGTAGTGGTTAAGAGCGGTAGACTCGTAATCTGGGGAACCGGGTTCGATTCCCCGCTCCTCCACATGCAGCTGCTGGGTGACCTTGGGCTAGTCACGCTTCTTTGAAGCCTCTCAGCCCCACTCACCCCACAGAGCGTTTGTTGTGGGGGAGGAAGGGAAAGGAGAATGTGAGCCGCTTTGAGACTCCTTCGGGTAGTGATAAAGCGGGGTATCAAATCCAGGGGTGGAGGAAGCCTCCTCGCCATCCGGGGCGGCGAACGGAGGCTTCCCCTGGGGGTGGGGCATTGTGACGTTGCATCGTGATGTCACAATGTCACGACGGAGTGCACATATGTGAAATGCCGCATTGCGCACTCCGTCGCTGGGCTGCTGCTGCTCCCGCAGCGCCCTTGCAAGGCGCCGCGCCAAAAGCAGCGGCACCCCCACAAGCAGCCGCACGCAATCGGCGGCTCGGGTGTGTGTGCCGCTGCTGCTGCTTTTGGCGCGGTGCCTCCCAAGGACCCCGCGGAAACAGCTGTGCTCTCCTTCCAAACCGGCAAAGCAGCAGTGGCGGCACCCCCACGAGCCGCCCCATGCGATCGGCGGCTGGGGGGTGCCCTGCCACTGCTGCTTTTGGCGCGGCGGCTCGCAAGGGTGCCGCAGGAGCAGCGGCGGCCCCGGCGGGGCCAGCCCAAATGTCACCCCCTCCTCCCCTGGAACCCGGGGCGTACCGCCCCCTCCGCCCCCCTTGCGACGCCAGTGATCAAATCCAAACTCTTCTTCTTCTTCTATCAATAGTAAATTGGCGTTTTGTGTGCATTGCAGGCCTGGCCTCCATATGCCTCTAAGTGAGAAAGAAGTGAAAATAAAACTGTCAGTATCATGATGCCGTTTTACAAATCTATGGTGCAACCATTCTTGGAATACTGTCTACAGTTCTGACCGCATCACCTCAAAGCAGATATTGCAGGGTCGTAAAAGGGCAGCCAAAATGATCAAGGGGGTGGAGCAGCTCCCCTACGAAGAAAGCTTGCAGCATTTGGGACTTTTAAAGTTTTGAGCTGGAGAGGTTTTCTCCCTCTCTGAGAACACTAGAAGTCATGGACATCCAAGGAAGCCGAATGCTGGAAGATGCATGACAGATAAAAGAAAGGGCTTCCTCACACAGTGCAGAGTTAAACAATGGGACTCTCCAACCTACATACAGGGGCGTAGCAACGGGGGGGGGGGCGGCGGGCGGGCCGCCCCGGGTTCCACCCCAGAGGGGGGTGACACTTTAAAAAAAAAATTTTTTTTTTAAACTTCATTGAAAAAAAGAGATAATAGACACACACACACACAACCCCTCACACCTCACAAAGTGGCACCATCAGAGGGGGGTGACACTTTTAAATTTTTTAAATTTTTTAATTTTTTAATTTTTATTATTTTTTATTTATTTTAACTTTATGGGGGGAAAAGAGATAATAGACACACACACCCAAATCTCCCACACCTCACAAAGTGGCACCATCAGAGGGGGGTTACACTTTTTATTTTTATTTTTTTATTTTTTTACATTATTATTATTATTATTTATTTTATTTTTATTTTAACTTTATGGGGGGGGGAAGAGATAATAGACACACACACACAAAACCCCCACACCTCGCAAAGTGGCACCCTCAGAGGGGGGTGACACTTTTTAATTTTTTCATTTTTTAAATTTTTTATCATTTTATTATTATTATTTTTTTATTTTAACTTTATTGAAAAAAAAGAGATCACACACACACACACACACACACACACAACCCCCCACACCTCACAAAGTGGCACCATCAGAGGGGGGTGGCACTTTTTATTTATTTTTAATTTTTTAAATTTTTTATTTTTTTTATTTTTTTATTTTTTATTTTAACTTTATTGAAAAAAGAGATAATAGACACACACACCCAAATCCCCCACACCTCACAAAGTGGCACCATCAGAGGGGGGTGACACTTTTTATTTTTATTTTTTTATTTTTTTACATCATTATTATTATTATTATTTATTTTATTTTTATTTTAACTTTATTGGGGGAAAAAAGAGATAATAGACACACACACACAAAACCCCCACACCTCGCAAAGTGGCACCCTCAGAGGGGGGTGACACTTTAATTTTTTAAAAATTAAAGTGGGGGGGGGGTGACAAAAAAAATTCCGCCCCGGGTACCACCTGGGCTTGCTACGCCTCTGCCTACATAGATGGTTTTAAAAGAGGGTTAGAGAAGGCTATCCATAATGGCTACAGTCTGCCTTCACATTCAGAGGCAACAATGCTTCTGAATACCAGGTACTGGAAGGGGAGGCGATGCGCTCGGGTCCTGCTTGCAGGTTTCCCATGGGGGCATCTGGGTGGCCACTTTGAGACATAGCTGTCAACTTTCGGATTTGAAAATAAGGGATTTTTCCAAACTTTCGGATCTGAAAATAAGGGATGCCGCAAGGGCGGTGCAATGGCACCAAGTAGCCTCGCCACCCTGCGCTCCAGAGGCTGCGCACGAACGGGTGAGCGAAAGAGCGAGCGCGTAGACGGCAGGCAGGCTGTCTGTCTGGTTGGGCGTGAGGGTCTGGCTGCACAAGGCATGCAAGCTCCGCCCCCAGTCGGTCTCAGACTCCTTATTGGCAGCCGAGCAACGCAGCCGAGGAGCCTCCCTGGCCGGCAGGGAGGGAGAGGAGCTGCTTCCTTTGAAATCCGGGAAACTTAAAGGATATCAACAATCTGGGATAGCAGCGGAAAACAGCATTGGAATAAGGGAGATTCCCACCAAAAAAAGGAAGGGTTGACAGCTATGCTTTGAGAACAGGATGCTGGACCAGATGATCCAGCTGGCTCTTCTGATGTTCTTATGCTGCTATTGATGGCCATAAAAAGCGCCACCAGGGTCTTCCAACTTGCAGAAAGTGCTCCGTCCGAATTTGGACCTGCCTGCACATTTCGACATTCAGAATTTGGGTGTAGGTTGGGGGCGGCGGGAGGCTGTCTTCTAAGCGGTGCTATCATCTGCAGCAGCTGGTGAAGCTTGTGAAAATTTGACTTATCACGTGTAAAAACGCGGTGCGATATTTCAGCCCTCTTGACACAACGTGCCGATGACGGGAACTGGGAAGGAGGGAATTTGGCTGTGCAAGGCCCTGCTGGCTGGCTTTTTGCTGCATCCAGAGAGATATTTTCCACAGCTGGAGCAGGAGGGGGGGCATTGGGTTCATTTCTTATTAAAGAAACTAGGACACACGTGAGAGAATTTGGCATCTGCTCCCATGAGCATGAGTAGTTGCTAATTTTCCTCTTCCCTGGCAGCCTTCGGAAATCCGTTTTTAAAAAATGAAATGAAATAGGGTGCCTTTTTTTGCTTCGGGTTCACTCTTTCCCTCTCCACCTCCATTTTGTTTTCCCCGGCCTTGCCTTCTGAGGCCAGTTTACACAGCATCACCAACCAGGTGGAGCTCGTGCCTCCGTGCCTTCGCTTCTGACCTCTGCACAAAACATCGGAACATCAGAACCGAGCTTGCACATGGGGAAACGGCCTCCTGGGAATGAGATAAGGCTGCGGATCTGGCTGCGTCTGCTATCCCAGTGCTGTCGTTGCACTGAGGTAAGCAACACCCTTCAGTACTTTTGTATGTGAGGCTTTGGAAACTTGGGGGGCGCAAAACAGGAAACTCCTTCCACTCGAGTGTCACTAGGACCTTGGCAGGGAGTCAAGAGCATTGTGGAAAAGTTGCAGGCTCCCATGTTATCGCAGGAGTGTTGCTCACGTCTTCCTCTCTCTCATGCGTAAGGCCTCATAAGGAGCTGAACAGAAGACCTGGTCTACCACACATGAGGCAGAACGAGTGGACAATTCCATTTCAAGTGTCAGGGAGGGGCACTGATTCTGAATGTGCTCTCTTATCAACAAGAACTCCCTGGCAGTAAAAAAATAAATAAATGCATTTTGGAGAAAGAGGCTTAGCTGTCAACCCTCCCTTTTTTTGCGGAAAACTCCCTTATTCCAATGCCGTTTCCCGCTGCTATCCCGGATTGTTGATATACCTTAAATTTCCCGGATTTCAAAGGAAGCAGCTCCTCTCCCTCCCTGCCGGCCAGGGAGGCTCCTCAGCTGCGTTGCTCGGCTGCCAATAAGGAGTCTGAGACCGACTGGGGGCGGAGCTTGCATGCCTTGTGCAGCCAGACCCTCACGCCCAACCAGACAGACAGCCTGCCTGCCGTCTACGCGCTCGATCTTTCGCTCACCCGTTCGCGCACAGCCTCTGGAGCGCAGGGTGGTGCGGCTACTTGGTGCCATTGCACGGCCCTTGCGGCATCCCTTATTTTCAAATCCGAAAGTTTGGGAAAATCCCTTATTTTCAAATCCGAAAGTTGACAGCTATGGAAAGAGGTCCTAGCCAATTTCCTGTTGTGCTAGTTCTTTTAAAAAAAAAAAATCATGAGGAGTTTTTCAGCCCAGAGAGAATATTCACAAATGTGATTTTGCACCTCCACCTCACATTTGGAAGTATGCCGGTCAGTTCCTCAACCTCATCACTCCAGCGCCACATAAGAACACCAGAAGAGCCTGCTGGGTCAGGCCAATGGCTCATCTAGTCCAACACCCTGTTCTCAAGGTGGAAAACCAGAGGCCTATGGGAAACCTGCAAGGAGGACGTGAGCACCAGAGCCCTCTCCCCTCCTGAGATTCCCAGCACCTGGTATTCAAAAGTATTGTTGCCATCAGTATCCTCCATGAATTTGTCTAATCATCTTTTAAAGTCATTGGTGGAAGTAAGTTCCATAGTTTATGTTATGGCACCAACAGGATGGCGTGTCGAAGCCAGGTATCAGTACCGGGGTCAAGAGAAGCCGAAGTCAGGAGCAGTCCGTGTCAGGAACCAGCCGGAGTCAGGTGGCAGTACCGGGGGTCAAGAGAAGCCAAAGTCAGGAGCAGTCTGAGTCAGGAACCAGCCGAAGTCAGGTACACAGGATCAGGAGCAGGATGAGCAGGCACAAACATGTGCTTCAGCACAGCAGTTGCAGGTGCTGGTGAGGGAAGCAGCCGGCCTTCCTTAAGTAGCCCGCTCATCACCACGCCTTTTACGAGCTGCAACTGCCTCCAATTGCTCCCTCCATTTCTCAGCTCTACACTCTACAGCTGAGATGGGAGGAGGGGAGGGAGCCCTCCGGCTCTTCTCCTCACAAGGGCCTGATTCTGGCTCAACTTCTTCCTCCTCCTGTTCTGGCCTTCCCTCTTCCCCATCTGCTTCTTCCTCTTCTGAGGAGTGTCGCCACCAGCCTTCTTCAGGTGAGAATCCCTCCATTCCTCTGGACTCTTCCGTGGTTGCTGCTTCGCCTAGGGGGGCTTGCCACCACTCCTGCTCATCTGGTGCAACCCTGACAGTTTAACCATGCACTGCATAGAGAAGTCGTTTTTCAGCCCATGAGTTCTAGTGCCATGAGAGGAGAAAAATTGAATGCACATTCTCCATGCCATGCATCATTTTATAAACTTCTATCATGGCACCTCTTACTCACCTTTTCTCTATGCTGCGACCGTTCTTCATCGGGGAGCATTACAGCATTAGTCAGAGAGTCGTTTTATTAGCTAGGGAGCAACAGCATTCACTAGAGAGTCATAGCCAGGCATAGGCAAACTCGGCCCTCCAGACGTTTTGGGACTACAATTCCCATCATCCCTGACCACTGGTCCTGTTAGCTAGGGATCATGGGAGTTGTAGTCCCAAAACATCTGGAGGGCTGAGTTTGCCTATGCCTGGTCATAGCATTAGAGAGGGAAGGAAAGTGATTCAGAGAATCATTATGTCTTTGAAAATGTAGAATCGTGGAGTTGGAGGGGACCTAAAGAATCATTTAGTCCAACCCACTGCAATGCATGTGAGGATGATTTCTTAGCAGTTTCTATATTCTGGGTCTGTCACTATCAATGAAGACTTGGAATCATCGGGGACCACCCTTCCACAGCCACAGCTGGATTATTTTCAAAACATTAACCTCAGGGACCAGTTCATTTGCTCCAAGTCAAATGACTTGCCTTTTCTTTTGCAGGCATATTCAGAACAAGACCTGGAAGGGCCTCTTGACAATGGGCCCAAGCCCTCACTGCGCTCTTCACATGACAGCAAATATGTGCCAAACCTGGAGATATCAGGTGCCTTAAGTCCAGTGCTGCGATACAGAGAACAAAGACTACAGACGCAAGAAGTTAGAAAGGCCCGTTCTGACACATATTAGTAGCAAGCAGCACTGCTTCCCTTCTGCTGCGGTTTGGCTTCCATTTAAAACTACTCTAGCCCTGACTTTATGGAACTCGCCGAACTGACGGCAAGACTGCGTGAACAGAGGGAGGATGCAGTGCAAGAAGATTGGAAGAAATTTAAAATATATTTTAAAAAATATTGTAATATTGAAAATCTTTGAAAATCTAGGGAATAAGTTAGAGTTTTCCGGATTAAAATTGGGACTAAAAGAACATTTTGGGGGGAAAGGGTAATAAAATGATTAAATGAACAATTGGATAATAAAAGGTTAGATAAAAGGTTAAATTTGCCTGAAAATAAGAGTTAAATGGGAAACCAGGAAGGGGGGATAGGGGGAAGTCCCAACAAGATGTTAAGAAAAATAGGTTAAAAAAATGATATATTTTATTGTTGTGTTTAATTGTGCATGTTATGTTTTTCTTTTGTAGTTTATGTGTTTTGTCTTATATGATAAAATGAATAAAATTATTATATAAGAATAAATAAAACTACTCTAGCCTTGCTGTCCACGGTGGCCACATTTAACATATGATTATTTAATTAATGGCAATGTTATTGTGTCCCTCCATTTCAACGCAAATGAAATATCAGGGAAAAGGGGGTGGGGTGGGATGAACATTGTTAATGACGTATCATTTGGAGATTGGAAAAAAGAGATTGGCTCATATCCCCTTGCCTGATTGCTGTTTCTAAGGACAAATGAACACGTGAACTGGGACAATTTTTGCTCAGAGCAGAATTATCCACCATACCTAATGAAGACATTTCCAGGTTCAGTCCCCAACGGCATCTGGAGGTAGGGCTGGGAGAGAACTCTGCTTGAAACCTTGCTGCCAGCCATTTATACACAATACTGAGCCAAGTGGACCCAAGGGTCTGACGCTGGATGGGGCAGCTTCCTATGTTCCTATGACCCCTTGTTCTTTTAGTTCGATAATGAATTATAAGGCTAGTTAAATCACCTTGTAGGGTTTGCCTGAAGTTCCCGGTTTCCCTTCTCTTCAGATCTGCTCTCCTGTTGCTTCAGGTGACGGTCCCGCTCCATAGCACACACGAGAGCAGGGGTCAGCAAAGTTTTTCAGCAGGGGGCCGGCCCACTGTCCCTCAGACCTTGTGGGGGGCCGGACTATATTCTGAAAAAAAATTAAAATGAACTAATTCCTATGCCCCACAGATGATAAGATGATAAGATAAGATAAGATAAGATAAGATAAGATAAGATAAGATAAGATAAGATAAGATAAGATTTCTTTATTGTCATTGTACAAGTACAACGAAATTGAATGCCATCCCATAAAAACAAAACAAAAAACAGCACAAAAAACACATTTTCAGCCACACATGCACATACTTACACACCCATCACAACTCTCCAATGTCATATTATCTAGTTACAGCATTTAAGATGGTTATAGCTCTTGGGTAGAAACTATTCTTCAATCTATTTGTTCTTGATATAATTGTTCTATATCTCTTGCCTGAAGGCAGTGGTGCAAAAAGACTATATCCCGGAGGAGATGGATCCTGTAAAATATTGTTTACTCTTTTAAGGCAATGAGAATTGTATAGTTCTTCCAAAGATGGGAGAATCAATTCAATTCAATTCAATTATTCCTTTATTCAACTGATAGTCAGAAAAGATGACCAATAATCTTCCGGGCTGAAAGATGCAGAGATGCATTTTAAATAAAAGCACACATTCTACTCACGTAAAAACACCAGGCAGGTCCCACAAATAACCCAGAGATGTATTTTAAATAAAAGGACACATTCTACTCATGTAAAAACATGCTGATTCCCGGACCGTCTACGGACCAGATTTAGAAGGCAATTGGGCCGGATTCAGCCCCTGGGCCTTAGTTTGCCTACCCATGCGCTAGAGTATCACAGGGTCTAAATTTTAGGCTGTGGTTCTGGCACTTTGGTCAGTGCAAACTTGCTGCCGTGCTGCCTTTGTCCCTCTTGACTCTGCCTGAGCTGTGGTGGTGGTGACAGCTCAGGAAATGGATCCCACAATAAAATCTGTGCAAGTAGCGATTGAGAAGACTCTAATCTCTGCGGAGATAAGGAGTTGCTACAGCAAACGACAACATGAGCCCGAAAGTGATGGATGCTGGGAATGTTTGGTGGCTGTTGTTCTTCAGCTCCTGGGCTTGTGGCTTTCAGATGCCCTGTTCTGAAACCTCCTCATTCAACTCAGCACGGAGCTTTTCAACACCATCTGGGGCTCACGCCTTCTTAACCTCATCAGATTGAGGGCCAGGGGTGCCTGTGCTGGAAGCTGCAGAGAGCAGATATTGACAATGTTATTATTCGTAAAGGTATGGCGGTTTTTGGGTCAAGGTGCTCTACAAGACATTTTGGTGCTTGAGGTGAATACATCTGAAATCACACAAATGCACAAAGTGTGTTTTCAACAACCTGTGCTTTAACCTTGCATTCTCCCCTCCCCCCTTGGTGTCGAAGGGGCTGTCACCTTGGTATAGGGTATCTTTAATTTTCTTTGTATGGGGTTCACAAAGAAACTGCCCCAAGTGGTTTAAGGGTTGGCCTCATTTCAGGGTCTGTTCCCCTGCGATGGGAGAGATCCCTGGAGATTCGTCATGTCTTCATAATCTGCACACTGAGTTTGTGACAGCAGTTGGCACCAGTCTGCTAAGCAGCATCACCCCCCCCAGACAAAACAATATTCTGTGGAGACACCCCCCCCCGCAAGCATTGCAAGCAGGAAAAATACCAGTTTAAGGCCAGCTACAAAAACCAGTGTTCTTTCTCCTGTGAGCTTTCTCTCTCCCCCTCCCATAGCTATCTAGATGGCCTTTGTAATGAACATTCACCCTAATTTGTTTGCAGGGAGATTAGATGACAGTTGCATACACCTCAACTGTCCCGATTTAAGCAGGACATCCTGTTTTTGAGAGCCATGAAGAAGAAGAAGAAGAGTTTGGATTTGATATCCCGCTTTTATCACTACCCGAAGGAGTCTCAAAGCGGCTACCATTCTCCTTTCCCTTCCTCCTCCACAACAAACACTCTGTGAGATGAGTGGGGCTGAGAGACTTCAAGGTCACCCTGCAGCTGCATGTGGAGGAGTGGAGACGCGAACCCTGTTCACCAGATTACGAGTCTACTGCTCTTAACCACTACACCACACTGGCTCTCACAAGTCACCTGGCTTGTCCCGCAGTTCCGAAAGATGTGTGTTTGGGGAAGGGGCATGCTCTCACCTGAGTCGTGTGACTCATACAGGGGTGTGGCCCCCAAAGACACGTGTCCGAGTTTTACTCTGGGACGTGTTGGAGGGTGTGCTGTTGGTTATTTAATGACTCCGATTTGCAAGGAGGCTTGACTATGTTGTATCAAAGCAAGCGCCAGGCCATCCTCTCCACTGCGTTTCCTGTCTCTGGTCACAACAAGTCAAGTATTTCAGGGAGGTGGGTTTGTTATGATGGATCTCCAAACCAACTAAAATTAGAATCATAGAATTGTAGAGTTGGAAGGGACCCAAAGAGTAATCTAGTACCGGTAGTCCATCTAGCAGGAATCACAGCTACCGGTAAATTGCACAACCTGAGTTTGCTGGTAGGCAACTGAATCTCATCTGAACTTAGGGACAGTCTTGAAGTGTCCTCAAACAGTACCTCCTAAAATTGCTCATTCAGATAGCATCTCATAGCAAAAGGTTCTCATCAGTGAAATATCATCAGCCAATCTGCTTCTACTTTTGAGCTAGCAGCCAGCTTAAAGACCACCGATTCTTCCTTGACACACCAGGGTAGCATTTCTGGTTTTGCACAATATCCCTATAAACTCACTTTTAATGGCACATAGAATCCTAGAATCCTAGAGTTGGAAGAGACCACAAGGGCCATCCAGTCCAACCCCCTGCCAAGCAGGAAACACCACCAAAGCATTCCTGACAGGTGGCTGTCAAGCCTCTGCTTACAGACCTCCAAAGAAGGAGACTCCACCACACTCCTTGGCAGCAAATTCCACTGTTGAACAGCTCTTACTGTCAGGAAGTTCTTCCTAATGTTTAGGTGGAATATTCTTTCTTGTAGTTTAAATCCATTGCTCCGTGTCCGCTTCTCTGGAGCAGCAGAAAACAACTTTTCTCCTTCCTCTATATGACATCCTTTTATATATTTGAACATGGCTATCATATCACCCCTTAACCTTCTCTTCTCCAGGCTAAACATACCCAGCTCCCTAAGCCGTTCCTCATAAGGCATTGTTTCCAGGCCTTTGACCATTTTGGTTGCCCTCCTCTGGACACGTTCCAGCTTGTCAGTATCCTTCTTGAACTGTGGTGCCCAGAACTGGACACAGTATTCCAGGTGAGGTCTGACCAGAGCAGAATACAGTGGTACTATTACTTCCCTTGATCTAGATGCTATTTAAATGAAAGTATAGTTTTCCCTTCCTTCACCAGACTTCACTGGAGTTTCCCCATCATTTTATTGTCACTCCTTCGTGTGCCCCCCCCCCCCGATGGTTATGCTGGTGCCCCTTAGTTTTGCCCAAGTCTCAGGTGCTTAACAGCTTATCTAGAGATAAGTTCAGTAGCCAGCCCTGCTGTGCTGGTCATAAAGGACGAAACTGGCTTTTTCAAGAAGAATAACCCAAATCAGTAACTTAGGACATAGACTCTATCCTATCAAAAGAGAGTTTCAGCTTCCAATTAGCTGAAGAGCTGCAAGGCCATGATTGTAGGAGACAGAGTTGCTTGGGAAAGTTGGACCAACTCCATTGCAAAGAGTGAAGAGGTAGCCATAGCATAGTGGGTAAGAGAATGAGCTTTATAAAGAGGATGTATACATTTAATTAGGGACCCAGGTGGCACTGTGGGTTAAACCATAGAGGCTAGGGCTTGCTGATCAGAAGGTCGGCGGTTCGAATCCCCGCGACGGGGTGAGCTCCCGTTGCTCGGTCCCTGCTCCTGCCAACCTAGCACTTCGAAGCACGTCAAAGTGCAAGCAGATAAATAGGTACCGCTCCAGCGGGAAGGTAAACAGCGTTTCCGTGCGCTGCTCTGGTTCGCCAGAAGCAGCTTAGTCATGCTGGCCACATGACCCGGAAGCTGTACGCCGGCTCCCTCAGCCAATAATGCGAGATGAGCGCCGCAACCCCAGAGTTGTCCACGACTGGACCTAATGGTCAGGGGTCCCTTTACCTTTATACATTTAATTATCTCCTATTAGCAGGGATGGCTCACCTATGGCCCTCCAGATGTTGCTGAAATACAGTTCCCATCATCCCCTGACCACTGGCCATACTGCCTGGGGCTGATGGGAACTGTAGTTCAGAATACCCGGAGAGCCCCAAGTTCCATAATAATAATAATTTAATAATTTATTATTTGTACCCAGCCCATCTGGCCGGGTCCCCCCAGCCACTCTGGGCGGCCTCCAATAGATATTAAAATACATTAAAATATCACAGGTTAAAAACTTCCCTAAACAGGGCTGCCTTCAGGTATTTTCTGAATGTCAGATAGTTGTTTATCTCTTTGACCTCTGATGGGAGGGCGTTCCACAGGGCGGGCGCCACTACCGAGAAGGCCCTCTGCCTGGTTCCCTGTAGCTTTGCTTCTCGCAGTGAGGGAACCGCCAGAAGGCCCTCGGCACTGGACCTCAGTGTCCTGGCTGAACGGTGGGGGTGGAGACGCTCCTTCAGGTATACAGGACCGAGGCCGTTTAGGGCTTTAATAAGATTTCTCTATGCAACAACATCTGGCTCCTCTTTTAATATTTTTCAGAACTTTGGGCAACTGTAAGCATGTATTGGTGATCTACCTGAAGGCAGTCTGGGGAGGGGGCAGGTGTCAAACTATTGTCATATTCAACTAAAGAAGTAGTAGTCGAGTT
Source organism: Darevskia armeniaca (assembly GCA_034641395.1). Lineage (NCBI taxonomy): Eukaryota > Metazoa > Chordata > Lepidosauria > Squamata > Lacertidae > Darevskia > Darevskia armeniaca. The sequence goes on along the minus strand of JAWWNF010000734.1, from coordinate 594,204 downwards.
TCTAGCTTTTTCCAATCATTGGCTAAGATGGTTGGTTGATGTAAAAGACACTGTAGGAGCTGTTCAACCAGCGGTTTTGAAGCTAAGTATGTAATGCACGGTCATCAAGGACTGTATGGAGGAAAAGGCTTTTTGGGGCCAATGGGTGAACATGAGGACGCAAGAACATAAGACGCACCTGCTGGATCAGGCCAATGACCCACACCTAGTGCAGCATCCTGTTCTCATGGTGGCCAGCCAGATGCCCCAATGGGAATTCCGTAAGCAGGATTTGAGCACTCTTAGTGTTTGCCATTGGATACAACACACCCTTTATTAGCAAATTAAGACATGGCACTCCAAAGCTTGCTATGGTTCACTTCTCTTTGGATATATAGGTCTGCTGAGGTGGCTACCACCTTTCCTTGCCTGCTATAACTTGGACTGCTGCCATCAGTTCCTTCCTGGCCAGCTACATTTACCAGGAAAAGGGATGGGGCATTGCAGATACACCCAACTCAGCATAGCCTGGGGGAATTTGTGGAGTAAACATTATGGTTTGTAGACTGATAGGCAGGTATTGCAGGTAGGGCCGGAGTACGATGGTGGCATCGCGGGTTCTCAGAGTTCGTGAAATGTAGGGAAATCTCCATGGATCTCATATCTGTCCCTTGTGTTCAAGGACTTTGGGCTAGCAAAAAAAGAAGAAGAAGAAAGGGAAAAAAGCAACTGCATACTATATGCCACTATATTTTGTATTACACTGAGAAATTAAAAAAAAGACAAATTATATATTTACAAAAGAAAACAACTGAGAAAATCCATAACACTTTTTTTGCCGTTATTAGCGTCAAAATCCACGTATGATTCAATGCACAGGATTATTCACGTGTGTCTTACATACAGCACAAAAATAGAAGATTTTGTATTCTACATTATATTACAACAGTCAATAAATATATCAATAAATAACGGCTGCATGGATGTAGGTTAAGCTGGTTTGAGTTAGTCCTTGACGTTGTCTTTGGTGTTGATTCCCATGAAGAGTCTATGTCCATTCTCTCAAAGGCAAGGCCTGTTATCTCATCCAGGGAATATAGCTTTGCCTTAAAAGTGTAAAACAAAGGCTGGGGACAGTACAGTAGGTCGGCAGCCGAGGGCATCAATTACACTTTCCAAAGAATCTGACAAATTCCCAGCTTAGTATAAATAAAGCACGAGGCCTATTGCTTCTCAGCTCCAACACCTTCTTATCGCAATGATTTGTTGGAGGGCGAGTGGCGGAAACATGACATGTGACTCGGTCGTCAGCACCGTCTTGTGAATTGACAGCTTCACAAAGGCAAAGGCCCTCTCTTTGTCCGCAGAGATATTCCATTCTGACACGAAGCACAATATAATTTCCCCTCTCCGTAGAATCTCAACAAGCATGCAAAGAGCATTGGGTCTTGGGGGTACAAATTCCAAGTCACCGGTATTTTCTTGGTCTATTTCTGTTGAAAGTCATGGAGCAGGTCATGAATGCAAGAGGAGAATATTGTTCTTGGCAGGTGCAAGAGACACCGAATTTTGAATTGCCAGCATTTATGCAATTGGAATCAGGTGTGTCTGTCTTAGGATAAGCCCCCACCAAACTGGTTATGCACAATGATCTTTCAAAGGAGAGGGTAGTGAAGTATTGTACCTTTCAAAAGTTGTGTAGGGTTGTACCAGGTATTCTATAATCTGAGTCTGTAACTGGACTCTCTTATGTATGCTTACTTGAAGTTCTGCTTTTAAATGATTAAAAACTAGGTTAAACAAATTTGTGCAGAAAATGGGCCTTTGGTCAGTGCATCATCTCTACATGTCAATCATATCAGAGTTACCTCATTGTCTGTGACTACTGGAGATGCACAAACATCAACCCTCCTGACCACCCATGAGTCATGGCTCCGGAGCAACCTTCCCTCTGGTGGAGTAGGCCCAAAGCCTTAGTAGTGCTGCACAATTTGTATCTGAGGCAATTTCTAGTGGCATGGGGGTGGGGGCTAGATCTGTGCACATCAACATTGCTGATACTGTGTCCAGCAATTTTAATTTCTTCTGAATGCATCATATAACCATCCGATTGATTGAGTTCGTTCTCAGAAATATATTTAAAAATAACATCCTTCGTGTGTACAGTATACCGCAAAAATCCTGGTTTGGACACAAAAAGGGGGAATTGAAATGGTTCTCGGTGACCAGATTTTGGGGGGTTAGTTCACACAGTCAGCAGAAATGACTGCGAGGCATTTTATTTTGTGGGGGGAAATTGAACCATGGGGAGTCTGAAGTGGTATAATCTGGGATGAGGGGGGAGAATTAACACTGGATTCTGCTGATTGTGTAAACTGAGTAAAGCGAAGGAGCACAATCCTGCTTTCTCCAAGCCAACCGTGAAAGCGAAAAATACACCCCCTCTAATCTCTTGCCCATTTCCTTTGCCTCAAATTATCTGTACATGCCTCATTAAATAAGCTTATTAAGTCTGTACAAATCAAAACTGTACAAATATACAGATGATACAATTAAATAATCTGAGGAGGACCCAAAGCCCTGTGGGCGGGGGGCATCCTTCTACTATCGGCACCCGCACTCTGAGACAGCCATGCCTTCGTAGTTGAGCTTGTAGGTGACGACCCCGTTATCTAAGAAGAGTAAGGAGATGGGATCCAACTTGGTAGGTACACAACAAGCTGGAGAAGCTTTCTGGGGATCATTCAAGTGAATCAAAGTCCGGGCCTTGGCATGAGTGGTCGTGAGGTGATCGTCCAAAGGGAAGGAACAGGCTCCCCTACACTGAGAGGCATCGTAGCCTGGAGGTGCAATGATCCAGGAATCCCAGCCAATCTCCTTGAAATCCACATAGAGCGAAGTCTTTTTGCAGCTGCTCCCCTTGGCGTTCCTCCTTATCCGGGACGTGGAGTCGTAGATTATGTTGGATCTGATCTGCAGAAGCTTCTCCTTTCTGGGGCTGGTATGGAAATCATTCATGTCCAGGTCCTGCAAATCTTGCTCGTGCTCTATTATCTCATTCAGTTCGTGCTTCTCCTCTTTCTTGGCATGGCTTCGGTCGTCTGAAAACACAATGAGTAAAGGCTCATGTTTGGTCTCTGAATCGATGTCTATATCTGCTTTCCCTCCTCCGACGGCCTCCTCTCCCCCTCGGCTCTCAATCTGCACCTCCAGCTGATGAGTGGCGGAGTCTGAGTGATGCCACCTCCTGATGGCCTCCGTGACCTCAAACGTTTTCCATTCATTGTCGGTGCTGTAAATGTGCCGCGATGCCAGCACTTTCATTTTCCTCTCCTCTTCCTCCTTCCCTCTTCCACGGTCGTTCTCGAGCACTTCCAGGATGGTGACTTTCCTGCTGAGACCATTGTAGAGCATCCTGTCCTCCTGCACCAGAGTGTAGAGCCTCAATTCCGCCATTGTTATTTTCTCATGGTGTGGAATGGAGACGTTGAAGAGAAGAGGGTACCTCCGTATTCCATTGAAGTGGATGGGCTGCGGAATCTGCTCTGAAAATTAAAAGCAAACAAATGTTACCCTTCCTCCCTATATGGCCATGCTCACCAATGAAAGGGCGTCTATGCCTAGCAATGGGTCCCCAACCTTGTCCCCTTGGTTCCATAAACTCATCCCCAGTGCCCCCTGCCTCACCCTATAAAAAGCATTATTCAGAATAGCAATGTTCATGACCTACTGAAGATAACAATAGAATAAAATTCAAAGCAATAACAGTTCATTGCACATTTATTCAAAATCCAATTAAAATGATTTAGTTTAATTAATTCAACAAAATGGATGAACTTGACCCAGTGATTCTAGCTTTCCAAAGTCTGATTGTCTGCCTCTTAGTACCCCTTCCCCCAGGTATCCCACTGCCTGCCCCACCCCCAGGAGGTGGTATCACCTACTTTGGGAACCACAGAGCTAGAGGGGACTTCTATGCAACCAGATTGACTCCAGATTGACTATGACCCAAGAATCCTGGATATTGTAGTTTTGGGAGAGTTCAGGGGATCTTTTCTAAAAGACCCCCATGGAAATTTAATACTGAGTTTAATCTGATTGACTGTGGCAGCCAGAGAGCGGGCCCTTTCTTGCGCTTTTCTTGGCGGTCAAAGGAGAAGTGAGATAAGGCAAACGCAAAACTAGAGGAAGGGGAAATCTTCATACATTTCTGTCTCACACATCGTCAGATGTAGCCAGAATTGTTTGGAGAGCTTCTACAGGAGGCTCTTACAAGGAAGAGGTAGGAAATATGCACTTGGTGAAATTTTGAAATCCAGGAAAGCAAGATAAAATGTGGCAGGCCTGATGAGGCCCACAGGACAGAGCTCTTCCTTGGCATTTGCTATAGTCACTGAGAGGGTTTGCTTGCTGGTGAAGGTCATTTTGACAGCTCTAAAGTTGAGAAATGTGCATTTAAAATCTACCGGAGTTTATTTGAAGACAGTCTGGGCTTTAATATGTGCATGAGTGCGTTAGTAATCTCTTTTGATCGATGTCTGGAGAGGGTGGTAAAGGTCAGGGAACCCCTGACCATTAGGTCTAGTCGCGGACGACTCTGGGGTTGCGGCGCTCATCTTGCTTCACTGGCTGAAGGAGCCGGCATACAGCTTCCGGGTCATGTGGCCAGCATGACTAAGCCGCTTCTGGCGAACCAGAGCAGTGCACGGAAACGCCGTTTACCTTGCCGCTGGAGCGGTACCTATTTATCTACTTGCACTTTGATGTGCTTTCAAACTGCTAGGTTGGCAGGAGCAGGGACCAAGCAATGGGAGCTCACCCCATCGCAGGGATTCGAAGTGCCGACCTTCTGATCGGCAAGCCCTAGGCTCTGTGGTTTAACCCACAGCGCCACCCGCGTCCCTTCGGAGAGGGTGGTAGTTTTAGTCTATTGCAGTGAACAGAGTCCTGTAGCCCTTCGAGCCTCACAGATTCATGATGGCCTCGGCTTATATGGACTGGACTCATTAGACACAGCTGCTGAAGTGGATGGACTCTTCTCTATGAAAGATGGTGTAGACTTTTAAAGTTCTGATTGGCTCCTGCCTCTTTTCCACTACTCCATTACAGTATGCTGCTGCGTATGGAAATGAACAGTTAGCGGTGCCGTGATTTGCAAGTCAGTAGAGATGGAGTGTGAGAGCGTAAAGCAAGTCAACCGTGATCCGTGACTAAATTAGCCCTTTGGCTTAAGTGACTTTCAAATTGAAATGTTACAATGATCTTAGTAAGCATTATTGGCAAAAATGCCTGCTTCTCCAAATCAGAAGTGCATCATGAAAGTGGGATACACCCATCTCGTTTTAAGAATGCATTCCTTGGTATGGCTTTTGTGATCAGGTCCACCACGCTGATTCATTCAGTCTTAGAGATTTGTATAGGGAAAGGTCGCACTTTGCAGGCAGGCTATGAGACCGATTTATACAGGGAATGTTTCACACCAACACCAAGCTGTTTTAAAAGGAAATAATGTCCCTATCTGAATTCACCCTTCGCCACATATCAATTAATGCAGACTGCTGCGTTTGGGTTCCATTGCCTTCAGAATTTCTAAATGGAGAACTTTGGTTCATCCTGAGTCCTTCCCTATAGCTGACAACAGGATTGCCAATGTCTAAGCTGTATTCATGGAAACAATATTCCAGAACACGATTCAAAGGAAACTGAAGGATCTCAGTAAGTGCCACTGTGTCTACATTTCCAGAATCTCAGTTTATAAGATGCTGGTTATGAAAACAGAAAGGAAAAGCATGCCACTCTCAAAAAAGTTATTGAGAAGCGCTGAGAGCTATGTGGACATTGAACATCTTTTGCTTTCATACAAAATCTGAAAACTTGCAAAAGCTCCACATATTTTTAGTTGGTTGAAGGCTGCAACCCTGCCCATTTATTTGGGAGTAAATCTATCAAATCCAATAGGATTTGCTTCTGATCTCACTGATACTTTAGAGTTTTGGGAAAATCTTCTAGGTAGAAGGAAATATTTTTATTGCATCGATTTTTGGGGTGGTAAGCTGAATATCTAGGAGGAAGCAGAGTATCCCTTTGAATGGATAGTCCTATTCATCCAGCCCTCCAGATGTTGGCGGCTGCCACTTCCATAAGCTTCAATCAGCACAGTCAATGATCAGGGATTCAGTGGTCCAACAACGTCTGGAGTGCACTATGTGGCACATCTGATGACCAAGTTACCCATGTAAATACCAACGGCGTGTAGCTCATGTGCCACTAATATATTGTGCTATATATATTTATATAGAAAATGAGCATAATAATTAATGAAAGATTTTGTTATCAAAAGCAAGATACAATCCCCCTGAAAATTCCCTGACACAATATCCATTGAAATCAGTGGGAGCTGAGTGGGACCACAGTAGTGTGTTTGCACAACAGCTCCCATTGATTTCAATGGGGCTCATGCAGAGGAAATGCCAAGCAGATTACTTCTCTTGTGCTTACTTCTAGGAAGACAGGAAGCTGTTGGTCCATCTTGCTCGATATTGACAACAATTCAAATTTTCAGGCAGGGAATATTCCCAGCCCTACCCAAGAGGTCCCAGGGATTAAACCTGGGTCCTTCTGCATGTGAAAAAGATGAGCTGACACTAAAAAACCACTGAGCTACCAAAGAAGGCAACCATGGCTATCTTCAAAGGAGCATTTTAAGTAAGACTTGGGCAGGGGGAGGAGATTCTCAATGTAGATCTCAAAATTAGTAGTCACCTTTTCAAAAAGCATCCCTGATAGATATTTAAAAACCAAGTGTGCCGTGCACTTGAAAATCCAGCAAATGGTTCAAATGACTTGCAGTCATTTGTCAAACAGCTGGGCAGATAAGGTGTGTGGTCCACCAAGCAGCAGGTCAATCAGCTTGACACTTAGCTGGATCACTTTGCTAATAAATCATCCATCAAACTCCCCCTCTGCACCCTAACTACAACACCTAACAGGCTTGTTTGAGAGACCTTACCTTCATTTTTGAAGCTTCTGATGATGTTGGCTGATGGCATGGAGGTCTTATCAGTGGCATACCTGGTAAAGAGCTCCAGCATGTATTCCGGAGGGTCCACCTTGGCTGCCGTCTCTTGCAGGGGGATGTCAGAGATGTTGAGCGCCTTCAGCAACTCGTCCTGCAAAGTCTGAAGTAAGGTGTCCTGTTCATCAAAGAACGGCCTGTCTTCCTCCAGGAGAGGCATGTCTAGGCTCATGATGGGACTACCGTTTGCAAGGTGCACCAGGATGGAGACGGCTGCCCACAGCTGAAAGCCTGCCGGTTCCATGGCCTCGTTCTAGCTGGCCACAGGACTCGACAAAAGCGTTGCTCTGGTGCCGCCTATTTTATCCCCCTGCAAATGGGTATCAACGTCTTGTGTCACTGACGGTTGACAAGTTTGGAAGTTGGAACTTGTGATCCAGCTCTCTCTCTCTCTCTTTCTCTCCCTGGCTCTTGTTTCCACACCCCCATCCAGGTCCCAGTAATTGGACAGAGCTGGCGGTGCCTCCTATAGAAGCCCTTCACTCTTATCTCCTCCAGTGTAAGCTTGTTCACCAGATTTCGGTTGCTATCTCACAATCCTCCTTCCTCTTAATGAGCATTTTGTAAACATTCCACATTGGGATGCTATGAAATAGTGCAATTCCCCCTTGCTTCCCCCCCCCCTGCATGGGACCTGACCCCCCCCTCCACCGCTTGCCACTGCTAACGTCTTTGGACCCAGCTGACCATTTTGAAACCAAGTCTCTTTGCTTTGTTGCGAGCACAATTCAAAGTGTTGGTGCTGACCTTTAAAGCCCTAAACGGTCCTGTATACCTGAAGGACCTTTAAAGCCTCGGTCCTGTATACCTGAAGGAGCGTCCCCACCCCCACCGTTCAGCCCGGACACTGAGATCCAGCACCGAGGGCCTTCTGGCGGTTCCCTCACTGCGAGAAGCAAAGGTACAGGGAACCAGGCAGAGGGCCTTCTCGGTAGTGGCGCCCGCCCTGTGGAACGCCCTCCCATCAGAGGTTAAAGGGATCAACAACTACATGACATTTAGAAAACACCTGAAGGCAGCCCTGTTTAGGGAAGTTTTTAATCTGTGATGTGTTAATGTGTTTTAATGTTTGCTGGAAGCCTCCCAGAGTGGCTGGGGAGACCCAGCCAGATAGGCGGGGTACAAATAATAAATTATTATTATTATTATTATTATTATTATTATTATTATTTTAAATAATAATCTTTATTAATAGTTTCTTAAAAATACAAAATAAGAGAACAAACCAAATATCCAACATCACAATCATTCATAACAAAAACAAATGAGACAAACAAGAATATAAAAGAAAAGAAAAAATATAGAAAAGATAGAAAAGAAGAAAAAGATATAAGAAACAGATTAGAGGTCCCCAGGACCTCAAATACACAAACAACAACCATATACAAACAGTTTACAATTAAAATATGACTTCTCACCATTTGAGTACCGTACATTTTAAATTTTCTTTACATTTGCTATTCCTTACACAATCCCATCTTTAAATTATCATTATCATTATTATTATTATTATTATTATTTCAGCTAAACAGGCGCATGGCATAGGAGTATCCATGGTCCATGCTATAACCAAGTTTCTGCCAATCCAGTCAGTAGACCTCTGAAAAGCGGCAAGAAAACGTTTGCTCCAAGGGGAGACTGAAAAACGCTCAGAAGTTGGAAGTAAAAGCTTAGGACAAATGATGGTTTGGAAGACTGTTTCGATGCACAAGGAGCATATGGACACGAGAAGAGCCTGCTGGATCAGATATTTGAAGATGGCTATCATATCTCCTCTCAGTCTCCTCTTCTCCAAGCTACACATCCCCAGATCCCTCAACCATTCTTCATATGGCTTGGTTTCCAGACCCTTGATCATCTTGGTCACCCTCCTATGCACACCTTCCAGCTTGTCAATATCCTTCTTAAACCAGAGTGCCGAACATAATGGCAACATCATATTGATTGTCTAACAATTCTGCACCAACTCCATATTGCATGTGATTGGAGAATTCAATCACTGTCGGTGAAAAGATGAAAGTATTCCTCCCTTGAAGGAAGCCTGTTTTGTCACTGCATGAATCCCTTCACTGAGCTCACCTTCCAGTCAGGAGGCACACCCAGCAAAGCAACTCTCAAAGCTCTTGAGATGGCTAGAAATAATCAATATTTTGGGGAAGTGAGGAGTAAGTGCATTGTATTAATTTACAAAGCTCTGAACAACTGAGGTCCAAGCTATCTCAGGGATCACCTGAACCCTTCTATCTCAGCTCAATTACTGAGATCATTTGCAGGAATGTTGTTGGTCATTTCCCAGGTTGGCAAGGCTCATTTGACAACAACAAGAAACCGAGCCTTCAGTGTCATCGGCCTGGTCCTGTGGAATGCTCTGCCACTAGAGATTCAGCAGGCGCCTTCTGTTTTAACTTTTAAATGCCTGCTGATTTTTTATTTATTTTTATTTTTTGTATCCCACCAGGCCTATGCAGGCAATTAAGAAGATATCTTTCCACAATGGTTAGCTGATGTTTGATTTCAATAATTTAATACGGTTTTTACGGTATGGTTTTATGTATTTTTGTTGTAAGCCACCTTGACAAATAAATAAATCTCATGCCTTTAATTTGAAAAACAAAGTGTGCTTCTTCTTCCAAAATGTGGGGAATTCTGACCTTTCTGCATCTACTGGCAGGATGCAAGAGTCCATATTCATGCATTTCTCCGGCGGACATGATAACTCCCGTATATGGGCTGTGTCAGATGCTGGAAGATGACCCATCACTGCTTAGCTCCTTGAACTAGAAATGGCATGGAGCTTCCCAAAATACGTGCATGAGACTCAGGAAGTTCTCCCCATTCCTCTTCCACAGGAGCCAGCTAATGGGTGAGGTAACTGTTGGGCATGAGAGGGGAGATAAAGAAGTGTGATCTCGAAAGTGTGATGAGCAAGTGTTGGAATAATTACATTTCCCCTTCTGTGTTTCTCAAGAGCGGCTTCTTCTTCATTGCACCTCAGGGCTGCTCTTTCATCTCCTTTCCACAAACAGGCCATTCCCAAATTCTTGAGGATGGGGATGTGGTTGTCACTGTGGACGACGGGCTCCCTCACAGGAAAGGATGCTAAAGAGATGGAGTTCTGTGTGGTGTAGTGGTTCTGGTACTGGCCAAGGACCTGTGAGACCACGGTTTGAGTCCACAAGTGCCCATGAAGCTTGTGGGGTGAGCTTGGGCCAGTCACTGCCTCTTGGCCTAAACTACCTTACCGTTTACGCACGGAGTGCGTGAGAGACCCAGGTAGAGACAAAGATAGCCGTGGAGGAGAATTTGCAAAAAAAAAAAAAAAAAAAAAAAAAAATCCACATCTTTATCCTACCATAAGAAGGGCCTTCTGGATCAGGCCAACGGCCCATCTAGTCCACCACCACCACAATAATAATAATAATAATAATAATAATAATAATAATAATAATTTATTATTTGTACCCTGCCCATCTGGCTGGGTCTCCCCAGCCATTCTGGGAGGCTTCCAGCAAATATTAAAATACATTAACATGTTACAGATTAAAAACTTCCCTAAACAGGGCTGCCTTCAGGTATTTCCTAAATGTTATGTAGTTGTTGATCGCTTTGACCTCTGATGGGAGGGCGTTCCACAGGGCGGGCGCCACTACCGAGAAGGCCCTCTGCCTGGTTCCCTGTAGCTTTGCTTCTCACAGTGAGGGAACCGCCAGAAGGCCCTCGGCGCTGGGTCTCAGTGGCTGAACGGTGGGGGTGGAGACGCTCCTTCAGGTATACAGGACCGAGGCCGTTTAGGGCTTTAAAGGTCAGCACCAACACTTTGAATTGTGCTCGGAAACGTACTGGGAGCCAATGTAGATCTCTCAGGACCAGTGTTATGTGGTCCCAGTCACAAGTCTAGCTGCCGCATTCTGGATTAATTGCAGTTTCCATCCTCTTCTCACAGTGGCCAACAAGATGCCCCAATAGGAAGCCTGCAAGTATTTCCCCCTCCTGTGGTCTCCAGGAAGTGGTATTCAAAAACGTTGCCACCTCCAGCTGTGGAGGCAGAACATAACCATCATGGCTAGTAGCCATCAATAGCTTTACCATCCATGAATGCATCGAATCCTCTAATTTCACTTTGGGTGTAACTCTGTGTTGCATGCCCTATGTAATGAACTGCTTAATCGCCCACCACCGAACTCATGTAAGGCTCCAGCGGAGCTTCATGTCTCTTTGAGATTATTGCGAGATCCTCAAGTCAATGGAAGTCTCTTTAACAAAGAGGCTCTTGCCTCCAGAAGGGGGAAAGTTCTCTCTGGACATTTTTTGAATTCTCTCCCTTGTCAACCCCTTATTTCGTTGCAAGTTTGGTATTCGTTTGGGTGTCAGATAAGCTGAAAAGAGTGTCTTCCATGACATTGACAAAAGCAAGACGACTGCCCAAAATCTTTCCGCAAATTTCCAATGTTGCCTGCCTCGCTCTGCTGTGGTGCTATTTCGAGACCTGCATTCTTATCCTTAATGAGAATTCCACTGGGAAACTCTGAACCCTCGAGAGTCAAAATTCCCAGGAGCAATTTGTGAATGTGTCTGTAGAAAAGCATGTGGGGTTTTCCCCCCTCTGCTCAGCGGGGCTGGAGCCTCTGCTCCATGGAGTTTGCTTTTCTGTCGTTGGATGCTCACAGCTCAAAAAGGGCAGGTTTCTTTTCAGCTTTGAAATGAACTCCCTCCGGTTATCAGTGTCAACAAGTTTTAAGGAGCAGGGGGGCTGTCTGCTGGAAAAATGGAATCTTTGCTTTAAGTTAAATCAGTGGTTCCCAAAGCAGGCGGTACCACCCCCTGGGAGATGGTAGGGTGATCTAGGCAAGGGGTTGGCATGGAGGAGTTGGAAGTGGACCCTTCCAACTTATTTTCAATCAGAGGCGTAGGAAGGTCAGGTGGTACCCGGTGCGGAAAATTTCTTGTCACCCCCCCCATTGTTTTTGTTTTGCCTGCAAAAATGGTCTTACGTTATTTCATATTTTCTTACAAAGGAATAATAATAAGTAATAGTAAACTTTTATTTATATCCTGCCCCCCCCCCCCCCCCGCCGAAGTTGGGCTCAGGGCAGCTAACATCAGATACATAACATTGGTATAAAATCAAACAATAATTAAATTACCTCCTAAAAACATGTCAAAATCAAATTAAAGTCTAATTAGATGGCTTTCCGCAGGGTTAGGGTTGGGAACCGTAAGTGCTCCACTGAATTGAAATTTCAGCCTTCACGACATAGGAAAACGGCCAAGTAAACAGCTATTTTTGTGGAGGAGGGTCAAGATATTAACTGATATGCATGAAATTTCACATATAGCTATATAATCTCTAATGTAGTAAGATAAGACCTTTGGAACAGGCATTTTCAAAAAAAAGTTTTTTTATGAACCGCCCTAGTAGGACAGTAATTGTTCCTTGATAATTTGTCACCCACCTCCATGATGGAACCTGGGGTGGACCGCCCCCCCCGCCCCCCACTTCCTACGCCCCTGTTTTCAATAGACCAGGCTACAGCCTGGAAGAAGAAGAAGAAGAGTTTGGATTTGATATCCCGCTTTATCACTACCCTAAGGAGACGCAGGTGGCACTGTGGGTTAAACCACAGAGCCTAGGGCTTGCCGATCAGAATGTCGGCGGTTCGAATCCCCGCGACGGGGTGAGCTCCCGTTGCTCGGTCCATGCTCTTGCCAACCTAGCAGTTCGAAAGTGCATCAAAGTGCAAGTAGATAAATCAAAGTGCAAGTAGATAAATAGGTACCGCTCCAGCAGGAAGGTAAGCGGCGTTTCCGTGCGCTGCTCTAGTTTGCTAGAAGCGGCTTAGTCATGCTGGCCACATGACCTGGAAGCTGTAGGCCGGCTCCCTCGGCCAATAAAGGGAGATGAGCGCCGCAACCCCAGAGTCGGTCACGACTGGACCTAATGGTGCAGCTGCATGTGGAGGAGCGGAGACGCGAACCCGGTTCACCAGATTACAAGTCCACCGCTCTTAACCACTACACCACACTGGAGCGAAACACCTTCCTTGCTTCATATGCAGAGGCGTACCTTGGCTCCCTTGTGCCCTTAGCAAGGGGCTATATTGCCATCCACCACCCCCACCCCCGTCCTTTCAGCCTTGGCCCAGGGAGCATGTGGATACCCTGCTGGTATTTAAAGTTTTGCAAAGCTATTCCCTTTAGTCACGTTTGTTTGTAGATACAATGCTGAGTTGTCACAAGACAAAAGTTAGCCAATTATTGGCAATAGCTATTGATTTTCTTATATGAATGAGTTATTGTACATCTGTGATAGGTGAAGGTTTGTGCATGTGGTATATAAATATTTCAAGCATAAATTTATTTCACCCTTTCATTAGTAAGAGTGCACAAAAATATTTTTCATGCAACATCCTTTGCTGAATTGTATTGTGTTATTTTCTTCCTTAGTGGGCTGTGGAAATTGTGATTCTGAATAATGTGTTTTATAGGGTAGGGGGCACTGGGGATGAGTTTATGAGACCAAGGGGGTGAGTGGCCCCCCAAACGTTTGGGAACTACCGGGTTAAACATTGATACAAGCAAAGGTGGAATCAGAGTAGATTAATTTCACAAAGCATGGACATTATTTTTATTTGTTTATAAGTGAGCAACCACAGCACAGTTTTCACATGGTGCATCCCTGGGACTCACCTGTTTGCACCAAATCCCAAGGAGGCTCACAGAGTTGTGGCCTACTCCCTCCCTCCTCACAACAGCCCTGTGAGGTAGGCTAAGCTGTGAGATGGTCACTCAGTGGACCCCCAGTCTCTGAGCAATGAGAGGTTTCAGGGCTCCCAGAACATACTGTGATTTTCAGCCAAAGGAGGTTTCTATGGCACCACTTTGGCCCAGGTTTACACAACAAAGCAGATACTTAGCAGACCTAACCAATTGTTATGTACTGAGTTGAATAGGATTCAGAATGCAGCAGTCTGATTGGTCCTAGAACAATAGGATTCAGAATGCAGCAGTCTGATTGGTCCTAGAACAATAGGATCCAGAATGCAGCAGTCTGATTGGTCCTAGAACAATAGGATCCAGAATGCAGCAGTCTGATTGGTCCGCAGGAGCCACCCAATCCAGCTCCAGGTGGAAGTGAATCCCCAACCTGATTGGCCTACAGGAGTATCCCGGAATTAGCCAATCATGTGGGGCCCATTGTGTAAATAATGTATATAAAGCAGACGTTCTGGGGGAACTTTCATTCCTCGCTACTATGAGCTGAATAAAGAGCATGAAATCCACACTCAACTCCGAGTATATTTCACCGTTTTACTTAACAAAGTAACAGGCCAGGCCATTTATTTAGCAATGCTCCTCTCCTGCAGAGTCTGATCTTATGGCTATAATATCATCACAGGGCTGGAAGGGATGCAAGAGAGAACATAACCAACCCCAATCTGAGAACAATATGTTCCTTTCTACAGGTGCAGAGCAGGGCAACCAGAGTGATTGGGGGGCTGGAGCAACTCCCCTACAGGGAAAGGTCACGGCATCTGGAGCTACCGTATTTTTCGCTCCATAAGACGCACTTTTCCCCTCCTAAAAATAAGGGGAAATGTCTGTGCGTCTTATGGAGCGAATGTGTGGTCCCTGAAGCTGAACTGCCCAGGGGCAAAAGCAGATCCTGCTTTTTTAAAAAGAGAGAGAGAAGGGGGTGTTGAAAGGAAGCCCACTGAGCAGCTGCTCAGCAAACGATTGGGAGAGAGATAAGGGAGAGAGATTCCAGCTCCACCCCCTTGCAGAAGGAGGCTGTTTCCCCAGCAACATGTGACTGGCTGATTAGATTATCTGTCTGGAAACTGTAGAAATGGCTCCCTTTCCTGAAGCTGCAGAACTGTGAGTTAAACCCCATAAAACAGGGTTTCTTCCCTTTGCAAAGTAAGCTCAACGACTTCGAGCTGATCCTCAAAAAATGGGGCTTTTCTCCTTTGCAAAATAAGCTGCAGAAATTTGAGCTGATCCTCAAAAAAATGGGGCTTTCCCCTCTAAAAACTAGGTGCGTCCTATAGTCAGGTGCGCCTTATAGAGCGAAAAATACGGTATTTTGTCTAAGGAAGAAAGGGAAGGAGAAGAATGGAAGCGTATACTAGCATTTCTCTCTTTCCAGACCCTCCAAGTGTCCCTGTTTTCCAGGGACGTCCCTGATTTAGAGAAGCCGTCCTGGTTTCTGATTTGACCCTGGAATGTCCTGCTTTTTCTTAGGATGTCCCTATTTTCATTGGAGAAATGTTGGAGGGTATGAAGATCAAACCTATCCATTCTTAAAGAAATCAGCCATGAATGCTCACTAGAAGGACAGATCCTGAAGTTGAGGCTCCAGTACTTTGGCCACCTCATGAGAAGAGAAGACTCCCTAGAAAAGACCCTGGTGTTGGGAAAGATGGAGGGCACAAGGAGAAGGGGACGACAGAGGCTGAGATGGTTGGACAGTGTTCTCAAAGCTACTAACATGAGTTTGGCCAAACTGCAAGAGGCAGTGAAGGATAGGCGTGCCTGGCGTGCTCTGGTCCATGGGGTCACGAAGAGTCGGGCACGACTGAACAACTGAACAACTGAACAACAACAACATGGAGTTATCCGACACGTCTTAAGGCAATCCTGTATAGGGAAGTTTTTTTCAAAAATGTTTAATTATGTTTTTATATATGTTGGAAGCTGCCCAGAGTGGCTGGGGCAACCCATTAAGATGTTGTGTGGGGGGGTTATAAATTAGGGTTACCAGACGTCCCCAGTTCCCGGGGACAGTCCCCGGATTTGCAAATCTGTCCCTGGACAAATTCCATCCCGGGAATGTCCCCAGATTTGCAAATCTGCCCCCGGGAAATGCGCAACATCATATGGGGACTTCTGGCGAGGAAAAATGGCAGGCGCCATGACAGCGAGCAGCTCCTGAAGCCAGCCAGAGCCAACTGCGCTACCAGGCTGGCTCTGGACTGCTGACTGCCGCTGCTGCCACCACTGCCGAAGGGGAACCAGGGACATCCGGCGGTACAGATCTCCTGCCCCCTTCCCCCTTTGTTTTGACTGATCTGGGAGTTGCGGGCAAGGGGCCATTGCCCAGTTTTTAAAAAACTCTGCGCATTTATGTTTCACAGGGTGCGAAAGAAGGGCTTTACACCTTTATACAATATGCATGTGTGCTTGGGCCCAGGGTCTTTTGCCTCACCATTCCCAGTACTGACTCCCTGTTGCTACTCAGCTTAAAAAAAAAAAAAAAAAAGTGTCCCCGGATTCATTGAATAAAATCTGGTAACCATATTACAAATACAGTGGTACCTCGGGTTAAGAACTTAATTCGTTCTGGAGGTCCGTTCTTAACCTGAAACTGTTCTTAACCTGAGGTACCAGTTTAGCTAATGGGGCCTCCCGCTGCTGCCGCGCCGTGATTTCTGTTCTCATCCTGAAGCAAAGTTCTTAACCTGAGGTAATATTTCTTGATAAAAAAAATTCCTTCCAGTAGCACCTTAGAGACCAACTAAGTTTGTTCTTGGTATGAGCTTTCGTGTGCATGCACACGAAAGCTCATACCAAGAACAAACTTAGTTGGTCTCTAAGGTGCTACTGGAAGGAATTTTTTATTATTTTTTATTTTGTTTTGACTATGGCAGACCAACACGGCTACCTACCTGTAACTAATATTTCTTGGTTAGCGGAGTCTGTAACCTGAAGCGCCTGTAACCTGAAGTATCTGTAACCCGAGGTACCACTGTAGTAAAATTATCATTATGGAATGGGATGTCCCTATTTTCATCTGAGATATGTTGGGTGGGGGGTATGTCTCTCTCTTCATAATACTGAGGGCCATTCAATGAAACTGAACCCTGGAAGATTCAGAACAGACAAAAGGAAGGACTTCTTCACATAACTCATCGTTAAGCTCTGTCACTCCCCCCCCCCGATGTCATGGCCCCCACCAGCCTGGGTGGCTCAAATTCTAAGTGCGTGCCCCTTCCAAATTCTGGGCCACACTGGTAACAGTATCCTTTGGGACTAGAAAAATAATGAAGGTAAGAATGCCCTCAGCTATTTGCCACGGGTGAGCACGTATTATAATCTGGTTCATGTAGCATGAGGGAGAATTCCGGTCCTCTTTCTCAGTCTGCAGAGTGCCAGGCAGGGCCGTCTTAAGCATATCCGGCTCCGTGGTGCAAAGTTCCCTCCGGTGCCCCCCCCCGTTTCCCAGAGTTTTATTTAGGGAGGACAGCACTGCTGGCGGGGCTGGAGGAGGAGGGCAGCGGTTGGAGGGCAGTGGGGAAGAGGCAGAGGCTGGACGCGGCGCCTCCCGGCTCAGCTGGCCGCTTCATGCCACGGTGGGCACGGCAGACGGAGGCTCCGGGTGCTGCGCTGCTTTGGCGCGGCATGACGGAGGCGGGCGAGGGCAGCGAGCTGATGCTCGGAGGAGCGGCATCCAGCCTCCGCCTCTTCCCTGGCGCCCTCCAGAACGTGGTGCCCTGGTGCCCCGCACCACTAGCCTCTATTGGTAAGACACCCCTGGTGCCAGGGATGCTCCTCAATAGGGTACGGAGCCTTGGAGCTACACGGCAAGCAGCAAGACGCTTCTCCACTTTCTGAGTGTCTCTGAGACTCCGCACAGAGCGGGTGAGTGTGCAGAGAGGCCTTTTTCTCAAGCCCGCTTGGCAGAGGCAAGTGCGCTTTGAGGTGTGGATGGCAGCTTATCTTAGTGAGTACATGGAACAACCTCCCCCCTCTGCCCAGCAGCAGCCTCTGGTGCTCAAGGTCTGGGCTTATCTCCCATTGGTGGCAGAGAGCCCTGGAGTGGCTCTCCAAGTAGTGCCCCCGGGGACATCACGCTAATGTGTCTGTGTCAAACACCTCCAAACATTCCCAGGGCAAACCTGACAGTCAGTGATGTTTCTGTTGGAGAAAATTGAACTTGCAGCTCAGGAGGGATATATTGATGTGAGTTGCGGTGGTTGTTTTTAAATCTACCAGCATCAATATTAGTATATAGAGATCAACTAATATCTATATTTAGCTGTGATTCCTGCATTGCTGGGGGTTGGACTGGATGACCCTTGGTGTCCCCTTCCAGATCTACAGTTCTATAAGTCAGCTCTGTTCGCAGCAAGTTTGCTTGGGGTAAAAGTAAAGGTATAATAATAATAATAATAATAATAATAATAATAATAATAATATATTATTTGTACCCCGCCCATCTGGCCGGGTCCCCCCAGCCACTCTGGGCGGCCTCCAACAGATATTAAAATACATTAAAATATCACATGTTTAAAACTTCCCTAAACAGGGCTGCCTTGAGGTATTTTCTGAATGTCAGATAGTTGTTTATCTCTTTGACCTCTGCTGGGAGGGCGCCACTACCGAGAAGGCCCTCTGCCTGGTTCCCTGTAGCTTTGCTTCCCACAGTGAGGGAACCGCCAGAAGGCCCTCGGCACTGGATCTCAGTGTCCGGGCTGAATGGTCGGGGTGGAGACGCTCCTTCAGGTATACAGGGCCGAGGCCGTTTAGGGCTTTAAAGGTCAGCACCAACACTTTGAATTGTGCTCAGAACCGTACTGGTAAAGGGACCCCTGACCATTAGGTCCAGTCGCGGATGACTCTGGGGTTGCAGCGCTCATCTCACTTTATTGGCCGAGGGAGCGGCATTTGTCTGCAGACAGCTTCCGGGTCATGTGGCCAGCATGACTAAGCCGCTTCTGGCGAACCAGAGCAGCGCACGGAAATGCCGCTTACCTTCCCGCCGGAGCGGTACCTATTTATCTACTTGCACTTTGACATGCTTTTGAACTGCTAGTTGGGCAGGAGCAGGGACCGAGCAACGGGAGCTCACCCCGTCGCGGGGATTCGAACCACCGACCTTCTGATCGGAAAGCCCTAGGCTCAGTGGTTTAACCCACAGCGCCACCCCTGGTGATAAAAGAGCTTTTAGGCTCCCTTGCCTCGCTTGCTGGGCAGCCCCACTTGGCACGTGGGCTCTGGGAATCCTGCGGGTTCTCCCTCTACCCACTAGCCATGGGGAAGCTCCAAAGGTTTGGGTGGACCGTGGACATGATTTCCATGCATGCCTTGAACCCTTGGAACCAACTCGCCCCCTCCACGTAAGATGTGCTCATGCTACATGCCAAGACTGGGTGGGCTTCGCTTAGTGACCCGAACAATGAAAGAACCAAGTGGCAAGGAGAACTGATTCTGATCCCATCTGGTGAACTCCAAATGACTGTAACAACTTCTAAAAAAAACCCAAAACCAACTCACCACAGGCAGGGGCGGATCTGCTATGAAACTAATGAAGCTTATAGTTCAGGGCACCTAATCCCAGAGGGGCCCCGGAAGTGACTTCAGTCCACTTTGCTTAAATTTTTTGGGTCTAGTAGATGTAATTTGAGTCGCACGACTCGAAAACGATAAGACGTAGGGAATCTGTATGCACACCTGTGACTTTGACATGTGAGACCATCCAGTACAGTGTGGTGTAGTGGTTAAGAGTGGTGGACTCGTAATCTGGGGAACCAGGTTCGCGTCCCTGCTCCTCCACATGCAGCTGCTGGGTGACCTTGGGCTAGACACACTTCTCTGAAGTCTCTCAGCCCCACTCACCTCAGAGTGTTTGTTGTGGGGGAGGAAGGGAAAGGAGAATGTGAGCTGCTTTGAGACTCCTTCGGGTAGTGATAAAGCGGGATATCAAATCCAAACTCTTCTTTAATCAAAATCTGAGGTAGTTAATTAAAAATAAAATAAAATTGTGGTGATCTGTCCTGAAACAATCCCACTGATAACAGTGGTTACCCAGACCTCATTGCTGGTTGCAAGGTCTGCCACTGACCACAGGCCTGAACTGCTTCCCTCAGGTGTGGTGGTGGTGGAGGAGGAGGAGGCTGCCCCACTGCCTGCTCTGAAGGGAGATTTGGTTGCCAGTCCAGTCAGAAAGGAGAGATGGGGAGGCACCATCTTGTCCTTTGCTTCCAGCGGCAAAATGTGTCATCGCCAAGAAAGACCTGGGAAGTCCTGAAAGGAATGAACATGTCACTGTGCTTTCTGACTGTTGTAATCCTTTGCCCCCTGGTGGTCATTTAGCTTGGCCACGGCCACAGTTCACTCTGATTATTATGCGATTCTTGCATCAACGTTTCAGCTATATCCAGGAGGAATATCCTCTCAACTAAAAAGCACTGCCGAATGCCCCATATTTCCCATATCATTTATTTCCCTCTCGAAATATTTATATATAACTATGTAATAAACACAAATCAAAGCAGTTTACAGCAATTAAAATATGAAACTGTAGAATAAGACCAACCAAAAATTAAAAAGAGACATCTATTAATTGTTGTGGAAGGATTGAACAAGAGTCAGCGTGGTGAAGTGCTTAAAGTATTGAACTAGGACCTGGGAGACCCGGGTCCGAATAGCCACTTGGCCACAAAGCTCATTGGGTGACCTAGGGCCAGTCACTCAGCCTAACCCACTGAGAGTTGCTAGCTTGGGGAACAACACTCATGCAGATTATCTCAGTGATCAAGATGGGATATAAGCCTCAGGGCTGTCTTAAGCATATGCTCATCTCGCATTATTGGCCGAGGGAGCCGGCATACAGCTTCCGGGTCATGTGGGCAGCATGACTAAGCCACTTCTGGCAAACCAGAGCAGCGCACGGAAACGCCGTTTACCTTCCCACCAGAGTGGTACCTATTTATCTACTTGCACTTTGACGTGCTTTTGAACTGCTAGGTGGGCAGGAGCTGGGACCGAGCAACAGGAGTTCACCCCGTTGCGGGGATTCGAACCGCCGACCTTCTGATCGGCAAGCCCACAGTGCCACCCGCGCCCGCGCCTCTTACTCTTCTCTAAACTAAATGCTCCCCAATGCAGCTTTTCCTCATCAAAAAGCAACAACGGCCTCTGCAACATATTCAGGAAGGTTGCTGGCAATCTTTCCTGGCTTCCTTTTCTGAGTTTCTGGCTTCTGTTTACTCCCCACCCCTTCGATGAACACACCTCAAATATTGAACTTTCAAATATTTTCTGTTAGCTTTCAAGGCAGTGCCATGCAGTTGATTCGGTCTGAGACTAAGTGTGCCCTCTTCATACAAAGAGCTTTGGTGGAAATCTACCTGAGACATTATCGTTCCGCACCAGTTTGGTTTGGCTGGAGACAGGTGGATAAAGTGTTCTTATGTACTCTGGCTGGCAGAACCAATGGCTCTTCCCTTGCATTCTTTCTCAGCTTACTCATTGCACTGACCAGAGAAGTTCTGGGCACCACAGTTCAAGAAGGATACTGACAAGCTGGAACGTGTCCAGAGGAGGGCAACCAAAATGGTCAAAGGCCTGGGAAAGATGCCTTATGAGGAACGGCTTAGGGAGCTGGGTATGTTTAGCCTGGAGAAGAGAAGGTTCAGGGGTGATATGATAGCAATGTTCAAATATATAAAAGGATGTCATATAGAGGAGGGAGAAAGGTTGTTTTCTGCTGCTCCTGAGAAGAGGACACAGAGCAATAGATTCAAACTACAAGAAAGAAGATTCCACCTAAACATTAGGAAGAATTTCTTGACAGTAAGAGCTGTTCGACAGTGGAATTTGCTGCCAAGGAGTGTGGTGGAGTCTCCTTGGTCTTGAAGCAGAGGCTTGATAGCCACCTGTCAGGAATGCTTTGATGGTGTTTCCTGCTTGGCAGGGGGTTGGACTGGATGGCCCTTGGGGTCTCTTCCAACTCTATGATTCTATGATTCTAAGTTTGGTTTGTCTTCAAGTATGGCTATTATCTCAAGTGCATAGTTAAACTTAGGAACTCCCCTACCACAGAAGCCAATGATAGCCACCAACCTAGTTGGATTTTAAAGAGGATTGGATGAATTCATGGAGGAGAGGGCTGCTGGGGGCTACTAGCCAAAATGGCTATCCTCTGCCTCCACAGTTGGAGGCAGCAATGTTTCTCAATATCAGTTGCTAGAAACCACAGGAGGGGAGAGGACTGTTGGGGTCGGATCCTGCTTGTGCATCTGTTTGGCCATTGGCCTGACCCAGCAGACATTTCTGATGTTCTTATGTTCTTAAGTGTCATGCAGAGGCGTAGCAAGCCCAGGTGGTACCCAGGGCGGAATTTTTTTTGTCACCCCCCACCACTTTAATTTTAAAAAAAATTAAAAAGTGTCACCCCCCCTCTGATGGTGCCACTTTGCAAGATGTGGGGGTTTTGTGTGTGTGTGTCTATTATCTCTTTTTTCCAATAAAGTTAAAATTAAAAAAAATAAAAAATAATAATAAAAATGTAAATAAATTAAAAAAAATGAAAAAGTGTCACCCCCCTCTGATGGTGCCACTTTGTGAGGTGGGGGGGGGGGTTGTGTGTTTGTGTCTATTATCTCTTTTTTCAATGAAGTTAAAAAAAATTTTTTTTTTTTAAAGTGTCACCCCCCTCTGGGGTGGAACCCAGGGTGGCCCGCCCCCTTGCTACGCCCCTGGTGTCATGGCTAGTTGTTCTGGGTACCTGGTGAAAAAAGGATAGGTAAAGGTAAAGAGACCCCTGACCATTAGGTCCAGTCGCGGATGACTCTGGGATTGTGGCGCTCATCTCGCTTTATTGGCTGAGGGAGCCGGCGTACAGCCCTAGGCTCTGTGGTTTAGACCACACCGCCACCCGCGTCCTTGAAAAAAGGATTGCATTCATCAAAAATATCTGGTTACCTTTGGTGTGGTGCTATCACAACAGTCTCCCCAAGAAGTCATTTTTGGGTACCCTTAAGGGGGACCGAAAGGGACACGGGTGGCGCTGTGGGTTAAACCACAGAGCCTAGGGCTTTCCGATCAGAAGGTCGGCGGTTCGAATCCCCGCGACGGGGTGAGCTCCCGTTGCTCGGTCCCTGCTCCTGCCACCCTAGCAGTTCGAAAGCACGTCAAAGTGCAAGTAGATAAATAGGAACCGCTCTGGCGGGAAGGTAAACGGCATTTCCGTGTACTGCTCTGGTTCACTAGAAGCGGCTGTCATGCTGGCCACATGACCCGGAAGCTGTACGCCGGCGAGATGAGCGCAGCAACCCCAGAGTCGTCCACAACTGGACCTAATGTTCAGGGGTCCCTTTAAGGGGGACCGACTCTAACCCAGGGGACATGATCCACGTGCACAGCCTCTGCAAGGACATTGGTAACAAGGAGGAGGTGGGCAAGGGTATTGAAGCCCCTGCCTGGTGGATTTCAGCACCTCAGTGTAAGGGAAGGTCTGTAGTTCAGAGGTAGAGCATCTGCATTGCATGCGGACTGTCAGAGGCTCAATTCCTAGGATTTCCAGGTGAGGCTGGGAATTTGGTCTGAAACCCTGGAAAGCTGCTGCCTGTCAGTGTGGACAGCACTGACCTAATTGGTCTGACTCAGGTTGGTCTCACTTAGGTTCCTAAGTGATTTTACTTTATTTTATTTCTTTGTCTCTGGCATCGCCTTTCATCAACTGTGCCAGTACAATTGCTGATTGTTGTCCATTCCTGCCTCTAGAGTGCCCATCTCCTGCCAAATCCTCTTGTTAGACTAAAGGGCAGGGCTAGGGAGATAAATGAAATGTAGCGGCGAACGAGAGGAAATAAGGGAACAATGGCCATTGAAGTCATGGCAACTCATACACTGATTTCATTGACTCCAAGACAATTGCTGTTTTGCTCTCTTAAATAAAGCCTGGAGAGATTTCCTGCACTAATCACATTGAGGATATGTTATCATGCACCGGAAGGCAACTGGCAGTTGTAGTTTTTATAGGTCACTGCGAGATCACATTGCCCAACACCTCTGGAGTTGGAACAAGTCACCCAACATCCCTTGACAAGGGGCTGCCTCTCATAGGAATGGGTGAGCCAAGGTCCCTACGACAGTCTCCCCCAATATGGTGCCCTCTAGGAAACCTTTTAATGAGTGTGAAAGAGGAGAGCGCAAAATATGGTCTGAAGCTCAACATAAAAAAAAAACTAAGATCATGGCCACTGGTCCCACCACCTCCTGGCAAATAGAAGGGGAAGAAATGGAGGCAGTGAGAGATTTTACTTTCTTGGGTTCCATGATCACTGCAGATGGTGACAGCAGTCACGAAATTAAAAGATGCCTGCTTCTTGGGAGAAAAGCAATGACAAACCTAGACAGCATCTTAAAAAGCAGAGACATCACCTTGCCGACAAAGGTCCGTATAGTTAAAGCTATGGTTTTCCCAGCAGTTATGTATGGAAGTGAGAGCTGGACCATAAAGAAGGCCGAAGAAGATCAAACCTATCCATTCTGAAGGAAATCAGCCCTGAGTGCTCACTGGAAGGACAGATCCTGAAGCTGAGGCTCCAATACTTTGGCCACCTCATGAGAAGAGAAGACTCTCTGGAAAAGACCCTGATGTTGGGAAAGATGGAGGGCACAAGGAGAAGGGGACGACAGAGGACGAGATGGTTGGACAGTGTTCTCGAAGCTACCAACATGAGTCTGACCAAACTGCGGGAGGCAGTGGAAGACAGGAGTGCCTGGCGTGGTCTGGTCCATGGGGTCATGAAGAGTCGGACACGACTAAACGACTAAACAACAACGACAACAAGGTTTTGGGCTGCAACTCCCATCAGCCCCAACCAGCATGTGGAAATGCCTGTGGGGTGAAGCTGCAGTAGATGCTAGGGGAGGGTGGCAGCCCCCCAACCCACTCGTGTCTGTTCTTCCCGAGCCCCCTGGGTGCAGATGCATTGGGTTCCACCCAACATTGTGGGTGCACAGTATGCACAGTGCGTGTTTCTTAACCCAGTGAGGTGGTATTTACAAGTGAATATCACTGTGTCCTTGTGTTGTTATTCCTTTTGATTTATTCCTTTTCTTTGCTAATCTTGCCGTCCATAATTTATCCGCCCTCTCTCTCTGCCTTCTTCCTCCCAGCGGCGGAGCAAGCCAATCGGGTGCCTGGGGTGCATAGCTGTCAACCCTCCCCCTTTTTTGGTGGGAAACTCCCTTATTCCAATGCCGTTTCCCGCTGCTATCCCGGATTGTTGATATCCCTTAAATTTCCCGGATTTCAAAGGAAGCAGCTCCTCTCCCTCCCTGCCGGCCAGGGAGGCTCCTCAGCTGCGTTGCTGGGCTGCCAATAAGGAGTCTGAGACCGACTGGGGGCTGAGCTTGCATGCCTTGTGCAGCCAGACCCTCACGCCCAACCAGACAGCCAGACAGCCTGCCGTCTATGCGCTCGCTCTTTCGCTCACCCGTTCGTGCGCAGCCTCTGGAGCGCAGGGTGGCGAGGCTACTTGGTGCCATTGCACGGCCCTCTTGGCATCCCTTATTTTCAAATCCGAAAGTTGTTAAAAATCCCTTATTTTCAAATCCGAAAGTTGACAGCTATGCTGGGGCGGTGTGCGTGCCCTGTTCCCAGGGGCGGGGCCAGCCGCCCGTGAGGCGGGGCAAGCTGGGGCAGGACGCTCAGCAGGGCCTCCAAGGAGTCTGCCTGCCCCCTCCCACTCAGCCGCTCTACATCTGAGGGGGAGGTGGGGGGCAGACCGTTTGGGGCAGTGCGGAGCCTGCAGGCGCCCAAGCCACCGCGTCACTCCCAGGAGAGATGCGTGGCTCGGGCGCACTGCAGGCCCCGCGGTGAGTGCTGCCCGACATTTTGTCACCTCCCTCAGTGGTGGCACCTGGGGTGGCCCGCCCCCACTGTTCCCCTTCCTCTGCCCCTGCTTCCTCCTCTTCCGTATCTGATTCAAGATCTCCTATTTGTAAACCAAAGAAGGCAGCTTTCTTTCTTGCTCTCAGGTTGTTATGATGCACAGCGTACCTTTGTGTGATAGTAACTTAAAAGTCTTCTTAACTTCCTGTCTCCATTGCAGAGTGTCACCATTGAGGTCTTGAAATAATTGAGTTTTGGTACCTCCGAATTCTATTTATCCTTTTTCTCTGGGCTTCTTCACAATCCTTTAACCAGGTTGTGGCATAAGCTTATATCCCGGGGATACTGTCCCGGTTTTGGCTTCGGATAGAGGGCCCTACGAATCCAGTCTTTGTCCATCCCTGTCACATTTATGTTTGGCACTAAGGCATTGGTCGACAAAAAAGGTAAGAAGTTCAGATTGCTCGAGTGCCAGACCTCAAACACAAATATTCTTGCATCGGTGCATAATCCCCCAGGGTCCACCAAGCAACCTCACATGCCAGCCTGAGATCTCACTAGGTGTGTGATGGCTGCTCTTGTGTTTTAGGCTCAGCAGGAGGGCCTCTTCCATTGATATTTTAAAGTTCAGATACAGTAGCTGAGAGATCTTTAGTTTCTTCTTTTTAGTGGTTGAAATGCAGCCTCTTGTGGGAGTAAGTTCCACAGCTCCCAAATCTTCCAATGTTCAGCTTCATTGTAACTATTACCCTTCATCAGTAAAATATTAAGACTCAGACTACAGACTTTAAGCTGGATATAAGCCAGGGAGCACATCTAAACAAAAAAAGGAGAAACGGAGACTTATTTCATCTTCAAAGATACACGTTTGGGCCTAACAGGAGAGGACCCAGAAGAGAGGCCTGCAATGCCTCCCCAAACTGACAGAATAGGTCAAGAAGATTTGAATCCTCTGAAAGCTCTGTGGGCGGAATTGGGTGCATTAACCACCCATGACAAGTGTGATACCTGCATGGAAAGGGGGCTGGACCCGATGCCTCTTGGAGAGATGCCTAACAATCATAGGATTCTATGAAATTACAAAGGTGCATAAGCATTTTGGATAACGTAGCCTTGTCAACACAAGATGTTTTATTGTGCTTTTAATATTCTGTTGGGAGCTGCCCAGAGTGGCTGAGGAAACCAGCCAGATGGGCGGGGTATCAATAATAAATTATTATTATTATTATAATTATAACACAGATTGAAAACTCAGCACTAGAAACACAGCAATTGCA
The DNA here is from genome assembly GCA_034641395.1 of Darevskia armeniaca. Taxonomy (NCBI): domain Eukaryota; kingdom Metazoa; phylum Chordata; class Lepidosauria; order Squamata; family Lacertidae; genus Darevskia; species Darevskia armeniaca. The sequence continues at coordinate 567,248 of JAWWNF010000734.1, read as the reverse complement.
CATAGATAGGAGTCATAGCTGTCAACCATCCATTTTTTTGCGGGAAACTCCCTTATTCCAATGCCGTTTCCCGCTGCTATCCCGGATTGTTGATATCCCTTAAATTTCCTGGATTTCAAAGGAAGCAGCTCCTCTCCCTCCCTGCCGGCCAAGGAGGCTCCTCAGCTGCGTTGCTTGGCTGCCAATAAGGAGTCTGAGACCGACTGGGGGCGGAGCTTGCATGCCTTGTGCAGCCAGACCCTCACGCCCAACCAGACAGACAGCCTGCCTGCTGTCTACGCACTCGCTCTTTCGCTCACCCGTTCACGCGCAGCCTCTGGAGCGCAGGGTGGCGAGGCTACTTGGTGCCATTGCACCGCCCTCGCTGCATCCCTTATTTTCAAATCCGAAAGTTTGGGGAAAATCCCTTATTTTCAAATCCGAAAGTTGACAGCTATGATAGGAGTGTGAACAGTCTAGTTCTAGAATTGTAATTTTTGACTGAGCAAGGTGTTTCCGGAACATGCCCGCCTACGACCTGAATTCTAAAGAGACACTTTTATTTTTATTTTTAGCCCCCTGTTTTTCCAGAGGCAATGAGATGTCGAAAAATAAGAATAAATGGAGGAGACTCCTCCTGGAGAGATTGCCAGAGAGCCAGGAGAATTACCCACAGTGCCCATGATAGGGTCCTCCACATTCCTGCCTCCTGCCTCAACTGGGGGCAGGCCAAAGGAAACAATCTCCCAATCATTCTGTTCCCACCCAGCATTCCCAAATCTGCCGCTTGGCCCTTGCAGCTGTCAGCACTACATACCTTACACAGATTCCTTCTCAGCACTCACAAACTCGCCTGCCTGGCTCTGCGAGAGCCAAACACATCCAAGAAGCCAAAGGCACATCCAAAAACAGCTCTCATTAGTCTGATCTCCATCCCTAACTGGATCCGAGTCCCACATCCCCAGCCAGAAGCGCAGGAGTCCACTTTGGAGAGCACGGTTAGGCGGTTGTGGATCGCCAGGCGCTGCCCACAAGTCTGGGCAGTGCACCTGGATTCCAACCTATGCTACCCAGCATCCATTTAGTGCATCAGTTGGGCCCAATTTGTTTGCTTTTTCAAAGCAAGGCAAATTAGAGACAACATTATTATCATCAACAATACTTGATTGAAAACAACAACAACCAACCTCAAAGCAGTTTGCAAAAAAGACAAAGCAATAAAATTATCAAGAGGAATCCACAACAACAATTTAAAACTTTCGAAAACTTAAAATAACAGCAGACTAAAAACAGATTAGAGACCCAGGTGGCGCTGTGGGTTAAACCACAGAGCCTAGGGCTTGCTGATCTGTCCTTTGGAGGAAAGGCAGGAGATACATTCAATAAATAATACTAAAACATCAAATAAATATTCATGATGACTTGATGTCCAGCACTGTGGGTTAAACCACAGAGCCTAGGGCTTGCTGATCAGAAGGTCGGCGGTTCGAATCCCCGCGACGGGGTGAGCTCCCGTTGCTCGGTCCCAGCTCCAGCCCACCTAGCAGTTCAAAAGCACGTCAAAGTGCAAGTAGATAAATAGGAACCGCTCTGGTGGGAAGGTAAACGGCGTTTCCGTGCGCTGCTCTGGTTTGCTAGAAGTGGCTTAGTCATGCTGGCCACATGACCTGGAAGCTGTACGCCGGCTCTCGGCCAATAAAGCGAGATGAGCGCCGCAACCCGAGTCGGACACGACTGGACCTAATGCTCAGGGGTCCCTTTACCTTTTTAAAAACAGATTAAAGCTCCCAACAACTGTCTAAACATCTGGGTAGGCTTGTCTAAACAAACAAACAAAGAAGCTTTTGCAGGAGTTGAAATGAGTACAGTGAAATCTTCTGCCTGATATAAATAGGCTAGGAGTTCCAAGGATCAGAAAAGACTTTTAATGTATGCGACAACAGCAAAGTCCCCACTAGAGAGGAATGGCAAACCATGCTGTTGGACTACGCGGAAATAGCAAAGCTGACCAGAAAGCTCAGGAACCAAGAAGACAAAAACTTCAAGAAATAATGGGAAAAAATTATAATTTATTTAGGAGACCACTGTAAGCAGATGAATACATTAGCAGTATTTTAACCACACTTGTAATGTAACAAACACTATGGACAATATAGAGAGATATGGATTATGAAATACAGTGGTACCTCGGGTTGCAAACACCTCGGGTTACAAACACTTCATGTTACAAACTCGGAAGTAGTACTTCGGGTTAAGAACTTTACCTCAGGATGAGAACCCGGAAGTAGTACCTCGGGTTAAGAACTTTACCTCAGGATGAGAACAGAAATTGTGTGTCAGTGGCGCGGCGGCAGCAGGAGGCCCCATTAGCTAAAGTAGTACCTCAGGTTAAGAACGGTTTCAAGTTAAGAACAGACCTGAACGAATTAAGTTCATAACCAGAGGTACCACTGTAATATGCAGTTGAAAATGTTGACAGTAGGACCCATGGAGAGGATGGTGGGAAGTCTGGAGATTCAGTGAAGATTCTAAATATGGTCATGTATTTGGTACTGTTATAACTCTACACTTGTAAAATCAATAAGAATTATTAAAAAAAAAAAAAGAAGAAGTCTAGGAGTTCCAAAGTCTAGGTGCTAAATGATTGAATTCTTACAAATGTGTGAAGATGATGTATAGATGGTACATTACACCTGTAAAGCTCGCCAAAATTTACAAGTTAGATAACAAATGTTGGAAGTGTAAAGAGAAAGAAGGTACCTTTTATCATATGTGGTGGGAATGCAAGAGGGTGAAGGGTTTCTGGGAGATAATATATAATGAGATTAAGAAGATGTTGAAATATACATTTGTTAAAAAACCAGAAGCCTTTCTATAGGGAATAGTAGGTACAGATATTAAAAAACAAGATGTTAAATTATTTCAATATGCTATAACAGCGGCGAGAATTTTGATAGGACAAAGATGGAAACAAGAATTACCGACAAAAGAAGAATGGACAGAAAAATTGATGGAGTATGCGGAATTGGACAAAATGACGGGAAGAATCCGAGAGTAGCGGGACCAGAAGTTAATCAAAGACTGGACTAAATTTACGAACTATTTGAAGGACAATTGCACACAATTAAATATGTTGGTAGGATTACAGGAAGCTTTGTAGATTCAGAAAGAAAATCATTGTATTATGGAGTTTTAAAGATAAGAATATAAGTGATAATTTAAAGCAAGGATTAATGTATAAAATATAGATATAAGATAGAGTTAATAGAAAATCATGAGAAGGGTCTGATGGAAGTCACGGCTTGAAAAAGTCAAAGTGTAAAAAGATGAAAAGTAAATGTAATGGAGTTAATATGGTATTATTATAAAATTAATAAAAAATGATATGGCAAAAAAAAAGATTTCTTACAAATGTGGAATGGGTATTAACGTGGCATCTGCCCATTGCACTGATTCAAGCAGTCAAGTGGGCACATGTGCGGCAAGGCAATCTTATATGTATACTGGTTCCAAGTTGTTAAATAGTCACACCTTGAACTTGGCCCAGTAGCAAATTGGCAACCAGCGCAGATCTCTGATCAAAGGTGCTATATGGTGGCAAGGCCTTGTTCCTGCCAGCAACCATGCTGCAGTATCCTGTGCTAACTTCCAATTCTACAATTCTGTGACTGTATTTTCTCAGCAGTCACCAACGTCCACATATTTTTATAGCATGGCGCAAGATCTGAGTGTTGCCAGTTTCTGGTGTGTGTGTGTGTGTGTGTGTGTGTGTGTGTGTGTGTGTGTGTGTGTGTGCAAACCATCTTCAACCAGATCCTCTTTGGAAGAGGAGCTGCTTATTGTGGGCATGGCGATGGGATTAGATCAGTTTGCATTAAAATGTGAACCCAATTAATTTCTCTCCCAGTCCCTGCTGACATTGTGTTTTTCTTGGGTTATGCTACTACTGAAGCACAGAGGCAGGGAGAGCAAGGATGATGCAGTCGGCTTCTAGACCAGCTGCTTTCCTTGGAATTGACATAATTGATTCACTCAGCGTTAATGGAGAAAAACTGTTTGTTGCATTCCAGAGATTTCTCTGTTGTCCTTCCATCTTTCCAGTTCACCACATTTCTTCATCATTTTAAAAAAAGTTTTAATGTACAGGGCACATTTTTCCTACTGTATACACACATATATTGAGGTTGAATCCTGACAAGACAGAAGTACTGTTTTGGGGGGACAGGAGGCGGGCAGGTGTGGAGGACTCCTTGGTCCTGAATGGGGTAACTGTGCCCCTGAAGGACCAGGTGCGCAGCCTGTGAGTCATTCTGGACTCACAGCTGTCCATGGAGGCGCAGGATAATTCTGTATCCAGGGCAGCAGTCTACCAGCTCCATCTGGTACGCAGGCTGAGACCCTACCTGCCCGCAGACTGTCTCACCAGAGTGGTGCATGCTGTAGTTATCTCTTGCTTGGACTACTGCAATGCGCTCTACGTGGGGCTACCTTTGAAGGTGACCCGGAAACTACAACTAATCCAGAATGCGGCAGCTAGACTGGTGACTGGGAGCGGCCGCTGATACCACATAACACCGGTCTTGAAAGACCTACATTGGCTCCCAGTACGTTTCCAAGCACAATTCAAAGTGTTGGTGCTGACCTTTAAAGCCCTAAATGGCTTCGGTCCAGTATACCTGAAGGAGCATCTCCACCCCCATCATTTTGCCCGGACACTGAGGTCCAGTGCCGAGGGCCTTCTGCCGGTTCCCTCACTACGAGAAGCCAAGTTACAGGGAACCAGGCAGAGGGCCTTCTCGGTAGTGGCACCCGCCCTATGGAACGCCCTCCCTTCAGATGTCAAAGAGAACAACAACTACCAGACCTTTAGAAGACATCTGAAGGCAGCCCTGTTTAGGGAGGCTTTTAATGTTGAATAGATTATTGTATTTTAATGTTCCATTGGAAGCCGCCCAGAGTGGCTGGGGAAACCCAGCCAGATGGGCGGGGTATAAATAATATATTATTATTATTATTATTATTATTATTATTATTATTATTAGTATGCCTTTTCATTTAGTATACACATTTTTTAAGCTTGTTTTCCGCTGCTCCAGAGGGAAATACCTGAACCGATGGATTCCAATGGCAAGAAAAGAGATTCCAGCTAAACATCAGGAACAACTTTCGGAGGGTAAGAGCTGCTTGAGAGTGGAGTGGACTTCCTTGGAAGGTTAAGCAGAAGTTGGGTAGCCATCTGCCAGGGATTCTGGAGCTGTGATTCCTGCATTGCCGAAGTTTGGACTGGGTGACCCTTGGTGGGTTTGCCAACTCTATCTTTCTACAATTCTGTGACTCAGAAGGAGCTTCAGCCCTCCTGATTCCTAATAATACTAATACTAATAATACTAATACTAATAATAATAATAAATTAAATTTACTTACTTTATTCCTTTATTCGACCGATAGTCAGAAAAACATTCTCAATAAAAACATCGAAAAGATACACAAGTAAAAAACACGGGCAGCACTATTAACATTATACAGGTAAACCCACATCGAGGCATTCGATTTTACGCTTCCGACACTTAAGCACGAGGAAGAGGAATTTAGCCACCGATAAGGCTATTTTCCCTGAGGGCTTGTTCAGCAGATATGCAACCTGCCTTTCTCTTGATCGAAAACTAAGATGGGATAAATATGGGGCTATGAGATATTGCCTTAGCTCAGCATAAAAGGGGCAACTCAGTAGGATATGTTCCGTAGATTCTACCTCTCCTAGATCACAATGGCACATTCTCTGACTATATGGAACTCCTCCGAATCTCCCCCTTAATACCGCCGAGTCAAGAACAGAAGTCTACAATATTCCAGATATTTGATATCCGCAAGATAGCGGGCTGGTACGGCCTGGTACACCTGCTCCCCCAGAAACATCCCAGGTTTCACGCGGGCTATGTCTTCTTGTCTGGCGATGTCCCCCAGTCTCTGAGCGATCACCACTTTGGCCTGACTATATGTCATAGACTCTGTATAAAGGGAGGACAGTCCACACTTCTGCACTTCCTCTAACACCTCCCCTTTCCATGGTGATTTGAAATTATCCTTCAGTATCAGGGGAGCCAAACCCACCGGTCTGAAGCATAGTTTAAGTCATGGCCATAATTTCACTTTCAGGGTCACATACCTAAAGGCTTGACAACCAGTCTCTATTCTCATGACCGCACCCGCAACAGAAGGGGGGATCCTGAGGACGGCCCTGAGAAATTGCAATTGAATCGATTCCAATCTGATAAAATCCCTGCGTGAACCCAAGGCAATGCCCATCAGTAGTAATGGGAGGACCTTCACCTGGAAGAGTCTCAAGGCCACTTCCACTGTCTGTGCCTGTTTTTTGGCATAAATGGACCTAATCAGCAAGGCTGCTTTAGATGCATTTGCAGCATAAATTAAATCTGTACTCTGCCGTATACCTGCAGGCCTGTGCCACACCCTTGGGGTTCTTGCAAGAGCCACGCTCAACTACACAACAGCCACTGAATGAAGTCTGCAGCCTTAAAGCTTTCTACTGGGAACACATCTCCTTGTGCTTGGTTCTAACTTACTAGTGAAAAAATCTATTTAGCACTTGGCTGGAAGTCTGCTTAAAACAAAAGATTAGGTTATTTGCCAACCACTTTTAGCTGGGATTAATGCCAGCCTGGAGCTACTTAAGTGCTGCAGATCTTGCTAATCTTTCTGGACCTTGGAATTGCTGATATGGAAACTTTATTTAAGCATAAAGTCTGAGATTTTTTTTCAATCCTCTTTTTCGGAAACATCTGGCAGGTGGATCAAATGAAGATTTTGGTAAGTAATGCTTCTAGCTTCGCCACGGTAGTGATAACAATTGTTTTCTTTTGGTGCCATCGGCCAATGTGATTGCACTGCAAGAATGGATGTGGTTAATCGCTTTATGAAGGTTTGTAATCTGAAACAAGTTGCTGGGCAAGAGAAATGGATATCTTAGTGCATATGGTAGCCATGGAAGACAAGCTGGTCTTGAAGATGCTGATGGACACATGTATTTTGAGAGGTCCCAACCCCACCTGGAGATGCCAGCAGAGATTGAACCGGGGAGCTTCTGCTTGCAAGGCAGATACTTTGCCATTCTGCCCTTCCTCTATTGTACCGCATTGCATTTTGTTCAAGATACCAGTCAACCTGCAATTATCTAACGAGCAAATCTGATCTCTCCTTCAGGCTGTCCTCGTATTTCTTGTCTCCCTGACTTGTTCTTCAGCCAGTGATGTAAGTCACCATTTCTCAGCGTTGGAATTGGGGAAAGGGGCTGAGCCCAGTTAAGGAGGTTTCTTATTGTTTTATGAGCAGCCTTTCCCAGATGCCTGATAGGATAGATTAGGTTCTGAAGTCCAGGACGGGGGAGAAACTCACTCAGTCAGGTCCACATTTTAATATGAACCCACCTGATTTGAATTTCTCAAAACAATGGGAACGGAAACACAGCTAGCCTTCAGAATTCACAGTTCTTTTAATTTTGTGATGTTGTTCTCCAACCGTTGCTGTTGTTGGTTGTTGTTGTTTTTTTTTGTAGACAAAAATGCATCTGTTAAGAAAAACTGTGTGTTATATATCTCCATATATTACAATGCAATTAAATATTAATACAACTACATTAAATACAATATATTTAATGCAAATATATTGTATTACTAGATTGATAAAATTGAATTGAGAACTATGGATATGTATAAGAAGGAATAGAAAGAAGTGCGAAACTTAAAAGATTGGACAATGATAGACATAAAAAGGAGGATTGGAAGTCAGTGCGAATTTGTTATTAGTTACAGAAAATTGGAAACTTTAGGTATGTGGGTAGGTAGTTGTATGTTTGTTTGTAAATGTTTTGTTTGTAAATGTTTGTATATGTGTTTTCGAGGTGTAAAACTAATAAAGAATATTTGTCAAAAAAAGAAAAAAAAAGAAAAACTGCGTAAAAACGAATGTATTAGTGAAAATAGCATGTGGAATTGCACGATATTAAGGAGAATAGTTTAAAAAACACCTGCATATCCGGCAAAGTCACAAGCAAAAATGTGCCACCCTGGTCTTCTTTGGCATGAATGATGACAAAAGGGGTGGGGGAGGGTGTCCCCCCAAACAAGGAGCTTGTCCCCCACTTGTCCTTCCCATTGCTAGACTCTTGTCATTGACCTATACTGTTATTTTTCTTTCAGAGGTCAGGACACAGTTCGTCTACCTGGAGATATACTTTGCCCTTTCTGTGCTCCCGCTTTTTTCTGTCCTTTGGAGGAAAGGCAGGAGATACATTCAATAAATAATACTAAAACATCAAATAAATCTTCATGATGACTTGATGTCCAGCTTTGATACAGCACTGTGGGTTAAACCACTGAGCCTAGGGCTTGCCGATCAGAAGGTCGGCGGTTCGAATCCCCGTGACGGGGTGAGCTCCCGTTGCTCGGTCCCAGCTCTGGTTCTGGTTCTCCAGAAGCGGCTTAGTCATGCTGGCCACATGACACGGAAGCTGTACGCCAGCTCCCTCAACCAGTAACGCGAGATGAGCGCCGCAACCCCAAAGTCGTCCACGACTGGACCTAATGGTCAGGGGTCCCTTTACCTTTACCTTTACTTGAAGCCCCCTCCATCCCCAGCCTAGGCAGAGTTTCATAGCCCCCCTTCTGCATGCCTACCCACTGCCTCATTCATTACAGCCCTTTTTAAAACTCCCTAGGTTATTGCTGTGAAGCACCAAGAAAATACCGACACCAGCACCCACCAGGCGGTGAAGGTTAACCAGCAAGATCAAACGGCCAATATCCACAACTACAATGTGTGGAACGGATGGGATGCAGTCTGGGATTACCAAAAGGTAACCCCCTAAGAGCAGCTACCAATTCAGACCCACTAATTATGGACAGGTCCATGGAGATTTGACTCTTCGGATATATAATTAAAAGCTGTCTTTTCTTGCATCTGATAGGGTCTTTTCGCTGCAAGGCTGTTTCGGAAGAGGGTCTGTGTTGTAGCGGCAATGGATTTTGAGTTATTCCCAAACCTGGAGACACTCCACAGTTTCAGAGGGCAGAAGGTATTGTAGTGGAAATTATATGCTTTGATCGGTAGCCTACATGAGAAGAGATGTAAAAACTGCAAGAGTGTTTGAGAGGATGTTAAGAGAAACTGCTTCCTCACCCTGCCTTATGAATGTGTCCAGATGATGCAATCAGTGGGGAAGAGGCGGAGGCTGGACGTGGTGCCTCCCGGCTCAGCTGGCTGCTTCGTACTGTGGTGGCCACGGCAGGCGGAGGCTCCAGGTGCGGCATGGCAGAGGCGGGCGAGGGCGGCGAGCTGATGCCGGGAGGCACCACGTCCAGCCTCCGCCTCTTCCCTGGCGCCCTCCAGAACTTGGCGACTTGGCGACTTGGCGCCCTGCACCACTAGCCTCTATGGGTAAGACACCCCTGATTTTGGAATGCAGTCTCTTTTCTACTTAATTGATGAAGAATGGTTTTGGAAAAGTGAGGGAGATTTCCAGCACTGCACTAGAGCATCTCCAAGCATGATGTCTGATCATGATAAATTTCCACTGTTGCAATGCAATGTTATGCTGGGCGGGGGGGACATGCTCACCGAGATCCCTGGGCATTGTACCCCCACTTCAAGTACCAGCCTATCTTTCAACTCTTTCTATTGCTAGTCATCATTTCACTTTTATTAAAGCACGGTTTAATGTATTCCCCTCAAACGTCCTTTTTCATAGATTTTCTAGGGGCCAAGTTTCAGTCTTATGTGCCTGTGATAACCGTTCGATTGAATCTCTTCATCACATAGTGTTTGTCTGCCCCTTGTATTCTGCCGCCCGAAAGACTCTATTACTTCCTGTATCTATTACTTCCATTAACTCAAAAATTACCGGGGTATTTGGAAGAGTCTTACCTTGCTCTTCTGTTGCAAGATTCAGACTCGATTATAACCCTACATATGGCAAAATTTCAGACATCAATTCTGACACTTAAGAAACGCAATGGATTGTTATATACAGCTTGAAATTTTAATTTAATTTTTATCATATTTTATTCAATTGAGTATCCCTTTTAATCTAGTTTACTGTTAGCAATTGTAAACCAGACTGTGCTGTTTCTGTTTTTGGTTGTTATGTCCATGGGCTTAAAGCCGAAATAAAATGAGTTGAGTTGAGATAAATTTCCACTAGTAATTCCACCGACCCATTTTTTTCATCCCACCCTGGCACAGCTGTCAAAGAGCACCCTTCCGGCGACTGACTTAACTTTCTTGGTTGGCAAGACCCGTGTCCAGAACACTGTTCAGTTTGGAAGCCCCATTGAGCAGCTCTGCAGTGGGATTCCTGTGTACTACGCTTCCAAGGAGCAAGGTGGGGGCATGTTTCTCTTCCTCTCTAGCTGCAGAAATGGCTGGGTGGGATTAAACTCAGTGGGCAAATAATCCTGGCCAACCTGGTGCCCTCCAGATGTTTTGGACTACAGTTCCCATCACACACACCCAGCCAGCATGGCTGTATGATGCCGGGACTGGAAGGAGACGTTGTCCAAAACATCTGGAAGGGGACCAGGTTAAGGAAGGCAGTAGGAGGTCATGACCACAGGCAGGTTGACACACAGAGGAGAGGAGGTGGCCCTCCCATCGTTTCTAAATGGTGTCCCCACTAGGGAGCAGGACATCAAACCCCACTTGACAGTTGTGCAGGCTGGTCAAACTGCTCTTGGAAGGGGAGGGCCTCATCCTGCCTGCTGAGCCAAAGGGAGAAGTGAGCTCAAATTAAGGTTCCTTTAAGCAGATGAGTTTTTTGCTTAGATGTCCTGCTCCTACCATTTTCTGTACAGCACAGGGACACCTCTGCTGAGCTGAACCCATTTCAAGCTTCTAGGTCAGTGGATTCCAAAGAGGGCAGTAGTGCCCCCCATATTGGGGGGGGGGGCTCTAAGAGGCAAGGGGGTGGCAGGGGGCACTGGAGGGGCAAAAGCTGGTATCACGGGATCAATTTCATCAGTTTTGTTGAATTCATTAAACGAAATAGTTTAAACGGGATTTTGGATAAATGTGCAGTTAATTCCTACTGTTTGGAATTTTATTGTGTCACTGTCTTCCTTAGTGGGTTCTGCAAACCCGTATTCTGAATGGGATCCCGAACGCCTTGCGTCAAACGTTTTGGCTCTCGAACGCCACAAACCCGGAAGTGAGTGTTCCGGTTTGCGAACGTTCTTTGGAACCCGAATGTCCGACACGGCTTACGCGGCTTCTGATTGGCTGCAGGAGCTTCCTGCAGCCAATCGGAAGCTGCGCCTTGGTTTCTGAACATTTTGGAAGTTGAACGGACTTCTAGAACAGATTCCATTTGACTTCCGAAGTACCACTGTAATGGGTAAGGGGAGGGGTCACTGGGGTCACTTTATGGAACTGGGGTGGGGGTGGGTGGTGCGAAAAAGTTTGGGAACCACTGACCTAGATATTTCCACCTGAAGGAGCCTTGGGATCTGGGGCTGTGTAGAAGGGCAAAATACTACCTCAAGAAATGAAAGGTAAAGGTAAAGGGACACCTGACTGTTAAGTCCAGTCGCGAACGACTCTGGGGTTGCGGCGCTCATTTCGCTTTATTGGCCGAGGGAGCCGGCATACAGCTTCTGGTTCATGTGGCCAGCATGACAAAGCCGCTTCTGGCGAACCAGAGCAGTGCATGGAAACGCCGTTTACCTTCCCGCCGGAGCGGTACCTATTTATCTACTTGCACTTTGATGTGCTTTCGAACTGCTAGGTGGGCAGGAGCTGGGACCGAGCAACGGGAGCTCACCCCGTCGTGGGGATTCGAACCGCCGACCTTCTGATCGGCAAGCCCTAGGCTCTGTGGTTTAACCCACAGCGCCACCCGCGTCCCACCGCAAGAAATTAATCCCCAGCAAACACACACACACACCAATGCCAAGACTTTTGTAGGGAACAGTTGCATGATAGCCAAACTCATTCCAAGCCAGTTTAAGCTTCTTGTGTAGACGTGATTCAAGCTGACTTTGCAGAGTGTGTAGAACATGGGTCACAAACTAAGGTCTGCGGGCCAGATCAGGCCCAATTGCCCTCTGGATCTGGCCCACAGACAGTCCTGGAATCGCCGCTTGGATCGGTGTGATCGTTCGGGCTGTGCCATTTTTTTGCCATTTTTTTCCGGGCATCATTTCCCCCCCCTCCCACACACCGCGGCGCCGCCACCTCCCTCCCTCCTCCTGGCTTCTCCCCACCCTGCGGAGGAAGGGAGCTGGGCTTTGATTGGTGCCAGCCAATCCGAAGCCTCGCCGTCCGCGTGCTGAGGCATGGCCCAGACTTGCCACCCACCCACCGGCCTCTCCGTCCATGGCTGCGCTGTGGGCATCATGACGGGCGCATCGTGGGGCATCGGCTGGAGCTTGGCGCACCTGCTGGCCGCGCGCCCAGGAAAGCTGGCCTGGAAAGGAGAGGCGCCGCCATCGCCGCTGGCTCCCAACCGCAGACAGAGCAGCGGAGGAGGTAGGAAAGCAGGGGGAGGGGAGTGGCTGGGGGAGAGAGGGGGAAAGAGAGAAGCCCCCCTCTGCCGTGTGCGTGTGTGCGTGTGCACACACGCACAGTCCGGCCTGCCACAAGGTCTGAGGGGCAGTGAACCTGCCCCCTCCTAAAAAAGTTTGCTGACCCCTGGTGTAGAATAATATATCAAAATGACGCAAACCATGAAGAGTATTCAGTCATATATATATGCATATGCAACCAGAGGAAATCTACTCCATACAACATACAAATGTCTCAAAAGGTGCAAAGAGATTCAAAAGTGCCGATGTGCAACAAGTCCAATGTCATAAAGTGCTAAAGTCTCTCAGGAGTCCACGTCTGCTTCTCCCGACGGGCGGCTAGCTTGTATTATCCCCGTTTCACTATTATCGTTTCTTCAGGGACAGACATCGTCCTAAATAGTAATAATTATAATTTGCAGTGTACATAGTGAGCGTTTACATTCTTAGAATAAATAAACATATTAACATCTGAAAAGTTACTCACCAAATTGTTCATACATAAACACTTAACTAGGCTGAAACGCTCACAACCTCAACGGTTCCTGGGTGGCAAAGCTAAACTAACCAGAAGGTTACAAGGTTAAATACAATTTCTCCTAAGTCCTCAATCATGACAGGGCAATACATTAACAAACACCCTGGTGTAGAAGCTGCTTAGGGGTGCAGGACCTGCATTTTTTTCCCCCAGACCCCCATTTTGGAAAGGCCAACCATGCCTTGGAGATGGCAGAACTGTGTTTGATGCTTCTTCGCTAATAGTCGTGTTTTGCTTTCTCCCTTCACAGGAGCAAACCTCCCCTTGCAGAGTCGAGGGTGTGCGAATGTCGGAATCCTACGTGGCTTATTCAACATCTATCTCTGCGGCAACATCCCTAGTTGCTAAAATACTGGCCAGGAGTCCACAGAGCGATTCTTTGCCTTCCGTGTTCTCCTCACAACAACCATTTCGCTGTCCATGTTTTCCTCTCCAGCCACTGTTCAATCAATCAATCAACTTTATTTCAGCTTTAAGCTCATAACACAAGACAACACAAGAACAGCAGTTACACTCACACAGTTGAATTTAAAATTTTTGGCAATAAAATTAGTGGTAATCAAGACTTAATAAGTATACAAGATAGTGTAAATATTAATTCCAAACAATTTCAATTTCTAATCAACAGTCCATTTCGTCTCTTGTATGTCAGAACGGAAGTTAAAATTTTTGCCATTTGTAGGGTTACAAACTGGTCAGTGTCTTGCAATAAAAAAAGCAAGGAGGAAGTCAACCGGGTGCCCAGACAGTTTTTGGATTAATGGTTGCACTAAATTCTTCCGGGCAGCATCATATAGAGGGCAGTTAAACACCATATGGTGGAGAGATTCTCCCAGCCACTGTTCAATTTTCCTTGTTCAAAGTCCAATCCAGCTATCACCACTTAAAGAGTAATAATAAATGTTTACAACATGAATGGGTCTTGGTTTCAATTTCTTGAAATTTGAAGGAAGATTTAATAATGCGACATGAAGCACTGCACTCAGTTGTGTGTCATTTTTTAAAAATGCCAACATGCAACCACAGAGGCTGCAATCTAGGTGAGAAGACTGGTCTCTGTGTTACCCACAGGTAAGAGGAGCTTTCTACAAAGCATTAGGCTCCATCTCTTCCTCACAACTTCATTTGTCGCAAAGAGACAAAAGTAGCACCTCAAGTTTCAACAGCTGGATTTCTGTTCAGTTTGCCCACTTCCCAAATTGGTACTCAGCTGGGTTCGCTCCACGGAAGAGGTGCAGAGGCCTTTCTGCAGTCATATCGTGTCTCTAATCAGCTACACTTTGGAACTCCCTGCCTATTGATATCTGGCAGGCACCTTCACTGTGCTCTTTACAGCTGAAAACATTTTTGCTTAGACAAAACGATGTCTTTTTAGTTTATTGCTGGTTTTAATTTTTTTGAATGTTGTAGTTACTTATTTAATTGTTTTATTCTTTTGTAAACCATTAGATGCGTTTCATTAACCATCAAGGGGTATACAAATTTTATGGAATTAATAAATATACTTACTGGTAATCGCAGGTGTGTAGGAAAGAGTTGTGGTCACCAAGTAAATGAACAAAAAGGAAGGCTGTATTTCAGGACTGAAAAAATGAACCTATGCTGCCAATACTCGTGGTAGACCGATATAATGTAAGCAACACATATTTCAGGACTAGCTAAAACCTGGCTCGTGGGGCACATCAGGGCACCCACCAAAGCAAAATATTGATGACCCCACTGAGTGTAGGGGTATTAAATAAATGAATAAGCTAGAGACAGCACCTGGTCTTCTGCCTAACTCAGCACTAGGATGGGGATCAAAAGTGCCACCACCCCAGTCATCAGATTGGTTATTTAATGAGTGAGAAGGCAGCAATAGCACACCCCTACCAGCTGAGCTGAGCAGGGACCCAGGTGGCACTGTGGGTTAAACCACAGAGCCTAGGGCTTGCTGATCACAAGGTTGGCGGTTCGAATCCCTGTGATGGGGTAAGCTCCCGTTGCTCGGTCCCTGCTCCTGCCAACCTACCTGCTCCCCTTTATATCTGAACCTCCCCATGTGTAGAGACTTTAAAGGGGGATATATGGCCAACCTGAGGAGTCAGGAAGGGTGCAGGCTCTTCATGCTGGCTAGATTCAATGTGTTTCCCTCCAAGATGACTGAAGGAAGATATTTAGGTCTCCCAAAAGCCGAGCGTTTATGTAAATGTGGGAAGGAGGAACTAGATACGCTGGACCACATTTTCTTCTCCTGCAACTATGGTATTAACGCGAGAAGGCGCTTGTTGAGTGCTATGCAGGAGGACGCATCTATCGCTGCATCGCCCACAATTCAGGGATTACTGTCGGACAACAATGACAGAGTCACTCTAGAGCAGGGGTGTCAAACTCCGGCCCTCCAGATGTTTTGAGACTACAATTCCCATCATCCCTGACCACTGGTCCTGTTAGCTAGGGCTGATGGGAATTGTAGTTCCAAAACATCTGGAGGGCCGGAGTTTGACACCCGTGCTCTAGAGGTAGCTGAGTTTTTATGCCGGGTTTTTTCAGAGAGAAAGGGCCACTGCGGAGGCATTCAGGGGCCGCCTAGTGAAAATTAATATATTGTGATAAATATAGAATTAATGAAGATGTATTTTTTATTAGGAAGCTTATTAATTGAAGGCCATTTTTAAAGCTGTATTTATGTTCTGAATCTGTGGCTTCAAGAAGTCTATAATGTGATTGTTTTACTCTTTTTAATAATAACTCTGTCCTTAAGTATTTGAATAACCCTGTTCTTAAGTATTTGGAAAAGATTGTTTTACTTTCTAATAACCCTGTTTTTAAGTGTTTGAATTTGCTATGCCAATAAAGGTTATGGAATGGAATGGACCTGGAAGCTGTACGCCGGCTCCCTCGGCCAGTAAAGCAAGATGAGCACCGCAACCCCAGAGTCGTTTGCGACTGGACCTAATGGTCAGGGGTCCCTTTACCTTTATGCCACACAGGAGCTAAACAGTGAAAGGATCTTATTTTGTAGTTGCTGGGGAGACCTTCCAAAAAGAGGCCATGCAGTTTTAGGGGAAACTGATGTTGCTTATAATTATAATTACATACCCCACCCATCTGGCTGGGTTTCCCCAGCCACTCTGGGCGGCTCCCAACCGAATATTAAAACACAATACAGCATTAAACATTAAAAACTTCCCTAAACAGGGCTGCCTTCAGATGTCTTCTAAAAGTAAGATTGCTGCTTAATGCCTTGACATCTGATGGGAGGGTGTTCCTCAGGGCAGGCGCCACTACTGAGAAGGCCCTCTGCCTGGTTCCCTGTAACCTCACTTCTTGCAGGGAGGGAACCGCCAGAAGGCCCTCAGAGCTGGACTTCAGTATCCGGGCTGAACGATGGGAGTGGAGATGCTCCTTCAGGTATACTGGGCCTTTGAGACCATTTAGGGCTTTAAAGGTCAGCACCAACACTTTGAATTGTGCTTGGAAACATACTGAGAGCCAATGCAGATCTCTCAGGACCGGTGTTATATGGTCTTGGCGGCCGCTCCCAGTCACCAGTCTAGCTGCCGCATTCTGGATTAATTGCAATTTCCGAGTCACCTTCAAAGGTAGCCCCACGTAGAGCGCATGGCAGTAGTCCAAGCAGGAGATAACTAGAGCATGCACCACTCTGGCAAGAAAGTCTCAAGGTCTGCCTGATCCCTCATATTTGGCTTGTATATTAGTAACGAACCCCTTTCACAAGAACACCATGGGTGATTTAATGATAGTCCTACTTGTAGTAGACTCATTGAAGTTAACAGACATGACTTACTACTCAGAGTGAGCCCATTAAAATTAATGAAGCTAATGGAACGAGTTGTTTTTAAGCAGAGATTGGGTGGCCACCCGTCAGAGATTCTTTAACTGTGATTCCTGAATTTCAGAGGATTGGAGTAGAACTGGGCTCCCTTCCAATGCTACAATTCTATGAATACAACTCCAAATATCTCTCATACCTTTTTCTCCCATGCAGGTTTTAAAAAAAACCCTGTAAAAATCTTCCCCCAAGGAACAAAACGTTCTCTTCTGCATCCAAAGGGAAGGATCTTTTATACACTGGTACCTTGGTTCTCCAACGCCTTGGTACTCAAACAACTTGGAACCCAAACACTGCAAACCCAGAAGTAAGTGTTCCAGTTTGTGAACTTTTATCAGAAGCTGAACGTGCTCCGTTTTGAGTATTACGCTTCCCATTTGAGTGGCACACTTCCGTTTTGAGTGTTATGCTGAGGTCTGTCTGTTTTTTGCAGCTCTTTTTGTTTGTTTTTTGTGTGGAACCCTGTTCAGCTACTGATTGATTGATTGATTGATTGATTGATTGATTGTGTGACTGCAGTACATTGTTTAAGGGACCGTCTCTCCTGGTATGCCCCAGGTAGGACCTTGAGGTCATCAAATAATAACTTTCTGGAGATCCCAGGTTATAAGGAGGTCAGGTTGGCAGCCACTAGGGCCAGGGCTTTTTCGGTTCTGGCCCTGATATGGTGGAATGATCTGCCACAAGAAACGAGGGCCCTGCAAGAGTTGGCACCCTTCCGCAGGGCTTGTAAAACGGAGCTGTTTCGCCTGGCTTTTGGGTTAACTTGAGTGCAACTTTTAAATTTCTAAATTTTAAATTGTATTTTACACTTGTATTTTTAACTGTCTGCTCAATGGTTATGTGGTTTGATTATTGTTAGCCGCCCTGAGCCCGGTTCAGGCTGGGAAGGGCGGGATATAAATAAAAGCTTATTATTATTATTATTATTATTATTATTTTATTGCTTTCATTTTATGGACCAATGGTCTCGTTAGATAGTAAAATTCATGTTAAATTGCTCTTTTAGGGCTTGTTTTTAAAAGTCTGGAGTGGATTCATCCATTTTGCATTACTTTCTATGGGAAAGCGCGCCTTGGTTTTGGAACGCTTTGGTTTTGCAACGGACTTCCGGAACGGATTAAGTTTGAGAACCGAGGTACCACTGTAGTGACTTGGAAAATAAGAAGCCAAGAGTGGGGAGGGTTGGGAAGTTGCTTTTCTTTATTAACAGGTCTTGGGTTGGGCTGCAGCTTTCAAGGGAAGCAGAAGGAAGCCCAAGAAGCTGGGGAAAGTGAGATATTTCACAGGGAGGCAGAAAGCTTGGAAGACCATGGAATACTGGGAGGCAGCTCAAGAGGTCTACAGGTTGAGGTTTCCACAGATCTTGATGCCCAGAATGCCGAGGATGCCAGCCTTGGCACAGCCGCCGGCATGGAATCCACCTAGGTGGGAGGAGACAAGAAACACAAATTACACACACACACAAACTTGAGACCTGAAAACTGCGATCCTATACCCACTTACTGGGTGGAGAGCAATTCCCTGTGAACTCAGTGGGGCTTCGTAGACTTGAATAGGATTGCACTATTAGGCAGTCAGTGAGATAGTCCTCTTGTGGGATGTAATCCACTGAGAGCAGTCAAGTACAACATTCCTTGTTCCTAGAGAAGACATGCAGGGGAATGTTTGGTCCAGCCAGTCGAAACTTCTGTTCCTCCTGGCTGGAGCATCCTTCCTGTTGCATGTGATAGAAGGTGGGCGTGACCTTACATGTCCAGGTAACAAAAGGACGAGTCACACAGCACACCTCTCACTTTTTCACTTCCTTTTTCGTTGGACCAGCTTTTGGCTAGGAATGCTCTGCTAGCTTCTCAGCTAGCAGAAGCACTGGGATTATTCCCCCATATGGGGTAGAGCCACACGTACATATTTGTAACTAAGTCTGCCTTCAGGAATCCAACTGTGAACTGATGTAAGTAAACTTCTTTTCTTGACTTTGAATAAGATTGCCATGTCTTTATTCTTTTAAGAGGGATTAAAGGGAATTTACCAGGAATATACAATTCAGTCTGAGACAGACTGAATTGTATAATAGTGAGAGGCTTACACAAGCCTATAACCAGCTATCTGCTGTGTGTGAGAAGGGGAATGTAAACCAGGCTTCCTCAACCTCGGCCCTCCAGATGTTTTTGGCCTACAACTCCCATGATCCCTAGCTAGCAGGACCAGTGGTCAGGGATGATGGGAATTGTAGTCTCAAAACATCTGGAGGGCCGAGGTTGAAGAAGCCAGATGTAAACTCAGCTAAGTAAAGAAACTTGCTAACGCATGTTAGGAAGGATATTAGTAAACAATATATCCTCTCCTGCCACCCTGAACATCCCCACACCTCTTCAGTAACCAATCCAGAAAACCTGCCACTCCAAACTAGACTCTTTTAGTCTAGTTTGATCTGCATTTCCATTGCACTTCCAACATTTAACCACTCTGGAAGTTCCATTTCCAAACTGAAGCAGATGTTTGTCTGGACTGTGAATACTCACTCTCGACTTTTTCAACTTTGTAAACGGGCACGTTCTTGCAGAGCTTCTCGATGGAGCTGCCGAAAAGAAGCCACTCCTTGATTTCTCCAAAGAAAGAGTCACTGGGTTCATACTTCACCCAAATGTTTCTGGAGGACATCATCTGGTTCATCATCTAAAAAGGGAACGTGTTTATGAAGTAACTCGTTTCCAGAGGGACAGCTGTGTTCCTTTGCTGCTGTTGCACCAAGCGTTGTTAAAGATTCCCACATTTATTGCGCCATAAGGCAGCTTTACCGAACCTGATGCCCTCCACAGGTTTTGGACTTAAACTCCCATCAGCGTCAGTCAAAATAGCTGTATGATTCTGGGGCTGCTGGGAGCACAGTTGTGCTAGCTGGAGCTAATGGAAGTTGTAGCCCCAAACAGTTGGAGGGCACCAGGCTGGGGAGGGCTAGCACTTGACTTAAGATGAGTGGGGACATCATAAGGCATATTACTTCCCCTCCTCAAGAAACCCTGGGAATTGTAGACTGAGGAGGGATAGGAGAGCCACCTTTAAATATCTGAATGGCTGTCACATGGAAGACGGATCAAACTTGTTTTCTGCTGCTCTGGGGGGAGGACCTGAGCGAAAGTATTCAAATGGCAAAGAAGGTGACTAAATATTAGGAACAACTTTCCAATAGTAAGAGCTATTCAGTAGTGGAATGGATTCCCTCGGAAGGTGGTAGACACTCCTTCACTGGATATTTTTAACAGAGGTTGTCAGGGATCCTTTAGCTGTGATTCCTGCTGTAATGATCCCTGGCAAGCAAGCAGCCTGATAAGCAGCAACGACTCTCCGTCAGTTTTATATAAGTTGATTTAAAAGAAAAACACACCCAGAGCATGGCGTTCTGCCTGCTCTCATTAACCTTAGTTGCTCAGTCTGACTCATCGTCCCTCCTCCAACAGGAAGGATGCCAAAATCCCTCCTTTCTTCTCCTTCCCTTCCGTTGCTCTCTGAGCCTCTCTAACCTCCTTGTACGGGGACTGCACAGCTGGTCTCTCTCTTCCCCAGAAGACACAGCCTCCGACTGGCATATCTGCTGGTTGCCTGGCAAAGCTTTGGCCGACTTCCAACTCTTCCTCTCCTTGGGAACTAACAGCTTGTTCCCTGGGAAGGAGGGGGACTAGGCTGTCCTCTCTAAACTCAGACAGACAGCTCTCATCTGCAGAGTCAGCCCCTTGCTCGCTCAGCTCAATTTCTGAGGCTGACTCTTCCCCTACGCTCTGGGGAGCCACGATCCTGACACCTGCATCGCAGGGAGATGGATTTGGGAGTTCCTTCCAACTCTACAATTCTATGATTTAAAGTGCATAAACTGAATACAATATACAACTTGAAGACTGGGAAAAGATGTGGAAGGTGAATTTCAAATTTACAGATTTATTTTATTGAAAGAGAATTATATGAAAACGATGTACAGATGGTATATTATGCCAGAAAAAATGGCAAAAATGTATAAAAGGGGATCTAAAACCTGTTGGAAATGTAAAGAAAAAGATGGTACATTTTATCATATGTGGTGGGAATGCAAAAGGGTTAGAAATTATTGGGAAATGATATATAATGAATTGGAAAAAAATGTCTTAAAAGTCTTTTGTTAAGAAACCAGAAGCATTCCTCCTAGGAATTTTAGATCAAGATTTTTAAAAAAAGAAAATTTGAAATTATTTATGTATGCAACAACAGCGGCAAGAATTATATTAGCACAAGCTTGGAAGACAGAAGAAATACCAACATAAGAACAATGGCAAGGGAAACTTATAGAATATGCAGAACTGGCAAAATTAACAGATAAATTACATGAAAAGGATAACAAAGACTTTAAAAGAGAATGGGAACCATTTACAACATATATGAAGAGGCAAGATAAAGAATTGGACTCACTGGCAGGGTTTGAATAAAGAGTT
Organism: Darevskia armeniaca; assembly: GCA_034641395.1. NCBI lineage: Eukaryota > Metazoa > Chordata > Lepidosauria > Squamata > Lacertidae > Darevskia > Darevskia armeniaca. The sequence continues at coordinate 545,861 of JAWWNF010000734.1, read as the reverse complement.
TGGTTTTGATATCCCGCTTTATCACTACCCTAGGGAGTCTCAAAGTGGCTCACATTCTCCTTTTCCTTTCCCCCCCACAACAAACACTCTGTGAGGTGAGTGGGGCTGAGAGACTTCAGAGAAGTGTGACTAGCCCAAGGTCACCCAGCAGCTGCATGTGGAGGAGCGGAAACGCGAACCCAGTTCACCAGATTATGAGACTACCGCTCTTAACCACTACACCACACTGAATAAACAAACATAATTGTATATATATATATATATAAAGTAAGACTATATGTATTGGGAAATTTTTGGGAAACAACACGCAGGGTGAGTAATATGGAAATAAAACAAAATGGGGGTATGAGGGAAGTCCAGAGGAGGAGGGGGGAAATATGGAAAATTGTTAGAGAAATATTGTTAGAGGATGTATACATGGAAAAACCAATAAAAATATTTTTTAAAAAAATGAAGTGCATAAACTGAATAAGCATGTACAGTGTATGATATATAACACCGAGATATCTGTAATGAACCCTGCAGTTACCTGCTTCTCATAAGCCAACCGCCCAACTTCCTCCAGCTCTGGAATGTAGCCTTTTTCCATCTTCATGACGAAGCAGGCCCGTCGAGAGAAGAGCCGGGTGGCAATGTATCCCTGTCATTCACAAAAGGAGAATAAGAACTGAGATTAAGGTACTGGGCCTTCCGGGCTCCCTTTCACTCCCACCCTAAGTGTCAGGGATCTGCCTCCCCCTGCCAGTCCAGCTATGAGTGTTTATAGGGAGCAGCCACCTGTTCTGACTACTGACTCATCTGCGAGTGAAACCAGCACTTCTTTGGGGGAGAAGCAGTTGGGGGCTGGGAGGGAAGGAGTGCCAGGGCTCAAGAGATATAGTGAGAAGCCTGGCACCACCCAGCAGGCTCAGACGGAGGGGGAGTCGTCAGGTCCGGCACAGAGATTACGTAGGAGGAAGAGGCGATTTCGGCTGCCAAGAATGTTGTGTTGGCGCCAAAATCACAGGGAGGCACTTCCGGATTCTGCTAGTGAGTGAACAGACATGATAAGATTCAGCTCTTCACTGTATATAATTGAGCACTGATTAAAAGAACTAAAAGACAGATGGCGTGGCTCTCTTATTGAACAACCGATGAGGGGGAGGACCTGACACTAAGGTAAAGGTAAAGGGACCCCTGACCATTAGGTCCAGTCATGGATGACTCTGGGGTTGCGGCGCTCATCTCGCTTTATTGGCCGAGGGAGCCAGCGTACAGCTTCCGGGTCATGTGGCCAGCATGACTAAGCCGCTTCTGGAGAACCAGAGCAGCGCATGGAAACGCCGTTTACCTTCCCGCCGGAGCGGTACCTATTTATCTACTTGCACTTTGACTTGCTTTCAAATGCTAGGTGGGCAGGAGCAGGGACCGAGCAACGTGAGCTCACCCCGTCGCAGGGATTCGAACCGCCAACCTTCTGATTGGCAAGCCCTAGGCTCTGTGGTTTAAAACACAGCACCACCCGTGTCCCTACCACCCTAAGGTAGGAATCAACATTGGATTTCAGTCTGAACTAAAGGCCCATGGTAAACAAGAAAGGCTCTTTCTGAGGCCACTGGCCAATTTTATTAAAGGTGTTCAAGTACATTTGGATGTCCTGAAACAGATTATTCAACCTCATTTTGTAGCATTTTTGCTTCTAGTGGCAAGAAAGACTTGCCGAAATGCATTAATAATTTCAGAGGTAATGACAGGTGACTAATGATACGTATGTTTGAAGCCACGTTTTGTATGAACGTGATTTTTAAAAAAGAAAATAAATGACCATCTTCTCCGTTACAAACTGTGTGTGAACAGATTCAGAAAATTTCCAGCATTGGTGAACAAAGGGGCCTAACTCTGTCACTTGTAAAAGTGGATTTTGAGTCACTAACCTAACTCCTCCTATTGTGTCAAAATTGGATAGACTCAATGAGTTCTTCATTCTTGCCAGAAAACCAATCTGCATGTTGAATGTCAAGCTAACTTATTTTACGGAGCGAAGAAAGCCATTCATTCAAAAGCACAGAAGAATTTGACTGTTCTGGAAACAGATTCCGCAGAATGTGACTGACGGGTGCTCACCATTGCCATCACCCTTTACAATGTCTGTGATCACCCCAAAATAAGTTTATTTTAAATAGATGATACTTGGATGGATGGATGGATTGCAGCGGAATAAAAAAAACGTTTCTGCCTAAAATGTTGTCATTTCTTTATTTCCTGTGTTGTTAAGCCCACCTTTCTTCCATAAATGAACCCAAGACAGAATTCCTGTGCTTCCAAGGCAGTCTCCCAACCAGGCACTGACCAGTCTCAGACTGCTTAGCTGCAACAAAGTGGATGGTGGTCTCCACCTGCCTTCAGATCCACCCTCTGTCACCTGAATCTGTTTTGCAGAGGACCCCAGAGGATTGTTGTGCGACAGAAACAGGTAGACTTACATGCTTGTAGTCAAAAATGGTGTCTGAAGAGCAGAGTCCTCCATAGACGTGGATGTTGGCTACTTGATTCTCATTATCTATGGACACAGTCTGCTGGACATAATCACCATTGTAGCTTGGGATTCTGTAGACCTGAGAATAAATATAGCCCCACAAATTGTTGTTGTTATTATTTTTTACATATTCCTTGTTGTGAAGTATGACATAAGTAAGGGTGCTTTAAATGTGTGTGTGTGTGTGTGTGTGTGTGTGTGTGTGTATTTAAAAAGTGTGATAATCACTTAAAAGAACCCCATTATTAGGCAGTATGCCAAAGTACACAGCAGCAGGAAAAAACCCATCAAATGCATGAAAAACTGGAGCAAAAATGAAAAACACAAATTGGCAGGGATGTGCCCACCCCTGCCAGTCCGGCACTGAGTGGCTACCGGCAGCCTCAGCCTTTGCTGTCGACGGACTCGTCTCCCAGTGAGTCTGCCAGTCCCTCCTCGGGGGAGGAGCAGTTGCTGGGAGGGAGCCAGGGGGTGAGAGGTCTCCAGGAAGATGCCAAGAGACCTAGCACCACTCAGCAGACCCACTCGGAGGGGGAGACACCGTTTCCGGCGCCTGCTTTACGCAGAGGGGTCAGGGGAGGAAGGAGGTGGCACTTCAGAGTGCCGAGACTCTGGTGTTGGCGCCAAAACAGGAGGGGGGCACTTCCGGATTCCGCTAGCGACTAGACGGTCATGTTTAGGGTTAGCTCCGCACTGTACATATTTGCACAATAAAATAGTTGAAAGACAAGAAGGACTTGGTCTTTACTCATGAGCAACCGTTAAGCGAATCTGACACAAATAATTAGCAAAGTGGGGGCAATGATCTCTTTTGCAGCATCGGGAAGGAACCAACAGATCCTTGAAAGAGTCAGGTTTTAATTTGGCTTCTAACAGCACCCAGTATTGGGGGTCAAAGGGTCCTCCCTGCAGAGGCATCCACAGTGTTGGCACTACCATTACTGTGCAGGCGGGCACTTCATGTGACAGGAGCTCCGATGCTGAACCTCAAGGGAGCTGACTCCCAGTTTAGGGGTATAAATAAACAGCATCTTCAACTGGGCTCTGACGCTAACAGGTTATCCATGCAAAATGAATGATACCAGAGCAATAGGTTCTAACTGCCACTCTCTGCTAACAAACTGAGAGCCCCAAAACTGTGAGCCCGTGTTTTCAGAGGGGCAGGATACAACCCTGTCCAAAACAAGGTGCAATTCTTAAATCTGCAAATCCACCAGTACTTCTATCATATCTGTATTAAGTTTACGGTTTGCTTCATTTCTGCCAGTCCCACTTTTCACAGCATTTTAGGGGTTCCGCTCACTTCCGTATGCTGGTATTGTGTAGGGCAGGCTTCCTCAGCCTCGGCCCTCCAGATGTTTTGAGACTACAGTTCCCAGCATCCCTGAACACTGGTCCTGCTAGCTAGGGATCATGGGAGTTGTAGGCCAAAAACATCTGGAGGGCCGAGGTTGAGGAAGCCTGGTGTAGGGCATACATGCAGAGGGATAAATAAAACGACAGCCCCAGTATAGTAAATAGCACCACAATGGTTACATCATTTGAAGTGTTGCCATGGTGAAAAATAGATGATTTTGTTTACCTGGAAAGTGGCAAAAGCTGGGCTCCAGAAGAACCCCAGAACAGCGATTAATACAGCCTGGGGGAAGAAAAATAGGAGGGGGGGGAAGATATTTTCCATCAAGATAAAATAGGACACAATTGGAAGCTGCTCCATTTAAAGCATTGGTTCCCTAACTTTTAGGGGTCACTGCCCCCTTGGTTCCATAACCTCATTCCCAAGGCCCCCCCTACCCTATATAAAAAGCATCATTCAGAATGGCAGTTTGCACAAACCACTGAGGAAAGTAATAATGCAATAGAATTCAAAACAGCCACAATTAATTGCACGTTTGTTCAGAAGTCAATTAAAATTATTTAGTTAATTCGACAAATTGGATGAACTAGATCCAGTGATAACCAACTTTTCAAAGTCACTAACATCTCCAGGACTCCTTTGCCAGCCCCTTGCCTGTTTGCACCCCCCACCCTACCCCTGGGCACTACCACCCACTTTGGAAAGCCCTGGTTTGATTTTGGGCTAATGGCAGTGAACTCAATGTGGGTGGTTGGCTTTGAACCTTCTGCTGCCTTCTGGAAGCCCCCAGCACCACAAGTGAATGCACAGCAATCCCATACATGGGCAGCTTCCCTGTTGCATTCAGGCACTTCCAATGCCCTGGGAGAGCAATATTACCAGTGCCCCATAGAATCATAGAATCCTAGAGTTGGAAGAGACCCCAAGGGCCATCCAGTCCAACCCCCTGCCAAGCAGGAAACACCATCAAAGCATTCCTGACAGGTGGCTGTCAAGCCTCTGCTTAAAGACCTCCAAAGAAGGAGACTCCACCACACTCCTTGGCAGCAAATTCCACTTTCGAACAGCTCTTACTGTCAAGAAGTTCTTTCTAATGTTTACCGGTAGGTGGAGTCTTCTTTCTTGTAGTTTGAATCCATTGCTCCATGTCCTCTTCTCAGGAGCAGCAGAAAACAACCTTTCTCCCTCCTCTATATGACATCCTTTTATATATTTGAACATGGCTATCATATCACCCCTTAACCTTCTCTTCTCCAGGCTAAACATACCCAGCTCCCTAAGCCGTTCCTCATAAGGCATCGTTTCCAGGCCTTTGACCATTTTGGTTGCCCTCCTCTGGACACGTTCCAGCTTGTCAGTATTCTTCTTGAACTGTGGTACCCAGAACTGGACACCGTATTCCAGGTGAGGTCTGACCATGCTGGTATTAGAAGAGGAACGAGGATTCCCCTTCCCCAAGGAATGCAGAGGAGAGCCAGAAGCTCTATTCTTCCCAACTCCCACAAAGGGGCTGCATTTTGTTCCCACCAATCCAATAGGTGCTACTGAATGCCCCCTGCAGGACCTTCAGAGAATCTACCCAAGACATGCCTTAAAAGGTAAAGGGACCCCTGACCATTAGGTCCAGTCGTGACCGACTTTGGGGTTGCGGCGCTCATCTCGCATTATTGGCCGAGGGAGCCGGCGTACAGCTTCCAGGTCATGCGGCCAGCATGACAAAGCCACTTCTGGCGAACCAGAGCAGCGCATGGAAATGCCGTTTACCTTCCCGCTGCAACGGTACCTATTTATCTACTTGCACTTTGACGTGCTTTTGAACTGCTAGGTGGGCAGGAGCAGGGACTGAGCAACGGGAGCTCACCCCGTCGCGGGGATTCGAACCGTCAACCTTCTGATCGGCAAGCCCTAGGCTCTGCGGTTTAACCCACAGCGCCACCCGCGTCCCAAAGACATGCCTTACTTCTTGGCTTATTTCAGGAGTCACCAAACGTTTTCAGCAGGGGGCCGGTCCACTGTCCCTCAAATCTTGTGGGGTGCTGAACTATATTTTTTCTTGGGGGGGGGATGAACGAATTCCTATGCCCCACAAATAACCCAGAGATGCATTTTAAATAAAAGGACACATTCTACTCAGGTAGAACACACGCTGATTCCTGGACCTTCCACGAGCCGGATTTAGAAGGCGATTGGGCCGAATCCGGCCCCCGGGCCTTAGTTATTTATTTAAAATATTTGTGAACTGCCTCTCATTGAAATAATACCCAGGCAGTGTACAATCAAGCAATTCAATGCAAAACAGGAATGCAACATCCAATCAAAGCAGTCTAGGAAAGGCAACATATCATGATTTCAGTAGCTAGGATCCATTCAACTGGCATCAGAGGCCGGAGTAAGCCTGAGTGATTATCCATGTTCTCAACAGCCAGTAGCAGCTCAGCAAAGGAAGGTGCCTGTTGCCTCTCAGTGCGTGGGAGTCCATTCCCCAGTCAGGGGGCCAACACGCAGAATGCCCTGCCCAATTTGCCACACTATGAACCTCCACAGGAATAACAAACCAAATTGAAGGTTGCCTGTGGAAGAGCCCCCCCCCCATCTTGGAATCCTCTCTTATCCTTCCCTGGATCTTTGTGCTGCCCCTTCCCCCAGATCTCCTGTACCCTGCAAGAGACATGCCAGATTTTCAGTTTAAACACCTATGACGTTCAAAGTTTTGATTGTGTTGTGGGGTTGAGGGGGTCAGTGCTCCGAGTCCCTTCCAAACATGGGGTCCTGTACACAGTGAGGGGTAGCATCCAATAGGGGATTCTGTTGCTGAGCTAGACAGGCAAGTTTTTGAGGAAGACAGTGACCTCAGTTGGCCACTTAAGTGTCCTCATCAGCATCCCAAAAGAATGAGCCAGGTTGCAAGAACTTTTCAACAAGTGATGATGAGCCTCTAGGCTAAAGGGTGGGCCTTTCCTTCACCTGCTCACCTAGCTGCTAGGTAGGAGAACAGTAGCCAGAGAGTGTGTGAGAGAACTGAGCTGGAAGCAGCCTGGAGGATGGAGAAACAGAGACCTGCTTGCTCTGTGCTGGATCCAAAGCTGTGACTCATGGAGAAGCAAGATCTGTTGGGGTGCTGATGTTGTGAGTCCATCCATCCTATGCTTAATAATAATAATAATAATAATAATAATAATAATAATAATAATAATTTATTTGTACCCCGCCCATCTGGCCGGGTCCCCCCAGCCACTCTGGGCGGCCTCCAACAGATATTAAAATACATTAAAATATCACAGGTTAAAAACTTCCCTAAACAGGGCTGCCTTCAGGTACTTTCTGAATGTCAGAATGTTGTTTATCTCTTTGACCTCTGCTGGGAGGGCGTTCCACAGGGCGGGCGCCACTACCAAGAAGGCCCTCTGCCTGGTTCCCTGTAGCTTTGCTTCTCGCAGTGAGGGAACCGCCAGAAGGCCCTCGGCGCTGGATCTCAGTGTCCGGGCTGAACGGTGGGGGTGGAGACACTCCTTCAGGTATACAGGACTGAGGCCGTTTAGGGCTTTAAAGGTCAGCACCAACACTTTGAATTGTGCTCGGAAACGTACTGGGAGCCAATGTAGCTCTCTCAGGACCAGTGTTATGTAGTCCCGGAGGCCACTCCCAGTCACCAGTCTAGCTGCCGCATTCTGGATTAATTGCAGTTTCCGGGTCACCTTCAAAGGTAGCCCCACGTAGAGCGTATTGCAGTAGTCCAAGCGGGAGATAACCAGAGCATGCACCACTCTGGCGAGACAGTCTGCGGGCAGGTAGGGTCTCAGCCTGCGTACCAGATGGAGCTGGTAGACAGCCGCCCTGGACGCAGAATTAACCTGCGCCTCCATGGACAGCTGTGAGTCCAGAATGACTCCCAGGCTGCGCTCAAGCTGTATAGATGTGTAAATAAAACCAAATATGCTAAAGACATCACAGTTTCTGCTGACCGTCATTCCAAGGAATCCGAACCCAGGTGTGATGTGTAACAATATAATCCTACTCTGCTGTCAGTTACAGAAATGAGTTCATTCAAAACCAAAGCAAGTTCATTCAAAATGCTACATTCACAAAATGTAAAGTTTTCGATGAGGTAAAGGTCCCTGTCTCCTTCCAAGAGATGCTAGCCTGCAGTGAACCCCCACCTGCTATGAATTTTCACCCTTAAAAAGACAATTCACAACCTCGCCTAAATATATTAATTTTTGCTAAAAGGATTCTGCCAGCTATACTCACGAGTCCGCTCATTTTTCTCTCAGATAAGGGGAAGAAGGTGAGAAGCAAATGGAATAAGACTCCAGAGACTTCGAACTTTTATATCTTGCCTGTAGGTGTGGGGAACATTACACAGAAATAGGCCCCGTACACTTCGGGACTCCATATCTATCGGACCCGCCATGGTAAACGGCGTTATCTGCATTTTGGGCTGAGCCGATAACCATGCCCGATAGCCCAGAGTACATTAGTCAGCCGTGAAAAAATTCCAATTTGGTCATTTTGCAAATATCAGTTAACCCTTTCTAGAATGTCTGCGCCTGCCTGCCTCTAGCCTGCCCATCTGCTCTGCAATATCAGGTTCTTAAATAGAGGTGTGTGTGTGTGAGGTTCTGTGAGGGAGGGGATGCTTCTGAAATTCCCCTTATCTAAATTTTACCAGGATTTTGGAGTTCCACATTACTGTTTCCTTACCAGAACCCAATAGGCATGAAAACCCCTCTTTTCTGAATTTTGCTCAGACCAACTAGTTTGTCACAGACTCCATAACTTGCTTGCCAGTTTCCCATTGCAACTTCAGACTGACCACTGTGAGAACAGGATGTTGGACCAAATAGCCATTGGCCTGATCCAGGATGGCTCTTTTATGTTTTAATTAGTGCTTATCCCTGCACCTCTAGAGTGCATTACATAGGAACAGAGGAAGCCGCCTTCTACTGAGTCAGACTATTGGGTCCATCTAGCTTTGAATTGTCTACACTGGCCAGCAGCAGCTCTCCAGGATTTCAGACAGCCTTCTCTCTCAGCCCTACCTGGAGATTTCACTGGGGAAATCTAGGACTTCCTTTTATCTGTCCTGGATCTTCCAATATTCAGCTTTGTTGGAGATTGATGGGTTCTAGTGTTATAGTAAAGGGAGGGAAAAATTATCTACCCACTTTCTCCTCTTACTTGCCTTTTTTCCCTAAACTTTACATCACTTTACACATGTTGAGATCTCCTCGCAGGGGTGGTGTGTCCTGTTTCGCTGCTTCAGATGAAACAGGAAGTGCTGCCTTGCTGGACCACTGCTGCGACTGCTGCCATCACTACCTGCTCCTGCCGCCACTGCGTGCCCTGCCCATAGCTGTCAACTTTCGGATTTGAAAATAAGGGATTTTTTCAAACTTTCAGATTTGAAAATAAGGGATGCCTCCAGGGCGGTGCAATGGCACCAAGCAGCCTCGCCACCCTGCGCTCCAGAGGCTGCGCACGAACGGGTGAGCGAAAGAGCGAGCGCATAGACAGCAGGCAGGCTGTCTGTCTGGTTGGGCGTGAGGGTCTGGCTGCACAAGGCATGCAAGCTCCGCCCCCAGTCGGTCTCAGACGCCTTATTGGCAGCCAAGCAACGCAGCTGAGGAGCCTCCCTGGCCGGCAGGGAGGGAGAGCAGCTGCTTCCTTTGAAATCCGGGAAATTTAAGGGATATCAGCAATCTGGGATAGCAGCGGGAAATGGCATTGGAATAAGGGAGTTTCCCACCAAAAAAAGGGAGGGTTGACAGCTATGGCCCTGCCACATCTACCATCGGCAGAGAAGCAGTGCTGCCATCAGCACCAATTTCAGGCAAGATCATAGCAATTTTGGGTGAGATTTTGCCCCAAATCGCACAAGATCTTGCTCGCTCTGCAAGATCTCATTCAAATCGAATCAAGTACCTTTACTGGCATCACATTTCAAGTTACTGCGATAATTTAAAAGGGCAAGGGTGAAGCTGTCGAGGGTAGTAAGGTCATGTTGTGATCGTGTGCACTTAGATATTCTGCTTTGCCCTGTCTGTTCCCCAAAAGGATGGTTCGTTAGGAACCCTTTCTGGTAAAATTGTGGCTAAAAAGGAAGCTACTAAGGCCATGATATCTGCTGGGAGAAACCTCAATCAATCAATCAATCAATCAATCACTTTATTTCAGCTTTAAGCTCACAAGAACAACAGAACTAGAACAAATACAGAGTACAATTTGATTAAAAAAATTAGAACCAGTAAAACTTAAAAGAGTACAAATTAGAATTAGATACTATAAGGAATTTTCAGCTTCCAAACAGCAGTCCATTACGACGTTTATATGTCAAAACGGAAGTTACAAATTTCGCCATTTGTAAAGTTACATGCTGATCTGTATCTTGCAATAAAAAGGCCAGGCGAAAATCTGCTGGGTGCCCAGGCAACTTGTGGATTAATGGTAACAGTAAGTTCTTCCGGACAACACAATATAAAGGACATATAAATACTATATGGTGAAGTGTTTTGATCGATCTATTATCACAGGAACATAAAACCGAGACTTGGCCCCTAGAAAATCTATGAAAAAGGGAATTCAAAGGGAAAACATTAAAACGTGCTTTGATAAAGGCAAAACGATGACTGGCAATAGAAAGGGATGATAGGTAAGATGGCACATGAGTTGGGGGGAGAAACCTCATTTGACTTCTTCTCGGATTTGTAGGTCTGAGGTCCAACATTTTGCTCAGCATCAGTTGGCGAGGTCTGCTGTGTAGAGAGGAAAATCTAAGAGAATGTGGTCCATTGAATCAGGTACTTCTTGGTTGCAGGGATACAGACGGGCTTTGATATGGGGTATGTGAGAATCTGCCTCTGGTCACTGCAGAGGGGAAGGCATTTAATCTCACGAGCATAAAGGAAGATCTCATTCAATTTCAAGCAAGATCATGCCCCAAATGGTTGTGATCTTGCCCAAAATTGGTACCAATGGCAGTGACACTTCTCCACCACTGTCAGACGCAGCTAGGCAGGTGGGGCACCCATGGGTGTGCCTCCTGGGGCCTGAGGTAGTGGACTCAGCCTGTCTAATGGCTGTGCCAGCTCTGTCTCATAGAATCATAGAGTTGGAAGAGACCACAAGGGCCATCCAGTCTAACCCCCTGCCAAGCAGGAAACTGATCTGTAGAAAATGTAACTTGAAAAAAGAGAGACATTGCACATACTTTTGTAAACCAAGAAATATTTAATAAAAAATAAGATTTTTAAAAAAGAAATTATATATGGCTTGGAGAAAGGGGAGAGGGGGGAGTTTTTTCTCTCTCGCCCTTTTCTCCAGTCCAACCCCCTGCCAAGCAGGAAACACCATCGAAGCATTCCTGACAGGTGACTGTCAAGCCTCTGCTTCAAGACCTCCAAAGAAGGAGACTCCACCACACTCCTTGGCAGCAAATTCCACTGTCAAACAGCTCTTACTGTCAGGAAGTTCTTCCTAATGTTTAGGTGGAATCTTCTTTCTTGTAGTTTGAATCCATTGCTCCGTGTCCGCTTCTCTGGAGCAGCAGAAAACAACCTTTCTCCCTCCTCCTTATGACATCCTTTTATATATTTGAACATGGCTATCATATCACCCCTTAACCTTCTCTTCTCCAGGCTAAACATACCCAGCTCCCTAAGCCGTTCCTCATAAGGCATCGTTTCCAGGCCTTTGACCATTTTGGTTGCCCTCCTCTGGACACGTTCCAGCTTGTCAGTATCCTTCTTGAACTGTGGTGCCCAGAACTGGACACAGTATTCCAGGTGAGGTCCGACCAGAGCGGAATACAGCGGAATACTCCTTGTTGGTTTTTGTCTTCCGCAGCCAGGGTGCCCTCACAACCTCCCTTCAGCACCCCTGCCCCCAGTTTGGTACTATGCTGTTCAGGCTGGAGGGAGCCCAGCTCTGCTGGTTGGGAACTGATGATGGGATTTGTAATCCAGGACATTTGGAAGGTACCAAGTTGGGGAGAGGTGGGACGAATAAATGTCACTTTTGCAAACATTTGTGCCAGATGTGAAGAACTGTGCCGGTTTTCCACAAAGATCCACAGTTTAAGAACTTAGCTTTATATCCATGGAAAGATGGTCTGTTTTTTTACAGAAAGTGGCAAGCACTCCCTCAAATTTATTCTTTCAGCGATTCCATACCGCTATCAACATGTTCTTTTGAAAGGGCCACTTCTTCCTTGCTTACAGGTGTTAACAGAAGAGGCTGTTGGCCTTCGCAAACAGTTTTTGTGTATAATAATAATAATAATAATAATTTATTATTTGTACCCCGCCCATCTGGCCGGGTTCCCCCAGCCACTCTGGGCGGCTTCCAACAAACACTAAAATACATTAAAATATCACACATTAAAAACTTCCCTAAACAGGGCTGCCTTCAGGTGTTTTCTAAATGTCAGGTAGTTATTTATCTCTTTGACATGGGATGGGAGGGCGTTCCACAGGGCGGGCGCCACTACCGAGAAGGCCCTCTGCCTGGTTCCCTGTAGCTTTGCTTCTCGCAGTGAGGGAACCACCAGAAGGCCCTCGGCGCTGGATCTCAGTGTCCGGGCTGAACGTTGGGGGTGGAGACGCTCCTTCAGGTATACAGGACCGAGGCCGTTTAAGGCTTTAAAGGTCAGTACCAACACTTTGAATTGTGCTCGGAAACGTACTGGGAGCCAATGTAGATCTCTCAGGACCGGTGTTATGTGGTCCCGGCGGCCACTCCCAGTCACCAGTCTAGCTGCCGCATTCTGGATTAATTGCAGTTTCCGGGTCACCTTCAAAGGTAGCCCCACATAGAGCGCATTGCAGTAGTCCAAGCGGGAGATAACTAGAGCATGCACCACTCTGGCGAGACAGTCTGCGGGCAGGGAGGGATGTATGCATGGATCAATTAATTATATCAATTTAAAGATGTGAGCAGGGAAGACAAAGAACTGTAGCCATTGGAGCAACGCACCTCAGAATGTTTCATCGTATTAAATTCATGTTTCCTTGAAAATTAGATCATCCCTAGGGGTGGCAGCCAACTAGGTTTACTCAGAGTAGACCCACTGAAATTAACAGCCCTAACTTAGTCCCTTAAAACCTCCTTTTCATTCTTAGTAGGGACCCAGGTGGCGCTGTGGGTTAAACCACAGAGCCTAGGGCTTGCTGATCAGAAGGTCGGCAGTTCGAATCCCTGCGATGGGGTGAGCTCCTGTTGCTCGGTCCCTGCTCCTGCCTACCTAGCAGTTTGAAAGCACGTCAAAGTGCAAGTAGATAAATAGGTACCGCTCCGGCGGGAAGGTAAACGGCGTTTCCGTGCACTGCTCTGGTTCGCCAGAAGCGGCTTTGTCATGCTGGCCACATGACCCGGAAGCTGTACGCTGGCTCTGGGCCAATAAAGCAAGATGAGCGCCGCAACCCCAGAGTCGGACACGACTGGACCAAATGGTCAGGGGTCCCTTTACCTTTAACTTAGTCATGCTCACTAATTTCCGTTGAGTAAAACATAGCTGAATGCCACACTAAAAGCAAAAGTCACAAGAATGGAACTTAAAAAGGTAAAAAAAAAATCCAGATTTCTGCCCATCCTGATCAATGCAGATGTTGGCATGTTACTTGACGTTTCACACAGCAGGCTTACTAGGCGAGCCGTGTTTGTTTTGTGGGATTAAACTCGTTCTTAATTCAGCAGTTTTAAAATGACGCCCATTCCTTCTGTGCAATCAAATGTTATCAAAAAGCGTATTGATTATATCTTTTATCGGCCTCATGTGGCTTATCTGTAAGGCGCCACCCAGTTTCCTTGTCCTTCGCATACATGCCCCAGGTCTGAGGAGGACCAGCCCCACTGTGATAAGGGGGCCCTACCCCTCCGGACTCTCCACACCTAATATTTGAAAACCAGCGTATATAAAGTAGAAGGTTTTCCCTTTAGCTGATCCCACACCTCTTCCAGTGACAAAATGAAGCTGATTGTGAGTATACACAACTTTTCATTTTCTACTGAAAGCCCATGCGACGGAAAACCCACTTCATCCCTAAACCCTCTTTTTTTGTGGGAAGCAATTTCTAGATTTCGTTTATGTATTTATTTATTTTATGACATTTATATACTGCCTTTTCTCCGGAGGAGTTTGAGGTGGTATAAATGATTCTCCACACCCCATTTCATCCTCACAAGAACCCTGTGAGGTAGGTTAGGCTGAGCTAGAGGGACTGGCCCCAAGGTCACCCAGCGGGCTACGTACCTCACAGGGCTGTTTGGGGGATTAAATGATGAGGGGAGAACCTTCTCCTCCTTGGAGGAAAAGGCGGGATATAAATGCAACAAATAACATAAATCTGCTACATCATATGTAGACCTTCAGCTCCTTGAGGAATATGCAAGGAACGCACTCATGGTGAAATTGCCCTGCCCATGAATGTTCTTGAGCCGCTGTGGTTAAGAGCTCTTAACTCTGTGATGGATTGCGGTCTTAATCTTAAGACATGCACTAACAAACACAAATGTTCCTTTTAGCGACTGGAAAATTGAACGTACATAGGATGCCGCAGCCGGAATCTTAATGTCAAAGTTGGCTGCCTAAATGGACATTGGAAATCAAGGCACTTCGGAAATTTCTCTGCCCTTGCTTGGAATAATTTGATAGCCAGTGCATGCCTGAATCCATCTCTAGTTGCCGGAAGTCACAAACAGAAGGCAAAGAGTAAAGGCGCTTTATGGAGCAAAGGAATGAGCGAGAAATGGGCGGCTGGATTCATGGCCTGAGTTTCCTAGATTATCTTATTCTAAATACTGTACTGAGATTATGTTTTAATTTAAAAAATCAACCCAAGTTGATTATAACTAGAAGATGGCAGTCTTTTAATGCTACTCTTTTTCTGAAATCCGTTGCAGGCTCTGAGTGTTGCTCTCCTGGGCGTTCTCCTAGCCCACACCTTGGCCGACAATGTAAGTACTAAAACAGATTAAACACGTTGCTCTCATTACATTATTTCAGTTTCTGTCTTGTTGTTGCTCTTAGAAGCTCGAAATCGGATGTGCTCTGAGGCTGCCTTTATGCAGTATCTTGGGGTAGAATTCTGCATGATGAGACCCTGTTAGAATAGAATAGAAATACTTTATTGTCACTGTACCACATGTTTACAGTGAGATTAAATGAGCCCCCCTTCCCCCCACAATCTCTCAGTCCTTCGTACAACCACCGACCCCGAACGTCAGCTGCAATGTTGCTGTCTTCCATTCAGCAGCCTCATGGCCCACGGGTAGAAACTGTTCTTTAACCTGTTGGTTCGGCTTATCATGCTACTATATCTCCTGCCCCCGAGGGCAGGAGATTAAAAAGGTGCTGGCCAGTGTGTGAGTCATCCCTGAGAATGTTCTTCACTCTTCTGAGGCAACGGTCTTCTGCGATAACATCTAGCGGACTCAGGGACAGCCCATGATGTCTTGTGCTGTCTTCACCACCCTCTGTAGGGACTTTCTGTCCATGGCTGTCAAACCAGCGTACCACACTGTGATACAGTATGAAAGAACACTTTCTATCGTGGACGGATAGAAGGAAATTCACTCTTGCATTGTGAATGTGGGCACAAAAGCTCAGGGGACATGGAAGCTTGGAAGAACTGTCCTTTAAGGCTGCCTCTGATTCCATTCTTGAGCCTTGAGTAGGCTGGCCAATTTGCCAGATTTTGAGGGATAGGAGCAGGTGCTCTTCCAAAGACTCCTGCATCACAGAGGGTTGGACTAGATGACCCTTTGGTCCTTTTCAACTCTACAATTCTAGAATTTTATCACCTCCAAACACAGCTTGAAAAAAAAATGCTTCAGACTTAACTGTGCTTGAGAGCTGGCTTCAGTCATCCTTACTAGGCTGGAGGTTCCACTTTTTGTTCTATTCTGCATTTACAAAGAAATGTTTGTTGCGAAATCTGGAACACTGAAAATCTGATAGTCTTGCTGTTCTTCATTTCTTTTCCCCCACTCAAGAATATCAGTGAAAACAACCAAGGGAATGTGGGGGGCCATTCCCATCAGTCTGTGAGCATTGACAACCAAAAGAAGGTCGTCAACGTGGACAACAACAATGGCTGGCACTCCTGGAACAACATCTGGGATTACGGCACTGTAAGGAGCATCCACACATTCAGATGCCTTTGTTTTTTACTTGGGATAAGGGAGAAATTCAGTTTAGTTCACATTAAAAAAATGAATTGATCGAATTTGTGATTTCTGAAACGGTATGAGAACAATGGAGTATGCAGGATTGGGGAGGGGGTGAAATGAAGCTCAGTTCCACATTTTATGCAGACCTGCCTCATGAGTACTTCCCAAGGCAATATGCCAAATGAGGCACAACTCTACAGATTTCATAATGCAGTTCTCCATCAAAAAACTGCACAAAATGCATGTATTTATTTCATAAAATTTATATAGTGGTCAATTGCAGGGAAAAAATCACTCTGAAAGTAGTTTGCAAAAATAAATTGAGGGAATATAATTTGTAAATTTGTATATTAGTGAACAGAATATATAAAATTGCACTATATTAGGGAATATTGCATGCAATTTAAAGGTTGCGAGTTTGAGGTGGTAATGGGGTGAGCCGAGTTTAAGACTGGAAAACTGAAAGAATGTAAAATTGACAGAATCGATCCTTCCTGCGTAATGCTCATCTGACTATTCCTGTTTTGCTTGGACAGGGCTACATGGCAACCCGGATCCTCTCCAAGAAATCTTGCTATCTTACTAAAATGAATCAAAATGTCATGCCAGATGTGACCACTCTTCCGGAAGCCATCAGGGAAAAACAGGTAAAGCCTTGTTGGTGGATTTCAAAGAGGATTAGACCAGTTCTTGAAAAATAAGGCCTTCAACAGCTAGCTACTAAATTAGCATTTCCTGAAATAATATGAGTACATCCAAAGTTGTCCTTCAAGATTTGTGCTTATTTGAATTTGGTGATTGAATTCTCCAACCAATGGTCACAAAAATGCATGTGACCCACTCAGTCCCATATTTCAATTCTGTGTTGTTGCTCTGGAGAGCCAGTGTGGTGTAGTGGTTAAGAGCGGTAGACTCATAATCTGGTGAACCGGGTTCGCATCTCCGCTCCTCCCCATGCAGCTGCTGGGTGACCTTGGGCTAGTCACACTTCTCTGAAGTATCTCAGTGCCACTCACCTCACAGAGTGTTTGTTGTGGGGGAGGAAGGGAAAGGAGAATGTGAGCCGCTTTGAGACTCCTTCGGGTAGTGATAAAGCGGGATATCAAATCCAAACTCTTCTTCTCCCCGCTGTTTAGAAGGATAGTACCAAAGGGCCGGCACCCAAGAACCTCACTTACAGGGTTACTCCCAAGAAGATCACCAACCTGGCCCCATATGGGAAGAACATTGAAGCCTTGTGCAGAGGGATCCCTACCTATGCTGCTTATGAATTCGCAGGTGAGTCCTCAACTGAAAGGGGTGAAAGGAGTGTATTTCTGCCTCAGGGACAAGTTGGGATTGTTTCCCCTTCCACACAAGTGTACATGGAACCAGAGAATCAAAAGGGAACCCCTTTTGGGGTCCTCTTCCCCACCTCTACTGAGTCCTCCCCAGGGCCATGGAGCACAGGTTGACCCTAGTGATAAACTGATTGGGCAGCTGGCTAAACATCTTCAGACTGGATATAATAATAATAATAATAATAATAATAATAATAATAATAATTTATTATTTGTACCCCGCCCATCTGGCTGGGTCTCCCCAGCCACTCTGGGCGGCTTCCAACAAAATATTAAAATACAGTAGTCTATTAAACATTAAATGCTTCCCTAAACAGGGCTGCCTTCAGATGTCTTCTAAAAGTCTGGTAGTTGTTTTTCTCTCTGACATCTGGTGGAAGGGCGTTCCACAGGGCGGGTGCCACTACTGAGAAGGCCCTCTGCCTGGTTCCCTGTACCTTGGCTTCTCGTAGTGAGGGAACCACCAGAAGGCCCTCGGCGCTGGATCTCAGTGTCTGGGCTGAATGGTCGGGGTGGAGACGCTCCTTCAGGTTTACAGGACCGAGGCCGTTTAGGGCTTTAAAGGTCAGCACCAACACTTTGAATTGTGCTCAGAAACGTGCAGCCTGAGTTTTACATTAATAATAAATATGATAATATCCAGACCTGATGAAAATATTGAGATTCTAATGACTTATATAGTATCAATAATGCAAACACATCCATGATCATTGCTGAACGAACTGTACACTTGGAACATTAAACTTGGGTGTGTAGCACAACATAGTGAGTATCATGCAACAACTTTGTTGCATTCGCATGGGGTTCACTTACGGAAACCTTCAAATGTGATTGCGCATAATTGGGTGAAGCTGCCCCTTCATACTGTCAAAGGGCAGAAGCGAATGTCTGTGGAAATACTCGGTTCACAGCACATGTCCACAAGCTGCTACTCAGAATTGGTTGTGCATTGAACATGAAATATACGTTTCCGAGCACAATTCAAAGTGTTGGTGCTGACCTTTAAAGCCTTAAACGGCCTCGGTCCTGTATACCTGAAGGAGCGTCTCCACCCCCACCGTTCGGCCCGGACACTGAGATCCAGCGCCGAGGGCCTTCTGGCGGTTCCCTCACTGCGAGAAGCCAAGTTACAGGGAACCAGGCAGAGGGCCTTCTTGGTAGTGGCACCCGCCCTGTGGAACGCCCTCCCATCAGAGGTCAAAGCGTTAAACAACTACCTGACATTCAGAAAATACCTGAAGGCAGCCTGTTTAGGGAAGTTTTTAATCTGTGATATTTTAATGTATTTTGATATTTGTTGGAAGCCGCCCAGAGTGACTGGGGAGACCCGGCCAGATGGGCGGGGTACAAATAATAAATTATTATATTATTATATCTTTTGTTAAGAATTGAATGAAACATAGCCTTCCCCCACTTCTCTTGTCGGCCCTGGTTGATCATTGCAGCCCCACTTAAGCCACGGGAAAGGCACAGTGGTTGAACTGGTTGAAAAACAGCACCACTTGTCTCTGTTGTCGATGTACCATGAACTGCAGGTTTCTTAAAACAGTGTGGGAGCTGGTGTGGCAGAGTGGTTAGAGTGTCAGGCTTGGACCTGGGAAATCAGGGTTCGAATCCTCACTCAGCCACAAAGCTCATTGGGTGACCTTGAACTGGTCATTCTCAGCCTGGCCTACCTCATAGGGTTGTTGTGGTGATTAAATGGGGGAGGAGAATCATGAATGGCACCTGGAGCTCCTTGAAGAAAAAAGTGGGGAATAAATTAAATCATTAAATGAATGATTTAACTCCATCCAAATGCCTTGTCTGATGCTATCTGTTCCCATGTTCCAAATACCGCGGAACATATGGGAAAATAATATTTGGGATACAGCAATGTCTGAGGGTCTCACCTTCCAAGAAACATTGACCCCTTTCATTAAGTATGTTAATGACCAAAATCAAGGCCTTGTATACCAACCGCTCAATATTCTCTGTGGAGAGGTTTCATCAAGTAATATGTTTGACTGTTGAATGTATTAGTGTATGTCTAGAGACAACAGATAAAACAAACACCGTTAACTGTACTGCTGGATAAGTGTTTAATGGTTAATGTATTTGTTTATAAAAACAAATACATTTTAAGTAAATTAATAAATCAGATGATTTAATTCCATCCCAATACCTTGCCTGATGCTATCTGTTCCCATTTTTTTCTTTCCAGGAGAAAGTTCAGGAGCCTGCTTCCAAGCCAACATCCTCTTCATCTTGAGAATCAGCCTTTGTGGGGGAGAAAGGTTGTCTTAATAAACCTCCAACTTTTTCCCACCGCAGTGTTTGTCCATTGATGAAAGAAACAGCTTCTCACCCTGGGTTTTCTTCATTTCCTTTTCATCTTACGCTTGGAGCATGGGGGGGGGGGGAACTACTGCATTTGGAGTGATTGCCAATTAAAATGTGCCTAGAATTTTAAAAGTGTCTCTTCATTATGTATTTGTCACATTTCTGTCCCACCCTGATCGGCCATTTTATCCTCTCCCCAACCCTGCGAGGTAGGCTAGATCGAGACAGAGTGTGTGTCCCAAGATTACGCAGTTTAAGTTTATGTTGCTTGATTTTCAAGTTAAAAGTCCAGCAGAGAAACTGAGTTTCTTGAAAAATGCCATCTTTAATAGAGCAGGAGTTGCTTACCTAGGAATTAACTCTCTCCTATCCGCACCTCTACCAACATTACTATGATTCTTCCAAGTCAAACGATAGAGCTTCTCTCCTTCAACCGTAGAGGGGAGCCAGAGTGGAGGCAGCCCTGCGGAGGGAACATCCAGACATTGTTCTCCTGCAGGAGACACATCAATGCAGGAACCAGAGGGCAGCTTTACTGAAAGGACGCTGGATAGGCAAGCAACGGCAGAGTTGCGGCTGTCCTGATAAGCAAGCGCTGCCCTCTGAGTGTTCAGGAAAACTTGGCAGAGCCGGCAGGCAGATACCTCTTTGTTTGCGAGTGGCGCTGTGGACTAAACCACTGAGCCTAGGGCTTGCCGATCAGAAGGTCAGCAGTTCAAATCCCCATGACGGGGTGAGCTCCTGTTGCTCAGTCCCTGCTCCTGCCCACCTAGCAGTTCGAAGGCACCTCAAAGTGCAAGTAGATAAATAGGTACCGCTGCAGCGGGAAGGTAAATGGTGTTTTCATGCGCTGCTCTGGTTCGCCGAAGCGGCTTAGTCATGCTGGCCACATGACATGGAAAAATTGTCTGCAGACAAACGTCGGCTCCCTCAGCCAGTAAAGCGAGATGAGCATCACAACCCCAGAGTCGTTCGCGACTGGACTTAACATTCAGGGGTCCCTTTACCTTTAGGCAGTCATCCAATCACCACTGCCTGTTTATATGTACCCAACTTAGCACAACAAGACTTTATCCAGAAGACACTAACAGAATTAGACCATTTTAAAAGAGGGCGGACCAATAGTAAATGTATTCCGCTCTGGTCAGACCTCACCTGGAATACTGTGTCCAGTTCTGGGCACCACAGTTCAAGAAGGATACTGACAAGCTGGAACGTGTCCAGAGAAGGGCAACCAAAATGGTCAAAGGCCTGGAAACGATGCCTTATGAGGAACGGCTTAGGGAGCTGGGTATGTTTAGCCTGGAGAAGAGAAGGTTAAGGGGTGATATGATAGCCATGTTCAAATATATAAAAGGATGTCATATAGAGGAGGGAGAAAGGTTGCTTTCTGCTGCTCCAGAGAAGCGGACACGGAGCAATGGATTCAAACTACAAGAAAGAAGATTCCACCTAAACATTAGGAAGAACTTCCTGACAGTAAGAGCTGTTAGGCAATGGAATTTGCTGCCAAGGAGTGTGGTGGAGTCTCCTTCTTTGGAGGTCTTGAAGCAGAGGCTTGACAGCCACCTGTCAGGAATGCTTTGATGGTGTTTCCTGCTTGGCAGGGGGTTGGACTGGATGGCCCTTGTGGTCTCTTCCAACTCTATGATTCTATGAAATGGAGACTTCAATTGCTGCAGCGACGACTCTAAGGACTGATGCAGGCACCGATTGGTGAACAAAGTCTCCAGCCCACGCTTGGCAGAAATGTTGACTGAATGGGACCTGGTTGGACACCTGGCAAGCACTGCATCTGGAAGGCAGGGAATTCTCATGTTTTTCTCATGAATCAATGTCACGCATGAACCCAACATTAATACCCAAAGGTGATCTTCATTAGGTGGTGAGTGCAGAAATTGGGTCTGTGACAGTCTCTGATCGTGCACCAGTCTCCATTAACTTAAACTTTGGTACACTTCCCCCCAGGACCTACAACTGGTACTTTTCCCTGATGCAGTGTCTAAAGATTGCTTAGCTAAATCTTTGGACCTTTACTTTAAAATAATGACTTGCCAGACATAGACATCCCTATATTCTGGGATGCAATGAAGGCTGTTCAGAGGGGACACTGCATTGGTGAGATGATAAGGAGGAAGAGAATGCATGAACATGAGGTTAAAATTCCCACTGCAGAAATTAAAAGGCTTGAGGAGATACAAGTCAGAAACGGCCAAATCTCTTACAGCTTTAAAAGCAGCATGTGCAAAATTGCAGCTCTTAGAATCTGAACAAATACGTAAAGCATTAGCTAGAGTCAAGAGTGTTTATTATGAATTTAGCAACCAAGTGTCTCGACTGCTAGCAAATGCTGTCAAAAATGTAGAAATAGAAATCTAATTACTGGGATTTGCAACTCTGAAGGGACCGTATGCAATGACAAAATAGAGATCAGCAATACAGTGGTACCTCGGGTTACATACGCTTCAGGTTACAGACTCTGCTAATCCAGAAATATTACCTTGGGTTAATAACTTTGCTTCAGGATGAGAACAGAAATCGGGCAGCGGCGGCACAGCAGCAGAGGGAGGCCCCATTAGCTAAAGTGGTGCTTCAGATTAAGAACGTTTTCAGGTTAAGAACAGACCTCCGGAACGAATTAAGTACGTAACTAGAGGTACCACTGTATATTTAAAGGATATTATGCTTCTCTGTACTCACCTGACAACCCACCTCAAAAATTAATAGAGGTAGATTTTCAGCCACTGTCAGATAACCACAGACAGTACCTAAACCAATCCATCTCTCAGGAAGAAGTTCTAGAGGCAATTAGGCAATTAGGAATTTAAAATCTGGAAAGTCTCCGGAATTGGATGGCTTTACAGGAGAGTTTTATGAAGCTTTTCGCAATGCGCTTGCACCATGGCTGACTAAACTGTACAATTCAATCCTAGAAGGACGGGAACGTGCCACAAACATGGCATTCCTCAAAACTATTACTACTTTTGAAACCAGAGAAAGACCCTACGAGAGTTGAGTCATATAGGCCAATAGCTCTCATCAATGTACATGCAAAGTTGTTTACAGCAATAGTGGTCAAGTGGCTAAACATATATAAATCCAGATTAAACAGGGTTCGTGCCAGCAAGAAGCATCTCAAGTCCTCTCAGAAGGGCACTAAACATTATACATGAGTTGAATAGAAAGAAAAGAGCTGGTGCATTGTTCTCTCTTTTGATAGAACTGATTGATTGTTATTGACACGCTTGCTCAACAAATTGAAATTTGGATCAAAGTTTTTGCACCTCATTAAGCAACTATAGTCCAGATCAAAGGCAATCATTTCAATCAATGGCTTTGAGGGGCAAGTGACAGGGCTGCCCTCTGTCGCCATTGTTGTTTGCATTGGCCATAGAAGTATTAGCCATCCAACTACGCAAAGACACTTCTAGAGCGGGTCACCGTATGGGATGGGGTACACAACGTGAATATGTTTGCGGATGACACCCTCTTATTTTTGCAAAATCCCATAACAGCCCTCGAGCCACTTAAGCAGTTAGAAAGGTACCACAGAGTAGCAGGACTGCAAATCAACTATTCTAAATCCATGCTCCTTCCTATCAATTTAGACGGCACTACAAGAGACTGGTTACTGGTTAACTCTCCATTTGCCACAGCGCATGAAGGATTTAAGTACTTAACCTGGTGGCAGATACAAGACAACTGGGTGTCGTGTCCCCAATGGTAACTGTAGCTAGCTGTCAAGAACGCACGCCACTCCAAGAAGTCAGGGGACGAAATGAAAACCTCTCCGCCTTAGCTGGCTTGGGCAAATAGCTGTGGTCAAAATGTCAGTGTTACCTACTGTCAGGGATCTGCCCACCCCTGCCAGTCCAGCTCTGAGTGCTTACAGGGAGCCGCAGCCTGTGTTAACAACAGATTCATCTTCGAGTGAATCTAGCAGCCCCTTTTCGGGGGAGGAGCAGTTAGTGGCTGGGAGCCAGGGAGTGCCAGGTGTCCAGGGAGTTGCTGGGAGACCTCGCACCACCCAGCAGACTCGCTCGGAGGGGGAAGCGTCAGTTCCGGCGCCTATCTCACGTAGGAGGAGAAGGCGGCAATTTTGGATGCCGAGGCTTTGGTGTTGGCGCCAAAACAGAAGGGGGGCACTTCCGGATTCTGCTAGTGACTGAGCAGACATGATAAACTGAACTCTGCACTGTAAATAGCTTTGCACTGAAATAAAGAGGCTTAAAGACAAGACGGCTTGGTGTTACTATTGAGCAACCGATAAGAGAACATGACTCCTATGTTCTTAAATTTTGTTTAAGTTTTGCCTGTTCCCATCCCTAAAGAGATGGCAAAACAAACTCAATGCATTTGTGTTGGGAGGCAACAATTCTAGGATAAGCAACAAAACTCTACAAACATAGACCAAAAGGAGGGATGGGAATGCCTAACAATGTTACACTATGCTGCTTTTCAAATCAAATCCTAGATCCCATTGCTCAGGGGAAGAACAGAGGACCCTTGGGTCCAACTTGAGACGGCCCCTTTCTCATCTTCAATGAGAGGTCACCCCCTTCTTACCTTTGTCCTTGAAGGAGGTAAGGAAAATAGACAACCCATTTACTAAATCAGTACTGATGGTGTGGAGAACATGGAGCAAACCCCTTCACCACTGGTCCCATTCCTGGATCATCCAGCTTTCAGACACACAGATAAATACTGGTATCAACAGTTTAAGGACTGGGAGGATGTAGCTAAAGCAATTTCCAAAGAGGAACTGCAAGGTAAATTAAAAGGCACTCATACTTCCTGGTTTCAGGGAGCTCAGGCTCATTCTTTTGCACTCTGTTTGTAGCGCAGGGGAAAGGGCCTGTCTGAATCATGAAACGGGGATGCTAGAGGCCTTCAAATTGTATGGGAATCAGATTTAGGCCACCCCAATGAAGATCACAGGGTGTCTGGACCACTCCCTGTTCAAAAGCATCTCTGCTCGCTTGCAGGAGGCCTCGCTCAAGGTCATCCTCCGATGGCACTGGACGCCAAATCACACTTCCAAAAATTAATCCCTCCCTTTCCCCTTTATATCGGAAGGGCTGTGGAAAGCTTGGTTCCTTTATTCATGTTTGGTAGGAATGCCCTTACGTTGAAAACTTTTCGAATATTCTCCATTATATCTGCAATTACAGGCCACCCCTTTCTCCAAATCCTGCCTTAGCCCTACAATCTTTGGACATAAGATTTAGGTTCCACCCTGCACCACAGTGAACTAGTAGGCTTCTTCTTGACGGCATCACAATTAGCGATACCCAGGAACATAAGGGAAAATTACATCTGGGACACAGCAATGTCTGAGTGTCTCACTAGATGCAGGAGGGCAATTAAAGGCATGACGAATAGAGACACCTTCCAAGAAACATGGACCCCTTTCTTTAAGTATGTTAATGATCAAGACCTTTGTATACCAACCGCTCCATATTCTCAGTGGAGAGGTTTCGTTAAGTAATATGTTTGACTGTTGAATGTGTAAGTGTATGTTTAGAGAACAAACACTATTAACAGTACTGCTGGATAAGTGTTTAATGCTTAATGTATTTGTTTAAAAATCAATAAAAAATGTTAACATTAAATGATTTAAATCCATCCCAATACCTTGCCTGATGCTATCTGTCAGGGACGTGCCCTCCCCTGCCAGTCCGGCACTGAGTGGGTACCGGCAGCCTCAGCCTCTGTTGTCAACGGACACGTCTCCCAGTGAGTCTTTCAGCTCCTCCCTGGGGGAGGAGGAGTTACCAGGGAGGAGCCAAGTGGGAAGGGGTCTCCAGGATGATGCAGAGAGACCCAGCACCGCTCAGCAGACCCACTCTGAGGCGGAGACACCGTTTCCGGCGCCTGCTTTACGCAGAGGGGGTCAGGGGAGTAAGGAGGCGGCACTTTAGGGCAGCGTTTCCCAACCGGTGTGCCGCGGCACAGGAGTGTGCCGCAAGCCACCGGCTCCTGTGCCGCGGGAAGACACCGGCTGCTGTGCTTCCGGGTCGGTCCGGGCTTCCCGCGCCGACCGCCGCCTTCGCGGGGCTGCCGGGCGCTTCGCCCGCTGCCTCTGCCGCCCCGGTCGCGGTCGGGGACGGGCGGGAGGTGCCGGTGCCACCGGGCTCGCTCGGGGCCGGGTGGAGGTGCTGCCGGGGGGCTGGGCGCTGGAGGGGGGGCGGGCGCCTGGCCCGCCGATCTCCCGCTCCATTTTCGCCCGCCTGGGTCCTTCCCCTCCCTCCCGCCAGGGCGCGCGGACACCCCGCCCCCTGGGTCGGGGTGCTTGTGGTGGTGGTGTGCCGTGAGATTTTTTTCGTGGGGCAGGTGTGCCGTTGCCCCGAGGAGGTTGGAAAACACTGCTTTAGGGTGCCGAGACTCTGGTGTTGGCGCCGCAACAGGAGGGGGGCACTTCCAGATTCTGCTGGCGACTAGGTGGTCATGTTTTAGGATAGCTCCGCACTGTACATACTTTGCACAATAAAATAGTTGAAAGACAAGACGGACTTGGTCTTTACTCAAATGAGCAACTGTTAAGAGAATCTGACACTATCTGTTCCCATTTTTTTCTTTCCAGGAGTAAGTTCAGGAGCCTGCTTCCAAGCCAACATCCTCTTCATCTTGAGAATCAGCCTTTGTGGGGGAGAAAGGTTGTCTTAATAAACCTCCAACTTTTTCCCACCTCAGTGTTTGTCCACTGATGAAAGAAACAGCTTCTGACCCTGAGTTTTCTTCATTTCCTTTTCATTTTACGCTTGGAGCATGGGGCGGGGGGAACTATTGTATTTGGACTATTGAATTGATTAGATGCTGTCTAACCTCTTTATACAGACTGCAGTGCAATAAAATGAAATACATTCAACATTATGGAAACATGGGCACAGTCTATCTTGGTATGGGACACCAGCCAATCTTCCCCTCAGCACTTCAGATGGGAAAACATTTAATCTGGCTTTGGAAAACAGACAGTGATAGATAAGGTCAAATTCTTAAGGTAGGCAGGTAACAGGAAAAAACCCTGTGGGTATTGGATTCCTGACACGGATGGGCCACAGGTCCCACGTGAGCGAAAACATAAATCACTAAAGGCAATATTCCATAACCTCTGTTTCACGGTTTTGAAGGGAGTATCATACCCCTGGTGGGAAAGAAAAGATGACCAGGAGCTGATGTACTCCTAATTTACCAAATGAAGGAGTAGTCCGTTCTCATAGGCCGTACATGCCAATATTTCAAAGCACTCCACCGGGCCTTAATTGGAAGTGGACATTCACTGGTTTGTTACTCAACGTTCCCCTTGAGGATAAGATTGATACCATTACACTGGCTGTGGCAAAATTCCTCTCAGAGGCGGTAAAAATCAGAAATCAGTATGTCCAGGCTAAAGCTCCTCTGTTGGCTGCCAAGGCCGATCTTACACACTAATAACTGTTGATACATACTATGTTGTACTGTTCATTTTGGGTCTATGGACCGCAATAAAGCTGTGTGTGTGTGTATTTGGAGTAAAGGCCAATTAAAATGTGCCTAAAATTTTAAAAGTCACTCTTGATTGTGTATTTGTCACATTTGTATCCCACCCTCACTCTGGCCATTTTTATCCTCTCCCCAACCCTGCGAGGTAGGCTAGGTGGAGACCCCAAGATTTCCCAGTGAGCGACATGGCCAGAAACATTCCATTCAAATTCTCCCCTCTCAAATCCCTCTGTTTTTTTTGCTCCTCCACAGGAGAGGACCTAAACCAACAGGTTCAAATGGCAAGGAATGAGATTCCGACTAAACATAAGGAAGAACTTTCTGACAGGAAGAGCTTTTCGATGGCGGAACAGACTCCATTGGAGGTTTCAAGCAGAGTTTGGGGGGCTATCTGTCGGGGAATCTTTAGCTCTGGTTCCTGCCTTGCAGAATTCTATTAGAAGCTGGATGTACTGCAAGCATTGACAGGGCCAGTGCAACCATTGGCCAGAGGGTGGCGCATGCCTCAGGTGGCAGAAGCTGAAGGGTGGCAGCAGCCCCACCTCGTTGGCTGTACCCCTTTACTCCAGGTGTGGTGAACCTTTGGCCCTCCCAATGTTGCTGGTGTGGGATGCAATCCACTGGGAGCAGTCAAATACAACATTCCTTGTGTTGTAAGAATTTAAGAGAGTTATCTAGATAAAGGGTTCGATTTATCTGCGTCGTCCAATCCCTGTGTCCGTGTGGGACATGCGCAGTAGCGCAAACCCACGGACACACAGACAGTGGACGCAGAGACACAGGGACTTTATTATATAGGATACTGTTGCAACAGGGTTCTCCCTCACCACATGCTGGATGGAGGAGCATATATAGACATTTTGAATCCCCCCCCCCCGGACCAAGACCACCCCCCAGAAACACCATGCATACACCATAGGAGGGGTGTAGCCCGAGACCCCCCCCCAGATACATCATGGTTACATCATGAAAGGGGAGGTCTGGTGGCAGCAATCTGAGCATCCTGGACCCTGCCCCCTCTTGTCCTCCACTAAACACCCACCAAGTGAAACAAAAGAGGTATTTACATTTCCCTGTTTCTCAGACACCCTTTTGTCTTCATCTGGGTTTGTTATCTCTGGAATGGCTACCTGTCTGGCACTCAGGTATCAGGATGCCAGGAATTATCACTCAGGCAGAGGGAGGGCTGCTGAGTAGCTGGAGGGGCAACCCCCCTTTGTTCCTCAGACAAAGAAATACACACATGTGGCCTTGTTTGCTTGGCACACTTATGAACATTTAATCCTCTATAATAATCTCCCTGTGTCCCTGCGTCCGCCGTCCGTGTGTCAGTGGAAATCGCAACTGCGCATGCGCTCCACTGACACACGGAGGAGGAGGAGCCTGAGGTTGGAGCGCAGCGCGAGCGAAGCGCTTGCGCTTCGCGAGCCTCCGAACCTCTCCGCTTCAGCCGCAATGGCGGCCGCTCCCCACGCGCTGCTGCTTCTCCCCCTCCCTTCTTTCTCCCCGCCTCAGCCGCCCGTGGCGGCGGCGGGGAGGGCGGCCGTCGCTGGGGCTGCCGCCGGGGCAGCGGCAACAGGCGGCTCCGCCATGGTGGTGGCTTGGCCGCCTGAGGCGGGGAGAAGGAAGCGCCTCGGGTCCCCGTCGCCGCCGCTAGCGCCCATTATTAATGGGCTTAATTCAACTAGTATATATATAAAAGGCCTTGATCTCTTATTACAATTGTTTTCCTATAGTGGACATGCAAGGCGATGTTGGTCCAGCCAGTCGAACTTCCTGTTCCTCCTGGCCTGGAGCACCCTTCCTTGCATGTGACTAGTGGGTGGGTGTGACCTTTCCAGACCTGGTAAAAGGCCAAGGCATGTTGCCACTCTCCCTCTCTCTCCATCTTCCTTTTGTCCTGTGAACTTCCTGGAATGAACTGCTGGCTGCCAGCCTAGCAGTCCCCCAGGTCATCTCCTTTATGGGGTAAATCTGTTTGTATACGTTTGTAACTTTAAGTGCCCGCCCTGTGGAACACCCTCCCATTAGAGGTCAAAGAGATAAACAACTACATGACATTTAGAAAATACCTGAAGGCAGCCCTGTTTAGGGAAGTTTTTAATCTGTGACATTTTGATGTATTTTAATGTTTGTTGGAAGCCTCCCAGAGTGGCTGGGGGGACCCGGCCAGATGGGCGGGGTAGAAATAATAAATTATTATTATTATTATTATTATTATTATTATTATTATTATTATTATTAAAGCCTGCCTTCAGGGATCACACTATGAAGAAGAAGAGGAAGAAGAGTTTGGATTTGATATCCCGCTTTATCACTACCCGAAGGAGTCTCAAAGCGGCTAACATTCTCCTTTCCCTTCCTCCCCCACAACAAACACTCTGTGAGGTGAGTGGGGCTGAGAGACTTCAGAGAAGTGGGACTAGCCCAAGGTCACCCAGCAGCTGCATGTGGAGGAGCGGGGAAGCAAACCCGGTTCCCCAGATTACGAGTCTACCGCTCTTAACCACTACACCACACTGGCTCTGTCTGATTATGAGTAAACTTTCTTTTTATTGCTTATGAATAAGACTGTGGTGCCTTTATTCTTTTAAGAGGGATTCAAGGGGTCTCACCAGGAAAATATTAGAACACATTTCAATCTGGACAAGCCAGATTGAATTGGTTATTGTGTTAAGAAACTCACACAAGTTTGCAACCAGTTTTCTGCTGTGTAAAGGAGGGGGATGCACTCTGCTAAGTGAACAAACTTGCTAGCGCAAGTTAGGAAGGATATTAATAAAGAATATATCCTCTCCTGCCACCCTCAACATTCCCAAAGCTGGACTCCCATCACACCTGAGCCTTGGCCCTTGCTTGCCACCCATTTGTCCCCTTCCAGGCATTTAAAAAAAATTCAATTTCCCTCCCATTGTTGATTGTTCTCAGTGGTAGGAGATTGGTGGAAAAGAACAGCACCACCTTCTGGGCTGGAATAATTTCCCCCCAATTTGGTGGTGTTGGGGGTATGACAAAACATTCAAACACCCTCCTGGAGTCATAGGGTTGAAAGCCTGTGTTTTTAACATGTTTTCCCCATGTTCTAAAATTCTTTTTTTAAAAAACCTACACAATCTATATATATAAAATCGTTCAAGTTGGATGTTTGTTAACGATCGCCTTGCTCCGTAACCCCTTGATCGATTCCGTTCAAATTTGGACACAACGTTCCATGCCCATATGGGAGTGATCGTATGTACTTACATTGCACAAATACCACACCTTTCCCAGGTAAAAATGTGATTTTGTGGAAAAAATATAGCGCCCTCCAGTGGACGTTAAACAGCACAGCACAACACACCTGTTTCTGACCCCTCCTCCTCCTTTCCCGACGTCACCACCACCATCCAATCGACATACAGACCGCCCACAAACACTACTGCTGGCTCTGCTGGCGGGTATAGAACCATGCTGGGAGGAACCGCCATTTTCGCGGTTTACAACGCTACCTCAACCGGCTGTAGATAGAGGCCGGATGACAGCGCTGCTACTCACATTTTGGGCCAAATACCACACCTTCCACAGATAGAAATGTGC
The DNA here is from genome assembly GCA_034641395.1 of Darevskia armeniaca. Taxonomy (NCBI): domain Eukaryota; kingdom Metazoa; phylum Chordata; class Lepidosauria; order Squamata; family Lacertidae; genus Darevskia; species Darevskia armeniaca. The sequence continues at coordinate 515,104 of JAWWNF010000734.1, read as the reverse complement.
TCCTATAAAAACAAACATACAGCCCACCACTACACGTCAACAACATCGAAGAAGCCCATTGACAAAATCAGGACAAAGAACCTCATAGACTAAAATAGTAGTAATAAACAGTTGTAGAAACGAAGACAAAAACGGGAGGGGCAGACGGAGAACACATAGACTGAACTTCAACGAGATAAGGTGTAAGTAAACATACGCTTTCTCTTTCATACTGTATCTTGCTTTTCAATTTCACCAAATCACCCACAGCAAGGCGTGGCCGGGTCAGCTAGTTTTCACATGAAAAATGATCTGTCCTCATTAGACTCATTTTGTGTGGTGGGGATGGGGGTTTCACTTTTCAAAAAAAAAAAAGTGCTTCTGCAAACCTTGGCGTTTCACTGAGCAAAAAAGTCCCCCCTCCTTTTTCATTGCCCCTGTTTAGGCTGCAAAACTAGAGGGTCAAACTTGAAGTGGCCTTACATCTTTAGTGTCTCAATGAACCACACAGGGGCAGAGCCTGCAATGTCTCTGCAAGGTCCATGAGGACCCCACAGGCAGGGCGGCAAAGTGAGGCAGCTGTTGCGTTGCGTCAAACGTAAGGATGGAAGGATCAGTCAATTTCAGGACCCTCAGCTCCTCATTTTTCCAATCTTACATTTACACTGGTCAGAATCAAGAGAAAAGAGTGAAGAAATCACTGCAAAGAAATGGCCATTGGCCATAAGCCAGAGGGCTCAATATTAAGAAAGGGCAATTAGCCTCGTATGTAAATATATAACAAAAAAATATTTAGCTTTCTCTTAAGCACCCCATAAATCCCAAATGAGAAAAATAAATGTCAGATTAGAGTGATGTGTATTTGCATAATTCTCACAGCTAGCTATATAGGCACTGGCGTATCCTTGCTCCTTACCCATCTTGGCCTGGATTCCAGTTTGGAGCCACAACCATGAAGATGCTTGTGAGTATCGGGACCTTCCTTAATTTCAGTCTCAAGGGGTGAAGTACAGATGTCCAGCTCTTGGCCTTTGCTCTCACTAGGGACAAAGTTGTCACCAGGAGCTCAGAGATGAGGCCAAATTAGCTGAAGACTCAGTTGCTGACAGGTGTGTGATGGAAGCAGGTGTAGCCCGTACAGGTTATAGGTTTTTTCAATGAGGTGGAACCCTAAGACTTCTGGGCTCCAACTGCGGGCTCCTATTCACCAGCTGGGTTTTTTAAACGTCTTTTGGTACCTGTGAAGGCCATCACTTCTTGGGTCTCCTGAAATAAACCGACTCCCTGATCATTTCCACTGCAAGGCAACAGCAAAAATGCATGTTGTCTGTGAAAAGCTGAATGTCTGGCCCAAGGCAGCCTTCATTTTTAGGAGTCTCCCCCAGGGATGTTCTGGGCTGCATCTCTGATCCACTTCAGCATCCTACAGTCCTGCTGGCTCAGCTGATGGGGATTGTCGTCCAAAATATCTGGGTGGCGGGGGGAGGCACCAGTCTGGGAATGGTGTCCTAAGCTCAGTCCCTGGTCATCTCCAGTTAAGTAGATCTCATGAAGCAGGCCTCCTTCGGTCTAGGAGAGCTTCTGCCAGCCAGAGCAGGCAACACCAGGCTACCTGGCCCAATGGCCTGACAATAAGCATTCAGTTGTGCCCTGTGAATCAGACCTGCTTGCTTTCCATGGCAGCCGCAGTCCCTCCTGGCTGGACCACCAGGCACTTTATGCAGTGAAGGAATGAGCAAGAAATGGCTGGATTCTCAAGACTGCCAGAGTTTCCTAGATATTCCTATTCTAAATACTGATTTCTTTAAAAAAAACAAAAAAACAACAACCCTGAGTTGATTACAAATAGAAGATGACAGTCATGTAATGCTACTCTTCTTCTGAAATCTGTTCCAGGCTCTGAGTGTTGCTCTCCTGGGTGTTCTTCTAGCCCCCACCTTGGCCTATAATGTAAGTACTAAGACAGATTAAATGCGTTGCTCTCATTACATTATTTCAGTTTCTGTCTTGCTGCTGCTCTTAGAAGCTCGAAATCGGATGTGTTCTGGGGCTGCCTTTATATTTTATGGAAGGCTTAATAAGAGTTAGCATTCGGGTAGAATTCTGTATGATGAAACGCTCTTGCACTGTGAATGTGGGCACAGTGGCTCAGGTGACCTTGATTGGAAGCAGCATCCTCCCTTCCTCTCTGGCTATTTTATTTTATGTTATTTTTACTGTCTCTGGGGTTAGAAGGTTGTCTGCAGAGAAAAACGATGGGCGAATCCAACGCCTGCAGCCACTGTTTCCCAGTAAGACACTCTGCCCCACCCTCGAATATCAGTTGTTCCTCTTCAAGTTGTTGTTGTTATTATTATTATTAGTATTATTACTTATTATTATTATTCCTTTGTAAGAAAATATGAAATAACGTAAAACCATTTCTGCAGGCAAAAAATAAAATAAAATAATCAATGTGTGTGGGGGGGGGACAAGAAATTTTCCGCACCGGGTACCACCTGACCTTCCTATGCCTCTGTCCATGGGGAAGATGGGAGCTAACGGCTGCCCCCCTTCTTTCAGCCTGTAGTATCCCTGTGGTCAATAAGTGTCTCTTTCCCAGGGGCGGAGGAAGGTGGGGGCGGTGGGAGCGCATTGCCCCCATTGGCGCGATCACGGGGGGGGGGGGTTTCCATCGCAGCCGTCCCCCGCCCGTGCTGTACACCCTGCCCTGCAGGCTGTGCGCCCCGCCCCCAGAACGCGTGCCATGCCCCCAGTATGCATACCCCGCCCTCTTCTGTTTGCCTACAAAAGTGATGGGCTTTACTTAATTTTTTTATTTTTTATTTTTGCAGTACTGATTGTAAGGAATGTAATGTTAATGTGTCTTGTGTTACAGCTGCGAAACGCAATAAGCCCGACAGCGCCACCAGAGTTTTACAGCGAGTGTATACTGAAGTGGTTGACCCTCTTCAGCCTTCTAGAGGTCAAGCCAAGTACTACCTGATAATATTCAATTGTTTTTCAGAGTATACATGGGTATATATGCTACAAAAGCCAAACCAGGCTTTAACAAACTTCAGAGAAGGTGGAATTTGTTCATGGTGCTAAGGTTGAATGTCTTTTCACTGATGAAAAGCAGGTTTTTGTTTGAGTCTTTCTTCTTGCTAAAATAGGCAGCAAGATTAGTGTGCTCTTTTCAGGAGAGAAGAGTCGCTTATTACCGGCCGCTCTGGTCTGAAGGGATGTCCGCCAGAGTGAAGCCCAGGAGACACTCCGGAGACTTGGGAGGTTTGGCAGCCTTCCCGGGGCGTTTTCCTAACAGAGGGGCCATTGGGCCAATCCAGAAAGATCTCCTGATGTTGCTCGTACATTTTAAGTATACTGAGGGATGATGGAAGATGTAGCTTGGCAACATCTCCAGGGCCAAAGGTTCTTCACCCTGGCCTTAGAGCAACCTTACCCATGCATTCCAGGAATTTTTGCTCAGTTCCACCAAGCCAGCACGCCCAGTGGGCAGGGATGAGGGGAAGAGCAACACCTGGAAGGTACTTTGTGTCCAGCTCTTGGACAGCTCCTCTGATCCCATTCTTGAGCCATATGTAGGCTGGCCAATTTGCCAGAATTTGAGGGATAAGAGCAGGTGCTCTTCCAAACATTCCTGCATCACAGAGCGCTAGAGTAGATGACCCTTGGTCCTTTCCAACTCTACATTTCTAGGATTCTATTACAGTGGTACCTTGGTTTCAGAACAGCCCTGTTTACGAACTATTCCGTATAAGAACTCTGCAAAACCAGAAGTAGTGTCCCGGTTTGCGAACTTTACCTCGGTCTAAGAATGGAAGCCGAACGGTGGGAGGGCACCAGTGGCAGGAGGCCTCATTAGGGAAAGAGCGCCTCGGTTTAAGGACAGTTTTGGCTTAAGAACGGACTTCCGGAACGGATTAGGTTTGTAAACCAAGGTACCACTGTATCTCCAAATGCAACTTGGGGGGGGGGATGCTTCAGGCTGAACTGCGCTTGAGAGATGGCTTAAGTCATGCTTACTAGGCTGGAGGTCCACTTTTTGTTCTATTCTGCATTTACAAAGAAATGTTTATTGCGAAATCTGGAACACTGAAAATCTGACTGTCTTGCTGTTCTTCCTTCACTTTTTCCCCACTCAAGAATATCGGCGAAGAGTTTGACGGGAATATGGACATGCTTTCTTATCTGTACGAATTCTGTGACAAGCAAGATACCGTAAACGCCAAAAGTCCCTGGTTTTCCTGGAGAGGCATTTTGAATTACAACACTGTAAGGAGCACCCACACATTCAGATGCCTTTGTTTTTCTACTTGGGATGAGACTGGGGAGGGAGGGGGGAAATTCAGTTTAGTTCACATAAAAAATGAATTGATCGAATTTAAGATTTCCGAAATGGCATGAGAACAATAGAATATGCAGTATTGGGGAGGGGTGAAATAGAGTGCATTGCAGTAGTCCAAGCGAGATAACCAGAGCATGCACCACTCTGGAGAGATGCTCTGCGGGCAGATAGGGTCAGAGCCTGCATACCAGATGGAGCTGGAGACAGCTGCCCTGGACACAGAATTGACCTGCGCCTCCATGGACAGCTGTGAGTCCAAAATGACCCCCAGGCTGTACATTACAGGTAGTAATGGGGTGAGCCGAGTTTAAGACTGGAAAACTGAAAGAAACTGATTATTCCTGTTTTGCTTGGACAGGGCTACATGGCAACCCGGATCCTCTCCAATAAATCTTGCATTCTTACAAAAATGAATCAAGATATCATGCCAGGTGTGACCGCTTCTCCAGAAGCCAGCAGGGAAAAACAGGTAAAGCCAAGAGGAGCCTTGTTGGGTGGATTTCAAAGAGGATTAGACCAGTTCTTGAAGGATAAATTTGCATTTCCTGAAATAATATGAGTACATCCAAAGTTGTCCTTCAAGATTGGTGCTTATCTGAATTTGGTGATGGAATCCTCCAACCAATGGTCACAAAAATGCATATGTTAGGTGGTAGTGTGCATAAAAATGACTAAACCTGTAAAAATAATATACAATAATGTGCTATGTGAAATGGCTTGCAAAATAAAATGTATGCATGGGTGGAAACTATATTTAAAACTGTTTCTTAGAGGAATGCTGATGAATGCCAAACTAAATGCTGAAGAATTTTCAAATGCAATTTGCCACTGTGTGCTCAGGATCCTGCTAAGAGGGTGGAAGCCTCTAGTCCTCAGCCTTTCACTTCCTCTCCCTCACCTCCTGTTTACATTGGTGTAAACGCTTCCATAGGTGTGAATAGGAATGTGTGGGTGCAGGGACTTATCCTGAATCAGGGCCACAGCAGGGGGAGAGTGTTAAATCCCTGCTCCCACCTCCTGCCTTATCTGGTGCTTATCTTACTTCTAGCTGGGTTTTTAAAAAAATATTGTCTTTTATAATGCATATGAAACAGAGAGAACAATTGCATGAACAATTGTGTCCCATCTAGTTTGGCTCTTCCCACTTAGAGTAGCTTTTGACCTTGGTTAAAAGTTGAATGGGCTATTACGTTTTGTGGATTTATCTGTGTGGCTGCCTTAAGGAGAGATTCTCCGCGGGACAACCACACACAATGCAGAACAGAGCTCATCTCAAGAACTTGCTCCCACAGGAGGCAGTGATGGCTTGAAAAGAGGATGAGGCCAATTCATGGAGAAGGAAAAGGCCACCAACGGCTCCTAGCTACCTGGCTTGAGAGCAGTACATGTGAAAAGGATCTAGGAGTCTTGGTAGACCACAAACTTGACATGAGTCAACAGTGTGATGTAGCAGCTAAAAAAGCCAATGCAATTCTAGGCTGCATCAATAGATCAAGGGAAGTAATAGTACCACTGTATTCCGCTCTGGTCAGACCTCACCTGGAATACTGTGTCCAGTTCTGGGCACCACAGTTCAAGAAGGATACTGACAAGCTGGAACGTGTCCAGAGGAGGGCAACCAAAATGGTCCAAGGCCTGGAAATGATGCCTTATGAGGAACGGCTTAGGGAGCTGGGTATGTTTAGCCTGGAGAAGAGAAGGTTAAGGGGTGATATGATAGCCATGTTCAAATATATAAAAGGATGTCATAAGGAGGAGGGAGAAAGGTTGTTTTCTGCTGCTCCAGAGAAGCGGACACGGAGCAATGGATTCAAACTACAAGAAAGAAGATTCCACCTAAACATTAGAAAGAACTTCCTGACAGTAAGAGCTGTTCGACAGTGGAATTTGCTGCCAAGGAGTGTGGTGGAGTCTCCTTCTTTGGAGGTCTTTAAGCAGAGGCTTGACAGCCATCTGTCAAGAATGCTTTGATGGTGTTTCCTGCTTGGCAGCGGGTTGGACTGGATGGCCCTTGTGGTCTCTTCCAACTCTATGATTCTAGGATTTCTGGGCTCTGCCTGCACAGTCCACAGTCACTGTGAGAACAGAATGCTGGACAGGATGGGTCCTTGGCCTGATCCAGCAGATACACTTCATAAGTTATTACGCTTAATCTACAATGGGCTTTCTGCTTTGGCCCTTACTTATCCACAGAAGATAGGTCACTCTCACTTCCATTTTGCAGATGGAGCACAGGGCAGTAGATTATTATTTGTGCAGCTGTATGACTGAGTAGTGACAAAAAGGGAGGCCTCCCTGGTCCAGCTCCATCACTTGACCGGCTGACCCCCTACTCAGTCCCATCTTTCAATGCTGTGTTGCTCCCCCCCCCTCCACTGTTTAAAAGGAAGAGACGGCACCCAAGGAGCTCCTTTACAAGATTATTCCCAAGGAGATCACTAACCTGGCCCCATATGGGAAGAACATTAAAGCCTTCTGCAGAGGGATCCCAACCTTTGCTACTGAAGAAGTCACAGGTGAGTCTCACTTTCCCCACAGCTGGTCCTCAACTGCAAGGGGTTTGCAGAGGGAAAGGAGAGTATTCCTGCCTCAGGGTCAAGTTACTTTCCCCTTCCCGCCACCCCGCAGGAAGAATCGCGGCAGATAGCATCCGACACCCAAATAAGCACATTTTCTAAATCACGGTTGCCTTCCGGGATCGGGTCCTTTGTGCAGTTACCCTTTCGCAAAGTTTATGAACCCAGACTCATGACTTGTCCTTTCTACAGATGTTGGAGATTCCCAGTTCTTCCCCGACCCCACCAGTGATGCTCCATCATCGACTCGGGTGCTTCAAAGAGGTAGGGATGTAAGAATATAAAGCTGGAAGGAGCGGCTGTGGAGGCAACTGCTGTGGCAGTTCAACGTTTTCTCTGGCTTCTCCTCTTCCACCCCCTTTTCTCTTTCACAGTATTTATTTACGGTCCTAGATAGGGTTGCCATATTTTGAAGAACAAAAAGAGGACACATTTGCTGACTTTTTTTCTTCTATGGATTGCTATGACAACTCTCATTTTAAAAAAGATGACATGTCCTGGAAAAAGAGGACATGTGGCAACGCTCGCCTCCCGAAAACAAATTGACACCAGATAGGAGCATTAGGAGATGGATTGTGTTCCTGTGTTGCGCTGCAAGCTGAGAGAAAAGAAAAGGTTGTACTCTAGGCTGCACCCAAACATGGTGATTTACATTGCGCAAACCTGGTGATTTACATACTATTAATTTCCCAATATTTACCATATATACCATTTGATTGCAATAAAGCCTCAGAGCAGTTTTCAAAAGAGTAAAACAGAATCAAGATCTGTTCCAATTTCTTTCTTTCTGGAAGGTATGGGAAGTATCTGCTTCCGAAACAACATATTCGACTCAAATATCCGCTTTTGTCTGATTGGTCTTCCCACCTCTGCGTTTGTCGACTGATGAAAGAAACAGCTTCTGACTCTGATTTTCTTAATCTCATTTTGATTTTACGCTTGGAGGATAAGGGGCGGCAAATTACTATATTTTGAGTGAAGGCTAATTAAAATGTGCCTGGAATTTAAAAAGTCTCTCTTGGTTGTGTATTTGTCTCCTTTGTATCCCACTATGACTCTGGCCAGTGTAAACAGAAGTTGTTCCATTTCATCCTCTCCCCAACCCTGCGAGGTAGGCTAGGTGAAGACCCCAAGGTTACCCACTGAACATCATGGCCAGAAACATTCCATTCAAATTCTGCCCTCCCCAATTCCTCTGGACTTTGTTTTCATACCAGAGTGACACCAGCATTGGGCTTATCCACCCTTCCCTTTCCCCTGCTCTTTCGAAGCACGCTCAGGGATTTGAAGATCTGGGCCCCCACCCCTGAGCTCTCCCTGCTCAGATCCACTGTTTAATGCTCAGTCGGAGCCAAATTCAATCTGCAGAAAACCCAAATTGCTGTTTGTTCTGATTGATTGCTAAAGAGCGGGTTTTCCTGGTCCAACCTCAGGGGGGGGGGAAGGGGGAAATGCTCGGACACAGAGCGCAGGCCTCTGCCTGGAAATCGCGGGCAAGAGGGCCATGTGGATAAGCCCACACGGGTTTCCAGTGTTTGGGTTCCAAGCTGTTTGAGTACTAAGGCGTTTGAGAACCAAGGCACCACTGTGTCTGATCCCCAATCTGTCTGAAGGCAATCCTGTATAGGGATGTTCTCCCCCTTCCCCCAATGTTTAATGTTGTATTATGTTTTTATATATGTTGGAAGCTGTCCAGAGTGCTGGGGCAATCCCAATAAGATGTGTAGGGTAGAAATAGTAAAATTATGATTGTGGAATGGGACGTCCCTATTTTCATCGGAGAAATGTTGGAGGGTATGCAATTGCCAATGCGCGGGTCCTTTTCCTGCCTCAGGGTCAAGTTACTTTCCCCCTCCCGCCACCCCGCAGGAAGAATCGCGGCAGATAGCATCCGACACCCAAATAAGCACATTTTCTAAATCACGGTTGCCTTCCGGGATCGGGTCCTTTGTGCAGTTACCTTTTCGCAAAGTTTATGAACCCAGACTCATGACTTGTCCTTTCTACAGATGTTGGAGATTCCCAGTTCTTCCCCGACTCCACCACTGATAGTCCATCATCTCTTTGGCTGCCTCAAACAGGTAGGGATGTAAGAATATAAAGATGGAAGGAGCGGCTGTGGAGGCAACTGCTGTGGCAGTTCAACGTTTTCTCCGGCTTCTCCTCTTCCACCCCCTTTTCTCTTTCACAGTATTTATTTACGGTCCTAGATAGGGTTGCCATATTTTGAAGAACACATTTGCCGACTTTTACTTCCATGGATTGCTATGACAACTCTCATTTTAAAAAAGATGACGTGTCCTGGAAAAAGAGGACATGTGGCAACGCTTGCCTCCCGAAAACAAATTGACACCAAATAGGAGCCAGATAGGCTAGGTGGAGACCCCAAGGTTACCCAGTGAGCGTCATGGCCAGAAACATTCCATTCAAATTTTGCCCTCCCCAATTCCTCTGGACTTTGTTTTCATACCAGAGTGACACCAGCATTGGGCTTATCCACCCTTCCCTTTCCCCTGCTCTTTCGAAGCACGCTCAGGGATTTGAAGATCTGGGCCCCCACCCCTGAGCTTTCCCTGCTCAGATCCACTGTTTAATGCTCAGTCGGAGCCAAATTCAATCTGCAGAAAACCCAAATAGCTGTTTGCTCTGATTGATTGCGAAGAGCGGGTTTTCCTGGTCCAACCTCAGGGGGGGAAAGGGGGAAATGCTCAGACACGGAGCGCAGGCCTCTGCCTGGAAATCGCGGGCAAGAGGGCCATGTGGATAAGCCCACACGGGTTTCCAGTGTTTGGGTTCCAAGCTGTTTGAGTACTAAGGCGTTTGAGAACCAAGGCACCACTGTATCTGATCCCCACTCTGTCTGAAGGCAATCCTGTATAGGGATGCCCCCCCCCCCAATGTTTAATGTTGTATTATGTTTTTATATATGTTGGAAGCTATCCGGAGTGCTGGGGCAATCCCAATAAGATGTGTAGGGTAGAAATAGTAAAATTATGATTGTGGAATGGGACGTCCCTATTTTCATCGGAGAAATGTTGGAGGGTATGCAATTGCCAATGCGCGGGTCCTTTTCCTGCCTCAGGGTCAAGTTACTTTCCCCCTCCTGCCACCCCGCAGGAAGAATCGCGGCAGATAGCATCCGACACCCAAATAAGCACATTTTCTAAATCACGGTTGCCTTCCGGGATCGGGTCCTTTGTGCAGTTACCTTTTCGCAAAGTTTATGAACCCAGACTCATGACTTGTCCTTTCTACAGATGTTGGAGATTCCCAGTTCTTCCCCGACTCCACCACTGATAGTCCATCATCTCTTTGGCTGCCTCAAACAGGTAGGGATGTAAGAATATAAAGATGGAAGGAGCGGCTGTGGAGGCAACTGCTGTGGCAGTTCAACGTTTTCTCCGGCTTCTCCTCTTCCACCCCCTTTTCTCTTTCACAGTATTTATTTACGGTCCTAGATAGGGTTGCCATATTTTGAAGAACACATTTGCCGACTTTTACTTCCATGGATTGCTATGACAACTCTCATTTTAAAAAAGATGACGTGTCCTGGAAAAAGAGGACATGTGGCAACGCTTGCCTCCCGAAAACAAATTGACACCAAATAGGAGCCAGATAGGCTAGGTGGAGACCCCAAGGTTACCCAGTGAGCGTCATGGCCAGAAACATTCCATTCAAATTTTGCCCTCCCCAATTCCTCTGGACTTTGTTTTCATACCAGAGTGACACCAGCATTGGGCTTATCCACCCTTCCCTTTCCCCTGCTCTTTCGAAGCACGCTCAGGGATTTGAAGATCTGGGCCCCCACCCCTGAGCTTTCCCTGCTCAGATCCACTGTTTAATGCTCAGTCGGAGCCAAATTCAATCTGCAGAAAACCCAAATAGCTGTTTGCTCTGATTGATTGCGAAGAGCGGGTTTTCCTGGTCCAACCTCAGGGGGGGAAAGGGGGAAATGCTCGGACACGGAGCGCAGGCCTCTGCCTGGAAATCGCGGGCAAGAGGGCCATGTGGATAAGCCCACACGGGTTTCCAGTGTTTGGGTTCCAAGCTGTTTGAGTACTAAGGCGTTTGAGAACCAAGGCACCACTGTATCTGATCCCCACTCTGTCTGAAGGCAATCCTGTATAGGGATGCCCCCCCCCCCAATGTTTAATGTTGTATTATGTTTTTATATATGTTGGAAGCTATCCGGAGTGCTGGGGCAATCCCAATAAGATGTGTAGGGTAGAAATAGTAAAATTATGATTGTGGAATGGGACGTCCCTATTTTCATCGGAGAAATGTTGGAGGGTATGCAATTGCCAATGCGCGGGTCCTTTTCCTGCCTCAGGGTCAAGTTACTTTCCCCCTCCCGCCACCCCGCAGGAAGAATCGCGGCAGATAGCATCCGACACCCAAATAAGCACATTTTCTAAATCACGGTTGCCTTCCGGGATCGGGTCCTTTGTGCAGTTACCTTTTCGCAAAGTTTATGAACCCAGACTCATGACTTGTCCTTTCTACAGATGTTGGAGATTCCCAGTTCTTCCCCGACTCCACCACTGATAGTCCATCATCTCTTTGGCTGCCTCAAACAGGTAGGGATGTAAGAATATAAAGATGGAAGGAGCGGCTGTGGAGGCAACTGCTGTGGCAGTTCAACGTTTTCTCCGGCTTCTCCTCTTCCACCCCCTTTTCTCTTTCACAGTATTTATTTACGGTCCTAGATAGGGTTGCCATATTTTGAAGAACACATTTGCCGACTTTTACTTCCATGGATTGCTATGACAACTCTCATTTTAAAAAAGATGACGTGTCCTGGAAAAAGAGGACATGTGGCAACGCTCGCCTCCCGAAAACAAATTGACACCAGATAGGAGCCTTAGGAGCTGGATTGTGTTCCTGTGTTGCGCTGCAAGCTGAGAGAAAAGAATAGGTTGTACTCCATGGTGCACCCAAACATGGTGATTTACATTGCGCAAACCTGGTGATTTACATACTATTAATTTCCCAATATTTACCGTATATACCATTTGATTGCAATAAAGCCTCAGAGCAGTTTTCAAAAGAGTAAAACAGAATCAAGATCTGTTCCAATTTCTTTCTTTCTGGAAGGTATGGGAAGTATCTGCTTCCGAAACAACATATTCGACTCAAATATCCGCTTTTGTCTGATTGGTCTTCCCACCTCTGCGTTTGTCGACTGATGAAAGAAACACTTCTGACCCTGATCTTCTTAATCTCATTTTGATTTTACGCTTGGAGGATAAGGGGCGGCGAACTACTATATTTTGAGTGAAGGCTAATTAAAATGTGCCTGGAATTTTAAAAGTCTCTCTTGGTTGTTTATTTTTCACCTTTGTATCCCACTATGACTCTGGCCAGTGTAAACAGACGTTGTTCCATTTCATCCTCCCCCCAACCCTGCGGGGTAGGCTAGGTGAAGACCCCAAGGTTACCCAGTGAACATCATGGCCAGAAACATTCCATTCAAATTCTGCCCTCCCCAATTCCTCTGGACTTCGTTTATACCAGAGTGACACCAGCATTCGGCTTATCCACCCTTCCCTTTCCCCTGCTCTTTCGAAGCACTCTCAGGGATTTGAAGATCTGGGCCCCCACCCCTGAGCTCTCCCTGCTCAGATCCACTGTTTAATGCTCAGTCGGAGCCAAATTCAATCTGCAGAAAACCCAAGGCGTTTGAGAACCAAGGCACCACTGTATCCGATCCCCAATCTCTCTGAAGGCATTCCTGTATAAGGATGTCCCCCCCTCCTGACTGTTAGGTCCAGTCGCGGACGACTCTGGGGTTGCGGTGCTCATCTCGCTCTATAGGCCGAGGGAGCTGGCGTTTGTCCACAGACAGCTTCCGGGTCATGTGGCCAGCATGACTAAGCCGCTTCTGGCGAACCAGAGCAGCGCACGGAAATGCCGTTTACCTTTCTGCCGGAGCAGTACCTATTTATCTACTTGCACTTTGACGTGCTTTGGAACTGCTAGGTGGGCAGGAGCAGGGACCGAGCAACGGGAGCTCACCCCGTCACGGGGATTCGAACCGCCGACCTTCTGGTTGGCAACCCCTAGGGTCTGTGGTTTAGACCACAGCGCCACCCGCGTCCCTGTTAAGGATAGTAGGAAAGTATATACAGTGGTACCTCTGGTTGTGAACGGCATCTGTTCCGGAGGCCCGTTCACAAAATGAGCAGAGCGCAACATGAAGCGCGGCGTGTGCACATGTGCGCCGCGCGATTCGGCGCTTCTGTGCATGCGCAAAGCGTGATTTCATGCTTCTGCACATGCACGAAGCACTGAACCCAGAAGTAACCCATACCGTGACGAACACAACTCGCAGCAAATGCAACCAGAGGTATGACTGTATTGAATTAGTATTATCCTTCCTTCACTCTAGTGAGTGATGTAGCAGAGCACATTCCCCTCCATGTAGCCAGTTCAGTTCAAATCGGTTCACGATTTGATCCCTGAAAGGCAGGCTTTACTTAGTAGTTACATAAGCAAAGTGTGAGTTCGTCCCATATGCAGATTGAGGTAATGTGCTGCTGGTTGAGAGCCAGCAGAGAGCCAAAATTACGTTAAGAGAACAAAATGGCTGCAGGAGAGCAGCAAGCAAGAGAGGAGAGCGAGAGAGAGAAAATGGCTGCGTGACTTGGCTCTTTTCTGGAGTCAGCCAGGGTCAGGCACATCTCCCAGGTCACATGTAGGGGGAGGACGCTCCAGACCAGTGGAACAGGATGTCTGTTCAGCTGCCTCCGTTTTCTTCCCCTTCCACACAACGGTACAGGGAACCGGAGAATCACAAGGGGGGGGCCCTTTTGGGGTCATCGTCTCTGCCTCCACTGCACCCTCCCCAGGGCCACGGAGCGCAGGTTTGGCCCTAGTGATAAATCGATTGGTGGGGGGCCGCAAGGGCCAGCTGGCTCAAAATCTTTAGACTGGATATAAAATAAATGTGCAGCCTCAATTTTATGTACATAATAAATATGGTAATATGCAGCCCTGATGAAAATATTATGATCCTAATGACATATAATAATAATAATAATAATAATAATAATAATAATAATAATTTATTATTTGTACCCCATCTGGCCAGGTCTCCCCAGCCACTCTGGGCGGCTTCCAACAAATGTCAAAATACATTACAATACATTATCAAGAATACAAGCACTCCTATGATCATTGCTGAACGAACTGTACACTGTTGAGATTTAGGATATCAGCCACTTTTCCCCTCCGCAGAGGCAGGGGACCTATTAGGAAGGTCCGCCCTTGGAGGCTGATGGATCCAGTGGGAATCCAAAGGGCTCGGGGGGGGGGGGTTCTGTCTGTCCAAGTCCTGGCCGACCTCTGGAACACCCTTGGGCTATTGACAAGATCGCCCCTGAGCGCCCTCTCCCACCTTGTGGAGCCCGATTGGTCCCCTGGTATACCTACTCCAGAGCTTAAGGCGAGGAAACAAGCTGGGAGACGGCTTGAACACAAGTGGAGGAAAGATCCGAATGAATGCAACCAAACACTGGAAAGGGCTCATTATCTCGCCTACCTAGTGGCAGTAAAGACAGCAAAGGAGACATACTTTGCTGCCTCCGTTGCATCCTCATCATGTCGTCCAGCAGTGCTTTTTCGGGTTGTATGGGGCCTTTTACAGGCTGTCCCAAAGGAGGTGATAGAACCAACGGTAGCTCGCTGTGACTTGTTTGCAAAGCATTTTGAGGATGAAATGGCTTGCATCCACCAAGACCTTGACTCTGCTGTTATAGCAGATGAATCTCATGGGGTATCCAGAGCACTATCTAGTCCTTTTGTGTTGGATGAGTTTCAGTTGGCAAGGCTCGAGGATGTGGACAAGGTGCTCAGACAGATCAGTCAGGGAAACCACTTGTGCTCTAGAGCAGGGGTCAGCAAACTTTTTCAGCAGGGGGCCGGTCCACGGTCTTCATACCTTGTGTGGGGCCGGACCATATTTTTTTTTCAAAATATAGTTTTCCTATATCGAATTCCTATGCCCCACAAATAATCCAGAGATGCATTTTAAATAAAAGGACACATTCTACTCATGTAAAAACACCAGGCAGGCCCCACAAATAACCCAGAGATGCATTTTAAATAAAAGGACACATTCTACTCATGTAAAAACATACTCATTCCCGGACCGTTTGCGGGCCGCATTTAGAAGGCGATTGGGCCGCATCCGGCCCCCGGGCCTTAGTTTGGGGACCCCTGCTCTAGAGCCTTGCCCCTCTTGGCTGATAAAAACCAGCAGGGAAGGAACAGCAGGCTGGGCCAGGATCGATGCCTCTTTATGAGAGGGGGTGGTCCCTGCCTGTTTGAAAGAGGCAATCATGCTGTCAGGGAATGGTCTGAAGATGGGGACTGTGTCGCACAGCGGAAATTAATGACGCAGAGTTCTTCTTAGAAATAATAAAATCTTTACTAAGTTGAAATAAACTTCTTCATAACATTGTTCCAAATAGTTTGAAAGAGATTACATACAGACTGAACTGAACACAGACTGAGCTCTCTACTGACTGCATACTGAGGCAGACACACACACTAGCTAGGCACATTGAGATACACTCACAACTAAGACTGAGACTGAGAGAAAAATGGCTGCTACATTTAAGGAGAGTGAGTCACATGACCCAGAGTGACTCAACAGTTAGTAGTTAGGCTTCAACTGTTTTAGTAGGCCGAATGACTTTGCAGTCCTAGCACTTCCCAGCCTGCTTTGCTGCTTTTGCTCTCATGTGTCTTTGTGGGATGTATTCCATGGCAGACCAGCTCCTCTCCGATGAAACAGCGTGTTCAGAAGCAGAGAGACAGGCAGGAGCTGAACAGCTTACGGAGGAGTTGCCCAGTCACGAGATTAGGACAACAGAGCCAGAAAGGAGGGGGCAGATAGTGGAGACGTGTTTTGAGAGCATGGAGGACTCAGAGGTCCGAACAAATCAGGAACAGAGGAGTCAGAGGAAAGGAGCAACTTCCTGTTGGCATCCAAAATGATGCGGTAGCCGGAAGGATAAATCAGACTAGGCAACCTTTTTCCTACTGGAGAGCTGTGTATTCGTCCTTGAACTTGATGTCGTAATAAAAGGACTATAAATCTACCAACTGCTCGTTAATTCTAAGCTGTGAAGCTACCAGAGAGAGGGGAGAACTCTCCACGCCAGACAGCTTGCGTGCTCTCCAATTACTATAATTGCCAGAGCAACAAATAACCATGTTGACAGGACAAGGAGATGGAGGAATAGCTGCGGGCGGAGCTCAGAAGCTGATGGGAGCCAAAGAAGGCCAGGTATAGTTGCTGCTCCAACAAAATGCCATTCTTTTTTGCCCCATAAACATTTTAATAAAATTTTCACTTTAAACAAAAAGCAATACATTTCAACATTCTTTTATACAGCTCCTTTCCCATCGCTCTGCCGAACTATGACTTCCCTCCCTCCCACCAACAGGCTTTCTTTTCCAATCTACATCTCACAGTTTCATTTTCTTTATCAAGTCCATGTCGTATGGTTTATTTCAGTCCTGCTAGTGTCTTCAAGCTTCTACGGTTATTATTTATATAGTCAATAAATTTACTCCAGTTTCATTGGAATTTTGATTCATCCTGGTTTCGGATCCTGCAGGTCAGTTTTGCCAGTTCCGCATAGTCCATCATCTTCGTCTGCCACTCCTCTATCGTTGGTAATTCCTGTAATTTCCACTTTGGGGCTAATGTTCTCGCCGCAGTTGTTGCATACATAAATAGTCTTTGGTCTACTTTTGCAATTTCCTCTCCCATCAAGCCCAGCAAAAAAGCTTCTGGCTTTTTGGGAAAGGTATATTTAAACATCTTTTTCAGTTCATTATAAATCAATTCCCAAAACGATTTTGTCTTCTCACATGTCCACCACATATGGTAAAAATCTCCATCTTTCTCTTTACATTTCCAACATGTTTTGTTACTCATCCTATACATTTTAGTTAGCTTAACCGGTGTTAGGTACCATCTATACATCATGTTCATTACATTTTCTTTTAGGGTGGCACATGCTGTAAATTTTAGGCTTTCATTCCATAATCTCAACCACGCATCATAGTCAATATTGTACCCAAAATCCATTGCCCATTTTATCATCCCTTCCTTCGTCTGTTCATCTTTTGTAAACCACTCCAATAGAAAATTATACATTTTAGATAATAATTTACTTCTGCATTCCAACAATTCGATTTGAAATCTAGACTTTTTATCTTCAAAACCTACTTTCTTATCACACAAAAACACGCCATTCACTTGACGATATTGCAACCATCCTGTAAAAACATCCTCCATCTGATTAAAAAAAAAAGGTAAAGGGACCCCTGACCATTAGGTCCAGTCGTGACCGACTCTGGGGTTGCGGCGCTCATCTTGCTTTATTAGCCAAGAGCCGACGTACAGCTTCCAGGTCATGTGGCCAGCATGACTAAGCCGCTTCTGGTGATCCAGAGCAGCGCACGGAAACGCCGTTTACCTTCCAGCTGGAGCGGTTCCTATTTATCTACTTGCACTTTGACGTGCTTTCTATTAATTTCCCAATTTTTACCGTATATACCATTTGATTGCAATAAAGCCTCAGAGCAGTTTTCAAAAGAGTAAAACAGAATCAAGATCTGTTCCAATTTCTTGATTATAGGAATTATTTGGAATAAAAATAACATATTAGATAATACATATTAGGTAATACATTCATTTTAACCGCTGATATTCTACCACAAAACGACAACTTTAATCTATTCCATATTTCCAAATCTCTCTTAATCTCCTTCCACACCAGTTGGTAATTGTCATTAAGCAAATTAATATTCTTTGCAGTCAACCAAATTCCCAAATACTTTGCCTTCTTTACCACCATAATTCCACACCTTTGTTGCAGTTCTATTTCGTCTTTTACCATATTTTTAACCATCTTAATTTTGTTCAATTTAAATCCTGCCAGCTGCCCAAATTCTTCAATTTCTTCCAATGCTTCTGGTATACAAGAGTAAGGTTCTTCTAATGTTAAAACCAAATCATCTGCAAAGGCTTTTATTTTAAATTCCTTTGCATCAATTTTTATACCTTTTACTTCCGAAGTTTCTCTCAGTTTGTTTGTTAGTACCTCCAGAAATAAACAATAATGGGGACAATGGACAACCTTGTCTAGTACCTTTTGTTATATCAAAATATTCTGTCAGGACATTATTCACAATCAGTTTTGCTTTCTGTTCAGAATATATTGCCTCTATTCCTCTCAAAAAAGATCCTCCTACTCCTATCATTTCCAAACTTTTCTTCATGAATTGCCAAGAAATATTGTCAAAAGCTTTTTCCGCGTCTATAAACATTAATGCAGCTAGCTTATCATTCCTGATCTCCAAATATTCTATTATATCAACAATATGTCTTACATTTTCTTTTAATTGTCGACCAGGAAGAAAACCTGCTTGATCTTTATGAATTAACTCATTAAGAATTTATTTTAATCTATTTGCCATAATATATGCGAAAAGCTTCTAATCATTATTTAACAACGATATTGGTCTGAAATTCTTGACTTTCAAGGTATCTGTATCTTGTTCGGGATTAGCGTTATATATGCCTCTTTCCATATATTCGGGATCTTTCCTCCTTTCAAAATGTTGTTCATCACCTCCCACAGTACAGGTGTCAATTGTCCACTAAGAGTTTTATAATATTTTGCTGTAAGACCATCTGGTCCTGGAGCTTTGCCTTGTTTCATACATTTTATTGCCATTTGTATCTCCTGCATTGTTATTTGTGTATTAAGTTGTTCCCTTTGTTCTAGTGGAATTTGTTTCATTTTATGGGTTTCCAAGTATCTATTTTTTCATGTTTTCTTTTTCCTTTCTATAGAAATCTTTGTAAATTTTTTGAAAGGCTTTTCTTATTTCTCTTGGATCCTCTTTCAATTGGTCCCCTATATTGATTTTATTAATTGTATTTTGGTTTTGACGTTTCCTTAACTGACATGCTAATAGCTTCCCAGTTTTATTTGCTGTTTCAAAATTCTTTTGTCTCATTAGTTTTATCTTCCATTCCACTTCCTGGTTCACCAACATGGAGAACATGCCTAAAAGGGAAGGGAGTTCATGATGGATGGGAGTTTGTTAAAAGGGAGATATTAAAAGCACAACTTCAAGCAGTACCAATGAGACGAAAACATGGAAGGTGCCTAAAGAAGCCAGGGTGGCTATCTAAAGAACTTTTAACTGAGTTAAGATTTAAAAGGGATATGTACAAGAAATGGAAAAAGGGGGAAACCACCAGAGAGGAATTCAAACATATAGCCAGCACATGTAGAGACAAAGTCAGAAAAGCTAAAGCACAGAATGAACTCAGGCTTGCTAGAGAGGTTAAAAGCAATAAAAAGGGTTTTTATGGGTATGTCCGTAGCAAAAGGAAGAACAAGGAAGCAGTGGGGTCACTTAGAGGAGAAGAAGGTGAAATGCGAACAGGGGACGCAGAAAGGGCAGAACTCCTCAATACCTTCTTTGCCTCAGTCTTCTCCAAAAAAGAAAACAATGCCCGACCTGAAGAATATGGAGCAGATGATTCAGCAGGGGAAACACAGCCCAGAATAAGTAAGGAGGTAGTACAAGAACACTTGGCTAGTTTAGATGTATTCAAGTCTCCAGGGCCAGATGAACTACATCCCAGAGTATTAAAAGAACTGGCAGAGGTGATTTCAGAACCACTGGCAGTAATCTTTGAGAATTCCTGGAAAACAGGTGAAGTCCCAGCAGACTGGAGGAGGGCAAATGTTGTCCCTATTTTCAAAAAGGGGAAAAGAGAGGACCCAAACAATTACCGCCCAGTCAGCCTGACATCAATACCAGGAAAGATTCCAGAGCAGATCATTAAGCAAACGGTCTGTGAGCACCTAGAAAGGAACGCTGTGATCACTAAAAGTCAGCATGGGTTTCTGAAAAATAAGTCATGTCAGACTAATCTGATCTCATTTTTTGACAGAATTACAAGCCTGGTAGACGAAGGGAACACTGTGGATGTAGCCTATCTTGATTTCAGCAAGGCCTTTGACAAGGTGCCCCATGATATTCTTGTAAAGAAGCTGGTAAAATGCGGGCTAGACAATGCTACCATTCAGTGGATTTGTAACTGGCTGACTGACCGAACCCAAAGGGTGCTCATCAATGGCTCCTCTTCATCCTGGAGAGAAGTGACTAGTGGGGTGCCACAGGGTTCTGCCTTGGGCCCAGTCTTATTCAACATCTTTATCAATGACTTGGATGGTGGGCTTGAGGGCATCCTGATCAAGTTTGCAGATGACACCAAATTGGGAGGGGTGGCTAATACCCCAGAGGACAGGATCACATTTCAAAATGACCTTAACAGATTAGAGAACTGGGCCAAGGCAAACAGGATGAATTTTAACAGGGAGAAATGTAAAGTACTACACTTGGGCAAAAAAAATGAAAGGCACAAATACAGGATGGGTGACACCTGGCTTGAGAGCAGTACAAGTGAAAAGGATCTAGGAGTCTTGGTAGACCACAAACTTGACATGAGTCAACAGTGTGATGCAGCAGCTAAAAAGGCCAATGCAATTCTGGGCTGCATCAATAGGAGTATAGCATCTAGATCAAGGGAAGTAATAGTACCACTGTATTCCGCTCTGGTCAGACCTCACCTGGAATACTGTGTCCAGTTCTGGGCACCACAGTTCAAGAAGGATACTGACAAGCTGGAACGTGTCCAGAGGAGGGCAACCCAAATGGTCAAAGGCCTGGAAACGATGCCTTATGAGGAACGGCTTAGGGAGCTGGGTATGTTTAGCCTGGAGAAGAGAAGGTTCAGGGGTGATATGATAGCCATGTTCAAATATATAAAAGGATGTCCTATAGAGGAGGGAGAAAGGTTGTTTTCTGCTGCTCCAGAGAAGCGGACACGGAGCAATGGATTCAAACTACAAGAAAGAAGATTCCACCTAAACATTAGGAAGAATTTCTTGACAGTAAGAGCTGTTCCACAGTGGAATTTGCTGCCAAGGAGTGTGGTGGAGTCTCCTTCTTTGGAGGTCTTTAAGCAGAGGCTTGACAGCCACCTGTCAGGAATGCTTTGATGGTGTTTCCTGCTTGGCAGGGGGTTGGACTGGATGGCCCTTGTGGTCTCTTCCAACTCTATGATTCTATGATTCAAATGTTTTGTTTTATTTGTTCATCTTTAGGTTTTAATGTTAGCTTTTTCTCACTCTCCATCAGGTGGCTCAGGATTTCCTCTTTCTTTTTCTCTCTTTCTCTCCTTTGGAAGCTATTTTTCTGTATGAAAAAGCCTCTCATTACAGCCTTACTCGCATCCCATACCATGTCAAGTCTGGTTTCTTTATGTAAATTCCAGTTAAAATAGTCCTTTATTACCTCTTTTGCTTTTTCCACTATTACTTGGTCGTCCATCTGGAGGACTGTTCTTTCCCTCTCAATTCCATGAATATCGAATTATGGTCTGACAATGTTCGTGGTGTAATCTCATTTTTATTACTCTTGGTACTAATTCTTTGGAAACCCAAACTTTGATTTGGTTCGGGGGGGGGAAGTAAACTGTTTTGTAGATGCCATTCTTAAGGGAGAAATTGACCAAATTGCTGCAGCATTAAGTCAACAACAGCTGACGCTGGCAGTCGAACAAAAAAGGTGGACGGCACGATTCCCCTTGCCCCCCTTCCAAGTTCACAGAGAAAAAATTTCGGATTTTCCAGCTTTTCCAGCCAACCTAATATGGTATCTTAAACTGAGAGACCAAGATTGCAGAATTGAAAGTGAGAAGGTGTTCTTTGTAATCAGCCTGCTGAAGGAGGAAGCCATGAGATGGGCAACCCCCTTTCTAGTCAAAGAGCACCGCAGCTGATCAAATCTGGAGTCATTTCTGGAAGTGATGGACACCATGCCTCAAGATCCCCAATGTAAGGCAGATGCAAACTGACACATATTGAGTCTAAGGCAAGGGACTCTCACCACTATGCAGTGCACCACAGAATTCAATTTGCTGACACAAGAGCTGGAAGGGGGGTTGAGAAACTCACGGCAGTGTATTGAGCTGGGCTAAACGGGGAGTTGCGGGATGAACTGGCTAGGGAGCCCCCCTTCATCCTTGCAGATTTTGATGCAGATGACCTTGCAGCTAGATCAACGGGCAATCGAACGCAGAGCAGAAAAAAGGGGTCTTATCAGACAGCCTGTAAAAATGGCCGGCATTCCTCCCCTCGGACTCAGAGGTCCAAATGAATCAGGGAACAAAGGAGTCGGAGGGAGGGTGGAACTTCCCGTTGGCACCCAAAATGCTGCAGTAGTCGGAAGGATGATTCAGACTAGGCAACCGGTCTCCTGGCGGAGAGCTGTGTATTTGTTGCTTTAATAAATGGACTATATATCTACCAGCTGCTTGTTAATTCTCATCTGTGAAGCTACCAGAGAGATGGGAGAACTCTGCATGCCAGATAGCTGGCGTGGTGTACCGGAGAGAGGGGAGAAATTACTGTACTGGGGTGGAGGTCCACTTTTTCTTCTGTTTTTCATTTACAAAGAAATGTTTGTCAAATACAACATAACAACACAACTGTAAAGATAAGTTATAGAATTAAGGTCAAGCAACGATGGAAGGAAGTCAGATTTTCAATCACACTTCGAGTTATGTCGAACCAATGGTGGGGGGGGTGAGGTGGGGGATGCTTTGTGTTACTAACATGTACATATGTGTGTCTTTATTTCTTTATGTTATTTTGTAGAGATAAAAACTTCAATAATTTTTTTTAAAAAGGAAAAGAAATGTTTCTTGCAAAATCTGGAACACTGAAAACCTGACTGTCTTGCTGTTCTTCCTTCATTTTCCCCCACTCAAGAATATCGGCGAAAAGGTCGAGGGGAATTTGGGCGGCCTTTCTTATCAGTCTGTGGTGATTGACAAGCAAGAGCAGGTGGTCATCGTGGACACCGATAATGGCCAGCTCTCCTTCAGCGGCATTTTGGATTATAACACTGTAAGGAGCATCCACACATTCAGATGCCTTTGTTTTTTCTACTTGGGATGAGACTAGCGAGGGAGGGAGGGAGAAATTCAGTTTAGTTCACATAAATTGTTCAGATTTCACGATGCAGTTGTCCATCCAAAAGCTGCACAAAATGCATGTATTTATTTCATAATATAATGCTAATCTGACTACTCCTGTTTTGCTTGGACAGGGCTACATGGCAATCTGGCTCTTCTCCCATAAATGTGCTATTGTTATGAAAATGAATCGAGCTGTCATGCCAGATATGAACACTCTTTCAGAAGCCATCAGGAAAAAACTGGTAAAACACCTGGTAACTTTTTGAGTTTTGCCACTTTTGATCTAATTCCAAATACCCTGTCAATCGTATATTGTATTTCCTCTTCTTGCATTTCCAACCATTTTGCCAACTCCTCCACAATCTTCTTTCTTAGGTCCACATCTGGTTCCTCAGGAATCGCTCTAAATCTCAAATTCAATTCTCTCAGCTGCATTTCCAATATTGCCATTGAGTCCCAAATTGATTCTTGTAGTTTAAGTACTGTAACTCTGCCACTTCACCTTTAGTATTCTCGCATTCTATTTTCACCTCTTTGACCTCTTTCTGCATTTTTTGTAGTTTCCTCCAGACCTTGTGCTTTAGTCTTTAATTCCTGCACCGTCCTTCCCAGTTCCATTGATTTTGTTGATAATTCCTTAATTTGTCCAGTCAAGTCTTCCACCGATTTTGTATTCTGGTTTCTGTTCCAGATTTTTTCACTAACTTTTATACCTTTTTTTATTTCATTGAACATTTAAAAAAAATCCATTTTGAGGTCTTGGTCTTGTTTTGATCCCCCCCCCCCGGTGTTGCTGTTGGTCTTGATGCTCGTTGTTTTGCCGCCACTCTTATTCTATTTTAGTTTGGCTGCTTTTCCTTCATCCTACCAATAGGTGTCGCCTTTTCTCCTTTTTAATTCCCATTATCAAGATTTGTCTGTGCTTATTCCTCCCTGCCACCAGATGGCACTAATTATTTGGTCTTCCCTTTCTTGTCTATTCTCTTTGTAATCCTCTCTCTGTTGCTGTCCTCCTGTTTAGTCTATGTTCCTTTACTTATCTACTAGCTAGCCGTTTCTCACAACAACCGGTCTATTTTTAGGTAGGCCACTGCACTTTCTATTTCTTTGTCTCTTTCAAAGCAGGGAAGCGGGGGGAGCAAACCAAAATGAAAATTCTCTACTTATTTTTCCCTCTTCAGCCACTTCTTTTAGCCTAATCCCATATAAAAAGGTAACCGGGCAAAGCAAAATAAAATTGATCTTCTACAGCCGCTACCAACACAATCCACAAAGCCGCCACCCAGACCCCAAAATAAAAGAAAAAACGGCAGAGCTTTCAATCCAAATTGGAAAGGGTGCAGTAGTACTTAAAGAGAAAACCCCCAAATAAAAGTATTTTATATCAACAGCGTCCCTCTGCAAATCTCCAAAGAGCGAGGGGGAAGAGTAATAAAAGTATCTAACTCCGTCTTTCTTTTCGCCAGCTCAGTCCTCAAATGCTTTTTAGCACTTGTCAACAAATTAATCTGTCTCTCCTCCTCTATCGCAACAGTATATAAAATGTCTCAGTGCCTCTCAAAGAGATCCACGGTTGGATCTCTCTTTAACAGATCCTACTTCCTCCGGTCAAGGACACTTCTTTCTTACTTATCGAGTTCCCCCCTCTTTAAAAGATAGGGGGAAGAGTCTTTTAAAAAGATACTATAGACTATGAATCGTAAGTAAACTGAGCAATTAAACAGTTAAATTAGGGTGCAATTTACACCTCTGAACTTGCAGAAAGTTCCCATGCAAATTACGCTCACCACAGACGAGACAGACTTCCTTTCTTCATCCCGTCCTCTACGAAAAGTCCAATCCAAATTCAAAATAACATATGTAATCCAATTTTCAGATTTCTTTTATTTCACGGAAAATTTACCGCTTATTCCGCTCAAAGCATGAGGCTTCTCTCCTTGAGAGTACAGATGGACCCAAGCGCTCGCGACTCAATCCTGTCTTTCTTCTCCGCTCCTTTCCGAGAGGTTTTCGGAGACGGGAAAGCACGCCAAGAGTGCAGCCAGATCCCCAGCACCCAAAGTTCCCCTTTGGGGTTTTTTCTGGGGTCCACAGCGCCTTTGTGGTACCCCGATTCTCTCGCGAAGATTGGATCTTCCCTGGAGGGCTAAACTCATGCTCCGATGTGGTTCGCGGCAAACCAGAAGTCCCAACTTTCAATGTTGTGTTGTTGCTTCCCTCTCTTTAGAAGGATCCTATTAAAGGGCCGGCACCCAAGGAGCTCATTTACAAGGTTATTCCCAAGGAGGTCACTAACATGGCCCCATATGGGAAGAAGATTCTTCTGCAGAGGGATCCTAACCTTTGCTGCTAATGAAGTCACAGGTGAGTCTCACTTTACCCATAGCTGGTCCTCAACTTCAAGGGGTATGCAGAGGGAAAGGAGAGTATTCCTGCCTCAGGGTCAGATTGGGGTTCTTCTCCTTCCACATAACTGTACATGGGATCACAGATCTGTAGAGTTGGAAGTGACCCATTTGTGGCTCAAAATCTTCAGACCAGATATAAAATAAATGTGCGGTCTCATTTTTAGGTTAATAATAAATATGGTAAAATGCAGACCTGATGAAAATATCAGGATCCTAATGACATTTCAATAATCAAGCACTCCCGTAATTGTAGCCTGTGCACTTTGAAGATTGAACTTTAGGGCTGCCATACATCTGGTTTTCGCCAGACGTCTCCTCTCTTTCAAGGTTAACATCTCTGTCCTGGCAGATTTTTATAAATTTGCAAAAATGTCTGGGTTCCTTCCCTGACTGGCTCAGAGGAGAGATCGGGGGACCCTCGCTTGCTGCCGGAGACGGAGAAACAGGAAAGGGAGCCGAGTTTCCCCCGAGGAAGTATGGGAGGGGGTTTGGAAGTGCCTTTTCCTTCAGGCGGGTGGTACATACTGAGCAGAGAGAGAGCGTTGTGGGGAAAGAAGAAAGGCAACTCCCACACGGTCACTGGGGATTCCCTGCTCTCGCTATTCGGGATCTCTCCCAACCCAGACAAAGGAACGCAGCTGAATGGGAGGAGGCGCAAAAGCGCTTGGCTCGGCCTGAGAAAAGACTTTTTATAAACAAACAAACAAACAAACAAACAAACAGATAATGCCCTCCTCCTTGTAGCTCTCCAAACCGGAACTACTGCCCTTGCTACCCCTTGCATCCCAGCAAGCCCAAGGTGGATCTCTCCCCTCCCTCTTTGGTTCCCTCTCTCCTTTTCTCCACCTTGCCTTAACTCTCTCAGCCGCATGGTGACAGCGACTGATTCGCCCTCCAGCTCCAACGCTTGCTTGCCCCCTCCCCGCAGAAAGAATCATGGCAGATAGCATCCAACTCCCAAATACTTATGTACATTTTCTAAATCACGGTTGCCTACCCGGATCGGGTCCTTTGCACTGTTACCTTTTCGCAAAGTTTATGGACCCAGACTCATGACTTGTCCTTTCTACAGATGTTGGAGATTCCCAGTTCTTTCCAGACCCCGCCAGTGATGCTGCATCATCGACTCGGGTGCTTCAATTTGGTAGGGATCTCAGAATATAAAGCTGGAAGGAGCGGCTGTGGAGGCAACTGCTGTGGCAGTTTTCTCTGGCTTCTCCTCTTCCACCCCCTTTTCTCTTTCACAGTACAGTATTTATTTACGGTCCTAGATAGGGTTGTCATACTCTGAAGAGCAAAAAAAAAGGACACATTTGCCGACTTTTTTCTTCTATGGATTGCTATGACAACTCTCATTTTTAAAAAGATGACGTGTCCTGGAAAAAGAGGACATGTGGCAACGCTCGCCTCCCGAAAACAAATTGACACCAGATAGGAGCCTTAGGTGCTGGATTGTGTTCCTGTGTTGCGCTGCAAGCTGAGAGAAAAGAACAGGTTGTACTCTAGGCTGCACCCAAACCTGGTGATTTACATACCATTAATTTCCCAATATTTACCGTACATACCATTTGATTGCAATAAAGCCTCAGAGCAGTTTTCAAAAGAGTGAAACACTAACATGATCAGTAAAAACAGCTCAGCGTCTATTTAAAGCATAAAAACAAATCAATTATAAGCTAAACAGATTAAAGCAAATGTCCACATTCTCCCTGTCTGGATAAATTTGCCTAAACAAGAGTTTTTAGCAGGCTCCTAAAAGAGCACAGCAAAGGCACTGCCTGATGTCAATAGGGGAAGAGTTTCAAAGTGTCAGCGCTGTCTCTGTTGTCTATGTGCCATGACCTGCAGGGTTCTATAAACTGAGTGAGAGCTGGTGTGGCAGAGTGGTTAGAGTGTCAGGCTTGGACCTGGGAAATCAGGGTTCGAATCCTCACTTAGCCACAAAGCTCATTGGGCGACCTTGAACCGGTCATTCTCAGCCTGCCCTACTTCATAGGGTTGTTGTGGTGATTAAATGGGGGAGGAGAATCGTGAATGGCACCTGGAGCTCCTTGAAGAAAAGGTTGGGAAATAAATGCAATAAATCATAGAATAGAATCATAGAGTTGGAAGAGACCCCAAGGGCCATCCAGTCCAACCCCCTGCCAAGCAGGAAACACCATCAAAGCATTCCTGACACGTGGCTGTCAAGCCTCTGCTTAAAGACCTCCAAAGAAGGAGACTCCACCACACTCCTTGGCAGCAAATTCCACTGTCAAACAGCTCTTACTGTCAGGAAGTTCTTCCTAATGTTTAGGTGGAATCTTCTTTCTTGTAGTTTGAATCCATTGTTCCGTGTCCGCTTCTCTGGAGCAGCAGAAAACAACCTTTCTCCCTCCTCTATATGACATCCTTTTATATATTGGAACATGGCTATCATATCACCCCTGAACCTTCTCTTCTCCAGGCTAAACATACCCAGCTCCCTAAGCCGCTCCTCATAAGGCATCTTTTCCAGGCCTTTGACCATTTTGGTTGCCCCCCTCTGGACACGTTCCAGCTTGTCAGTATCCTTCTTGAACTGTGGTGCCCAGAACTGGACACAGTATTCCAGGTGAGGTCTGGCCAGAGTGGAATACAGTGGTACTATTACTTCCCTTGATCTAGATGCTATACTCCTATTGATGCAGTCCAGAATTGCATTGGCTTTTTTAGCTGCTGCATCACACTGTTGACTCATGTCAAGTTTGTGGTCTACCAAGACTCCTAGATCCTTTTCACTTGTACTGCTCTCAAGCCAGGTGTCACCCATCCTGTATTTGTGCCTTTCATTTTTTTTGCCCAAGTGTAGTACTTTACATTTCTCCCTGTTAAAATTCATCCTGTTTGCCTTGGCCCAGTTCTCTAATCTGTTAAGATCATTTTGAAGTGTGATCCTGTCCTCTGGAGTATTAGCCACCCCTCCCAATTTGGTGTCATCTGCAAACTTGATCAGGATGCCCTCAAGCCCATCATCCAAGTCATTGATAAAGATGTTGAATAAGACTGGGCCCAAGGCAGAACCCTGTGGCACCCCACTAGTCACTTCTCTCCAGGATGAAGAGGGGCCATTGTTGAGCACCCTTTGGGTTTGGTCAGTCAGCCAGTTACAAATCCACTGAATGGTAGCATTGTCTAGCCCGCATTTTACCAGCTTCTTTACAAGAATATCATGGGGCACCTTGTCAAAGGCCTTGCTGAAATCAAGATAGGCTACATCCACAGTGTTCCCTTCGTCTACCAGGCTTGTAATTCTGTCAAAAAATGAGATCAGATTAGTCTGACATGACTTATTTTTCAGAAACCCATGCTGACTTTTAGTGATCACAGCGTTCCTTTCTAGGTGCTCACAGACCGTTTGCTTAATGATCTGCTCTAGAATCTTTCCTGGTATTGATGTCAGGCTGACTGGGCGGTAATTGTTTGGGTCCTCTCTTTTCCCCTTTTTGAAAATAGGGACAACATTTGCCCTCCTCCAGTCTGCTGGGACTTCGCCTGTTTTCCAGGAATTCTCAAAGATTACTGCCAGTGGTTCTGAAATCACCTCTGCCAGTTCTTTTAATACTCTAGGATGTAATTCATCTGGCCCTGGAGACTTGAATACATCTAAACTAGCCAAGTGTTCTTGTACCACCTCCTTACTTATTCTGGGCTGTGTTTCCCCTGCTGAATCATCTGCTCCATATTCTTCAGGTCGGGCATTGTTTTCTTTTTTGGAGAAGACTGAGGCAAAGAAGGTATTGAGGAGTTCTGCCCTTTCTGCGTCCCCTGTTCGCATTTCACCTTCTTCTCCTCTAAGTGACCCCACTGTTTCCTTGTTCTTCCTTTTGCTACGGACATACCCATAAAAACCCTTTTTATTGCTTTTAACCTCTCTAGCAAGTCTGAGTTCATTCTGTGCTTTAGCTTTTCTGACTTTGTCTTTACATGTGCTGGCTATTTGTTTGAATTCCTCTCTGGTGGTTTCCCCCTTTTTCCATTTTTTGTACATGTTGTTGTTGTTGTTCAGTCGTTCAGTCGTGTCCGACTCTTCGTGACCCCATGGACCAGAGCACGCCAGGCACGCCTATCCTTCACTGCCTCTCGCAGTTTGGCCAAACTCATGTTAGTAGCTTCGAGAACACTGTCCAACCATCTCATCCTCTGCCGTCCCCTTCTCCTTGTGCCCTCAATCTTTCCCAACATCAGGGTCTTTTCTAGGGAGTCTTCTCTTCTCATGAGGTGGCCAAAGTACTGGAGCCTTAACCTCAGGATCTGTCCTTCTAGTGAGCACTCAGGGCTGATTTCTTTAAGAATGGATAGGTTTGATCTTCTTGCAGTCCATGGGACTCTCAAGAGTCTCCTCCAGCACCATAATTCAAAAGCATCAATTCTTCGGCGATCAGCCTTCTTTATGGTCCAGCTCTCACTTGCGTACATTACTACTGGGAAAACCATAGCTTTAACTATACGGACCTTTGTTGGCAAGGTGATGTCTTTGCTTTTTAAGATGCTGTCTAGGTTTGTCATTGCTTTTCTCCCAAGAAGCAGGCGTCTTCTAATTTCGTGACTGCTGTCACCATCTGCAGCGATCATGGAACCCAAGAAAGTGAAATCTCTCACTGCCTCCATTTCTTCCCCTTCTACTTGCCAGGAGGTGATGGGACCAGTGGCCATGATCTTAGTTTTTTTGATGTTGAGCTTCAGACCATATTTTGCGCTCTCCTCTTTCACCCTCATTAAAAGGTTATTTAATTCCTCCTCACTTTTTGCCATCAAGGTTGTATCATCAGCATATCTGAGGCTGTTGATATTTTTGTACATATCCCCTTTTAAATCTTAACTCAGTTAAAAGTTCTTTAGATAGCCACCCTGGCTTCTTTAGGCACCTTCCATGTTTTTGTCTCATTGGTACTGCTTGAAGTTGTGCTTTTAATATCTCCCTTTTAACAAACTCCCATCCATCATGAACTCCCTTCCCTTTTAGTATTACTGACCATGGGATCACACCCAGCATTTCCCTAAGTTTTCTGAAGTCGGCTTTCTTAAAGTCTAGAATTTGAGTCTTAGTATGCTTGGTTGCTCCTTTCTGATGTATAATAAACTCCAGAAGAGCATGATCACTCCCACCTAATGATCCTGCCACTTCTACCCCACTAACCAGGTCATCACTATTGGTTAGGACCAGATCTAAAATGGCTGATCCTCTTGTTGCTTCTCCCACTTTCTGGACAATGAAATTGTCTGCAAGGCCAGTGAGGAATCTGTTCGACCTTATGCTCTTGGCTGAGTTTGACATCCAACTAATATCAGGATAGTTGAAATCCCCCATTACTACTATCTCATTTCCTTTTGAATGCTTGGTCATCTGTTCCAGGAAGGCATCATCTATGTCCTCAGTTTGGCTTGGGGATCTATAGTAAACTCCCACAATGAGATCACTGTTATTTTTCTCTCCCTTAATTTTGACCCAGATACTCTCAATTTGGCTTTGAAGTTTTAAATCATGGATCTCTTCACAGGTATACACATCCCTGACATATAACGCCACTCCTCCTCCATTCCTGTTTGGTCTATTTCTCTGAAATAGATTGTATCCCTCTATTACTACATTCCAATCATGAGACTCATCCCACCAGGTTTCAGTGATGCCTATTATGTCGTATTTAGTTTGCTGTACCAAGGGCTCATCTTGTTTATTTCCCATGCTCTGTGCATTTGTATACAGACATTAAAAACCATTGATCATTCCCCCTAGTCTCCTATTTAAGGATTTTTTCCTCCCACCACTAGGTCTGTGTGCTGTTTGCTCCATTTGGTCCTTGACATTTGGATGATCATCTTCAGCATTTGATAGACTCCTACCTTCAGGACCACTGTCTCCCTCCCCCACATAAGTCAGTTTAAAGCCCTCCTGATGAGGTTTTTGAGATTGTTGGCAAAAACATTCCTCCCAACCCTTGTGAGGTGCAGCCCATCACTTGCCAGAAGTCCATCTTCAAGAAACTGCAGACCGTGATCTAAGAATCCAAACCGTTCCTGCTGGCACCATTTGCGAAGCCAGTTGTTCACTTCCCCTATTTTTCCCTCTCTTCCTGGGCCACGTCGTTCAACTGGGAGGACAGATGAGATGACAATTTGTGCATTTAATTGCTTCAACTTCCTGCCCAGAGCCTCATAATCACTTTTGATCTTCTGGAGGCTATGGCTTGCGGTGTCATTGGTTCCCACATGGACTAAAAGGAAGGGGTTTTTGTCAGGGGGTTTTATGATTCCTTGCAGCCGTTCTGTTACATCATGGATCTTGGCCCCGGGGAGACAGCACACCTCTCGAGACATCTTGTCAGGCCCACAGATCACTGCTTCTGTACCCCTCAGTAGGGAATCCCCTATCACCACTACAAGCCTCCTCTTAGGCTTGGTCGGGATTCTTACATGTGCTGTCCCTTCCAAGGTCACCTGCGCATTCCCAGAGGACTGACTTTGCTGCTCATCTTCATATACCTCATCAACTGTGATGAGGGAGAGATCTTCCAATGGAGTCTGTTCTTCATCTTCCATGTTAAGGGAGAGCACTTCAAATCGATTTTGTAGTTCTAAACACTCAGAGCGATCCCTGGGCATTCTACTTCTGTGAGTCACGTTCCTCCATACATCTGGCTCCTGAGTTGGGGAACTGATCTCCTCCTCAGGGATGTGCCCTGTCTCCTGCTTGGTGCAGACAGTGTGCTCTGCTTCATCCAAGAAAAGCTCCAGCTCTTTAATTTTCTGGAGCGTAGATACATGGGCCTGAAGTTGCTGGACCTTGTCTTTGAGTAGGGCAACCAACTTGCAGTTGCTGCAGGTGTAGCTGTCTACAACCTTTGGCAAGAAGACAAACATTGCGCAGGAATTGCAGGCGACTACAGTTGTTCCCTCCCCCTCCTGAAGTTGCCAGACCTTGTCTTCTAGTAGGGCAACCAACTTGCACTTGCAGCAGGTGTAGCTGCCTACATCCTTTGGCAAGAAGGCAAACATTGCGCAGGAATTGCAGGCGACTACAGTTGTTCCCTCACCCTCCATCTTGAAGCTTGAAGTCAGGACACACACACACACACACACACACACACACACACACACAAAAGAAGCCTAGGTCTCCCCAAATAAACGTTTGAGACTAGCTCTCCTCTATCTAAAAGATAGGTCAAACTGCGCGCGCCGCTGCCCTCCAGGCACTGATTAGCTCCGCCCACAGCTAGTCACCAGACAAACACACACACACAAGCCAGAAACAAACTCTCTCACACACACAAGCCTGGACAGTCACACAAATCCAAGAGGCAGAAGCCCTTGTGCTCCCTCCTCAGTTGCTGCCCTCCAGGCACTGATTAGCTCCATTCAGTTCCATCCAAATGCCTTGACTAATGCTGTTTGTTCCAATTTCTTTCTTTCTGGAAGGTAACAACAGTATCTGCCGCCGAGCTAACATCCTCTTCGTCTCAACAATCCGCGTTTGTGGGTTTTCAATTCCTCCCACCTCAGCGTTTGTCCACTGATGAAAGAAACAGCTTCTGACCCTGATTTTCTTATTCTCATTTTGATTTTACGCTTGGAGGATAAGGGGCGGGTAACTACTGAATTTGGAGTGAAGGCTAATTAAAATGTGCCTGGAATTTAAAAAGTCTCTCTTGATTGTGTATTTTTGTCTCCTTTGTATCCCACTATGACTCTGGCCAGTGTAAACAGAAGTTGTTCCATCTCATCCTCTCCCCAACCCTGCGAGGTAGGCTAGGTGGAGACCCCAAGGTTACCCAGTAAGCGTCATGGCCAGAAACATTCCATTCAAATTCTGCCCTCCCCAATTCCTCTGGACTTCGTTTTTATACCAGAGTGACACCAGCATTGGGCTTATCCACCCTTCCCTTTCCCCTGCTCTTTTGAAGCACGCTCAGGGATTTGAAGATCTGGGCCCCCACCCTTGAGCTTTCCCTGCTAATATCCACTGTTTAACGCTCAGTCGGAGCCATATTCAATCTGCAGAAAACCCAAATTGCTGTTTGTTCTGATTGATGGCTAAAGAGCGGGTTTTCCTGGTCCAGCCTCATGGCAAAAAAGGGGGAAATGCTCAGACACGGAGCGCAGGCCTCTGACTGGAAATTGAGGGACTAAAGGGCAGTGTGGATAAGAAAAGGCCTAGAAGGCAGGGAGCAGGTCCCAGTCTTGTCCAGGTTGAACATCCCCAACTGCTCCCCAGTAGGCTCGGTTCTCAGACCCTGGATCCTTCTGAAACTGTGGTGCCCAGAACTGGACACAGGACTCCAGGAAGGGGTCTGACCAAGCCTGTTGCCCTCAGGCATGTGCTCTGCATATGGAATGGGTGGGCATCAGCTTGTTCTTTGACTCTGGATCCAAAATGTCTTGGGTCAGCCAAGAAGGAAGCAGAAGATAGCAAATCCTCTGAAAAGGCCCAGCGTGGAAGAGAGCCCAGCCTCAACAGGTAAAAGGTAAAGGACCCCTGGACAGTAAAGTCCAGTCCAAGGCGACTATGGGGTTGTAGCGCTCATCTCGCTTGCAGGCAGAGGGAGCTGACGTTTGTCCACAGACAGCTTTCTAGGTCATGTGGCCAGCATGACTAAACCACTTCTGGCGCAACGGAACAATGTGATGGAAGCCAGAGCGCACAGAAACGCCGTTTACCTTCCTGCTGCAGTGGTACCCATTTATCTACTTGCACTGGTGTGCTTTCGAACTGCTAGGTTGGCAGGAGCTGGGACAGAGCAATGGGAGCTCCCTCCGTTGCGGGGATTTGAACCACCAACCTTCTGATTGGCAAGTCCAAGAGGCTCAGTGGTTTAGACCACAACACCACCAGCACCAACAAAGCCAAGGCCATACACATAAAGCACATTTAAACAATTTATATCATTTTAACTGTTACAGCTTTCTCACAGAGACTCCTGGGAACTGTTCTTCACTCCTCAAAGAGTTATGATTTCCAGCCCCCTTAACAGGCAGCAGTTCCCATGATTCTTTGGGGGAGGGAAGCCACCGCTGGTTAAAGTGGGATAAGAAGGCTTTGAAGGGATGCTGTGTTGGTGACCCAAGAGAAGGACTGGTTCTAACACTTGGGTCAAATATTTGCCTCACTCCTAAGAGATCACCTGTGCCCAACACCTTGAAGACAAACACATTCGGACTTTTCTCTCATCTCTGAGTAAACTCTGCTTAGCAAACAACAAGCATTCATTGTTTGAAGTTTGGAATTGGATCCCATGGATGATTACCCAGTAAACACCAAATGCTTTCAATCTCAGGAAATCAGAAGAGGGTGGAGGTGGCTCTGTCTCCTTGCACCTTCACTAAGGGCAAATTCCCAGTCAAATGGTATGATGTAATACCACACTTTGGGATTCTTACAATGACAATAAAGTTTTTTGGGTTTTTTTAAGAGAAAGCCAGAGTTTTATTGTTTCTGTGATTGCACATCAGGGTCTCGTACCAGCAACACAAGGGAAGAGTTCTTCATGCTCTTTCTAAACTGGGTATTATTTTTTGTGAGAATGGTTCCTGGTTGCTGAATTACAGGTTTAGGGGTTTGAGGAGTTATTGCTGAAAAATTGCGCCCATATATATATATATATATATATCCTATATCGTAATAAAGTCCCTGTGTCTCTGCGCCCAGTCCGTGTGTCAGTGGAATTGCGCTACTGCGCATGAGCCTCACGGACACAGGGATTGGATGACGCAGAGACTTCAGGCGGCCGGGCGAAACTGTGCCGCCGCCATTGCCGTCTCCGCCTCCTCCTCTGGCCGCTGCCGCCTCAGCCCCGCCAGGCGGCCCGCCCGAAGGAGGCTGAGGCGCCGCTGCAGACAACGACGATGGAGCCGTGGTCGCGGACACCGAGGAGGAAGAGGCTGGCGGAGACGGCAATGGCGGCGGCGCAGTTTCGCCCGGCCGCGTGCACCGAGGCTGGCATAGCTGCGGCGGCGGGAGCCCTTCTGCAGGCGAGAGAAGAGGGGCGCGGAGCCGGGTCGGCTGCACCGACGGAGGCAGCAGGAGGGCGTCACTGGCAACCCAGCTTCACTCCTCCCGGAGCCTCTTTTCAAGATGGCGGCCGCACGGCTGGCTCTGCGCGGCCGAGTCTCCCTGCAGCCGGGTCGCCAGTGACGCCCTCCTGCTGTCTCCGTCGGTGTAGCCGACCCGGCTCCGCGCCCCTCTTCTCTCGCCTGCAGAAGGGCTCCTGCCGCCGCAGCTATGCCAGCCTCGGTGCACGCATGACAGAGGCTGCCTCCGCAGCCACCGCCATCGCCGCCCGAGCCATGGTGGAGCCGGAGCCGGAGTGCAGCGGGGCTGCCAAAAAGTAACGCATTGGTGGGGACCGGGGGTGAGAGGGAATAGTTTTGTTCGCTTCTCCGCTTTCCCCCCTGCCGTTTAAATTCTAGCGCCCGTTAATTTAACGGGCTTACAGTCTACTAGTATAAAATAATTGTTCATAAGTGTGCCAAGCAAAACAAGGCCACATGTCTGAAACCGCACAGGAAGACAGGCCTGTCTCCATTTTGACTCCCAAACTGACAAACTGTTTCTCTGCAAAGAAGGAGGGGGGATTGTCTCAGGAAAATAAAGTGATAATCATGGCTCCCTGATACCTGAGTGCCAGACAAAAGGGTGTGATTAACTTGGCTGGGAAACAGGGAAATGTAAATATCTCTTTTGTTTTACTTGATGGGTTTTTGGGTGGAGGGCAAGAGGAGGCATGGGGAGGGTCAAGGATGCTCAGATTACTGCTACCAGACCTCCCCTTTCATGATGTAGCTGTGATGTATCTGGGGGTGGTCCTGGGTTACACCCCTTTCAATTTTTCTCTGGTTGGCCTCTGCAAATTTACTCCTACCGATGGAGAACCTGTGAAGGCTCTTGTGTACCCCATAAGGGAATATGAGCAGATTTTTGTTTATTTCAGCTGCATCCAGGCAGTTTACAACACATGAAAATGTCTAGGATTGGCTTTCAACAGCCATGTGATGTGACCCAACCTTAATTTTGCAGGTTAAAGGTTGGGCTGAGGCTTATTTGAATTCTAACCCAGAAATGTCCTATAGAAAAGGACCCCTCAGCTACTCAGTATTTTTAAAAGGGCTAGCTAGTAATATTGGAGGACCATCACATTCAGTTTGCCCTGAGTTTCCTAGTACTGTAGAGGAACTGTTACTGCTTGTGTATTTTTCCTGCAAACAAAGAGGGCTAGGAACTTGTTTCTAAGTGTCTCAGTGAACCACACAAGAGTTCGAGAAGGGCCTGGGATGTCTCCACACCCCTGCACGGTCTATGAGGACCCCACAGGCAGGGCGGTAGAGTGAGGCAGCTGTTGCATTGCGTCAAGCGTAAGGATGGAAGGATCAGTCAATCTCGGGACCCTCAGCTCCTCATTTTTCCAATCTTACATTTACACTGGTTGGAATCAAGAGAAAAGAGTGAAGAAATCACTGCAAAGAAATGGCCATAAGTCACCCTGCCGGAGGGCTCTTTATTTAGAGAGGACACTCAGCCTCATATGTAAATATGTAACAAAAAATATTTAGCTTTCTCTTGAGCTTCCCATAAAACCCAAATGAGAAAAATAAATGTTTGAGTAGAGTGATGTGTATTTGCATAATTCTCACAGCTAGCTATATAGGCACTGGCGATTCCTTGCTCCTTACCCATCTTGGCCTGGATTCCAGTTTGGAGCCACAACCATGAAGATGCTTGTGAGTACCTTCCTCAATTTCAGTCTCAAGGGGTGAAGTACAGATGTCCAGCTCTTGGCCTTTGCTCTCACTAGGGTCAAAGTTGTCACCAGGTGCTCGGACATCAGGCCAAATTAGCTGAAGACTCAGTTGCTCACAGGTGTGTGATGGAAGCAGGTGTAGCCCGTACAGGTTATACCGTATTTTTCGCTCCATAAGACGCACTTTCTTCCTCCTAAAAAGTAAGGGGAAATGTCTGTGCGTCTTATGGAGCGAATGTGTGGTCCCTGAAGCTGAACTGCCCAGGGGCAAAAGCAGATCGTGCTTTTTTAAAAAAAGAGAGAGAGAAGGGGGTGTTGAAAGGAAGCCCGCTGAGCAGCTGCTCAGCAAAGGATCGGGGAGAGAGATATGGAGAGAGATTCCAGCCCCGCCCCCTTGCAGAGGGAGGCTGTTTCCCCAGCGACATGTGACTGGCTGATTAGATTATCTGTCAAGAAACTGTAGAAATGGCTTCCTGAAGCTGCAGAACTGTGAGTTAAACCCCATAAAACAGGGTTTTTTCCCTTTGCAAAGTAAGCTCAACAACTTTGAGCTGATCCTCAAAAAATGGGGCTTTTCTCCTTTGCAAAAGAAGCTGCAGAAATTTGAGCTGATCCTCAAAAAATGGGGCTTTTCTCCTTTGCAAAGGAAGCCTCAGAAATTTGAGCTGATCCTCAAAAAATTGGGGCTTTCCCCCTCTAAAAACTAGGTGCGTCCTATGGTCAGGTGCGCCTTATAGAGCGAAAAATACGGTAGGTTTTTTCAGTGAGGTGGAACCCTAAGACTTGTGGGCTCCAACTGCGGGCTCCTATTCACCAGCTGGGTTTTTAAAATGTCTTTTGGTACCTGTGAAGGCCATCACTTCTTGGGTCTCCTCAAATAAACCGAATCCCTGATCATTTCCACTGCAAGGCAACAGCAAAAATGCATTTTGTCCAGGAAATGCTGAATGTCTGGTCCAAGGCAGCCTTCATTTTTAGGAGTCCCTGCAGACTCAGACCCTCCAAGTGTCCCGATTCGCCAGGGACAATCCCAGATTTACAGAAGCCGTCCTGGTTTCTGATTTGACCCTGGAATGTCCCACTTTTCTTTAGGACGTCCCTATTTTCGTTGGAAAGATATGCTGGCTTGAAAAACATTATGCTATGGAACCAGTTTTTGGTTGCTGGTCTCATTCTGGATATTTAAAAAAACAACCCCAAACCCCCCCCCCCCAATTCTGGATTTGATCTGAATCAGCTGGCCTTTTACATTGTTTCATGAAATGAGAGGACCAATGGAGATATAGAACACCCCTTGCCGTTGCAAAATAGATTCATTTGCAAACATTAGTAGTAGTAGTATTAGTAGCAGTAGTAAGGTTTTAGTTTTTCAAATATTTATTAGTTTTAAAAATAGCAAAATACATATTCAACCAGCATAACTTGTATAAGCAATAGGTAATGCAGGAATGCCCCTTTTACAGTACCAAGAAATAGATGTAATTTTGATTTATTATTATTTTTTATTATAAATATTATTATTTTTCACTGTAGGCATTCTGGTGATACTAATAAACTAGTATTATGCCATTATCATCAGGAGTACAAGGTTCAAGTAAAAAGACAGTGGAAGACATTGCTATCCACAAACAGGACGACAACCTCTTATATTTTTGCAATAGCCAAACATTCCTATTTACTTCTTGAATCAAGTGGAATTATTATCATTAGCGTATTGTATAAATTCCCACCACATTGCACAAAAATCCTTGAATTAATTTTAAACGAAATGCTTTTTTAAAATGAAATTGCAATGTTCAACACGTTTATTACTATTACTATTATTATTATTATTATTATTATTATTATTTTATTTATATACCATCCTTCAGCCGAAGATCACAGGGAGGTTTACAACATAAACACCAGTGTTCTATTCAAGCTTCTCTTTCACAGACAAAGGAAATGTGTACTTGGCAATTTAAAATTTGCCCCTTAGTGCTACTCTCTTATTTTCCTTCCGCTCTGCAGATTCTGCTTGCCAGCCTCCTGGGGCTGCTTATTCACTCGGCGTTTGCGAGTAACGTAAGTAGCCAACTTTGCTCCCATTTCTGCCTTCCTGCTCCGAAACTTCTCCTGCTGCTAACCTCTGCATGCACAAGTGGCTTGTTTTAATCTGTTTTTAGTCCATTGTCATTTTAAACGCTTGAATGTCTTAAATTCTTGCTCCCAGTTTATCTTAGGGATACTTTTATTGCTTTCTCATTTTTGGTAAACCTCTTTTGAGGTTTTGTGTGTGTTTGTGCATTTTTACAATCAAGCGGTGTTACATATTTTATGAAATAAATGAATAGATATAGATAGATAAATTATAGATAGATAGATGATAGATAGAAAGGCCAAATGCCATGACAAATTTAAGTAAAAAAGGAAAGAATGGGGCTCAGTCTTGTCCAGAAGCCATGTGACTCCATTTGCAAGACTTGCATGAGATAGGTCGGTTGGTCAAAACCTGTCGTATGAGTTAAGAAGTCCCTGGGATGAGGTCGGATCCCATATCAGTGGTAAATTCACCAGCTGATGATAAATGAGCCACTTACTTCCAGGAACCTGTAAGGCATAGCTGTCAACTTTCGGATTTGAAAATAAGGGATTTTTTCAAACTTTCAGATTTGAAAATAAGGGATGCCGCAAGGGCGGTGCAATGGCACCAAGTAGCCTCGCCACCCTGCGCTCCAGAGGCTGCGCGCGAACGGGTGAGCGAAAGAGCGAGCGCGTAGACGGCAGGCAGGCTGTCTGTCTGGTTGGGCGTGAGGGTCTGGCTGCACAAGGCATGCAAGCTCCGCCCCCAGTCGGTCTCAGACTCCTTATTGGCAGCCGAGCAACGCAACTGAGGAGCCTCCCTGGCCGGCAGGGAGGGAGAGGAGCTGCTTCCTTTGAAATCCGGGAAATTTAAGGGATATCAACAATCCGGGATAGCAGTGGGAAACGGCATTGGAATAAGGGAGTTTCCCGCAAAAAAAGGGAGGGTTGACAGCTATGCTGTAAGGATGCCTCAAATGATGTCAAAGATCAGGTGACCAGGGCTCTTCTGTTACGACTCCCTGACCGAAGAATACTCTCCCCCAGGGATGTTCTGGGCTGCATCTCTGATCCACTGCAGCATCCTACAGTCCTGCTGGCTCAGCTGATGGGAATTGTCGTCCAAAATATCTGGGTGGCGGGGGGGGGGGAGGCACCAGACTGGGAAAGGCTGTCCTAAGCTCAGTCCCTGGTCATCTCCAGTTAAGCAGATCTCATGAAGCAGGCCTCCTTCGGCCTAGGAGAGCTTCTGCCAGCCAGCAGGCAACACCAGACTATATGGCCCAATGGCCTGAAAATAAGCGTTCAGTTGTGCCCTGTGAATCAGACCTGCTTGCTTTCCATGGCGGCCGCAGTCCCTCCTGGCTGGACCACGTGATCTTGTTTGCTGGTCTCGCCAAAGTGCCTTATAGGTCTTTGTCTCTAGGCTATCCAGCTCATAAACAAGGGAAATGATGGAGGAACCGTATACCAAACAGTCAACATCAACCACAACACCAACGTCGCTGCCTTCAACATTTACTCTGGAAGGCACTCCACCAACGCCATTGTGGACTACAACAGCGTAAGTTTCAAAGCAAGTCGTTCAGCCGCAAAGCTGTTCACTCTATGTCGGATACTCCCTTTGTCCTGGGGTGGGATCTCCCTCCAGCAGCTAGGCAAACCTTTTAAACTCTCCTGAAAGGGAGATTTTGCTGCCTCAGATGAAGGAAAAGATGGTTCTCCCACTGGGGAGGGGTGCAGTCAGAAGCCATGTTATGCACCCCACCCAACCAGTGCCTGCCACTTATTTTATTATTATCTTATTTTATTTCATTGCGTTCCTATCCCACCTGTTCCTCCAAGGAATTGAAGGTTCTCCCCCTCCTCATTTAATCCCCCCAACAACCCTGTGAGGTAGGTTAGGCTGAGAGGCAGTCACTGGCCCAAGGTTACTGAAATATACTCCCAGTCTCCTGATGCTGGGTTGAACGGCGAGAAGCTGCTGTCGGTTGCCATTCTGCGTTCCTTGGGTCCCGGAGCTGAAGCCTGGATACATGGTGCGAGGCAGCGGTGCAGCAGGTGGCAGTGCTGCAGTGCAGTGTGTGGTGGTCAGCTCAGCGGGATCCCATCCTCGTCGCCAGTGAAATATACTCGGATTCAAGTGGGAATTTCATGCTCTTTATTCAGCTCATAGTAGCAAGGAATGAATCTTTCCCCAAACCATCTGCTATATATACCGTATTTTTCGCTCCATAAGACCCGCTTTTTTCCTCCTAAAAAGTAAGGGGAAATGTCTGTGCGTCTTATGGAGCGAATGTGTGGTCCCTGGAGCTGAACTGCCCAGGGGCAAAAGCAGATCATGCTTTTTTAAAAAAGAGAGAGAGAAGGGGGTGTTGAAAGGAAGCCCGCTGAGCAGCTGCTCAGCAAACGATCGGGGAGAGAGATTCCAGCTCTGTCCCCTTGCAGAGGGAGGCTGTTTCCCCAGCGACATGT
Organism: Darevskia armeniaca; assembly: GCA_034641395.1. NCBI lineage: Eukaryota > Metazoa > Chordata > Lepidosauria > Squamata > Lacertidae > Darevskia > Darevskia armeniaca. The sequence goes on along the minus strand of JAWWNF010000734.1, from coordinate 473,423 downwards.
GACTGGCTGATTAGATTATCTGTCTGGAAACTGTAGAAATGGCTTCCTGAAGCTGCAGAACTGTGAGTTAAACCCCATAAAACAGGGTTTTTTCCCTTTGCAAAGTAAGCTCAACAACTTTGAGCTGATCCTCAAAAAATGGGGCTTTTCTCCTTTGCAAAAGAAGCTGCAGAAATTTGAGCTGATCCTCAAAAAAATGGGGCTTTCCCCCTCTAAAAACTAGGTGCGTCCTATGGCCAGGTGCGCCTTATAGAGCGAAAAATACGGTACATTATTTACACAATGGGCCCCACGTGATTGGCTAATTCCGGGCTACTCCTGTAGGCCAATCAGGTTGCGGATTCACTTCATCCAGGAGCCTGATTGGCTGCTCTTGCAGGCCAATCAGGTCGCTGATTCACTTCCACCTGGAGCTGGATTGGGTGGCTCCTGTGGACCAATCAGACTGCTGCATTCTGGATCCTATTGTTCTAGGATTCAGCTCAGTACATAACAGTTACCCAGGGAGCTTCATGGCCAAGTGGGGATTTGAACCCTGGACTCTTGCAAGTCCTGGGCCAACACTCTAACCTTTGTGCCACACTGGTGCTTGTGGGGCTGACACTGGCTCTCTCTTATGGGGTTGTGGGTTTTCAGTACTGTACTGAGTCCTCATTTTATTCTTTGATTTTGAACTCTCCTGGGGCCACCTCTCGTGTGACCTATATTTGCCATTGTGTCTCCCAGGGGGTTGTCATCTACCACATGCCTTTCAGGAGGCTATGCGTCATGTCCAGGATGAATCGACAAAGCTTTCCAAGTATCTCAAATCTCGAGAGCATGGTGCACGAGGTACGTCAAGGTGGAGATGCAAAACTGGGGCTTGCCCCAAATATGTGGGGCAATCCAAATGGTGCCCCGCCCCCTCCAATGAAGGAATATGCGGGACAGAAATCAGTGGGAGGAATAATAGCATCACAGATTTGAAGGAATCCTCAAAGGATCACCTATCCCAATCTCTGTTTAAAAACCTGCAGTGAAAGAGAAAAAGTTTATATAAACTTATCTAAACTTTTATTTACCAATAAAATATATTTTATTTACCAATATTTAGCACATACCGGTACTTCAATAACATACAAGAAGAAAGAGAATGAGAGAGAGGAAGAAAATACAACTGAATTATAAATAAACATACACACACTGTAGCAGATTTGGGAGGTTCCATTCACAATCCCGTAATAGTATTATTATTGGGGGGTGGGGGTAGTAACATTGTCTTCCCTAAATTTTAATTATTTTATTCCATTGCATATAACAATACGAATGTTCGAGAGGTACAAATATTTTAATCCCAGCTTTCCCCTGAGAGTGCCCAGAGTGGCTACTGGCAAAAGAAAGATAGAAATAGTACCATCTCTTAACCATTCTTTCTCGCATTAAAACTACTGATCTGAAAGCAAAGCACCACAGCTACGTAAGTGCTGTGGAATAACACACACAAACAGACTCTCTCATTCATGTGTGTGTGTGCGTGTGCGTGAGCGCTCTTACCTGCCCCCCGATATTTTATATTTAATAATCACATATGATAATGTTCAAGTGTCCCTGCGTGCACTGTGTGTCAGTGGAACTGCGCGAGTGCGCATGTCCCTCAGGGACGCATGGATTGGAGAGCTCTACCTTCCCCCCCCAACAGGGACGCAGGCATTGGAGCGGCCGGAGAGGGGGGCGTGTCCGGGAGGCAGCGGCGGCGCACGCGCGTTGTCAGTTGCGACAGCGCCACCGCCTCGCACGGATGTCTCCCTCGCTGCCCCGTCTCTCCAGCCTGTCAGCTGCAGTCAGCCGCCAGCCTCTGCCGCCTCCTGCCGCCTCCTCCTCCTCCTCCTCTAGCGCCCGTTAATGTAATGGGCTACCTTCAACTAGTAGTAATAATAATAATAATAATAATAAGTTATTATTTATACCACAGCCACTGTGGGCGGCTTCCAACAAAATATTAAAATACAATAGTCTATTAAACATTAAAAGCTTCCCTAAACAGGGCTGCCTTCAGATGTCTTCTAAAGGTCTGGTAGTTGTTGTTCTCTTTGACCTCTGATGGGAGGGCGTTCCACAGGACAGGTGCCACCACCGAGAAGGCCCTCTGCCTGGTTCCCTGTAACTTGGCTTCTCGCAGTGAGGGAACCGCCAGAAGGCCCTCGGCGCTGGACCTCAGTGTCCGGGTAGATCGATGGGGGTAGAGACGCTCCTTCAGGTATACTGGACCGAGGCCGTTTAGGGCTTTAAAGGTCAGCACCAACACTTTCAATTGTGCCAGGAAATGTACTGGGAAAATCAGTGGGCAATCCAATTGCCATTTGCTTTAAAGGTCAGCAGCTTCTATTCAAGTTGGCATCCCTGGACCTAGGCATGAATGGATCTGTCCGTTTGTTTGTTTTTGTTCCCAGGGGCATCCCTTGAACACCCTTCACAGAAGCTACGGGATTTCTCGCAAGGTGGTCACAAACATCGCTGACTATGGTGTCCCCGCCCAAGCCATTTGCGGAGGCCTCACTACCTACTGGGCTACCGAGTTCCAAAGTGAGTTGGGCCAGAATTTCATAACATTTTAAAGGGACGACCACAGGTTTTAATGGCTTCTGTAGCGATGCGTTGAGGAGATCTTTACGTTACATTGGCAGCTCCATTGGTCGCACCCACTTTTAAAGCCTCCTAGGTTGGTGGCCAGCACTTCCTCCTGTGGGAGGGAGTTCCACGGTTTAATTATGTCATTCAGCATGGGCAGCGACAGTCAACTAGTCTGGGGGGGGGGACTGAGTGTGAAGGAAGGAAGGGCGGAAGCCCTAAATGAGCTGACGACAAGTCTGCCATTTTCTACATAATAATAATAATAATAATAATAATAATAATAATAATAATAATAATTTGGATGCTGGTGGCACTGTGGGTTAAACCACAGAGCCTAGGGCTTGCCAATCAGAAGGCCAGCGGTTCGAATCCCTGCGACGGGGTGAGCTCCCGTTGCTCAGTCCCTGCCAACCTAGCAGTTTGAAAGCACGTCAAAGTGCAAGTAGATAAATAGGTACTGCTCCGGCGGGAAGGTAAACAGCGTTTCCATGCGCTGCTCTGGTTCGCCAGAAGCGGCTTAGTCATGCTGGCCACATGACCTGGAAGCTGTACACTGGCTCCCTCGGCCAATAAAGCGAGATGTGCGCCGCAACCCCAGAGTCGGTCTCGACTGGACCTAATGGTCATGTTATGATTCTTTTCCCAGTGAAGTGGCAACCGCTACGAACTGGAATGATGCGGCTGTTGTATCTCACACAAACGCGTGAGAAAGTTGTTTTGTTTATATTTGTAATGAATGTACTGAGCCTGCGCGCTCAGATTACTTTCACTTCTTCTCCTGTTTTGTACCGAGACGGACGGCAGGAGACAATGGCAGCAGAGACCTCTCTGCACAATTCCAGAAATAAATTACTTTAGCCTAGACGGCTGAGTGTGTTGTTTCTCTCTGGGAACAATCACTTATTTATCCAGCACCCCGGACTCTCAGTGTAGCCGGGATGTGCTCAAGTGATTGCTCTAGCTATTGGGGCAGTTCCGCGAACTTGCCCCAGGCGGGGTTTATCACCTGGGGTCCCTTTACCTTTACTAATAATAATTTATTTTGTTTATTTTATTTATATCCCACCCTCCCTGGCCAAACAGGGCTCAGGGCGGCCAACATCAAAGTATATAATACATTAAAAACATAAAATCCAGCAATCGACTGAAATGCAGCTTAAAATCAGATTAAAACACGGAAAGCAATGGGACTAAATTGGCAAGGAAACATCAGTCACATTGCACTGATGGCAGGCAGCATGTTGTGAAGGAGCCCCCTTCATCAAAACCTAGATCATGCTTCCTCAACCTCGGCCCTCCAGATGTTTTTGGCCTACAACTCCCATGATCCCTAGCTAGCAGGACCAGTGGTCAGGGATGATGGGAATTGTAGTCTCAAAACATCTGGAGGGCCGAGGTTGAGGAAGCCTGACCTAGGGGGTGCTGGGGTACTCTGTCCCATCAGAACAGCATTACAGGGATGATGGACAAGGGGGCTATCAGTAGCTACTAACCACAGTGATTATGCTCTGCCTACATGGTCGGCGGAGGCAATGCTTTTGAATCCTACTTGCTAGAAACAGAGGCATTTCGGGCAGTGCGACCAGTTCCCCTGCACTGGGTGCTGAATCTATGGGGTGCCACAGGGCGTTGCAACTATGACGTAGTGAATTGAGCAGAACAGAAGGCAGGGTGTGGAGGGGTGCTGAATTTTTGCCTCGCACAGGGCGCTGCTGAAATTTGAAAGACCAAAGTCTGCCTCTGCAGGAAACCACAGGAGAGTAGAGTTGCTCCTGCATTTGGTGTTGGTTTTTGTTTTTTGTTTAAAAATATATATAGGTAGAAAAAGGAGACTTCCTGGATGCCAAGATGCAGGTTTGTGACAAGTACTCTTTGGTGAGAGAAATCCAGCAGAGAGTTAAAATCATAAAATATGTAGCAAAGTAAAGTGTTGAAATATAGTCTGTTAGACCTTTAAAATACCCTCTTCTAAGTTGCTTCCAAAGTTCCCCACTTCCCCAGCATAGAAAGAGATTACACATTTGGTAAGTTAAGAAAGGTTTACTTACAGACTCTTCAAAGGTCAGATTCATGCGCTTATTCATACAGCAGTTAGAAAACACAGGCAGTAAATTTAGGTTCCAACGTGGTGAATGTTCCTAAATTATTTGTCTAGAAACACAAAGATGGCTTGCTTAAGCCACACAGTATTAGCTTGGAACAACCAGTTCAGAACTACTTACCAGTAGGGTTCACATGGTGGAAGAAATGGTGGAAAAGTGAAAGAACAAAGAGCTTGATAAGCCTCCCTGCCCCCCAGGTGAGTGACCTAGCTAAGCCTAGCAGGCCAGCTTACTCTATGACATTAACCCATTCATGCATTGATTAGACTTGAACATGTTGGTTATGTCACATGGGTCACGTTTGCGACTTTTCCATTGATGTACTGTATCTGGTTGGCCACTGTGAGAACAGGATGCAGGCTGATCCAGCAGGCTCTCTCTCTCTGTTCTCACGCATGTTTGGAAGCACAGATTATTTCATTTCCGAGAGATTGTTTCAAGACTCCTGCTTGGCTCTCCATAAAAAGTTAATAAAAAGTAACAATGAAAAACTTTCCCCCCCTTTTTAGGGCCCCGCCCCTTGGTTGAAGCAAGGGCTGCGCAGCCGTCAATCTGCTCATTCTGGACATCGACCTATGTGGCGGCATCTCCCTCTTCTAGCCAGGATCAGACATGTGCTCCCCACCCGCCACCCAGCTGTGCCAGCACCAACATCTGCTCCAAGCCAACACAACTTGTGACCTGCCCACCAAGACCATGGCCATCCCATCGCCTTGCCGGCTGTCATTGCTGTTAAGTCCCAAGGTGGGGTGGGCAGGACATCACGGCCTGATGACCTCCCAACAATTGCTCTCTAATTTCATTTGAGGATTGGTTCCTGCAGGGGCCGTCAAAAATAAAACAAAAATTATAATTAAAATAAAATAATTTTAAAATCCATGGCAGTGTGTGCAGCAGTGTAAAGACCCCCCACCAAAGCCCCATAGAATCATAGAATTGTAGGGTTGGAAGGGACCCTGAGGGGCATCTAGTCCAACCCCCTGCAATGCACGAATCTCAACTAAAGCATCCATGACTCTGCTTAAAAACCTCCAAGGAAGGAGAATCCACCACTTTCCAAAGGAGTCTGTTCCACAGTTGAACAGCTCTTACCGTCAGAAAGATCTTCCTGATGTTCAGTCGGAGTCTCCTTTCTTGTACCTTGAATCTATGCTACGCTGGCTCTCAGTGCTACTACCACTGCTACCTAGAGATGCCATCAGGGATTGATCCTGGAACCTTCTGCATGCAAAGCTCTATGACCATATTTCTACCCAGACTGTGAAATAAAAACCGGAAAGTCCCCTTTTGAAATCCAACTTCAGCTACAGAATTATGATGGCACCTTAGACAAGTCACTGGTGTTTTGTGTGTGTGTGTGTGTGTGTGTGTGTGTGTGTGTGTGTGTAAAAAAATCTGTTTTCCATTTAATAATATACATTCACATCTTCATCATCCACTATACCACCCATCAACTTCCTTCTCTCCCGCCTCATGGCTTTCAAAATTAACCTTTATATCATTGCAATTTATACGTTTTCCAATTCTAATTACTCTCATTACAGAATGACTCAAAGTTTAAATAAATATAGAAAGACAGAAAATTTCTCATTACAAGTCTTCAGACACCCCTGCTAGTGATGTTAATTGCTTACAATAATCTTTCAGACATCGTATAAATTTACTCCAGTCCTTTTGGAATACTTGATCATGCTGGTTTTGGAATTTTTCCTGTCAGCTTCGCCAGTTCTGCAAAGTCCATCATCTTCATCTGCCACTCTTCTTTCATTAGTACTTCATCTTGTTTCCATTTTTGGGCTAAAAGAATTCTTGCCGCAGTTGTTGCATACATAAACAGTCTTTAATCTTCCCTTGGTATCTCTTCACCCACTATACCCAGTAAAAAGGCTTCTGTTTTTTTAACAAAAGTATTTTAAAACATTTTCTTTCTTTCTTTTTTTAAATAAATCTTTATTGATTTTAACAAACTTTAAAATATACATACACATACACATACATACACATACACATATCCTTTCTCTCATAACATACATTCTAAACATTCAATCCCCTGATTTACCCCTCCCTTCCTCCCTCCCTTCCCCCCCCATCCTCTTACATTCTTACTCACTTTTACCTCCCATTCTTCCCATTCTTTCCGCACTTTCACCCCCTCCTTCCTTGGACCTTCCAAACGCTCCCCCCTCCCCCCTTAAAACTGACCTCCTAAAGTTTTTCCTCATGACTCTACTTTCCCCCCCTTTTATTACATTGCCTTATGATCTATTTCCGTAATTATTTCTATCTATAACCTATTCCATAATATAGTAAACAACTATCAAAATTCTTATCCTCTATATCTTATTCTATATATCAATCCAAGCAAATCAATAGATCTGTTGTTACTCCTTCCTTCCTTAAATACTCATCTACGTACATCCATTCTTCCCTCAATTTCTGTTTTGTTGTATTTCTAATCAACCAGTGACTTGAAATGGGAAATGGGGAACAAGTCACTGATCTTCAGAGCCGTCTTTCCCATATGGCTTAGTGGTGCGTTGCGCCAGGGCGCCAGCCTCTCAGGGGCGCCCCAGTGAGTGGGGGAGCTGTGCGGCTTTGCCGGCGGCATTCCCTTTCTCTGCATGCCCGCTGGCTGCGCCCCGCCAACCATATGTCTGGCGAATGTGCAGCTTCCCTCCCAAGCCTCTGCGGGGATTGCTCTCCTGCAGCGGCATAGGGGAGAGTTGCACACACACACCCCATGGCTGGCAGTGCGCAGCTTTGCCCCCCCCCCACTATCCGTGGTAATTTGGGGGCGCTGAAGACGGCCCTGCTGGTCTTTCATCCTCATCATTTGTATTCATTTCCCCCCCTGCACACAGAAAGCTAGCGGGTCTGAGAGAAGAAGTGTTCCAGCCCAGGCTTCAATCCTGAGATGTTAGTTTTCTATCTAGGATTTTAAAAACTCCACATTTCATTAAGAGAAGAGTTACGGTACTTGCAGCTCCATTCATGCACCGAGATGCACAGAAAAATTCCAGCGAAGGCACCCAGGCTTAATTTCTGCACCACGCAAGCAACAAGTGCATCTCAGAGCCTCACATAGCCAGCATCGTGCGCCACACTGTCCCACAAGTTTTCAGACCCAGCCCTCTTCTTTTGCATCTCTGCACAGAGCCATAATCTTATTAAAAAGTACATAAAAATTCAATCGAGGGGTTCATTAAGGAACATTTTTCCACATCCAAACTCATTTATTTCTCTAATGGTATTTGAGTAAGCATATTTGTTTCCCATTTTGCTTGATAAATATTTTCTTATTGGGGGGGCAGGCATTATGTTAGGGGGTGCAGAAGTGAGTTATTGGCGAGGCAATCGGTCAGTTAAGCATTTTTTACAGTGGAACCTCGACTTACGAATTTAATGCGTTCCGAAAGCACACTCGTAAGTCGAAAATTTCGTAAGTTGAAAAACGGCATTCCCATAGGAATGCATTGGAAACGTAAGTCGAAAAATTCGTAAGAAAACCCTATGTAAACCTTCGTAAGTTGAGTAAACCGCATCTAAAATCCAAGCGGATTTCCTTTCAGAAGTCAAAAAATTCGGCTACTTTTTCCCTTTCGTAAGTCGAAAAATACGTAAGTCGAGTAGTTCGTAAGTCGAGGTTCCACTGTATTTATTTATTTGATTGGGGGGCAGCTGTCTCCCCTGCAACCCCCAGCTACACACATGATAATACAATAGACTTTATTTTATTATTTTGTTTCGACAATAGACAATGTTTATGTCAAAACAAAATAAAAAATAAAAAATTCTTTCCAGTAGCACCTTAGAGACCAACTAAGTTTGTTCTTGTTATGAGCTTTCGTGTGCATGCACACTTTTTCAGATACACTGAAACAGAAGTCACCAGACCCTTATATATAGTGAGAGGGTGGGAGGGGTATTACTCAGAAGGGTGGTGGGAATGGGTGATAAGGCTGATAGCTGTGGTAAACCTGTTGACGACTGTTAATGACTGCAATTAGTCTTACAGGAAAAAGCAAGGGGTGAGGTGGTTAAAAATAGCTTTACCATGTATAATGAGATAAGAATCCAATGTCTTTGTTCAGACCAGGTCTCTCCATAGTTTTAAGCTTGGTAACGAGTTGCAATTCAGCAACTTCTCTTTCCAATCTATTTCTGAAATTCCTTTGCAATAAGGCAGCTACTTTGAGATCTTGTATAGAGTGTCCTGGGAGATTGAAGTGCTCTCCTACTGGTTTCTCTGTATCTGTTTATGTCAGATACACACACAGTCAGCTGCGATGGGTACAAATTTCACTTGAGCCACTGGGTGTCGCCCTTGAGCTCCCTCGCTCTGCGTCTCGTTCAACTTTCCAGATTTGGTGCCTGTGAAGTTTTTCCCGCTTCCCCAATTTCCAGCAGGCGCCACTGTGGCCCGAAAGGAGCATCGGAGAAATGTCAGGGTGGAAATGGGTTTTGTTTTCATTTTGAAACCTAGGCTCGCGCTCCTTTGCTCCTTCCAAAAGCCTGGGAGCAGATTGCACCCAAAGTCCCCTTGAGAAGGCTGGAATAATGACTTGGAACGAATTTTGCAGCAGGGCGAATTTTGCAAATAAGGAAACACAGGCTTGGGTTGTTGTTGTTTTTAAAAAAGATAGGCCCGCCCACCCCGGTGCTCCACACATGGAGGAGAAAAGTTGTGTTGACCCTCAGCTTTGGTGCAAGAAAGTCCTTCTTAACGGCATTGTTAAACTGTGGAACTCCCTCCCACAGGAGGCAGGCGTGGCCACCAACCTGAATGGCTTTAATAGGGGATACGAGAAATAAATGGAGGAGAGGACTGTCTGTGGCTACTTGTGGTTGTTGTTTAGTCGTTTAGTCATGTCAGACTCTTCGTGACCCCATGGACCAGAGCACGCCAGGCACTCCTGTCTTCCACTGCCTCCCACAGTTTGGTCAGACTCATGTTGGTGGCTTCGAGAACACTGTCCAACCATCTCGTCCTCTGTCGTCCCCTTCTCCTTGTGCCCTCCATCTTTCCCAACATCAGGGTCTTTTCCAGGGAGTCTTCTCTTCTCATGAGGTGGCCAAAGTATTGGAGCCTCAGCTTCAGGATCTGTCCTTCCAGTGAGCACTCAGGGCTGATTTCCTTCAGAATGGATAGGTTTGATCTTCTTGCATTCCATGGGACTCTCAAGTGTCTCCTCCCCATGGCTACTAGCCAAGGCTCCCCCCCCCCCCCCGCAGCTGGAATTCAGTTCCGGCACCAGGTGGGCACCCTTGTCATTATAAGAGAACAAGGGAGGCGTACCAGCTGCTGGAAAGCAGGGGAGGAAGCAGGGTGGATAAAAATCAACGATTTTTTAAAAATAAAAATTAAAAAAAATCGGATTTCTTTTATTTAAATCAGATTTTTTTATTTAAATCGGATTTTTTTTATTTAAATTGGATTTTTAAAATAAAATGCTTTTGGAGGAAAAATCTTTCTAAACATAGTCTTCTATTTAAGTTACATTGTAGTCCAAAGGCTATTCATCAGGAAATAAGGATTTGTTTTAAGTTTATCAAGTGTGCTAAAACTCAGTCTAAGTTTTTTTTAAAAAAAATGTTTAACTACATCAGTTAACAAACATGGATACATATGCTATCATGTTATTGTTTTAGTTAAATAAATTGTTTAAATGGTTATTAAGGAAATGATTATTTTTCTCCTTCCAATAAAGTACAGCAGAAAAGTGGTCCAAATATAAACAGTTAACTTATTAAACCTCACCATAATTTCATAATTATCTGTACTACTATGTATTTCTAGTAGTATAACCAAATCAGTAATTTTTGATATAACTGTAAAAACTACTCTGAAAATTTATTATTCCAAAAACGAAACCTTCATATGGTTGTAAATATTAAGATTATGCCAGCAAGAATGAGTCTTTCTGTAAAAAAAAAAAAATTAAATCAAGTCTTACTGACTAGTGATTTAAATCAAGCCTTACTGACTAGTTATTTAAATCAAATTGACCCTGGAGTCCAGCAACATCTTAATAAAGCTTTATTAGAATTTAAATAAATGTTATAGCCTGTGATGGAAGTTTTCGTTTAATTGATTGATTATTTAATGACTGTCTGAGAAACTTTGGGGTTACAAGTTGTGACCTCATGTGTGCTTCTCTTCTTCTTTTCTTTTCTTTTTTCCCTTCTTCTCTGTTCTTTCTCGGTGGGTTTTCTTCTCTTCTTCTTTTTTTCTTTTTCTTTTCTTTTTGCTGTTGTAGCCTTTGTATTTTCTTTTCGTGAATCTAGAATGGAAAATGGAAATGGAAATGAAGTAAATGAGTGTATAGATAATTAGGAAGACTATATTTGTATGTAAAAACACTATGTGAAAACATCACTATGTATGTATGTCTATACGAATTGTGGTTTCTTTTTATTAATAAAAATTTTATATTAAAAATAAATAAAAATAAATCGTGATTTAAATCAATTTGATTTAAATCAAATCCACCCTGGGAGGAAGGGGAGAGGGGTCTTGGGCTCGGATCCTGCCCGCAGAGTTTGCAGGAGCCTGATCCCGCAAGGATCTTGCGCGCTGTCCCGTCCTTTGTGCGCTTCTTGCCTCCTCGGCCACTAGATGCCGCCGTCGGGGCTCTTTCTCAGCTAGACGGCAGGGCAGGACCCCCCCCCCCCCGAGAGCAGCCATCCTGGGGAAGGGGAGGGAGAGCCTTCCCACATTCTCCGAAATCTGGGGCAAAGCCGGGGAGGGAAAGACCCGGGGAGAAGTCTCCGGAAGCCGCCTCTCGCCTCGCAGACTGCGGCGATGCTGCCTCGACGGCGCTGCGAGGAGAAGCCCCTTTGAACGGCGAGGAGGAGGCGGCGAGCCGGCTGGGCATCATCTGCAAACGGGGAACCGACGAGCCCTCTTGCCTTCGCGGCGATTGTTCCCTCGGCTCCTCCGCGCCGCGAAGCCCTGCATGGAGAGGGCGTGAGCGAGGGGGCGCGCAAGTGGCCCGGGGCTCGCTGGATCCTGCCCCGCCATGGCTGCCCGCAAGGCGAGCCTCCCGCGCTGGGGCTTGCACGGGCTGCTCTTTGCTACGGTGCTGGTCGCCTGCGGCGGGCAAGGCAGGAGCCGGGAGGACGGCGGCGCCGCCTGCTACGGGGGCTTCGACCTCTACTTCATCCTGGACAAGTGAGTGGCTCTCGTGAGAGACCCGGAGGGAGCTTGGGGCAGCCTCCCCACGGGGTCAGGGGCATCAAAAGGCCAGCGGCTGTCTTACCCCCACCTCCATTTAATCAGTATTATTATTATTATTATTATTATTAATTTTATTTATTTATTTATTTATTTTTCCACCCAGGGCAGGTTGAAAACCATGTAAAGCAATTATTTATTTATTTATTTATTTATTTATTTATTTATTTATTTATTTTTCCACCCAGGGCAGGTTGAAAACCATGCAAAGCAATTATATCTATCTATCTATCTATCTATCTATCTATCTATCTATCTATCTATCTATCTATCTATCTATCATCTATCTATCTATCCACCCAGGGCAGGTTGAAAACCATGCAAAGCAATTATTACTCCTACTACTACTATTTTAATATTTATTTGTTTGTTTGTTTGTTTGTTTGTTTTTCCACCCAGGGCAGGTTGAAAACCATATAAAGCTATTCTTTTCTTTCTTTCTTTCTTTCTTTCTTTCTTTCTTTCTTTCTTTCTTTCTTTCTTACTTATTTATTTATTTATTTATTTATTTATTTATTTATTTATTTATTTTTCCACCCAGGGCAGGTTGAAAACCATGCAAAGCAATTTGCAATCATAAAAATAATATGGGTCTCGAAAGCTCACATCTCAGGTGTCAAAAGGCCAGCAGAAAGAGGCTTTACTTTTACCCCCACCCCCCCACCCCCAGTCTGGAAGCCCCCCAGGACTCTTCCAGGTTCCTGTTGCATTTCTTGCTCTAGCTAGCTTATCTCGGTTTGGGAAATGTATACAGCAGCAGCCACAAGTCCGTTTTGCAGCGCTTGGCAATTGGGTTGGTGATTTGTTGCAGAAGTTGCCCCTTGGAAGGCTCTTCCGCCACCGTTCCCTATGTGGCCAACCGTGGAATTGGCTCCCGAAGGAGGCAGGGATGGCCACCGACCTAGATGGCTTTAAAAGAGGAGTGGAGGGGCTTTTGAGGGCTGCTAGCCAGGGTGGCTCTGCTCTGCCTCCACAGTTGGCTCAGTGATGCTTCTGAATCGCAGTTGCTGGAAAGCGCAGGGGGGGGGAGTACTCTTGGGGTCAGGTTCTGCTTGTGGGTTTCCCGTTGGGGCATCTGGTTGGCTGCTGTGAGAAGAGAACACTGGGCTAGATGGGCCATTGGCCTGATCCAGCAGGCTCTTCTTCTGTTCTGAAGGGAGAGACATACCCGTGTTTCACCCAGCAAAGCAAAGTTGGGGAAACTTTTGCAAAGGAAGTAGCTATTTTGTTGCCCTCCGGTGTTGCTGAACACTCCATCATGGCACATCTGTTTTCTCCAAGACAAATTGAGAGGAACCTGATCCTTCCTCTCCTGAATCGATCCTCAGACTCTGGATGCTAAGGAATAAACTTGCGATTTGGCCAATGTGTTGGAAAGTGCAATTGTTGTGGCTTCTCTCTCTCTCCCCCCCCCCCCATGTACGTTTCTCTCCCTTTAACTCTGAGTCACTTTTTCTTTGTTCCCAGCTAATGAGATGCACATTTCTGCTTTCTCCTGCTTAATAGTGTCCAGAGATGATATAAAATGCTTACTCATGTTATTTACCCCACAGCTGACTCGGTGCCATCGTGTTTACATAAGAGGCTTACGGGTTGCGTTTACAATATTTGTCCAGCTGTGCGGGTGCCCGAGAATAGAGGGACGGGACTGTTGGCAACGTTAATAGAAACAGGCATGTCATAAGATGGGGAGGGCAAAACCCAAACATAAGGCCTCATCTAGGCCTGGATCCAAAAAGCTGCTCTCACAGCCCCAGGAGGCTGGGATTGGGCCTTGTGGAAGTTTTAGTTTTCCTTCCTCAAAGAGCAGACCCCTGCTTTCTCCTCAGTTTCAAAATAGGTTTATTTATTGCTTATAGATATAAATCCCCACCTTTTTCTCCAGGAAGCTCAAGGTAGCACACATGGCTCTCCCTCCCTCCTCATTTAATAATCCCCACAACAGCCCTGCAAGGTAGGGTTAGGCTGAGAGGCAGTGACTGGGCCCATTGTCCCACCCGGCGAGCTTCCTTTCTGAGTGGGGATTTGAACTCTGGTCTTCCAGGTCCAAGTCCAACACTCTAACCGCTATGCAACACTGCATCTTGTGTTTTTCAACGTGTTTTTCAACTGCATCTGGTTTTCCAACGTGGTCTGGAGTGGGTGCACTCTGAGAAGGGCAAGTTCACTGTGGAGATCTTGCTGTCCTAGTCTTTTTTAAAAAAAATAATACAATTTTTATTAAGTTTTCATATTTTTCATTTGTCACGTTCATATCAAATCATATCATCACATACAACTTTGCTCATACTGAGCCTCAACTCCCCCCCCCCACTCCCTGGTTTTCTTAAGCACTCGCAAATTCACAATCCTCTTAGATAAACATTTAAGTCTACTTTTGGAATTTCTTCTCCCACAATACCCAATAGAAAAGCCTCCGGTTTTTAAATAAAAGTATATTTTAAAATTTTTTTCAATTCATTGTATATCATATCTCAGTAGGCTTTAACTTTACTGCATGTCCACCACATATGGAAGATATTCCCTTCCTTCTCCTTGCATTTCTAACATGCCTTATCTTGAGTTCTATACATTTTAGCAAGTTTAAAAAGATAAAGGTAAAGGACCCCTGACAATTAAGTCAAATACCATCTATACATCATCTCCATTAAATTTCCCTTAAGTGCCGTACATGCAGTAATTTTAATTGTTTTTGTCCATAATCTTTCCCACTTATCTAATACAATATTATGACCATAATATTGCTGTCCCAGTCTTTAAAAATCTATCTCCTTGGTGACATTTTTATTTTGCCCTTTCTCCGAAGCCAGAGCTTAGGATAGCACAGGGGAGGGCTCTTACGTTCTCCTCCAGTGTGGTGTAGTGGTTAAGAGTGGTGTACTCGTAATCTGGTGAACCGGGTTCGCGTCCCCGCTCCTCCACATGCAGCTGCTGGGTGACCTTGGGCCAGTCACACTTCTCTGAAGTCTCTCAGCCCCACTCACCTCACAGAGTGTTTGTTGTGGGGCAGGAAGGGAAAGGAGAATGTTAGCTGCTTTGAGACTCCTTCGGGTAGTGATAAAAGCGGGATATCAAATCCAAACTCTTCTTCTCCTCCTCCCAGCAACCCTGCGAGGTAGGGCCAGGCTGGCAGAGTAGTGGGAAAGAGGGAGGGAAATGGGTCACGATCACCCACGGGACTCCGCAGGCTGGGATTCTTCCTGATGCGAGTCTCGCGTTCCACGCTGGCGCTCTTCTTGAGCCGGCCATTTTCACATCGAAAATGCTTCCTAAGAGCCATATGGCAAGCCCCTGGACTCCTCTGGCGTAGAAAGGGCATTGGAACAGCCAAAGAAAAGAAATGGAAAATGGCCAACACCTCCGCTGCTAAATGTTGTCATTCGGTTACTGGAGCAATGGGTCTCAGCCGCTCAGCCTGGGGTGGCAGGAGAACTGGGGTGGGAGCGGAATTGCTTGCAGGCTGCGTTCAAGGGTGGGGGTTATGGGTTCCTTCCCCAAAACACACGCTTGCTTCTCAAAGTGGACAAGCTTAGTTGCTGTCCAGGATGCCAAGCCGAGAGCCCCCAGAATGACAACTGGAGCAGAGGGAGACAAATCCACAGGCCCCTTAAGAAAATGAGGAGAAAGCAGCTCCGGTTTCCTGCTGCAAAACGCAAGGGCTGCTTCCAGCTTCTTGTGCTGGCCGCTTTAATTTGGGTCTAATATTTCTTCTGGAGTGCCAGGTTTCATGGGATGGGGAAGGGAAGGCCACATGGGTGATGAGGATTGCAGATTGCTCGCGGTTTCTGAGAGATCAGAGTCGGGCCCAAATGTGCTCTCTGCCAGGGAACCCAAAACGCTTCCTGGGCTCGGTATAATAACATTATTCCCCATGCGGCCGTACCATACCTATAGTCCATAAATGCCCTATTAATTGAGCACAATTAATAGGGCATTTATGGACTATAGGTATGGTACGGCCGCATGGGGAATAATGTGCGCAGCTCTAGCTGCCTCACCTCCAGAAAGGTATCGTAGAATTGGAAAAGAAGAAGAAGAAGAAGAGTTTGGATTTGATATCCCGCTTTCTCACTACCCGAAGGAGTCTCAAAGCGGCTGACATTCTCCTTTCCCTTCCTCCCCCACAACAAACACTCTGTGAGGTGAGTGGGGCTGAGAGACTTCAGAGAAGTGTGACTAGCCCAAGGTCACCCAGCAGCTGCATGTGGAGGAGCGGAGACGCGAACCCGGTTCACCAGATTACGAGTCCACCGCTCTTAACCACTACACCACACTGGCAGAAAAGGTGCAGAAAAGGGACACCAAAATGATCCCGGGGATGGAATAACTCTTTTGTGAAGAAAGGTGGCAGCATTTGGGACTTTAAGGCTTAGGGAAGAGGCGAGTAAGAGGCCACATGAGAGAAGTTTATAAAATTATGCATGACTTTCGAAGGTTGCCAAGGGCCTAGTTGCTGCTGATTTTACTACTGGATTGTTTAAGAGGGCATGTAATTGGTGGTGTGTTAGCCGGGGCATTTGGGTGTCTCCTAGTTTGTCTTGTATATCTTGTGTTGATAAGGGTTTGTTAGTTTTGTAGAAGTCTGTTAGGCAGTATAAGCCTTTGGTTTGCCAGGTTTTTATCTGGAGGTTTTGTGCTGTGTGATGGAATAATGGGTGGTGTGCCAGGAGAATTAGGGCTCCTTTTGCTCAGCCGCTCCACGCGGGATGTCCAGTCCGAGAAAGCGCCCTCGTGGCCAGGGAGGCGCAAAGGGAAAGGCCAGGTGGGGCATTGGTCCCATTTGGATACGTGACAGTATCCCCAAGCAGGTGCTCATGTTGTTTTCAGAAGCTGGTCGTGGATCCTGGGACTTGTGTCCGTGGAGAAGCACCTCAGGGACCCAGGTGGCGCTGTGGGTTAAACCACAGAGCCTAGGGCTTGCTGATCAGAAGGTCGGCGGTTCGAATCCCTGCGATGGGGTGAGCTCCCGTTGCTCGGTCCCAGCTCCTGCCCACCTAGCAGTTCGAAAGCACGTCAAAGTGCAAGTAGATAAATAGGAACCGCTCTGGCGGGAAGGTAAACGGCGTTTCCGTGCGCTGCTCTGGTTCGCCAGAAGCGGCTTAGTCATGCTGGCCACATGACCCGGAAGCTGTACGCCGGCTCTCGGCCAATAAAGCAAGATGAGTGCCGCAACCCCAGAGTCAGACACGACTGGACCTAATGGTCAGGGGTCCCTTTACCTTTACCTTTAGAAGCACCTCGGATGGGGCGTTGTGTGTGTGTGGCCAAAACAGAGCCGCCACCCCCAGGGCACACGTTTTCCCTTGGGGAGCCTCCACTGTGGGTGGCACTTTGCGATAAATAAGTGGGATTTGGGGTTGCAGTTTGAGCACTCAGTCTCTAAAAGGTTCGCCATCACTGGTCTAGAGGACCCTTGGGGGGGGGGGGTCCCTTCCAACTCTCCAATTCTGTGAGGCAGCAATGCTTCTGAATACCAGTTCTGGAAACCGCAGGAGGGGGAGAGAGCTCTTTTGCTCAAAGCATGCTTTTGCAGGTTTCCCACAGGCCGCCTCTGGTTGGCTACTGTCAGAACGGGATGCTGGGCCAGATGGGCCATTGGCCTGATCCTGCCGCCTCTTCCGGCGTTCTTGTGTTCAAACGAATCAGAATGAATGCACAGGTCATCTGGAAGGGCCCTCGCTCTCTCTTGTAAATAGGGCCGCTTCTGGTGGGACTAGAGTCTGCATTATCAGAGGCATGGAGGGCTGTCCTCACTTGACAGGGATATGGAGAGGGGAGGGGAGAGAAATGGCAAGCAGTTGAGTCAAGCGGCACATGCTATTTGACCCTCTTGTTTACCATTTCCTCCCGCATCTGTATGTCTCTGCCAACTGTGGATAACTCTTCATCCACAAATGCTGCTGCCATAAAGCTCCTTTGTCACGAAAGTGCTCTAGGACTCTCTAATGTGGTTTCGCCCATATTTTAATATGAGCTGCCCAGAGAAGTTTATTTACCAGCAAGATTTATATTCCCCTTAATCAAAAACACCTCTGAGCAGTATACATGAAACAATATTACATACAAGAAAATACCAATAAAAGCAAACTTTAAAATCGAGCAGACATTGAATTTTTCCAAGTATGGATGGACAAACCCAGCAGTTTTAAAACAAAGGTTCATAAATTTGGATAGGGTTGGCTAAACAACAAAATAACAAACCCCAGTCTGATTGCTATAGGCTGGCCTCCCCCACCCTGAAGACCTCCAGATGTTTAGGAAGACTCCCATCAGTACCAGCTGGCACAGCCATGGGATGCAGGGGCTCATGGGAGTTGAAGTCCAAAACATCTGGAGGGCTGGGGAAGGCTGATACAGACCAAGTGGACCTCTAGGTGTTATACAGCCTCCATCACACCGGACCATTTGGAGGTGGAGGCTGATGGGATAAAGAGGCCAGCAACATCTGCAAGACCCCAAGTTTCCCTGCCCTCACTCTGGACCATCTGGTAGTGTAGCTGTTGTGTAGGGGTGCTTTCACAACTGAGGCTAAAGCAGGGTTTTAGTTTTTAAAAATGAGTATTTTGGGATGGGCATTAAAAAAAATAATTCTACCGGTACATCTTTGAGTCAAATGTGAGCCCTCCAATGACGTTGAATGTAGCAAATTTGAGTTTAAAACGTGTCTGTTCCTGTGTTGCAGGGGGTGGGACTCGATGGCCCTTTGGACCCCTTCCAACTCTGCAGTTTTATGATCCTTCCATTTTCCATGCCACATAACTGACATTTTCAAGTGATCCTTTTCAAATAGAAGCAGTTTTTTTGGGTGTCACTTCTTTGAGGCTATTTGAAGGCTGCTTTTGTGAGATCTGGGACTGCAGTGAATGGAGCTGCCTCAACTCTGTGAAGTTGATTGTGAATGTCTGCACTGAGTTCCCCTTTCATTCATGTCCCTCCAT
This sequence comes from Darevskia armeniaca, assembly GCA_034641395.1. NCBI lineage: Eukaryota > Metazoa > Chordata > Lepidosauria > Squamata > Lacertidae > Darevskia > Darevskia armeniaca. Next base: position 454,539 of record JAWWNF010000734.1, on the reverse strand, counting down.
TCATCTTTGTTGTCATGCTACCTCATTTTTGTTCTTTCATTCTTCCCCCCCCCTGCTAAAAATAACCTCCTTGGGATCTTCGTCATCCAGACCTGTAGCAAGCTCAGTCTGCCTCCTGCCACTCAGCTATAGAGTCGCCATGTGTCCTGCTTTACAGGACAATTATCCTCTTTTCATGGCCGGCTCTATAATGCAGGATGGCGCTGTGGTCTAAACCACTGAGCCTCTTGGGCTTGCCAATCAGAAGGTCAGCGGTTCGAATCCCCGCTACGGAGTGAGCTCCCGTTGCTCTGTCCCAGCTCCTGCCAGCCTAGAAGTTTGAAAGCACACCAGTGCAAGTAGATAAATAGGTACTGTTATGGCGGGAAGGTCACAGGGACCCAGGTGGCGCTGTGGGTTAAACCACAGAGCCTAGGGCTTGCTGATCAGAAGGTCGGCGGTTCAAATCCCCGCGACGGGGTGAGCTCCCATTGTTCGGTCCCTGCTCCTGCCAACCTAGCAGTTCGAAAGCTCATCAGAGTGCAAGTTGATAAATAGGAACCGCTCTGGCGGGAAGGTAAATGGCTTTTCCGTGCGCTGCTCTGGTTCGCCAGAAGCGGCTTTGTCATGCTGGCCACATGACCTGGAAGCTGTACGCCGGCTCTCGGCCAATAAAGTGAGATGAGCGCCACAACCCCAGAGTCGGACATGACTGGACCTAATGGTCAGGGTTCCCTTTACCTTTACCTTATGGCGGGAAGGTAAACAGTGTTTCCGTGCGCTCTGGCTTCCGTCACATTGTCCTGTCATGCTAGAAGCGGTTTAGTCATGTTGGCCACATGACCCGGAAAGCTGTCTGTTGACAAATGCTGCCTCCCTCGGCCTGAAAGTGGGATGAGCGCCAGAACCCCATAGTCGCCTTGGACTGGACTTAACTGTCCAGGGGTCCTTTACCTTTTTTTTTTTACCATATAATGAGCCAAGTTTAGGCAGTTGCTTCAGCAGAAAGTGAGAGAGGTGGCAGGTTTGGATCAGGTTCCTAGCTCATTTCCCTCTCTGGAGGGGCAACCTGCCTCGCCGAAAGGATTCGCTCAACAATCCCATGCCTGATCCCTCCAGCCCCCATTGGCTGGTGGCAGAGATGGCTACTGGCTACATCTTGCATTCTCCTGCCTCCGATAGGGCTGTGTGTGTGCAGCTGCTGGAGCATTCTCCGAATCTGCAAATAAATAAACCGAGTTAGTGCATAAGTAGTAGGACACCACTGGTTTCCCTCTCCCCGTCATGCGCTTGTGCAGATGATGTTCTTGCACAGTGTTCTTGCACAGGTAAGCCCAAGATGGCGGCAGCTTGTGCCCTGTTCTGGATGATGGCTGCAGCCGCTGCCAGTGGCCAGAGGAACTGGGTGGGCAGCGTGGAGGTTGGACGGAGGCTACAGGCATGGCACCTGGCCCAGTTGCTGAGCATGGGCCCCACCTCTCCTCTCATGCCCGCCCAGCCCTGCAGCTTGGAAGAAGAAGAGTTTGGATTTGATATCCCGTTTTATCACTACCCGAAGGAGTCTCAAAGCAGCTAACATTCTCCTTTCCCTTCCTCCCCCACAACAATCACTCTGTGAGGTGAGTGGGGCTGAGAGACTTCAAAGTGGGACTAGCCCAAGGCTGCATGTGGAGGAGCGGAGACGCGAACCCGGTTCCCCAGATTAGGAGTCTACCGCTCTTAACCACTACACCACACTGGCTCTCACTGGAAGCAGCTTTGGTGAGGGTGCACGTGGCATAAGACCCTCTGTAGGAGTGAGACGTGGTCGGAGGAGCCACCGGCTTCGCCTCACGTGCCAAAGGTCTTAGGCCGGCCCTGCCTTTATTTGAAAGGTTGTCAGAGAACTGTGTGGTCTAAACCACTGAGCCTAGAGCTTGCTGATCAGAAGGTTGGCGGTTCGAATCCCCGCGACGGGGTGAGCTCCCATTGTTCACTCCCAGCTCCTGCCAACCTAGCAGTTTGAAAGCACGTCAAAGTGCAAGTAGATAAATAGGTACTGCACCGGCGGGAAGGTAAACGGTGTTTCCGTGCGCTGCTCTGGTTCGCCGGAAGCGGCTTAGTCATGCTGGCCACATGACCTGGAAGCTGTCTGCGGACAAACGCTGGCTCCCTCGGCCTATAGAGCGAGATGAGTGCGCAACCCCAGCGTCGTCCGCGACTGGACCTAATGGTCAGGGGTACCTTTATCTATCCACCGTTAGCGTTCGTACAGTACCCATCAAAATTTCCACCGTGAATTTGTCTAATCCAGGGGTAGGCAACCTAAGGCCTGTGGGCCGGATGCGGCCCAATCGCCTTCTCAATCTGGCCCACGGACGGTCTGGGAATCAGTGTGTTTTTACTTGAGTAGAATGTGTGCTTTTATTTAAAATGCATCTCTGGGTTATTTGTGGGGCATAGGAATTCGTTCACCCCCCCCAAAAAATAGTCCGGCCCACCACATGGTCTGAGGGACGGTGGACCGGCCCACAGCTGAAAAAGGTTGCTGACCCCTGGTCTAATCCTCTTTGAAAGCCATCTAGGCTGGTGGTCATCACTACTTCCTGTGGCAGTGAGTTCCATAGTTTAACATTGTGCTGCATGAAGAAGGACTTTTTTTAATCTGAATCTTTCAACATTCTGTTTCACGGGATGTTTACGAGTTCTAGTTTATGAAAGAGGGCAAAAATATTTTCTTTCTCCAGTGCCTGCTTAATTTTACAAACGTTTTCTCTAGGATTTTCCTCACAGGGGAGTTCCTCACTTGATCGTTTTGGTTGCCCTTTTGTGAACCGTCTTGGTGTTTCTGAACTGAGGGAGTTTTTGGTGGGGGGTTTCTCTCCCCCCCCCCCAATGTTTCTACTTTCAACTCTTGCATCTAGAAGGGAAAGAAGCCGGCCTCCTTGCAAAGAAAGGGGACTTATTTATTTAAATTTCTTTCTGCTGGCCTTCCAACATCGCGGTGGCAGCGCTTTCCTGCGTGAGGAGGCGTGTGGGAAGGTCTCACGGAAAAAAGAGCTGTAATTTTAGATGTTTGGATTCTTGTTCCGAGGGGAGACGAAAAGCTGGAGGGTGTACTTATGTGGCGAATTTCAAAAGTGGTGTGTAACTGAGACAGGCTCCTTCCAAACCACCAAGAACGCAGAAGCCTCTTGTCTAGCGGGTCCCTGAGTCGCAGCAGCAGAGCCGAAAAGGGAGCTCGTTCAGAGCCGCAGGGAGCTCTTGAGCTAGACCAGGCAGGGATTCCTTCTCTAGACCATGGAAAACAGACCTGTGTTTCTAAATGCAAATTTAGGGTTGCCAGGTGTCCACTATTTGAGCGGACAGTCCGCTTTTTTCACATTATGTTCACTATTTTTTTTCACAAAATAGTGGACATTTTTTTTATTCAAAAGCTTTATGATGAAACTAGTAGAATGTAAGCCCGTTAAATTAACGGGCGCTAGAACATCCCCGTCAGGTGGGCCGCCTGGAGCGCTCTTACCAGGGAGTAGACCCCACAGAACACAGGGACTTACTCCTGAGTAAACGCGCGCAGGCTTAAGCCGGGCTCAGTCTCCTCCTCCCCCCCACACTTATTTTCGCTCCTCCGGCTCCCTCTCAGCGGGTGGTGGGGGTGGTGGGAGAGAAGCTGGTGCGGCCGCTGGACTCGCGACTCCGCTCGACCCTGCTGCTGCCCCTGTTCCGCAGCTGTGACTGGCGGAGGAGGAGCCGCTGCTCCAAAGTCTGTGAGCTCCCTCGCACTCCAACGGGCTTCACGGAGACATCGCAGCCCGCCGGCGGGAGCTACGCGGAGGAAAGGAAGGGCGGCTGAGGCGGCCTCACGCGGCTGCTCGCTCTGCCCCCCCTCTCTCTCCCGCTCGCTCGCTCGCTCGCTCGCTCTGCCTCCCAGGAGCCCAACCGCTCCTGTCTGAGCCCAAACTGTCTGAGGGGAATGAAGCGGACAGCGAGGCAGCCGCGGAGGCTCGCGAAGCGCGTGCGCTTCGCTCGTGCGGCTAACGTCTTTGCGTCATCCAATCCCTGTCCCCTCAGCCATGTTCGCAGCCGCTCAGCTCATCCTCCCCAGCTCCATGCGAGGCGGCGGCGCTGCCCCAACTGACGACGCGCCTGCGCCGCCGCTGCCTCTCGGACACGCCCCCCTCTCCGCCCGCTCCAATCCCTGTGTCCGTGAGGCTCATGCGCAGTAGCGCAATTCCACTGACACACGGACTGGACACAGAGACACAGGGACTTTATTATATAGGATGGTACGTAATCTAAAGCTGTGCAGTCTAAGAGAATAAGGATAGGAGAATCGCGTTTTGTCTTTTTTTTTTCATAAGAATGAGACAAAGATCGAATATCCATTGAACTCGATTCTCCGAAAAAATTATTAATCATACTCAATTGTTTCACAAGACATTAAAAAAATGGGGGGGGGGAGGCGCCTCTTGCCGGAGTTCTGCCCCGCCTGTTCCTGACTCGCGGGGAGAACAAAAGGGAGAGGCGCGAAAGAAAAAGACGCCTTTTCTTGTTCCTGATGCGCAGGAGCAGCAGCAAACCAGCTACCGGTACTAGATCATTGCCCCAAGGATCGCCTCCCTAATACAGGAACGGTAAGAAGGAACCCCTGTTGGGAACTTGGGTAGCTTTGCCCCAAGGATCCCTAAGAACCAAGCATAGAAACATAGAATTGTAGAGTTGTTGGAAGGGACCACGAGGATCATCTAGTCCAACCCTCCTGCAATGCAGGAATCGAACCCATGGGGGCTCAAACCCATGACCCTAAGATTAAGATTATAAAATTAAGATTAAATTAAGATTAAGATTATAAAATTATATTTAATATTTCTCAACGTTGTACTGAAATTAAAGAATTATTCCTTAAACACAAAGAATTGATCAAAGCTGCGCAGTCAAATAAAAAATACACACGACAGCAAAGTAAAATGTAATTTTATTATTATTAAATATATTATTATAATATATTTGATGTTTTGAACTTTAAGTAAAGTTTTGAAGTGAATATTTTAATACGTGTTAAAATGTTTGTAAGAAAATACCGGTATATAATTTAATTTAATTTAACCCCCCCCCCGCTTGTCCGCTATTTTTTGGAAGCAGACCTGGCAACCCTAAATGGCTGTTCCTCAGCTGCCTCTCTTTAAAGGGAAAAAATGTAGCAGCTGCCACCTTGAGAGATTTCTCAACTGCTATGAGTTCCCGAGGCCAGGATCGGCTGGGGGTTTTCAGTGTCCCACCCTGAGCAACCCAACACCAGAAAATGATTTCAGACCTCCTGTAGCCTGGCATTTGGACATTTGACCAGACAAATACAATTATTACCAGTTACAGGTAGGTCTGCCATAGTCGAAACAAAATAAAAAAAATTCCTTCCAGTAGCACCTTAGAGACCAACTAAGCATGCACACGAAAGCTCATACCTAGAACAAACTTAGTTGGTCTCTAAGGTGCTACTGGAAGGAATTTTTTTTATTTTGTTACAATTATTACCGTTATCCATTGGCTTAGCCACCAGTATTTATAACCCTTGGATAACTCAAAGGGAGTTTTCAGCAGCTGGACAATGTTTCCAAAAGTTCACCGGCGTTTTAGTGTGCCATTTCTCTTAGCACACGTAGCTGTGTATACAATTTTGCCTGATCTCTATACTCTTTGCAAGCAGATCTGCATAATTCAATGCACCTTTGTAGGTCATTTTCACTGGCGAGGACACTTTCGACGTACACTTTCCCTTAACATGCACATGTTTTAGTTGGAGAACTCCGTCACAAAATTCGGAGCAGGTTGGATTTGGAAGGACAGATGCATTTCAGTTCACATGTTGTTTTGGAAATTGCAAATGAGGCAAACTTGCATTAAAATGTGAACAGAACCACATTTCTCACTCACCTAAAAGGTAAAGGTAAAGGGACCCCTGACCATTAGGTCCAGTCATGTCCGACTCTGGGGTTGCGGCGCTCATCTCGCTTCATTGGCCGAGAGCCGGCGTACAGCTTCCGGGTCATGTGGCCAGCATGACTAAGCTGCTTCTGGCAAACCAGAGCAGCGCGCACGGAAACGCCGTTTACCTTCCCGCCAGAGCGGTTCCTATTTATCTACTTGCACTTTGACGTGCTTTCGAACTGCTAGGTGGGCAGGAGCTGGGACCAAGCAACGGGAGCTCACCCCGTCGCAGGGATTCGAACCACCAACCTTCTGATCAGCAAGCCCTAGGCTCTGTGGTTTAACCCACAGCGCCACCTGGGTCCCTTCTCACTCACCTACCCACCCCTAACTCTTAATATCCTGGCTGGGGGCAGCTCATTCTCTGACACTAAATTTTGAGAGGCAGGCGGCTAAGAAAGGTGTCCAGGAGCCTCTGCCCCTGTTTCCAATCTTACCTTAGCCACAAATTCACAAATGGCAGCTGGCAAATAGAGTAAGACATCTGGTGTCCTGCCTCATTTACAATATTGCATATCACTGAACTGTCATCGAGGATTCCTGAGACAGGGCTTCCTCAGTGGTGGCACCCAGGTTGTGAGAACTCCATATTCTGGGAGATTTACTCAGGGCCACTCCTGGGTGGCTTTTAGGGTTAGGGTCAAAACAGCATTTAGTTTAGAGAGAAGGTGAGAAACGGGACATGATAGAAGTTTATAAGATTATGACTGGCATGGAGGCAGTAGATAGAGAAGATTCTTTCTCCCTCTCTCATAATGCTTGAACTTGTCGGCATCCAATTAAGCTAGATGTTAGAAGATTCAGGACTGATCAAAGAAAGTACTTCTTAATAAAGCGTTGTTGTTATTTTTGTTGCTGTTGTTTTGTTATATTTATTTATACTCTGCCTTTTCCCCTGATGGCACTCAAGGCAGCTTACAGATAAAAACAAGAACCACTAGAAACATAAGACAAATCAATCAATAAAACACAATTAAATGCTGATAGAATTAAAACTATATCTATATATAAAATCTGTAAAACACATCAATAGTTACAATAAACGATAAACTATGGAACTTGCTCTCACTGGAGGCAGTGATGGCCACCAACCTCGATGGCTTTCAAAGCAGAATCCTGCTTAGGGCTGTCTTAAGCAAATGTGGCACCGGGGTGCAAAGATCCGCCCCAGGTTGCCCAGTCCCAGGCGCGCAGGAGGGCAGAGCCAGCTGGCCTCCTCAGCGTCTCGCTGGCTCGGTCGCCCCTGAACTCATGGCACAGAGCCGCCCGCAGCAGAAGAGCCCGTCGCAGCGCTCTGACTGACAGACGGGCTCTTCCTCAGACTCAACTCTCGGGCCCCGGACTCTCAGCCTGGCACCCCTGAGAGCCCTGCGCCCGGGTGCCCCGCGCCCCTAGCGCCTATGGGTAAGACGGCCCTGATTCAGCTTAGGGGCTTCCCTTTGAGCATCTGGCTGGCCACTGTGGGAGCAGGATGTTGGTTTAGATGTATTCTTGCATGCTTTTGACCTAAGCAATAATTTAAGATGTTCTCTTTCATGTTTCATGGTGTGTTACTTTCATCTTGCACAACAGTGTTCCACTGTTTCAAAAAGCTTTGCCAGTAGAACAAGTCAACCACTATGGGACATTAACCTGGCGCCACAGTGGATGCAGCCCTATCTAACTTTCTCCCTAATGCTACTGAACTGTTTCTGACTTAGAGCAGGTTTGTTTCCTCAGGGCCGGCCCACCCATGAGGCAAAGTGAGATAATCGCCTCAGGTGGCAGGATCCACCAGGGCAGCAGATCCTGATGCTGAGTCCCATCCCCACCCCCCTGTTCCTGATAGAGATCTTCCCTGACCCCTTCTTACCTGGCATGGAGGAGTCACCATTTTGGGGTCTGCCTCAGGTGCCAAAATTTCTTGAGCCGGCCCTGGTCTCCCTTTTCTCCAATGAAATCAGCTGAAAAGCTCTGTGCAGCAACAGAGCCCATCTCAAAGCTGTGCGGGGATGCTGATCGGAGGTAGCCCTTGTATGATTTGTGTAGTGCCAAGTTAAAGGTCCAGTGCCGCAGTTATTTATCCTTGTCAAGGAACACTCCCCAGGGCTCACCTGGAAGATCCATCATCTGCATGGGCCTTTCAAAAGCAACACATGAAATAGGGGCTCTTCCCTTCCCCCTCCCCCTTCAAGGAACTGCGAAAGGCATTTTGCACGGGAGATCAGCTTTGAACCTGATGAGCTCCACAGATGTCCAGATGAGCCAAACCTTAATAAAGCAGCAGCAACCTAAACGTTTCTGTAATTAAACCAATATTGCCTGGGATGATTTTCTTTTCCAGATCAGGAAGCGTCCTGCACCACTGGAATGAAATCTACCACTTTGTGGAACATCTGGCCCACAAATTTATAAGGTAAGAAATTTGGCTGATAGAAGAAGGTTGATTTCAAGGAGCTTAAGCGTGATTAGTCTTCGGACGTGCATGTTTACTCGGAAGTAAGTTCCACTATGTTCAATGGGGCTCAGTCCCAGGTAAATAAGTCCTTTTGTTTTGCTGAGTAAACATGCATGGAATCGGGCCTTCATGTCTAATTGTAGATTGTACCAGAGGAGAATCAAGTTCCTTTTGATTCTTCATAACATCACAGCTGAGAAGAATTCATTGAGCAAATTCTCAATTTAACTTGGGCGTGGGAGGGAACCCTAGTTTATTTTGTCTTGAGTTTTCCTTTTGCCTTACGTTGGATCCTGTTTAATTAAAAGAAGGGAGCATAATTTATATTACAGAATGAATTACAAAATGGATCCCTTCCTTCTGTATTTTCATGAGCAAGGTATCTTAAGGGTTCCACTCTGGCCAGTGACGAAATAAATCGATTCATTCATTCTAAGGGTTACTCTCTCTCCGTCTCATTAAATACTTTGTTTTTGGTTTTTAAAACCAGCCATGGTATACTTCTAGCCCTTGTATTATGTTTCTCTAGATCACTGGTTCCCAAAGTGGGGGGTGGGATTACTGGGGGTGGCAGTGGCGCTGAGAGGCACTTACCATTTTTTTTTGTTCCATAAGACACACTTTTTTCCTCCTGAAAAGTAAGGGGAAATGTCTGTGCGTCTTATGGAGTGAATGTGTGGTCCCTGGAGCTGAACTGCCCAGGGGCAAAAGCAGATTGTGCTTTTTTTAAAAAAAGAGAGAAGGGGGTGTTGAAAGGAAGCCTGCTGAGCAGCTGCTCAGCAAACGATTGGGGAGAGAGATAAGGGAGAGAGATTCCAGCCCCGCCCCCTTGCAGAGGGAGGCTGTTTCCCCAGCGACATGTGACTGGCTGATTAGATTATCTGTCTGGAAACTGTAGAAATGGCTCCATTTCCTGAAGCTGCGGAACTGTGAGTTAAACCCCATAAAACAGGGTTTTCCCCCTTTGCAAAGTAAGCTCAACAACTTTGAGCTGATCCTCAAAAAAATTGGGCTTTTCTCCTTTGCAAAAGAAGCTGCAGAAATTTGAGCTGATCCTCAAAAAATGGGGCTTTTCTCCTTTGCAAAAGAAGCTGCAGAAATTTGAGCTGATCCTCAAAAAAATGGGGCTTTCCCCCTCTAAAAACTAGGTGCGTCCTATGGTCAGGTGCACCTTATAGAGCAAAAAATACGGTATTTATGATTGACCAGGCTGGATCCTAGAGTGAAGCACCTTCATTGTTTCCTGCTCTTATTGCTTTCAAAGCTTATTTCCTTGGGTTACATTCGTTCGTATTTATGATTCTGAGTTGCCACAGTTCACAAGATAGCAGTTATTGGAACAGCTGCTGGTTTTCTTATTAATTTGTCACTGTACATCAGTGGTGGGTGAAGGTTTATACATGTTTGATAAATCGCTACAGACAAATATTTTATGCTCTAAATTCCCTTCACCCTTCTGTTTTCGTTAATAAGAATGGGGGGGGGGGATTCAAGCAGTATTCTTGGCTGAATTTTGTTGTGTTATTATCTTCCTCAATGGGCCATGCAAGCCGCTGTTCTGAATAATGCTTTTTATGGGGTTAGGGCAGGGGGCACTGGGTATGAGTTTATGAAACCAAGGGGATGGCGATCCGATAAAGTTTGGGAACCACTGCTGCAGAGTCTAGAACCACTTAAGGCTTGCATAGCTGTGCACAGAAGCCTGACAACCAGCTGATCTTTGGCACTGTGTGAGGGGCTGGGCAAGTGCCTGAAAAACTTCTTTTGGCCCAGCTATGCCTCTTTACCTGTCCCACATGTGATGTCATAGATTACATCAGCTGTGGGGCAGGTGGGCGTGGCTAGTTAGGCCCTGCAAGCTCAGTTGGTTCCCCACCGGCTTTTGACTTATGCTACAAACCATAAAGCGGGTGGCGCTGTGGGTTAAACCACAGAGCCTAGGGCTTGCCGATCAGAAGGTCGGCGGTTCGAATCCCCGCGACGGGGTGAGCTCCCGTTGCTCGCTCCTGCCCACCTAGCAGTTCGAAAGCATGTTAAAGTGCAAGTAGATCAATAGGTACCGCTGCAGCGGGAAGGTAAACGGCGTTTCCGTGCGCTGCTCTGGTTCGCCAGAAGCGGCTTAGTCATGCTGGCCACATGACCTGGAAGCTGTATGCCGGCTCCCTTGGCCAATAAAGCGCAACCCCAGAGTCGGTCACGACTGGACCTAATGGTCAGGGGTCCCTTTACCTTTACCAACCAACAAATTGCCATGGTGTTCTCCAAAGGATCCTGCAAGATCACCTTACCTCATATCCACCCACTGGACTGCTTCGATCAGTGAACTGGCAGTTTCAGGTGCCCCATAGTACCTGTTCCCTATTAGTAAGAACCTTTCAGTGTGGCAGCAGCAACACTTCGTAACTCCCTGCCTGTTGATATCAGACAGACACCTTCACCTTCTCTTCAGCGCCTGCTAAAAACATAATTGTTTAGGCAACCTACCCAGATGTTTAGAAAGTTGATGTAGGTCTTAATCTGTTTTCTGTCTATTTTTATTTTAACTTTTTTGAATGTATTAAATTATTGCTTTTTCTTAGTGATGAGTTCATTGTTTTATCTTTTTCATAAACAGCTTTGAGGGTTGTTGTTTTTTACAACCAAGTGGTCATATCAATAGGCAGGGAGTTCCAGAGTGCAAAAGATTGATATTTTTTTTCCAGTTCCAGCCCTAGATGGTTCAGAAATGATCCCTGGGTGGGTCCCAAACTCCTTACGTGCATGTTTGTCCATGGTGAACCAAAGCGTCGATTTTAACCCTTGTGTTCCCTTTTTCCAGCCCCCAGTTGAGGATGTCCTTCATTGTTTTCTCAACCAGAGGCTCGACTCTGATGAGACTCACTGAAGACAGGTAAGAGGAAGTAGGGAAGGCAAGGGCTGCAAAGGTCTGAGGCTTGCGCATCCATCTTGCATTTTTCTCCTGCACACCTGTGCCCCTTGAGATTCAGTCTGCGAAACGGGACCAAATGGAAAGTCGGCTTTGCAAGGCCAGGAGCAAACATGACCGTGTTGTAACTCTCGTGGACGTCTAAAGAAGCTGAATGTTGGAAGATCCAGAGCAGTGTGACCAGATTCATAGAATCATAGAAACATAGAGTTGGAAGAGACCACAAGGGCCATCCAGTCCAACCCCCTGCCAAGCAGGAAACACCATCAAAGCATTCCTGACAGGTGGCTGTCAAGCCTCTGCTTAAAGACCTCCAGTGTGGTGTAGTGGTTAAGAGCGGTAGACTCGTAATCTGGGGAACCGGGTTCGTGTCTCCGCTCCTCCACATGCAGCTGCTGGGTGACCTTGGGCTAGTCCCACTTCTCTGAAGTCTCTCAGCCCCACTCACCTCACAGAGTGTTTGTTGTGGGGGAGGAAGGGAAAGGAGAATGGTAGCCGCTTTGAGACTCCTTCGGGTAGTGATAAAGCGGGATATCAAATCCAAACTCCTCCTCCTCTTCTTCTTCTCCAAAGAAGGAGACTCCACCACACTCCTTGGCAGCAAATTCCACTGTCAAACAGCTCTTACTGTCAGGTAGTTCTTTCTAATGTTTAGGTAGAATCTTCTTTCTTGTAGTTTGAATCCATTGCTCCGTGTCCTCTTCTCAGGAGCAGCAGAAAACAACTTTTCTCCTTCCTCTATATGACAGCCTTTTATATATTTGAACATGGCTATCATATCACCCCTTAACCTTCTCTTCTCCAGGCTAAACATACCCAGCTCCCTAAGCCGTTCCTCATAAGGCATCGTTTACGAGTCTACCGCTCTTAACCACTACACCACACTGGCTCTCTTGAAAACCTGCAAAGCATTTCTTTCTAAAGACTGCCATGGTCAAAAAGCCCTCCAGCACCTTGTCATGGAATATATTTGGGTACTGGGATGGTGCTGGTGGGATTTGCTGCATTTTTGAAACAAACTAGAAGCTAGCCTTGAGAAAACGCCAGGTGGAATAAGGAGGCTGGTTCTTGTACACAATCATGACACAACTGGGGTTTTAAGGCTCCACACTTGCCTCCTTGAAGGATTTCTTTAAAAGCCAACTTAAAATGATGTGGAGCTACAATCAGCTCAATTAAAGTCTCCATAGAATAAATCATAACAAGGGAATTTGTGGGAGAAATGCTTTTCCCTTATCCACTTTCTCTGTGCCACGTGTCTTTTTATTTTATATCGATGATATTCTTTCTCCTGGGGACACTCCCCAAAGTCCCCAAAACACACTTGAAATGGTTACGCCTTCCGGCCTCATTAATATGATGGTGCTTGTCATCAAGTAAGGAATTAAACAGATAATGTTACTGCGAAATGTTCACCGTTCAACTGGAATCTCCCTGGGAAACCAAACCCTTTGCGCTAATTGTGAACTTAAGAAATGGGAATTTGTCAACAAATGTGCGCTGCCTGTTGGATTTTGTGGAGCCCCCCCCCAATGTGTTGGCTGAACTGGCAATCTCCTTCCCATGGAGATACCAGCAGCATGAGTTCATTCGGAGATAGTCTGAGGACCACAGAGGCTTTATCTTGGCTTGAAAGCCTTCCAAACTCCACTTGGCTCCTTCGAGTCAGTTTTCACAGCTGAGTGAAACACCACAGAGCCCACCCTGCTCAGCCTGTTTTTAATCTTTCTGTGTTGCCTGCGTTTTGAAAAGATTAAATTGGATGTCCAGGACTTTTAAAAGTCTTTCCCATGAACTCATTAATCTTGAAGTTGGTTTGGATGGAGGAAGAGAGGGAAGAGGGTGGCTGCTTTCACATAAATCTGGAGCCTGAAGATTAGACTCTCGTAATACTAGAGATCGTGGACGTCCAATGAAGATTCAGGACAGGTAAAAGGAAGTCCTTCTTCACACAGTTCAACTATGGAACTCCCTCCTGTAGGAATCAGGGATGGATCCTGTTGTAGCGTGGGTTAATGATTTCAGCAAGTGTTTTCAGCTCTCTGACATAGCAGGCAGGAGACAGCTTCTTCATGTAACAACTCTTTATTCAGGCAAACAAGACTAAGGGAACTGAGGGTAGGGAAGCTACATTTATAGGGACAGAGGACTGGCTAGGAAAAGATACATTTTGGAGGGAACAATCTCAAGCAATCACACAGCTGCTTTTTGGTGGGAACCAATAAGACTGAGGATCCAAATACAGCAGCTTGAATGCACCAATAGTAACTGTTCCTTCTGGGACAGGAAGGCAGTTACTTTACCCTAATGTGATTACAGACAATAGTAATACAGATATGATAACACTTTGAATCAATACACAACAGATCCATTTAATTTCCACAGCTTATAACAATTGCTTTCTCCATTTGCCTCGAGTTAGACTGATTTTCACTCAGCAATTTAGCAAATTGCTCTCCTTCCTCTTTTCTGAAACCAGGTAAAATTGTCTGCTAAGCTATAGATACGTTACACAATGCAATTTATAAAATCTAGCTATATAAACTTCATTGATTCATCAAAATATTGTGAGCAAGAAGGTCCAGCTGCTTAAATTCTGTGTAGCATGAAGGCGAGGACTGGCTGGGAGGGACAGAATAAAGAACTATAGAACTATAGAATTGTAGAATTGGAAGGCCACCTCGCCCAACAGCCAGCAATGCAGGAATACTTATGAGGTGTTCAAGAAACTGGTCCTGAGCACAGCTTGGGCCCCAGGATACAGTCTGAAGTGCACCTAGGCGACTACCACCTTGCGGAAGCTAATCAGGTCTGGTCAGTCCCTGGAAGGGAGACTGTTGAGTGAATATATCTACATTCTCTTGTGTTCCATTGATGGTAGAAAGGCAGGATATTGATGTAAGAAAATGTATTACAAAAATGAAAAGAACATGTTTGACATAAGTTTATTTATTTATAAAAATATTTGCATGCCGCTGTGTCATAAAATATACATACTGTATAAGCAGTTTGCAGCAATAAAAACTAACAAAATAATAATAATAATAATAATAATAATAATAATAATAATAATAAATTATTTGTACCCCGCCCATCTGGCTGGGTCCCCCCAGCCACTCTGGGCGGCCTCCAACAGATATTAAAATACATTAAAATATCACAGGTTAAAAACTTCCCTAAATAGGGCTGCCTTCAGGTATTTTTTGAATGTCAGATAGTTATTTATCTCTTTGACCTCTGATGGGAGGGCGTTCCACAGGGCGGGCGCCACTACCGAGAAGGCCCTCTGCCTGGTTCCCTGTAGCTTTGCTTCTCGCAGTGAGGGAACTGCCAGAAGGCCCTCGGCGCTGGATCTCAGTGTCCGGGCTGAACGGTGGGGGTGGAGACGCTCCTTCAGGTATACAGGACCGAGGCCGTTTAGGGCTTTAAAGGTCAGCACCAACACTTTGAATTGTGCTCGGAAACGTACTGGGAGCCAATGTAGCTCTCTCAGGACCAGTAAAACCATAATACTGTAAAACCATAAAAGTTAAAGGCAGATATCAATTTACTATTGTGGAAGGATGTATAATTAATTGCCTGGATTGGCCTGGCGAAATAGAAAGGTTTTCCGCAGGTGCTTAAAGACGGCACAAAAGGGTGAATTGGCTTAATTTGGCATCTAAAAATGTGTCCCCTGTTTCAACAGCGTTGCATTTCATTTTGACTATAGTTTGGAACGGGCAGAGCTAAAATCTTTATATCTGAATGTTATTGCACGTGCACCAATTTTATCCATAGCGAGTTGGCTTTCCCTCAGCGGAGATGTTGTGTTCTGCTGTTTCAGGGAGCAGATCCGTCAAGGCTTGGAGGAGCTCCAGAAGGTCCTGCCAGGAGGAGACACGTACATGCACGAAGGCTTCGAGAGGGTAAATCGCAAACCGCACCAGCGTGACACTTGCTGCCAATCACACTGTGGGTGGGCAGCGGGTGGATCAGGCCCGAAACACTGCTGTTTCCAAGCATGGCCCCCTATTCCTCGCACGTTCTTCTTTATGGTTCTGACGTTCATTTTTGTTTCTCTTTCAGGCAAGTGAGCAAATTTACCATGAAAATGTTCAAGGTAAGAATGAGTTTGGGGGTCACTAAATGGGACCCAGGTGGCGCTGTGGGTTAAACCACAGAGCCTAGGGCTTGCCGATCAGAAGGTCGGAGGTTCGAATCCCCGCGACGGGGTGAGCTCCCGTTGCTCGGTCCCTACTCCTGCCAACCTAGCAGTTCGAAAGCACGTCAAAGTGCAAGTAGATAAATAGGTACCGCTCCGGCGGGAAGGTAAACGGCGTTTCCGTGTGCTGCTCTGGTTCGCCAGAAGCGGCTTTGTCATGCTGGCCACATGACCCGGAAGCTGTACGCTGGCTCTCGGCCAATAAAGCGAGATGAGCGCCGCAACCCCAGAGTCGGACACGACTGGACCTAATGGTCAGGGGTCCCTTTAAATGGAAGTTGCTTTATTGTCCTGTAAGAGATGGACGGATGGTACCTGCCTCTGCTGCTGTCCTGACTGTGGGAAATGTCAGGTTTAGATCCCTACCCTTGAACTGACGTGCTCAAAAAGGGAACCTAAAGCAGGCATAGGCAAACTCGGCCCTCCAGATGTTTTGGGACTACAACTCCCATCATCCCTAGCTAACAGGACCAGTGGTCAGGGATGATGGGAATTGTAGTCTCAAAACATCTGAAGGGCTGAGTTTGCCTATGCCTGACCTAAATAACTGAGACTAACAGCAGTAACAAGTATCCAGGCCTTATTGACATATTAAAAGCCAACCTATTGCTGGGTCTAGCTATGGGATCAGCCTGAGAGTTCTTAAGCAACTGGAATGTGGATCTGTGATTTGTCCCTAAGATCAGCTTTTATACCTGAGGGCTGGGAAGGGCTTGTTCTGAGTTTACCATTTGTTCTAAAACAGTTTATAGAATTTTAGGATTGCAGAGTTAGAAGGGACCTTGAGGCTCATCTAGTCTAGCTGCCAGCAATGCAAGAATTACAGATACAGAATCCATGAGAGATGGTCATCCAACCTTTGTTGAAAACTTCCATTGAAGGAGAGTGACAAAGCTCACAGTTCAAGAGCCAGTCCCCCAAAACGGCGTTTGATGACCTAGAGTTTAAAATGGAGGGGCAGCCAAACAAGAGTGTAGGAAGAATTTCTGCTTAAGTGGGGTCCTGGATAATGAGAAAGAGCAGGGAGACATGCCTAAGTTTCTTACTGAATGTCCAACTAGCATAAATTTGGGATTTCCACTTTCGATCCAGGAACTGAGCAGGCAGCACAGGAGTCCTGGCCAGAGATCCTGCGCTAATAAACTGCCCTGAGACATTCGTGATTTGATTTGAATATTATCACGCTAAGGTAAAGGTAAAGGGACCCCGTGACCGACTCTGGGGTTGCGGTGCTCATCTCGCATTATTGGCCGAGGGAGCCAGCGTACAGCTTCCGGGTCATGTGGCCAGCATGACTAAGCCGCTTCTGGCGAACCAGAGCAGCGCACGGAAACGCCGTTTACCTTCCCGCCAGAGCGGTACCTATTTATCTACTTGCACTTTGACGTGCTTTCGAACTGCTAGGTTGGCAGGAGCAGGGACTGAGCAACGGGAGTTCACCCCGTCATGGGGATTCAAACCGCCGACCTTCTGATCGGCAAGCCCTAGGCTCTGTGGTTTAACCCACAGCGCCACCCGCGTCACGCTAAGGAGTTGGTTTTTAAAGCCCTTCACAGTTTGAGAGCTGAAGTTTGGCAAAGTAAGTTTTAGATGGCCCCAATCCTGTTGGGTGCTACTTTTCCCCCCAACTGCTTTCCTCAACTGCCCCAGAAAGCAGTTGAACTCAAGACTAGCAGAGTATCTAAACTGATTTTTCATTCTCTCCAGCAATGTGGCAATTAAAAAAACAAAACTGTTCTTGGGTGTTTTTTTGGGGGGGCACTCTAACCATAAGGTATTTTAAAGAGGCTGTTAATTACTGGGGCTTTTGCTTTTTTTCTCCTTTGCAGGTAAGACGTCTTGTGATTATATTTAACTTTGACAAGTGCAAATGTCATCTTTAGCATGTAATCCTTGATTTCAGAGGCCTCTCAGTTTTTACTGCAAGGAGCTGCCGGCAGCCGTCCAAATTACCTTTAATTGGTTCTGCTTCATGATGGTTGTGTGCTTTTCGGTTGATACCGATGACAAGCCTGGGCCGTGCTTAAGAGCAAGATAACAATCTCCTTGGGAGAAGAATGCATTTTGGCAGGCGGTGCTGCAATCTAGATGATAATATGCTTGGCTCTTCTACTTTACAAGCAATTCTGTCATAGTGGGGCCAGCTCCCAAATAGGTCCAGGGTTCACGAACCTTTCAGAGCACCATTTGCACCCGGGGCCAAACTCTACAGGGTGGAGGGCACAGCCCCACCGAATCAGCAGCAACCATTGATTCATCTGTTTATTATTTATAGCATTTATATCCCACCTTTTTCTCCAGTGGAGAGCCAGTGTGGTGTAGTGGTTAAGAGTGGTAGCCTCGTAATCTGGTGAACCGGGTTCGCGTCTCCGCTCCTCCACATGCAGCTGCTGGGTGACCTTGGGCTAGTCACACTTCTCTGAAGTCTCTCAGCCCCACTCACCTCACAGAGTGTTTGTTGTGGGGGAGGAAGGGAAAGGAGAATGTTAGCCGGTTTGAGACTCCTTCGGGTAGTGATAAAGCGGGATATCAAATCCAAACTCTTCTTCTTATCTTCTTCCAAGGAGCTCAAGATGGTGAACATGGTTCTCCTCCTCTTCCTCATTTAAACCCACAACAGCCCTGTCAGGCTGTTGAGCGATATAGTGCCTGGCCCCAGGGCCACCTAGTGAGATACAACATAACCGAGTGGAGATTTGAACCCTGGTCTCCCAGGCCCTAGTCTGACACCTTAACCACTGTGCCACACTGGCTGTGGCATGGATCCAACTCTCCCTTCCTCACCCCACTGTAGGACAGGGGTGGGCTGACTCACAGAACATGAGTCGCTGATAAGTTTTAGAAAGCATGAGTACGTGCTCACAGTTGTTCCACTAATCTGTGCTTCTGAGTATGCCCTCTTGCTTATGGGCATCAGAAAGTATCTTTCTGGGTTAAGCCCAAGGTCAGCCTCGTCCAGTGTTCTTACCATCAATGCCAGCAGTGAGCTATCAGGTAGCCCGGACACTCTGCCACCCATGGCAGAACTTGTCTCATGGCATGATGACGTCACACTCTTATGCATTACCCTCTTTGTAATTGACCGACAGTGACAGAGGGTGGGGAAATGCAAGATGTGGACACCTGGCAGAGCATAAGGCTCAGTCCCTGCCACCTTCAGGTAGGCCCAGCTAATATTCCTGATTGAAGCCCCAGAGAGGCACTGTCAACGAATGTGGACAATACTGAGCCAGCTGGATCACTTTGCATGCCAAAGATCCCAGCTTCCGTCCCTGGCATCTCCAAGCAGAGCTGGAAAACCTTCTCTGTCTGGAAATCCTGAAGAACACTCAGTGTAGACAGCACTGAGCTGGAAGGACCAGTAATCTGATCTGGGAGAAGGCAGCTCCCTGTGTTACTGTCATGTCAGATGTCACGGATGGGATGGAGGAGCCAGATTCTGTGGCTTGTTCTGGAGGCAGCCTGGTTTGGTCCTTGGGCAGAAACGTGATGCTGTGTTTAAGTCAACACCTAAGGCAGGCATGGGCAAACTTGGCCCTCCAGATGTTTTGAGGCTACAATTCCCATCATCCCTGACCTCTGGTCCTGTTAGCTAGGGGTGATGGGAATTGTAGTGCCAAAACATCTGGAGGGCCGAGTTTGCCTATGCCTGACTTAAGCTGTAAACGGTAGCTGTGACAAAGAGGCATTTGGAAGAATCTGTAATGTGCAGGGACTCATCAGAGACCCACAACAGACTGTGCCCCCTTGCTGTGTGTTTGCTTGGTTGCAAATCCAAGTCTGTTGCTATATATTGTTCAGTAATGGTTGGAAAGGCACGGATACCAGCCGTAATTCTTCTGTTGTGGCTTGAACAGCACAATAGCACAGTAGAGCAAGTCTGACTAGAGAAGAAGCAGGACAAAAGAGTTTACTGTACAACGGCGCTCTTAAACCACCTTCCAACACTGGTGAAAGAACCAGCCATTGCTTTGCCAAACTTACCTTTTGCACCACGCTTTCTGGGCAGAGATCCGTGCTTTAAAGCTCCATGTCCAAGTTCCTTTTTTTTTTTTTTTTGGCACCAGAGTTTTCTCTTCTGCATTTCAGGGGGTTGGACTAGATGACCATCAGAGTTCCCTTCCGACTTCACAGTTCTGTGATTCTATGATTCCATGCATCCACATGCCATTTGATAATGCTCCACTTCATCTCCTCACTCGCCGTATTAATGGAACGGCTTTCCTCTCTTCAGGTTATAGGACGGCGAGTGTCATCATTGCACTGACAGACGGAGAGCTTCACGAGGACCTTTTCTTCTATGCAGAAAGAGAGGTAAATGGGATGGGTTGGAAATCAATGGGAAGATGATGGGGTGGGCGCCTGGCTCCCCATACCTCCTGCTCCCAACAGGCCTCTTCAGTCAAAAGTGGGTTTTGTCAGCAGCGAAAGTTTGGATTTGGATTGGATTTTGGATTTGATATCCCGCTTTATCACTACCCTAAGGAGTCTCAAGGGACCCAGGTGGCGCTGTGGGTTAAACCACAGAGTCTAGGGCTTGCTGATCAGAAGGTTGGCGGTTCGAATCCCTGCGATGGGGTGAGCTCCCGTTGCTCAGCCCCAGCTCCTGCCAACCTAGCAGTTCGAAAGCATGTCAAAGTGCAAGTAGATAAATAGGTACCTCTCCAGCGGGAAGGTAAGCAGCGTTTCCGTGTGCTGCTCTGGTTTGCCAGAAGCGGCTTTGTCATGCTGGCCACATGACCCGGAAGCTGTACGCCGGCTCCCTCGGCCAATAACGTGAGATGAGCGCCGCAACCCCAGAGTCGGACACGACTGGACCTAATGGTCAGGGGTCCCTTTACCTTTAAGGAGTCTCAAAGCGGCTCACAATCTCCTTTCCCTTCCCCACAACAAACACTCTGTGAGGTGAGTGGGGCTGAGAGACTTCAGAGAAGTGTGACTAGCCCAAGGTCACCCAGCAGCTGCATGTGGAGGAGCGGGGAATTGAACCCTGTTCTCCAGTTTACTAGTCCACCGCTCTTAACCACTACACCACACTGGCTCTCAAGGTCTTTGTCTTGCCTTCAATGAAACTGTGAGCCAAATAACCTGCTTATGTGGGTCATGTATGGTTCTTGAATATGTGGAGTCTATATTTCTTCTGAGCACGAACAGAAGACCTTGCCCTTTCTTCCTACTAGTTCCAACCTACCTGCACACACCGATGTGGGTGACGCTGTGGTCTAAACCACTGAGCCCCTTGGGCTTGCTGATCAGAAGGTCGGCGGTTCAAATCCCCGCAACGGGGTGAGCTCCCGTTGCTCTGTCCCAGCTCCTGCCTACCTAGCCGTTTGAAAGCACGCCAGTGCAAGTAGATAAATAGGTACTGCTGCCGCAGGAAGGTAAACGGCGTTTCCGTGCGCTCTGGTTTCCGTCACGGTGTTCTGCTGTGCCAGAAGCGGTTTAGTCCTGCTGGCCACATGACCCGGAATGCTGTCTGTGGACAAACGCCGGCTCCCTCGGCCTGAAAGCGAGATGAGCATCGCAACCCCTGAGTCGCCTTTGACTGGACTTAACCGTCCAAGGGTCCTTTAGCTTTTTACCTTTTACCTGCACACAGCAAATTTTAGGGAGCAGAGCTTCTGCATCAGAGGCAAGGCAGTCTGGACAGATGTGATTCCTGGCCTCTTCTATAGACGTCAAGCTCTTTGCCTGACCAGCCTTGGTGTGGAGAAGCAGGGAGTGGCATATGCTAGCTGTTCAGTTCTGTGGTCATAAAGGTAAAGGTAAAGGGACCCCTGACCATTAGGTCCAGTCGTGTCCGACTCTGGGGTTGCGGCGCTCATCTCGCTTTATTGGCCGAGAGCCAGCGTACAGCTTCCGGGTCATGTGGCCAGCATGACAAAGCCGCTTCTGGCGAACCAGAGCAGCGCACGGAAACGCCATTTACCTTCCCGCCGGAGCGGTACCTATTCATCTACTTGCACTTTGACATGCTTTCGAACTGCTAGGTTGGCAGGAGCTGGGACTGAGCAACGGGAGCTCACCCCGTCGCAGGGATTCGAACCGCCGACCTTCTGATCAGCAAGCCCTAGGCTCTGTGGTTTAACCCACAGCGCCACCTGGGTCTGTGGTCATAGCACTTGTCATTTCACAGAGGAAGGGTTGAGACTGAGCGACCTATCCCAGTACGCCCATCTTTTACAAACCCTCATACTAAAATACTCCTCCCACCATAATGCAGGGATGCTGCAGACAGCTTCTCAAGTACATCTCCCTGTACTTGCAAGAGATAGCATAAGTGAACCTGTATGCTTGGGTGTCAGCAAAACCAAGTGTCCACGGGGAATTTATGGGGCCACCATGTAAACAGCAGAGGCAGCCCAGAGGGGTTTTGACACCATCGACCATAACATCCTTCTGGACCGTCTAGAGGGGTTGGGAGCTGGGGGCACTGTTATACAGTGGTTCCGCTCCTTCCTCCTGGGCCGTGTTCAGAAAGTGGTGGTGGGGGATGAGTGTTCAGACCCCTGGGCACTCACTTGTGGGTTACCTCAGGGTTCTGTCCTCTCCCCCATGCTTTTTAACATCTATATGCAGCCGCTGGGAGAGATCATCAGGGGGTTTGGGCTGGGTGTTCATCAGTATGCGGATGATACCCAGCTCTACCTCTCATTCAAATCAGAACCAGTGAAGGCGGTGAAGGTCCTGTGTGAGTGTCTGGAGGCGGTTGGAGGATGGATGGCGGCTAACAGAGTGAGGTTGAATCCTGACAAGACAGAAGTACTGTTTTTGGGGGACAGGAGGCGGGCAGGTGTGGAGGACTCCCTGGTCCTGAATGGGGTAACTGTGCCCCTGAAGGACCAGGTGCGCAGCCTGGGAGTAATTTTGGACTCACAGCTGTCCATGGAGGCGCAGGTTACTTCTGTATCCAGGGCAGCTGTCTACCAGCTCCATCTGGTACGCAGGCTGAGACCCTACCTGCCCGTGGACTGTCTCTCCAGAGTGGTGCATGCTCTAGTTATCTCCCGCTTGGACTACTGCAATGCGCTCTACGTGGGGCTACCTTTGAAGGTGACCCGGAAACTACAACTAATCCAGAATGCGGCAGCTAGACTGGTGACTGGGAGCGGCCGCCGAGACCACATAACACCGGTCTTGAAAGACCTACACTGGCTCCCAGTACGTTTCCGAGCACAATTCAAAGTGTTGGTGCTTACCTTTAAAGCCCTAAATGGCTTCGGTCCAGTATACCTGAAGGAGCGTCTCCACCCGCATTGTTCAGCCCGGACACTGAGGTCCAGTGCCGAGGGCCTTCTGGCGGTTCCCTCACTACGAGAAGCCAAGTTACAGGGAACCAGGCAGAGGGCCTTTTCGGTAGTGGCACCCGCCCTGTGGAACGCCCTCCCTTCAGATGTCAAAGAGAACAACAACTACCAGACTTTTAGAAGAAATCTGAAGGCAGCCCTGTTTAGGGAGGCTTTTAATGTTTAATAGATTGTTGTATTTTAATTTTCTGTTGAAAGCTGCCCAGAGTGGCTGGGGAAACCCAGCCAGATGGGCGGGGTATAAATAATAAATTATTATTATTATTATTATTATTATTATTATTATTATTATTATTCTCCTACCCAGTCCATAGCCACATCTCAGCTGGGATTTGAAATTTCAAATGCATCCCATCCAAACCACATGCAGCATTTGACCCATCCGCCTAGACCACACTGGCTCCCACTGACCGCCTCCGAGAATCAGCCTGGATTACCAACACCCAATTTCATCCAAAACCCTGTTCTTAGCCATGCTCCTTTCCAACCCCTATTCTTCTTAAAAACCCAAGGAAAGGCACAGCCTTTATCTCCCTTCTCCGTGCAGATGAAAAACCAACCTTTTATCTCTCTCCAGGTTTTTCAGAAAAGCAAACGACCCCTCTCTTTGAGACAACTCGTTCATTAATCTTGTTTTGCCTCAGGAGAGAGTGAGGTATCAGGTTCTGTGAGGCCGATGGCATATCTTTGCACCCATGAAGATCATGTTTTGCCTGTCTGACTCTGTCTGCCTGCTGATCAAAACTGGCATGTGTTTTAAGCAAGCCTGACAGCAGGACTTTTGATTTCTTTCTGGAGACTCAGGCAGACAAGGGGAACTTTGTCCAGACAAGCTGGAAGCCACAGACTGACAGTTCAGAGGTCTGTCTCGTAGATAGATGCATGTGACAAAATGACTGCAGAGTTCACCTAAAATTGCACCTCATTTGGGGAAAGACTTAAGAAAATGGAAACAGATCTGTTAGCTTTTCTATGCGCAGAGCCCTTGGCAAGAACTGTATCCTGCAACCATCAAGGAGTAGGAACTGGATCTGGCCCCCATATGAGAGGTCCCTTGATGTGGAGCATTGTGAGACCATCATGCCATGTGTCTCCCTGGTGCAATTTTAAAATTTTAATTGAAAAGCAGGATATAAGTTTTTTTAAAAAAACTAAGAAAGCTGGCTTGGCACCCATCCTGTGCCACCTGTTTGGAATCAAGCCCAGGTGTCCTGAAAGAAAGTGCAGGTAGCAGATCAGAGTGTGGGAGGGGCTGAGGGAAAGACTGCATTTGAGCTTCATACATTCAGCCATTTATTACAATTATATCCCAGCTATCCTCCAGGGACCCCAAAGGTGGCCTACATACAGTGCCCCACCCTCACAACAAACCTGCAAGGTAGGTTAGGCTGAGAGGCAGTGGTTGGCCCAAGGTCACCTGGTGAGCTTCATGGCTGAGTTGGGATTGAAGCCCTGGTCTCTCTCAGGTCCTAGCCCAGCACCAGGCTAGCTCTTAATCCACTAGCTCCTAATCCACTTTCCCCTCCATTCAGTTTAGACTGGCGTAGTCCGCACCCACATGAATTTTGCACATGAGGAGTCTTTCCTATTCATGCCAGGAGTTAAAGAGTCTGTCTCCTGAATTCTACACCAGCTAGAGTTTCAAACTGTCTTCAAAAGCAGCCCCGCGTATCTCACGTTGCAGTAATCTAACCTAGAGGTCACCTGAGCATGGATTGGTGAACCCAGGTTATCCTCATTCAGTTGATGGGTGGTCCCATATTTTAGGGCTCATCCAGACTTCCTTTTGTGCTAGATTTCTAGCCACATGTCTGCACTTCTTGTCCAAGCATAGAGGTGTTTGGGTTGCTGTTGTTTTTGTCCCAGTGCTTTTCCCTGGGAAAACCTGCATTTCACTGCTGAATCGGAGCTAATAACAACAACAACAACAACAACAATGTATTATATTATTATTATTATATTATTATATCACAGGTTAAAAGGATCAACAACTACATGACATTTAGAAAACACCTGAAGGCAGCCTTGTTTAGGGAAGTTTTTAATCTGTGATGTGTTAATGTATTTTAATGTTTGCTGGAAGCCGCCCAGAGTGGCTGGGGGGACCCGGCCAGATGGGCGGGGTACAAATAATAAATTATTATTATTATTATTATTATTATTATTATTATTATTATTATTTATACCCTGCCCATCTGGCTGGGTTTCCCCAGCCACTCTGGGCAGCTTCCAGCAAAATATTAAAATACAATAATTCATCAAATATTGAAAGCTTCCCTAAACAGGGCTGCCTTCAGATGTCTTCTAAAAGTCAGATAGTTGTTTATTTATTTTTTTGACATCTGGTGGGAGGGCGTTCCACAGGGCGGGCGCCACTACCAAGAAGGGCCTCTGCCTGGTTCCCTGTAACTTGGCTTCTCGCAGTGAGGGTACCGCCAGAAGGCCCTCGGCGCTGGATCTCAGTGTCCGGGCGGGACGATGGGGGTGGAGACGCTCCTTCTGGTATAAAGGACCAAGGCCGTATAGGGCTTTAAAGGTCAGCACCAACACTTTCAATTGTGCCAGGAAACGTACTGGGAAAATCAGTGGGAAATCCAATTGCCATTTGCTCCGATTCAGTGGTAAAACACAGGACCTCTGATCCCTCAGGCTGTGCTGAATGGCCATGAAGGGCAAATGCATCTTTTGCAAGCAGGCCGCAGACTGTGGTATCTATTCCTAGTCAGAGAAAGCATCCTAGCCAAACCAATCCCAATTCCTCAGTAACAGGCTAAGGCAACTGGGTGTGCTCCATGCACAACGTCCCCCTCCCTGCATTTAATTTTTTTTTTTTTTTTTTTTTGCAGTAGGTGGAGTTGGGAGTTCAGGCCAGCGTTTGTCATAACTGGGAGATCACCCTCCTCCCTGCATTAATGTTGCAATAAACCACCCCCTGCCATTTAAACGCACAAAAGGAAGCAAAACTTTAGGGTGGCTGAGCCAGGTTTTTCGGAGCTTTAAGAGGGAGCTCGGGACGCGGGTGGTGCTGTGGTCTAAACCACTGAGCCTCTTGGGCTTGCTGATCGGAAGGTCGGCAGTTCGAATCCCCACGACGGGGTGAGCTCCCGTTGCTCGGTCCCAGCTCCTGCCCACCTAGCAGTTCGAAAGCACGTCAAAGTGCAAGTAGATAAATAGGTACCGCTCCGGTGGGAAGGTAAACGGCATTTCCGTGCGCTGCTCTGGTTTTGCCAGAAGCGGCTTAGTCCTGCTGGCCACATGACCCGGAAAAATTGTCTGCGGACAAACGTCGGCTCCCTCGGCCTGTAAAGCGAGATGAGCGCCGCAACCCCAGAGTCGTTCGCGACTGGACTTAAATGTCAGGGGCCCCTTTACCTTTAAGAGGGAGCTTAGCAGGCAAAAGAGTCAGTGATACAGAGCCGTTATTTCTGCAATACATCCCAGGTCAGAGTGACATTTTGTTAGTTGTGTAGTCTCCTGTGCATAGTTTTATTGACTCTTAACTGGATTTTGATACTTGAATCGGGCTGACTGTGTATCTGCTCAAGGGCGAGAGAGATGCTGTATCAGGCAGCCTGATGAAATGCAACGCTGTGATGGTGTGAAAAGTTGGATTTGTTCTGACTGGAAGCTGGAGGGATGGTGGTGAGGTCGTCCATCCTCCCGTCCCTCACAGTAAAAGTAGAATTTTGAACCTTGAACACCCAAATGGAAAGATTGCTTTTGTGAAATGAAAATTAAGGTAGTCCAGCAAAAAAATATAAAAATAAGTGATGATTTGAAGGAAATATCTCTCTTCATTGTCTCCATTTCCTGTAACTTTAAGATGCTCTCTTTCCCCTACTGGTGAACTTGTAGACAGACTTGTTAGGCGTCGGCAGGTAAAATGGCTGGGTGGTTGGTTGGTTGGGTGGGTGGGTAGGAGAGTTAGCCATCACTTCTTTAAAGGAAGCTCCAACCTGAAGGCAGCCACAAAGTCAAGCCATGAAAACCATGTTCACATGATTACGTCTTTAATCTGTGTTGGTCATTATCTATGCTTTATTCTCTTGCTCAAGGCAAACCGATCCCGTGACCTGGGGGCAACTGTGTACTGTGTTGGCGTGAAAGATTTCAATGAAACACAGGTAAGTTCCCAATATACCAGATTGGCATAAAACAGCAGTTTTTTAAAAAGTGTGTGTGTGGCAGGGCTCCATCTTTTATAGGAACATTTTGTAAGAATGCCTGCAGCACTTGCACTTTGGAACTCCCTGCCTATTGAGATCAAGCAGGCGCCTTCGCTGTAATGTTTTTGGTGCCTGCTAAAAACATTGTTTAGAATGATGAGCCTACAAGATGTTTAGAAAGTTAACGCGAGTTTAATCTTTCGTGAGCCTATTGCTATTTCAACTTCGTGCAGCTTTAAAATTATTGTTCATTTTTCTTGGTGATAAGTTTATTGTTTCATCGTTTTTGTAAACTGAGGTTGGGTTTTTTCCACAGTCAAGTGATGTATAAACTTTATGACATAAATATGAGAGCCAGTGTTACGTATGGCATGTTTCTCAATTCCCCATTCTCCACATATGCTAACCATCCTCAAATACCCGAAGGGCTGTAACATTTAAGGTAGAACAAGCTTGTTTTCTGCTGCTCCAGAGGGGAGGACCCAAACTAACGGATTCAAATCACAAGAAAGGAGATTCCAAGTAAATATTAGGAAGAATTTTCTGACAGTAAGAGCCGTTAGACAGTGGAACAGAGTCCCCCTGAAGGTGGGGGACTCTCCTTTGTTGGAGGTTTGGAAACAGAGCATCCAAATCAAATCAAATATCTTTATTAGGGTCCAAGACCAGAAAGCAATTTGTAAAAGATGTGGTAGTGTAAGTTATATTGTCTTACAAATAAAAATAGAAATGCGGGCCAATTCACAGAATTGATGCTTACATTTAAAACCACATTTCAGCCTCTTAATGTTTAAAATTTAAGTTCATAAGTCTCTGCTGTCTATTATTGGACCATCAGGGTTACATTTCGGACCCCGTTGTTTGGAAACAGAGGTTGGATGGCCAGCTCTCAGGCAGCCTTTTAGCTGTGGATCCTTTAGCAGGGGGTTGGACTAGATGACCCTTGGGGGGTACCTTCCAATTCTAAAAGACTATAAAACAAAAAGGGATGCGGGTGGCGCTGTGGGTTAAACCACAGAGCCTAGGGCTTGCCGATCAGAAGGTTTGCGGTTTGAATCCCCGCGATGGGGTGAGCTCCCGTTGCTCGGTCCCAGCTCCTGCCAACCTAGCAGTTCGAAATCACACAGTGCAAGTAGATAAATAGGTACCGCTCCGGTGGGAAGGTAAACGGCGTTTCTGTGCGCTGCTCTGGTTCGCCAGAAGCGGCTTAGTCATGCTGGCCACATGACCTGGAATCTGTACGCCGGCTCCCTCAGCCAATAACGCGAGATGAGCGCCGCAACCCCAGAGTCGATCACGACTGGACCTAATGGTCAGGGGTCCCTTTACCTTTATAAAACAAAAACAAAGCTTTTTATGTTTTCGAAGGGACTGCAAATCCTGCTAAACCTGATTGTGGGACAAAAGAAATCACAGTGCATGGGCCACAGGCACTTTAAAAGCAAACATACGAAAACCACCGTTGCCTGTCCTCTGTAGCCACAGCCCATTGGTTGCTTGGCCAAGACTTTGTGTTCACGTCCTCCTTATGACATTGTTTGCTGGCTGCTGACATCTTTGACCCTTTTTGTTGCCGTTCCAGCTGGCACGGATCGCTGACAGCAAGGATCACGTCTTCCCCGTGAATGATGGCTTCGAAGCTCTCCAGGGAATCATTGACTCCGTAAGTATCACTTACCATTGTGTTCATTTTACGACTCTTGTAAAATCACCAGTGTTGTTGCCAGAAACCAGACATTTATCACTATCCTGACATCTGAGGGCCTTGTCTTGGGGGGGGGGGAGTAGTAGCAGGAATGGAACTGAAGGGCTGGACCTGGGTGGGGGTTGGAATGGGCTTGGATGATGGACAGGAGATGCCAGAGGCTTTTGCCAAGAGGTCAATGGTTGGGCGAGATGTCTGTGACTCCCCCAAGGGGAAGTGGCAGATTCGCTGTTGCAGGTGAAGTGCTGCAGTCAGGCTGCATGGTTGCAAATGCTTCCAGCTGCAAATGCTGCCAGCTGCAAATGCTGCCAGTGGCAGGCAGCGCGATCCTAAGCAAGCCAGCCTCGTAGGGTTGCAGCCTTAACTGTGCAAGTGGCGCGATTGAGGCAGTTTCAACTATGATTTAGACATATTCTTAGTCTGTGCCTGCAAAGGTGAAGCATGCATGAGCAACGGAACCAGTCAGGAAATTAAATGCAAAAGAGAGCATCAGATCAATTTGTTAGAAAAAGGGAATGTGGTTTATTTCTTCTTGTTTCTGGCTGGTAGCCTACGAAATATGTGTGAAACATGGTTGGAACAACAGCAACAACATACATATAATGACGTCTGCCTGAAGTACCACCAAGATCTGGTTTCACATGGCAAACGTCATACTCCCACAGTTGTGCCCTACCGCCTTCGAGTGGATTTATTTTCACAGCGTCAAGGTGTGGATTTCCCAGTTCAGTTGCACAGAAGGGGCAGGTAGACATGAGCCAGGGCTAAACGGAGGTATCAAGGGATTGCAAGCAACTACTGTGGCATGTTTGAGCCACAGATGCACTCCATTGGAAGAGCCTGCCTTCTTGCAAGGCAAGCATTGCAAATTCGGTTTCTAAGCAGATAAGGTAACAAACATCCCAAGCTACAGCAAGGAAAAGCAAGGTGATAAAATCCTTTAGCAAATTCCTTCACACTTCCTCAAAGACCTTTTGGCTCGTTTTTTACAACATCCCTTCCCAACATGGTTTTAACACTTAAAACAAAAAAACCTGCCTATCCGTCAGTCTATACAGATGGATGGCCACCTGTCAGGGATTCTTCAGCTGTGTTTCCTGCATCGCAGCGGGTTGGATTTGATGACCCTTGGTGTCCCTTCGAACTCTACAATTCTACGTTTCTATACATCAATATGTTTATCCGGTACTTGAGCCTACCTTATTGCAAGGCAAATTGGATCTTGGCCCTCCTCTTCTCTTTCCTAACATTTGTTTCCAAATTGGACGGGATGCACCAAATGATGTTGGATCATCAGGTATTGTGAGATTGTAAGAGAGATTTCGTTCGCAGGCTTTCATTCCTTTTGCAGCTGTTGTTAATGGGTTCCAGAAGCAGTTGGCTCTGTGTGTGCGCGCGCACGAACGCGCATGTGAAAAATCTGGGCAGAGCTGATTATCCGAGCGCTTGCTGGGCTCCTCCCAACCTTACTAGCAGCAATCAGGTTACCCAAAGGTCGCTCTGAAATGATAAAAATCTCATAATGGAGGGATCATGTATGTGTGGTGCAGGCATGGCAGGGAATAGCATTCTATGCGTTGAGGAAAAGCTGTATGTTTCCCCATAAATTGGTTGATTATATCTTTATGGGCGGTCAGAATCTCAGCATAAGGGATCCGTGGGTGGAGAAGCACAGGAAATAACAGGCAGAGCAGCAGCAGCAGCAAATTGTGGTCCTGGGAGTGGGGGGTGGGGGGCCAAAAACAGCCCGACGAAAGAGAGGGAGGGTCTAATAGGTCTAGTGGTAGTGTAGTGTGGTGTAGTGGTTAGGAGCGGTAGGCTCGTAATCTGGTGAACCGGGTTCGTGTCTCCGCTCCTCCACATGCAGCTGTTGGGTGACCTTGGGCTAGTCACACTTCTCTGAAGTCTCTCAGCCCCACTCACCTCACAGAGTGTTTGTTGTGGGGGAGGAAGGGAAAGGGAGATTGTTAGCCTCTTTGAGACTCCTTCGGGTAGTGATAAAGCGGGATATCAAATCAAAACTCCTCCTCCTCCTCCTCCTCCACTTCTTCTTCTTCTTCTTCTTCTTCTTCTTCTTCTTCTTCTTCGGAGCTGCTCCCCTGAAAGAGCTGCTTTCAATGCAGAAAGTAGAAGGAGGGAGACATTCATATGGAGTGTAGTGCAGTGAAATGGTTAGGGTGTTGCACTGGGACCTGGGACACTGGGTATGACCCTGGGCCAGTCACTGCCTCTCGGCCTAACCCACCTCCTAGGGTTGTTGTGAGGATAAAATGGGGAGAAGTATGTACGCCGCCTAATAAATAAGCATAATAAACAAACAAACAAATAAAGTGTGTGAAATAAATCCCTCTGGCACCCTTGGTAAGGGATTTTTCAAAACTTTCGGATTTGAAAATAAGGGATGCCGCAAGGGCGGTGCAATGGCACCAAGTAGCCTCGCCACCCTGCGCTCCAGAGGCTGCGCGCGAACGGGTGAGCGAAAGAGCGAGCGCACAGACGGCAGGCAGGCTGTCTGTCTGGTTGGGCGTGAGGGTCTGGCTGCACAAGGCATGCAAGCTCCGCCCCAGTCGGTCTCAGACTCCTTATTGGCAGCCGAGCAACGCAGCTGAGGAGCCTCCCTGGCCGGCAGGGAGGGAGAGGAGCTGCTTCCTTTGAAATCCGGGAAATTTAAGGGATATCAACAATCCGGGATAGCAGCAGAAAACGGCATTGGAATAAGGGAGTTTCCCGCCAAAAAAAGGGAGGGTTGACAGCTATGCCTTGGGTGCATGCTAGATTTTATTTTTATTTTTTATAGATTTATTGCATTTCTATTCCACCGTTTTCTCCAGTGAGCTCAAGGTGGGGTTCATTGTGTCGTTGTCCTCATTTAATCCCCACAACAATCCTGCATGGTCGCTTAGGCTGAGAGCTACATTGACTGGCCCAAGGGAACCCGGTGAGCTTCATGGCTGAGTGGGGATTTGAACCCTGGTCTCCCACATCCTAGTCCACATCCTCTGATTGCTACAACACACTGGCTGATCACTATACCTCACATTGAGGGCCGAGCTGACACCGAGGGCGACCCCGAGAGAGCCAGCGTGAGGCAGTGGTTAGAATCCTGAGCTAGAGTCGGGAAGACCAGGGTTCAAATCTCCACTCAGCCATGAAGCTCACTGGGTGACCTTGGGCCAGTCACTCACCTCGCTGGGTTGTTTGGACCTAACCTACCTCACAGGGTTGTTGTGGAGATTAAAGGAGGAGGAAGAGTAGAACCAGGCATGCCACCTTTCAGCTCTTTGCAGAAAAAGGCTGCATATGAATGCAATTAATAAACTCTCTGCAGTCTGCGAGAGAGTTTCCCCTGCAAGTTGGAAAGACCTCAGAAGCCTGTTCCATAGTAACTCAGAGGAGCAGGGCCTTTAGTGTGGCTGCCCCTATTCTGTCCCTGTCCAGATTCGACAGGCACCCACCACCCACACTTTCCAGAAATAGTTGAAGACCTTTTTGCTTCCATAAACTTTCCTAGGTGGATAAATGGGTCTTTCCCATGTCTGCCCACTTGTCTGGGTTTTAGTTCTGTTTTAAATGTATTTGTTGTTTTCTGTGTTTCCGTTTTAAATTATCTGATATGTAAATCACCGTGATGCGGTGGTTTTAGAAGACAGCTAATAAATTAACTGTAATAATCATCACCATGGAAACCCAAGACCACTGGGGGCAAACCGTCATTTTTAATGTGGATTTTGTAGGGGGTTTTCTTCCTCTTCCTTATAGACCACTGTGGCCACCTTTGTGTCTCACATCACCTTGAAAAATAGCTATTAAGGATGTTTTAAGCATTGCTTCCCATACCGTTTGCCTCTTATTCCATTTGCCTCCCTGTTGCCTCTCACCAAAGAAGTTTTGTGGGTTTGGGCTGTTGATAAAAAACAGAACGGAAAACATCCATGGTGGTTTGGAAGGTGATGGATAAATTAACTGTAATAATGAATAAATGCAACTCAGCCTTTGTTCTTGGAGACTGAATGGCAAGGAGGAGTTTGGAGGAGGGTTGCTTTGTTGTGAAATGGCACCCTGCGCTTGCTTCCCTCATGGTCGATCTGCACATTCTTACAAAATAATTTCATGCACAGAAGGCCCCATAAGTCAACCCCTCACAAAAGGAATCAGGCCTGCCAAAGGCTGCCCTCCTGAAACACCCTCCCACTCCCCACGGCAGAGGGGAGAGCAGGGAGACGGGTTTTATGAGGCCTTTGTCTTGCTTCGCTCTGAGGCGATTTTCTTTGCGGCTTTCGAGAGGGAACTTTTTGCAGATCCGGGCATGAGTTCAGGAAAAGGCCTCAGTCAGACCGCTTGGAAATTCTTGATTCGTTCTGAAAAGACTTTAAACAGTGAAGCACCAAAAGGGTTGTTTGTATTCTTTAATTCAGGCTTCCTCAACCTCGGCCCTCCAGATGTTTTTGGCCTACAACTCCCATGATTCCCTAGCTAGCAGGACCAGTGGTCAGGGATGATGGGAATTGTAGTCTCAAAACATCTGGAGGGCCGAGGTTGATTGTAAGAAAAACGTCAAAGTGGTTTATGAAAAGATAAAACAGTAAAATCAAGAAAAACTGGAATCCTAACGGTGAAACATACAAAAGTCGAAATCCTAAAACATATTAAAATCACCTCAACTTTCTGGGCATCTGTCTAAACAAGAATGCTTGTAGAATGATTTTAGCAGGCACCAACAAGAGTAAAGAGAAGGCGCTTGCTTGATCTCAATAGGCAGGGAGTTCCATAGTGTCTGTGCTGCCACACTAAGCAAATCGAGAGGGAGGGAGCCGGGCTGCTGCTGGTCGCTTGCTGTTAATGCCATCAGCTTTAGAGCCACTTCTGTATACAGTGGTACCTCGCCTAACGACGATAATGCGTTCCGACGCGATCGCCGTTAGTCGAAAAAATGCGTTCCGCGAAGCCCCATAGGAACGCATTGGAAAAAATTCGTAAGTCGAAAAAATCGCGTCAAAAATTCGTAAGTCGAAAAAATCCTATTTAAAGCGGCCGCGACGTCTTTTCGCTAGGCGAAGAAATTCGTTTCCGGCGGCCATTTTGTTTTACCGGAAGTCCTTCGTTAGGCGAAAACGACGTTGGGCGAGTTATTCGTTAGGAGAGGTACCACTGTATTGCTAATTGGTAAGCTTTCTACCCGATGGTTTTTAAAAATATTTCGCTGTGCACACCCTGATCTCCAAGCCCCGGGAGAGATCTGAGGGGTCTTCGTGAGCAGCTCAGGTTTTGTTTCCTCAGAGTTGAAGGTGACTGGAGAGATGGTGGTGTCTTTTTTGAGATATATGGGTTTATTTACACATATATACAGACTGAGCTGAAGATGGAAGGGGTTCCCACGCTCACACCCCAACTTATTTTGGGTTTCCAGTCGCCCACCCGCCCCACAAAGCCATCGCTTTGGAGAGATCAGGGTCCACATCTCCACTCAGCTGTGCTCACTGGGGGATCTTGGGGGCCAGTGGCTGCCTCTCAGCCTAACCTACCTCTCAAGGTTGTTGTTGTAGGGATTAAACGCGGAGGGAGAGAACTGCCTTGAGCTCCTTGGAGAGAAAGGTGGGGTAGAAATGCATTAAATAAATAAATAGTGAGCCATGGTAGGACTCAATGCCATGGGAGTCACTGCTGGCATGGCATGAGGCCCACCAGACCAAATGCAGGATACCAACCATACTGTATGCCGTTTGGCCTGCCAACCTCAGACAGTCAAAAGAGCATAAGAGTTTCATCAAGCCTCCAACATGGCCGGTGGGTTGCATTTTGGTTGTTTAGACCCTGCAGCACTGTTATTTCCACAGCTCTGTTTACAGTTCTCCTGCTGCAAAACAATGTTTGGAAATCAGGGATTTTTTTTCCTGCCCCCTTCCCACCCCTGAGGTTTTCAGCTTGGATAAAGCTTAGTGATGCTCAGGGTATGTAAATAAAATTAAATGCTTGCTGCGTGTAATCGTCAACAGATTTCACGGGGCCGTGACTCACCCCGAGGGTATACAGTCAGTACACAGAGACAAAGTGAAGATCGCGAAGGAAGGATCAGCCAAGCTGCCATTTTCCAAACTTCCGGATCCATTCTAAACAAAAGCTCTTGCATCCATTTTCATCTTATTTGACTGTCTAGTTTCGCTTCAGAGTCTTGGGGGAAATGGCGCGGCCTAGGACCCTCGTACCTACGGGACCGCCTCTCCTGGTATGCCCCACGGAGGACCTTAAGGTCCATAAATAGCAACACTCTAGAGGTCCCTAAGGAAGTTAGATTAGCCTCAACCAGAGCCAGGGCCTTTTCAACACTGGCTCCGACCTGGTGGAACGCTCTGTCTCATGAGACCAGGGCCCTGCAGGATCTGATTTCTTTCCACAGGGCCTGTAAGACAGAGCTGTTCCGCCTGGCCTTTGGCTTGGAATCAACTTGATCCCCTCCCCCCTCTTTCCTTTTTTCCTCCTGTGATGGAACTCCTATTTGGGGACTTCCCTGGCACTTTTCTGGCCCATGTAGGACCAGTCTGGATAGTCAGCCTTGGTGAAGATTTGACGCCTTCTTCCCCAAACAGTCTTTTGATTTGAGTTTCTACTGAAATGAGGCTGCACTTTAATGTTGTGTTTTAATCTTGTTTTTAAGTTGTATTTCAATCAATTGTTTTTATGCCTGGTGTTAGCCGCCCTGAGTCCGGTCTTGGCTGGGGAGGGCGGGGTATAAATAAATTTATTATTATTATTATTATTATTATTATTATTATTATTATTTTATTATTATTAAAACAGCAAAACATTAAATCAGATCAGTATATCAGAATCATTGATATGCACTAGGGGTATTTATTTATTGCATCTATATGTCACCTTTCCCTCCAAGGAGCTCAAGATGACATACATCGTTCTCCCCAGGGCTTTTTTTTTCCAGCTGGAACTCAGTTCTGGCCCCTCTCAGATGGGCACCATTGCCATTCTAAGAGAATAAGGGAGGGAAGTGTTTATGGTGAGTTCCAGCACCCCTTTTTCTAGAAAAAATAGCATTGGTTTTCCCCCACTTTGTGTAATCCTCACAGCAACCTGGCAAGGCAGGCAAGGCTGAGAGGCGGTGTCTGGCCCCCAGCAGATTTGAACCCTGGTCTCTCCCAGGTCCTAGTAGTCCAACCCTCTAACCACTATCATGGTTTAAAAAAAAATCCAATCTGTTTCTGAGTTGCTCTGTGCTCCCTCTGCCTCAGTCTGTGATTTGGGTTCTGAGCAAAATGAAGCTCACATTCACTCTAATGGGGAATTTAAAAATGGCTATACCCCCCCCCCCCCCCACACACACATTTTGGCAGAAGTGAATGAAATTGGCAGGCACAGGATCCTCCTCAGAGTGGATTAAGCCTGACAAATTGCAGGTCTGGGGGCTTTTGTGGGATTGGGTTTCCATTCCCCTCCTAATCCCTATTATGACAATATTCTCATTACAGACCAAGCAAAGCTCCAAAATCCTCACCTGTTTCATTTTTAGATGGGTGGAAGCATCGTTTTCTCTCTTACTCTTTATCATCTTAAAATAACCAAGATAGGAGTGAATGGTGTATATATATATTTCATTTATTTAAAATATTGGCATTCATGCCAGCTGCCTTTGTTTCCCAGTGCTTGTTTGCCTTGGAAGTGGATACTCAATCCCAGGAGCTTTCATGCCAAGTCTGGTTATGACATCTTAAGCCATGTCTAACTGCCGAGCGAACAAACAACTTTAGTCAATTCTGAAAATGTAGAATTTCGATGTTTAAAAAACTGGGTTTTTTTGTCTTAGTAGAGCTCAAATTTTGAGTTATAAAATGGGAGATCCGGGCAGTTTGCCTCCAAACTGAAAGCATGTTCTGAATTTTGAAATCTAAAATTCAAAGTCCTGATTAAGGCCTATAAAACCGTATGCAGCTTAGGTACAGGCTATCTGAAAGATTGTGTTCCCTCATCCAGACCTGCCTGGGTTTTCAGATCTTCAGGGGAGGCCCTTCTTTCGGTCCTGCCACCCACCCTCTCAGGCACACTTGGTAGGGACAGGGCCTTCTTGGTGGCTGCTCCCGGCCTCTGGAACTCCCTCCCTAGAGAAGCCAGACTGGCTCCCTGCTGGCTCTCCTTCTGCCAGCAGGGGAATCCCTTCCTGTTCCAACAGGCATTGGGAAACTGACTGTTTTTGAGGAAAGAGCTGGCACTGCAGTGTTTTTATTGTTATCTGTGTTTTTAATGGATCGTGTCAATATTATTTTAATTTCTATCAGTGTTTAATTGCATTTTAATGATTGTCCTTTCTATGTTTTTAGGTTTTTCTGTTTTATCTGTGTAAGCCACCTTGAGTCCCGGACTGGGGGGAAGTCAGCATATAAATAAATATGATAATTTTGAAATCTAAAATTAAACATTTGAATCTAGAAGATTTTATGCTAGTATGAATTTTGGATATTGTGTTCCAGATTAGTGGTCTCTCTCTCTCTCCCCCCCCCCCTTCAGTTTTGCACTCTTTTTATCACTTGTCTAATTTCTAGAAATGCTTCCTTATTCTCTCCCTCCCTCCCTCTTTCTCTCTCTCTGTTATCTCTGGCAGTTCCTGCTTACCTGTAGACACTTCCTCTGCTCTCCTCTTCCAAGCTTCACCTTTATTCCCGAGGTGTCAGTTGGTTAGAAGAATCTGCTTCTCTTCGGTTCCTGAATCCCGGGTATTTGTATGAGCCCCAAAACCTCTTTCCAACAATCTATGCAGACTTTTAAAGAGCCCATGGTTCCATCTGCATCTCTTTTGCGGGCAGGTGTGAAAGCAGCGCGCTAGAAATGGACAGTTTCCCCATGCTGAAATATCTCTGATTTTTTTAACACAGAATTTATTTGAGCTTCTCCCCCACCCTGCCAAAAATCAAGGGGGCCTAGATAACTTTCCCCAGCCAAAATAGGGACCCCACTCTGTTCCTCGCCACCCCACAAGCCATCTTTCCCCAGGCACCCTTAACGCATCCGTCAATTTGGGCTTCTCCCGTTTCTAATTTTTCCAGTCTTACATTAAGTTTACCGCATATCAGCGAAAATTTACAATTTTAAAAAAATATCCTGATGGAAAATGGTTAGCATTTTGATGCAGATTGCTTCCAATAGGCACATTTTTGCATGTGGTTTTCCTTATTATATTACATTTGTGTGAGTTATAGCTACTCATACAATCATACCTCTGGTTACGGCCGCTGCGTGTTGCGTTCATCACGGGATATGAACGCGCCGAACCCGGAAGTACCGGAAAGGGTTACTTCCGGGTTCGGCAGGGCAACCATGCGCAGAAGGCTGGAGGCTGGACTAGATGGGCCACTGGCCTGATCTAGCAGGCCTTTCTCGAAATGTTGACCATTTATCTATATATAAAAAATCATTCAAGTTGGATGTTTGTTAACAATCGCCTTTCTCCGTAACCCCTTGATCGATTCCGTTCAAATTTGGACACAACGTTCCATGCCCATATGGGAGTGATCATATCTACTTACATTGCACAAATACCACACCTTTCCCAGGTAAAAATGTGATTTTGTGCAAAGAAAATAGCGCCCTCCAGTGGACGTTAAACAGCACAGCACAACACACGCTTTCTCTTTCATACTGTATCTTTCTTTTGCATTTCATCAAATCAGCCACAGCAAGGCGTGGCCCGGTCAGCTAGTATGTAATAAAACATTTCTAGGGGTGCTGTTTCCTTAGCCCTAGTATCATTTTATTGTGTTACCAGAGCCAGCGTTCCTCAACCGGGTGCTCTCCAGATGTTCTGGAACACATGGGATTTGTAGTCCAAGCATCTGAAGGGCACCAGGTCGGGGAAAGATATAAAAGGGCAACACCCCCCGAATTACCTGCATCTGAAGGTTACTGAGGCATGTTGCTGCGATTTTATTTATTTATTTTTTTCTCCTATGCCTGCTAGATTTTGAAGAAATCATGCATTGAAATCTTGGCTGCGGAACCTTCTAGTATATGTGCAGGAGGTGAGTTTAAAGCTGATTCTTCCAGCATTCATTGCTACATATAACTGTGTTTCATCCTCGCCGTTCCCTGAGGGAAGGCAGATGCTGGAGTCGGCCATCTTTTGGCTCTCCTTGGGAAATTTTCCAGACAGAGCTTGGCTGGGAATGCTAGAAAATTCCATTTGTTTTATGTCTGCTTCTATGGAGCGATCTTGATGGGATTTGTATTAGGAATGTATTTCAATCTTTTCATTTAGGCCAGAAGGGCTGTGAAATCTCAGTTATTGCCTGTAAGGTTCAAGAATAGCTGTCTTTTTTCAGGCAAGAGTCTTAGCCCATGTTTGGCAAGATAAAGGGCTTTGTGGCGTATTGCAGAGCTCTCCTGGGCAGGCAGCTCTGTGCACATGAGGAAATGATGGTTTAGATCCGCAACTTGGCAAAGCCTAGGAGATGAAGCGTTTCATCAGGGATGCGATCTTGCCACAGAAGACTGATTTTTAGCATGAGATTTTCTGTGTGAAATCGCCTTGTTGTGACTTTTCCCTTTGAGAACGTAGGAACGCGAAGAGCCCCAAGGAAGTCACTCCTTTAAAATCTTTGTCAGTTTGGGTGTTTTATTTGTGTGATCTCCTTTGTGAGATCTGCCTGAAAGGTGCTATGCAGTACAATTGCAACTTGCGCGAAGGTTACGTTCTGGTGATGGCGCAAAAATAAATATAGCCAAACAAACCTCATTGGAACTGGCCCTGCGCAATTATTCTGGCGGTTCCCTCATTGCGAGAAGTGAGGTTACAGGGAACCAGACAGAGGGCCTTCTCGGTAGTGGCGCCTGCCCTGTGGAACGCCCTCCCACCAGATGTCAAGGAAATAAGAAGCTATCCTATTTTTAAAAGACATCTGAAGGCAGCCCTGTTTAGGGAAGTTTTTAATGTTTAATGTTGCATTGTTTTTAACACTTGATTGGGAGCTGCCCAGAGTGGCTGGGGAAACTCAGCCAGATGGGCGGGGTATCAATAATAAATTATTATTATTATTATTATTATTATTATTATTATTATTATTTATTGCCTTCTGTAGCTGGCATGCAGAATGGGCCTTGCCTTGCTCACCAGGCTCTGAGATGCTCCTGAACTGGCCCTGTTATGCTCTCGTGAAAACTTGTGGCGCAGTCCGAGTTCCCAGAGCTCCTGGGAGAGCTTCAAAGCTGTTTCTGCGCTGGGAAAACCCAGCACAAAAGGAGCTTTGCTGCTCTCCACATTTTTTAAAAAAAACTTCTTCATTGAAGGATAAAAAGTACTTTTAACCTTATGTACCGGTACTTTTAAACTTTTCGTGCAGTTTCAACCAGCTGGCTTTTCATCCGCGCTAGTTGAAATCGTTCAAGTTCATTGCGCATAATATGCGGTTGTACTGTAAATACTTCAAATAAATAAGCAAGTCATGCTTCTGCCCAAGGGGTTGCTCCCCAGCAAGGGAGTTCCTCCACAGTTGGGGTGTGCCACTGCAGATAAGGCCCTGCTCCAGGTCTCTACACAGTGAGCTACACCCAGAGCCACTGTTAGTGTCCATCAGCTGATCGCTGCTGGGACCGTCAGGAACTTCCTCGTTCAGCCAAGGGCGCTGGAGGTAGTGGCTTGGATTCAAGGGGCTTCCGCCAGTGCTTTGAGGTGCTTGGCTGGCACTGATCACCTGGATGCACGGACCCTGACTAAAAGGGCCCTGCCTTGAGGCCTTGCAGCTTTCCTCCTCCCCTGCTCCAAGCAGCGCCCACCGCCCTTCTGAGGAACTTGTACAGCCAATGGCGAGGATTTTTCTCCCCTCTCCCAAGGCTGGTGCTTACCTTCCACCTTTCTGCTGCGTTGCCTCTTCCCCTGATGAGCTCACCAGCCTGCAGGGATGGATTGGCCTGGCCTGGTGTGCAGCTGATCCTTTTGGGATGAAAGAAATTGTGGCTTGGAGCACAGCCCAGATTCCTGAGTTGACTTGTGTGCTTTGCACCGCTACAGTGCAGCAGGAGCCCCCCTCGAGGCGTGTGCTGGGAGAGGCAGTGAGTGGGCGGCATCCACGCTAAAAGCCAGCGAAACAGTTGATTCAGCAGAAACCAGGGTCACTTTTCCTGCAGAGGAATTTGAATCTGAAGCGATAACAGTTCACTCTCCCCATCTCCTGTTTGTTCTAGCTTACAAGAACTCTTGCACACACTAACGGGCCACGACTGCAAAGTGGAAATGTTCCTTGAATGTGTCTTAGGCTTTTTCCTTTTAATATAAGGCAGGGGAGGGGAAAATGGCACCTTCCAGATGTGGTTGGACCCCCGGATCCCATCCGCTGGCCTGGGCAGTGGTATGGGGCGATGGCAATTGTAGCTTAGCAACACCTGATACCAGTGGCACAGTGGGTCAGTGCATCTGGCTGTTAACCAGAAGGTTGGTGGTTTGAGCCAACGCAGGGACAGCTGTGGGCAGGATTCCTGCATTGCAGGGGGTTGGACTAGATGGCCCTTGGGGTCCCTTCATAGCTGTCAACCCTCCCTTTTTTTGACGGGAAACTCCCTTATTCCAATGCTGTTTCCCGCTGCTACCCCGGATTGTTGATATCCCTTAAATTTCCCGGATTTCAAAGGAAGCAGCTCCTCTCCCTCCCTGCCGGCCAGGGAGGCTCCTCAGCTGCGTTGCTCGGCTGCCAATAAGGAGTCTGAGACCGACTGGGGGCGGAGCTTGCATGCCTTGTGCAGCCAGACCCTCACGCCCAACCAGACAGACAGCCTGCCTGCCGTCTACGCGCTCGCTCTTTCGCTCACCCGTTCGCGCGCAGCCTCTGGAGCGCAGGGTGGCGAGGCTACTTGGTGGCATTGCAGCGCCCTCTTGGCATCCCTTATTTTCAAATCCGAAAGTTTTGGGGAAATCCCTTATTTTCAAATCCGAAAGTTGACAGCTATGTCCAGATGTGGTTGGACCCCAGCTCCCATCCGCTGGCCTGGGCAGTGGTATGGGGCGATGGCAATTGTAGCTTAGCAACACCTGATACCGGTGGCACAGTGGGTCAGTGCGCCTGGCTGTTAACCAGAAGGTTGGTGGTTTGAGCCCACCCAGGGACAGCTGTGGGCAGGATTCCTGCATTGCAGGGGGTTGGACTAGATGGCCCTTGGGGTCCCTTCCAACTCTGCAATTCTATGATTCTATGAAAGTTTGGCACCTGGTCCTAGAACGCTGTGTGGTGTTCCTGTTGTATTTGCCACTGATCCTGTCCTGTGTGGGATTTGCCCAACTTTTGAGTCTGCCTGTCCTTTGCAGACTCTCACAAAAAACCCTTTCACAGTTTCTTTTGGAAGGAGGAGGCCTGGAGATGTACGGTGGTTTTCTTTTTCTCCTTAGTATTATATCAGATGTCCAGTTTTGGGGAGCATGGAGGCACCCAGAGAGCTAGAAAGGTTTCAGAATGATATTGACAAGCCCCCAAGCATCTGGTCGGCCCCTGTGGGAACAGGATGCTGGACTAGATGGGCCATTGGCCTGATCCTGCAGGCTCTTCTTGTGTGAGGGAAAAGATGGGGGAAATTATCAAGATGTAACTCCTCTTCATTTATTTATTTTTGGTGGGGGGGGGATTCTAAGTATTTTTAGTTCTATAAGGTTGATTTGAACCTTCTTTGACTTGAGTTGTGATGGAAAGTATATTTCATAAGGAATAATAATTTATCGGCCAAGTATCAATCATACTTGGAATTTTGCTTCGACTACATTGCAATGTAAAGAACACAACTACGAATTCAACAGTTTGATGGCACAAGGAAAAAACTTATTCCTGTGCCTAGACATTTTTGTGTATAGAGTCCTGTAACAACGTCTGGATGGAAGTAAATCAAACAGGTGATGACCAGGATGCGAAGGGTCTGCAACAATTCTCTCTGCTCTCTAAAGTGCAGTATTGCTGCATTTTAAATTAAAACTAAAAAAAAGAGAGAAAAAGAGAGAAAAGTTTCAAAAAAGAGAGAAAATGTGGCGCCTTTATTAGATGTGGGGAGGAGAACCAGTAATTCTCTGTCTTTCCAGAGTCATTCCAAGTGGTCGTGACGGGGAACGGCTTTCGCCACGCTCGCAATGTCGACCGCGTCCTCTGCAGCTTCAGGATCAACGAGACGGTCACGCTCAGTGAGTAGTTTGCTCTCCTCTCTGTCTGCCTGCTCAGTTGGCTAATGGTGCTGGGCTTGGCTCGCTGTCGAAGAGGCAGGGATGGTGTTAGGTTACGGCAGTGGCTCCCACAGTGAGCGGTGACACCCCTGGAGGGCTGTGGGATTCCCTAGGAGGCAAGGGGGCAGCAGGGGGGTGTTTGAGGTGTAAATGCGTCTCGGGTATCTGGCCCCCTGAGGCAGAGAAGTAGATGCTAGCCTGCTTTCCATCTCCTGACATGTCAAGGTGCAATAAAGACCCAAGGCTCATCAAGTTATTTTGGCATCCGAGGCAGGAAACTCCACAAGCGCCTCTCCTTTTCCATGGCAACAATAAATTAAATAGCTAACAGTCTGAAGCCCCTCCACAGCACTCAAAACCAGCCTCCTGAGTTGGCCTGCCTCACTTGCTGCCTTCTAGGGAAAAGGCTCTGAGCTGCTGTTAGGCTGGGGTTTTATACTGGATTCATTTGTGTCATGTTTTATTATGTGAGTTGCTTTGGGTTTGCTTGAGTGGGAAGGCAAGGAGGACATAAGTTACTGAAACAGACAATAATAAACGGCATTTTGTGTTAAACCACAGAGCCTAGGGCTTGCCGATCAGAAGGTCGGCGATTCGAATCCCTGCGACGGGGTGAGCTCCCATTGCTTGGTCCCAGCTCCTGCCCACCTAGCAGTTCGAAAGCACGTCAAAGTGCAAGTAGATAAATAGGTACCGCTCCGGCGGGAAGGTAAACGGCGTTTCTGTGCGCTGCTCTGGTTCGCCAGAAGCGGCTTAGTCATGCTGGCCACATGACCCGGAAGCTGTACGCCGGCTCCCTTGGCCAATAAAGCGAGATGAGCGCCGCAACCCCAGAGTTGGTCACGACTGGACCTAATGGTCAGGGGTCCCTTTACCTTTAAGCTCTCATGGTAACCAGTGACTGATCCACTGATCCACTTCAGATCCACCATATTATGTAGAAACTTTTTCTGACAAGCAAACGAGAAACCTCTGGTTTTGGGGTCAGACTCAGAACAGCCAGAGGCGATCACATGCCTTGAATATAAAATATAATATTATGAATTTACAACAAAAGGAATCTAGGTCTAAATCAGTGGTTCCCAAATTGGGCAGTATTGTCCCCTGGGAGGCAGTGGGATTTCCCTGGGGGGCGCTAAGAGGCAAGTGGGGGCAGGAGGTATAAAGGACTATTAGAGACTTTGAAAAGCTGGTATCACTGGATCAAGTTCACCAGTTCTGTTGAATTAATTAAACTTAATCGTTTTCAGTGCATTTTGAATAGATACGTAATTAATTGTTAGTGTTTTGAATTTTGGGGGGTTATTATCTTCTTTAGTGAGTCATGCAGACTTCTATTCTGAATAATGCTTTTTATAGGGTAGGGGGCAGTGGGGATGAATTTATGGAACTGGGGGTAGGGCGAAAAAAGTTTGGGAACCACTGAGCTAAATCTAGAGCCGCATA
This sequence comes from Darevskia armeniaca, assembly GCA_034641395.1. Classification (NCBI taxonomy): domain Eukaryota; kingdom Metazoa; phylum Chordata; class Lepidosauria; order Squamata; family Lacertidae; genus Darevskia; species Darevskia armeniaca. The sequence continues at coordinate 410,214 of JAWWNF010000734.1, read as the reverse complement.
TTTTTACAATAGGGAAAGGCAGCGTAACCTCCTTAGATTTCTTCCAGAAAAACGTCCGCGGCTCCTTTGTGAAGACATTGGACGGAGTCCTTTCCCTAGTGTAAATTAGTACAGTTTGACACAGAGCTGCCTTCGAGTCTTAAACTTGGAACTGCCTCTCCATTCCTGCATTCTTGAGGCGGTGATGTGACTCTTGGCTGCTGCCGGCTTTAAAAGCTGAGCTGAATCAATTAGGACCTGATGGGAGCCGTATGTAGGTCACATCATGCTGCTCTTGATGCTGCTTTTGGTGAAGCTTCTCATGGTGGCAGAGGCAGATGAGGCAAAGCCAGCAAGCCATTCCTGCTTCAGTTAGACCAGTGGGAGAGCAATGGGGAGGTTTTAAAAGACTCATTAAACAGAGAATGGACGATACTGAGTTTCAACGCAACTCCATGTTGGGTGGGGGTGTCTGTTCCCCTCAGAACATTGGCATTACCCCTTCACATCATGTTCCAGCATATCTATCATCTCTCGCCGCTGCTTCCCATCGGTTTGCGTTTATTAATGCGCGGTTTAATGCCTTTCCTTCTAACGTTCTGAGACACAGATTTTCCAAAGGTCTAGTTTCTGCTCTATGTGTCTGTGACAATAAGTCGACGGAATCACTTCATCATATAATCTTTTCTTGCCCTCTGCACAAAGATGCCCGGGCAAATTTACTAAGACCAATAATTCAGAAAATGGTTGGTACTTCAGCAGAGTTTCATCTTGCAAGACAATGATCCTTACATAACCTTACAGGTGGCAAGGTTCTTAAACTCCGTTTTGTCCCAAAAAAGGCGAAATGGCCAATTACATAACTACTAAAGGTCTTTCGCCATTTTTCCTTTTAGATTGCAGTTTTAATATCTCTGGGTGATGGTTACTTCTGACGGCCGTGATACGATATTCTGCTACTGTGGTATCTCCGTATTTCTGTGTTATATGGTTTGTTTTATGTATGTTTACGTTTATGTTTATATATTTATATGGGCTTATAGCCGCAATAAATTTCTATTCTAATGGGGAGGTTTTCTAAAAGCCACAGCGTTCATCCACGTAGTGAATCCAGAGCAAAGGAAGTCATCGTACCACTCAATTTTGCCTTGGCCAGACCATGCCTGGAGTCCTCTGCCCAGTTCAAGAAGGAAATTGACCACCTGGAAGATGCTCAGAGGAGGGGTGACCAAGATGAAAGAGGGTCTTTATGAGGAAAGGTTGAGGGAGTTGGGTGCAGAAGAGAAGACTGGGGGTCACATGATAGCATTCTTCAAATACCTGGTGGGCTGTCCCATGGGAGATGGAGCAAGCTTGTTTTCTGCCGCTCCAGAGGGGAGGACCCCAACCAGTGGGAAAGCAGATTCCAACTCAACATGAGGAAGAACTTTCTGGTGGTATGAGCTGTTCAGCAGCAGAGCCGACTATGTCAGAAGGTGGCGAACTCTCCTTCACGGGAGGTTTTTAAGGATGGATACAGTGGCCGCCTGTCAGGGATTCTGGAGCTGTGATTCCTTCACTGCAGGCATTGGACTAGATGGCGTTTGGTGTCCCTTCTGACTCCCAACTATGTGATTCTATGAAGTTCTTGGTAAAGGAGAGAGTCTGCTTTGTAACATTTACAATTCTTCTTTCTTCCACGTGGAATTTTATCCCAAGTTGAAGATGAAGCATCTGCTGTCAATTTAAAAAGCTCAAGGACGACAGAACGCTCTATTAGAGAGAATGATATTATTATTATTTTTGCCCCAGCCTTTTTCACTGTCTACACAAACAGCTGACCCTGTGACATAGCCGCCTATATTATTCATTCGCCTCCAGCCCCTTGTCCCTCCACCCACTCACAACCCAAGGCTGTCGTAAGTTGCGTTGGCAATCCAAATGCCTTGATGCAAAGCAGGGAAATAATAGCACGATTCCGGCCTGGTTTTCATTACAGCATGAGCAAAACACTTCTTTCCCATTCGCTGGGCTCCTGAGCAGGCGATTTTTCTGGCTTGGAGAATCCAGCACTGTCTCTCCGACTGCATTCTGACTTCCCCACAAAATAAACTTCGGGGTTTTTTTTTTGTTTTTTTTTTGAAAGGGGCTCTTTCGTTGGAGGAAATATTCCATGCTGCCACCATAGCAAGAGTTGGAAAAACATCTGCGCCAGAATAAGCAAACATTTCTGGATGGTGTGAAGATTCCCGAGGGTTGCACCACTGACAATCCACTGGCAAGGAAGCAGATGATATGAAAAGTTTCAAAGTGCACGATCCCTAAATTGACTACAGTATGACACATAAAACCAGCCACACTTTAGGTTCTCTCCAATAATAAATAAAAATTACCCAAGGGTGCAAGTAATTCGACTTGTTTTCAAGTGGTTCACATGGGCAATTGTTATTTATTATTGATTATTGACCCAGGTGGCGCTGTGGGTTAAACCACATAGCCTAGGGCTTGCTGATCAGAAGGTCGGCGGTTCGAATCCCTGCGATGGGGTGAGCTCCCGTTGCTCGGTCTCAGCTCCTGCCCACCTAGCAGTTCGAAAGCACGTCAAAGTGCAAGTAGATAAATAGGAACCGCTCTGGCGGGAAGGTAAATGGCGTTTCCGTGCGCTGCTCTGGTTCACCAGAAGCAGCTTAGTCATGCTGGCCACATGACCTGGAAGCTGTACGCCAGCTCTCGGCCAATAAAGCGAGATGAGCGCCGCAACCAGTCGGACACGACTGGACCTAATGGTCAGGGGTCCCTTTACCTTTACCTTTATGTGCCTAATTGGCTTTTAAGGTTGTTTTAACTATAAAAACAACACAAAATTAAAACACACAATGACAAAACCATTAGGCCAGTTCCCTAACCAAGGACTCTTGAGTGAGATTAGTAGTTACGGAATAGAGAGATTCTTTTATGGATCAGTAACTGGTTCAGAAGAGATGACTCCCTGGAAAAGACCCTGATGTTGGGAAAGATGGAGGGCACAAGGAGAAGGGGATGACAGAGGACGAGATGGTTGGACAGTGTTCTCGAAGCTACCAACTTGAGTCTGACCAAACTGCGGGAGGCAGTGGAAGACAGGAGTGCCTGGCGTGCTCTGGTCCATGGGGTCACAAAGGGTCGGACACGACTAAACAACAACAACAACAACAACTGGTTCAGAAGCAGGAAGCAGAGAGTGGGAGTTAATGGATGGTTCCTGTGTAGAAAGTGGAGTGTGCCAAGGATTGGTGCTGGGACCTGTGTGCTTTCTAACTTGCTCATAAATGATCAAGAGTTAGGGGTGAACAGTGAGGTAGTGTCAGGATGCTGTCAGTGGCTCCTGGCTGATTGCCCAGGAAAGTATAAAGCCAAGGAAAAGTTTCTTACCGTCCTTTTTTATTTCAGTCTTTACAGAGAGAGGCTATAGAACCCAGCTTCTTGGATAATGCCGTTGTCCCCAGTGAATCTCCACCCCCACCCTGTCTCTCCCACTTTGTCATTCTCATAGTCTCTTCTACGGGTGCTGCTACGTGCCCTCTGTCTTTGAGCTCTTTGCTCTCCTACTTTCAAGGCTTGCCAGGTTCTGGGAGATGGAGGGTCTGGAATGCTTTCTAATGACAACATGTCAGCTGGGTGTTGTTCTGGCTTTCCCATGATTTCCCAGCTTCTCCCCTCATCTGCCTCTGAGCTGCAACCTCCCTCAAACCCCTGTTGTAAATCTATACTGCCTTCCTCTTCCTCCTCCCTGGAAGGTTCCAAATGGGGAGGTGGTCTCCAGCATTCCTCCTCTGTCCAGTCCCTGACAGGTAGCCAGGTCCGCTGTTACCAAATTGTTCAGGGTGCTTAAAACAAAAAGGGATTTCGAAGAGCTCCAAAAGGATCGCTCCAAACTGAGGGAACTACCCGAAGGAGTCTCAAAGCGGCTCACATTCCCCTTTCCCTTCCTCCCCCACAACAAACCCTCTGTGAGGTGAGTGGGGCTGAGAGACTTCAGAGTGACTAGCCCAAGGTCACCCAGCAGCTGCAGGTGGAGGAGCGGGGACGCGAACCCGGTTCCCCAGATTACGAGTCCACCGCTCTTAACCACTACACCACACTGGCTCTCCAGGCTTTGAAATGGAATGGTGGACACCAGTTTTTGTTTGTGCTGCAGAGGGGAGGAGGGGAACAGCCGAAGGAGAAAGCTGTCCGTATTTGTGATGAAGCAGCAGCTGATGATCAAGCAAAAACCGAGCCCTCCCCACTTGCCAGCTAAACTTGCGTTCCCTTGGGAATGTCAGACTACAAAGGATGAGCAGATTTATTGTGGGGAAGGCAAAGAGAACCTTACGAAACCTTCTCGGGAAGTGGAAGCACAAGACCTTGAATCATGGCATGGATAAAAGAGGCTGGCTAAGGGACCCCAACCTGGTTCCCTCCAGATGTTTTGGACTACAACTGCCACCAGCCCCAGGCTGTGTGGCTGTAGGATACTGGGGCTGATGGGATGCAGTGGTCCAAAACAACTGGACTTTTAGGCTGGGGAAGGCTGAACTAAGCGAAGAGAAGGATAAACTAGAGGCCTATTAGCTACATCTTACAAAAACAGTGTGGTGTAGTGCATACCCTCCGACATTTCTCCGATGAAAATAAGGACGTCCCATTCCATAATGATAATTTTACTAGTTGTACCCCGCCTATCTTACTGGGTTGCCCCAACCACTCTGAGCAGCTTCCAACATATATAAAAATGAAAAACAAAAACACACAAAATCGCTATACAGGGATGCCTTCCGTTGGCACCGGGGGGGGGGGATAACTCCATACCCTCCAACATTTCTCCAATGAAAATAAGGGACATCCTAAGGAAAAATGGGACATTCCGCGATCAAATCAGAAACCAGGATGGTTTCTCTAAATCAGGGGTGTCCCTTGAAAATAGGGACACATTGAGGGTCTGGTAGTGGTTAGAGTGTCAGCAAGGCCCTGCAAGACCAGAGTTCGAATCCCCACTTGGACATGGAGCTCACTTGGGCAAGTCATTGCTTCTCTCAGCCTAAACTACTTCAAAGGGTGGTTGTGGGGACTGAATGAGTAGGGGGTAATGGTTGTCCATTTAATCCCCACAACAATCCTGTGAGGTAGGCTAGGCTGAGAGGCATGAGCTTCATGGCTGAGTGAGGATTTGAATCCTAGCCTCCCAGGTTCTAGTCTGACCCTGCAGTCACTCCACCACTGTGGCTGAGTGACTCTTAAGAATAAAGTGAGTGAAAAGTTTCTCCAGGTGAACAGGAAGAGATGTCTTACAGTAGTCCCTTTTATGCCAGAAGTTTCTAACATAACTGGACTGGGCTGGTGGACTAGGTATAAAAAACAAAACAAAACCCCAACATTGTGGACTAGTAACTTGCAAGGTTGTGTTAAGTATTGTTGACATTGAGAAAAGCAATGGGGAAAATATTCTGAGCAAAGAAAACCAAAATGACTGTTGCGAGACGTTATGTCTCTCTGAGGGCTTTTCCTGAGGTGACTGGGGGGAAACTGGGAATACTGGGCCAACCTTGTTATGCCTGGGAGCTGAAATGCCAGGCTCATCCAGACTCCAGCCCAGCTGGTCTCCTTGCAGTCAGTCGCCAGCACTGTTTACTACAAGATGCTTTGGGTTCCTGCATAATCATGTTGAGTAACTCAAAGGAAAGGCCGTGTCGGTCTAACTCAAGAGGAAATGAAAAGCAGGCTTTGGGGCTAAAGTGGGATTAAGGCTGTTCTTTGGAATTGTCTAAAATAATCAAATAAGATTGTCAAGGCCAAAAGGTTAAAAAGATGCTATGATCCTTTCAGCTCAGCTGAAGATGGTTCTACAACCTAGCTTATGTTTTTCTGCAGCAGTTGGAATTTGCTTTAAAATGGCCAAAACTGACCAATGCCAACTCAACCAAACTGGCCGGGTCGGGGTTTGAACCCTGGTCTCCCAGGTCTTAGTCCAACACATGAACCACTGTGCAATGCTGGCTCTCTCCAAGGGACCCTTTCAAAATGGAAGCCGTGTTTAGAGAAAAGGCGAGGAAGAGGTGAAATGATAGATGTTTCTAAAATTATGCATAGCGTGAAGAAAGAGAATTCCTCATAACACTGAAGCTGAATGTTGGAAGATTCCTGGCAGATAAAATGAAATCCTCCTTTGTTAAACTGTGGAACTCCCTCCTGCAGGAGACCGTGATGGCCACCAACACTGATGGCTTAAAAAGAAGATTAGACCAAGAAGAAGAAGAAGAAGAAGAAGAAGAGATTATTTATACCCCACCCATCTGGCTGGGTTTCCCCAGCCACTCTGGGCGGCTTCCAACAGAACATTAAAATGCAGTAATCTATTAAACATTAGAAGCCTCCCTAAACAGGGCTGCCTTCAGGTATTTTCTGAATATCAGATACCCTATATACTCGAGTATAAGCCTAGTTTTTCAGCACATTTTTTGTGCTGAAAAAGCCGCCCTCGGCTTATACTCGAGTGAGGCAGGCAGTGGCTCCTATGAAGCTTTCCCAGGTTTTTTGTGGTAAAATTGGGTGCCTCGGCTTATATTCGGGTTGGCTTATACTTGAGTATATACGGTAGTTGTTTTTCTCTTTCACATCTGGTGGGAGGGCGTTCCACAGGGCGGGTGCCACTACCGAGAAGGCCCTCTGCCTGGTTCCCTGTAACTTGGCTTCTCATAGTGAGGGAACCGCCAGAAGGCCCTCGGCACTGGACCTCAGTGTCCGGGCAGAATGGTGGGGGTGGAGACGCTCCTCCTTAATGGAGGAGAGGGCTATCGATGGCTACTAGTTGCTGGAACCCGCAGGTTCTGCTATGGACATTTGGTTACATACCCTCCAACATTTCTCCAATAAAAATAGGGACGTCCTAGTCCATAATAATAATTTTGCTATTTATACCCTGCACATCTGACTGGGTTGCCCCAGCCACTCTGGGCAGCTTCCAACATATATAAAAACATAATAAAACATTAAACATTTTTTTAAAAAAATATTGCTATACAGGGATGCCTTCAGTTGGCACGGGGGGTGGGGGGAGATAACTCCATACCCTCCCACATTTCTCCAATGAAGATAGGTGATCAAAAGGTCGGCGGTTCGAATCCCCGCGACGGGGTGAGCTCCCGTTGCTCGGTCCCAGCTCCTGCCCACCTAGCAGTTCGAAAGGATGTCAAAGTGCAAGTAGATCAATAGGTACCACTGCAGTGGGAAGGTAAACGGCGTTTCCATGTGCTGCTATGGTTCACCAGAAGTGGCTTAGTCATGCTGGCCACATGACCCAGAAGCTGTACGCCGGCTCCCTCGGCCAATAAAGCGAGATGAGCGCCGCAACCCCAGAGTACGTATGGATATATCATGTGACTCTATATTTTTCAAGTATAGTGTCTGAGAATGGAGAGATCAGCACATATCTGAGCAAAACGCACAGAAAAATTCAGATACATGCTGAGTCACATGATACATCCGTACGTACTCTACAAATTAACACGAACTCAAAAATTAGCTGACGAAGACATCCATATCGAAACCTGTCCTGGTTGCTTTTCCTGAATCGACTCTTCACTCCGGCTTTACTTATGAAACGATCCTTTTGAATACTTTTGAATACGGACTGATATACATTTCTTGTTACTTGAAGTCTCTCATGTTCCTATACTGTAACGAATTATTATTTACACATACTACTGTGAATTTGAAGTTGTATTTTTCATTTGAAGCCACACATATTATTGTGAACTTGAAACTGTTATTCTTATTTGAATCGACATTCTCTGCCTAAGATTGTAATTCTTACCAGAATACATACTTTTATTTAACTGTAACTCACAAGTAGGAATTATTCCTAGTACAGTATTGAAATTTCTGGCCAGAGCTCTTGGTGTGTATTTCCATGCATTCAGAAGGTTGAAGTGAGTTTCGTTTGTGGTTGGAGCCATATCAATTTGTATGCTGTCAGTGTGGGGGGTTAGGTTGTTGTCTTGTTGAGCTGTGTATGTAATGAAGGGGAGCCACACCGGGGTGAAGGCATCCTCTTTTGTCCCCGTGCTAGTTTCAGTTCATTGGTTAGTTTTTCTAGTAGGGCTGTTTCCCATACAGTTTCGTACCAGTGGTCCATGTTCACTCCCGATAGGTCCCCCCGGTGTGTCCCCCCCCCAGTGCTGCTGTTCTTAATTGTATAGGATGTTTAAAAATTGCATTTACCGGTATTTGGAAACATCAGCTGTGGTTTTATTATGAATATATTTGTCTACTGTCTTGTATGTGAGCCTAAGCCAGTGATGGCTAACCTTGACACTCCAGATGTTTTGGGACTACAACTCCCATCATCCCTGACCACTGGTCCTGCTAGCTAGGGATGATGGGAGTTGTAGTTCCAAAACATCTGAAGTGTCAAGGTTAGCCATCACTGGCCTAAGCAGAGATGTCTACCCCTGTTTCCCATATCTTATTGAAGATTTTGCTTTCTGTGCACAGGAGGACCCAGGTTTGGGTGGAAATGGGTATATAACTGGGGATAGATAGCTGGGGGTGGGGGAGAGAGATTATGACTATTTCATGTTGCTGTAAACTGCAAAAAAACTCAACACTGTTGAAGAGCGCTGTAAGCATGTCTTTGGTAAAACAAATACAGTCGCCACCACTTTAATTGCCACCTGCAAACGTTGTTCTGCTCAACTCACATGCACTCAGACTGCCTTCTCTGCTTCTCTTTTCAGATGAGAAACCTTTCAAGGTGGAGGACACCTACCTGCTCTGCCCTGCACCTGTGCTGCGAGAAGTTGGCATGTAGGTTTGTTAGAATGTGGGGCAGCTCTTACCTCTTTCTGTCTTTCTTCTGTTATGCATGTTTTCATTAGAAACCTTGAGATTTAGGGTTAAGGTTTTCTTTTTCTTTGACTACCTTATTCCCTTTTTAATAAAACCTTTTTTATTTTGTGGGCTTGTTAGGATTCCTTCTGCACCTTCGGCTGAAGTTGGTGCCATTGATGCTGAAATTAGGCAAACTGGGCTACCCAAAGCAGACCTGCAGCTCCACGTCTGCAGAGGCAGGACGTCTCTCTCGGCGCAGCTGCCCCCATCCCCTTGGCTTCTTTGCAGTTGTCTTTGGCAAGAGTAGAGCCAAGACCCCCTGCTTTGTACTCCTCAAGTGATAGGAAGTTTCTGGGTCAAAATCTTTAATTGAATATGCTTCCTTGTGATGAGACTGAACTGGAAACTCTCAGTGTTGGTTTTTTGTTTTGTAATGTCTATCTGCAAATAAATTATCTGAAGAAGTGTGCATGCACACGAAAGTTCATACCAAGAACAAACTTAGTTGGTCTCTAAGGTGCTACTGGAAGGAATTTTTTTATTTTTTATTTTGTTTTGCAAATAAATGTGTTCATTCTTGGGAAGAATCCAGGCAGATGGGACGAGTCTTTCCTCAGTTCCCAAGTGATGGGCAAGCAAGCTGGTAGGCTGGGGCCACTTGCGACATTGCATCCAATGGCACGTTCTTGGCGATGGTGCCTGAGTCTGCCCAGCTGGGGGGCGGGGGCAAGACCCACCCATGTGCGCTAGGGCACAGAGCCACTTCTTTAAATCATGGTTCTTAACCAGACAGCCAAAAGTTGCCCTCACGCCACCTGCTCCCACAGGGACAGGATTTCAAGAGTTGGAAGGGACTCAGGGCATCATCCAGACTGACCCCCCTCCAAACCCGCAACATAATATTTTCATGAGCCAGGGGGATTGTAAGTCCGTGCCCGGTTTGGGTAATGACTCTCGCCCTCCCTCCCTTTTTCTAGGGAAGCTGCTCTCCAGGTCAGCATGAACGATGGGCTCAGCTTCATCTCAAGCTCCGTCATCATATCCAGCACACACTGCGTAAGTGACCAGCTTAGAAATCCATCCTTGGGTATCGCTAAGGGAGCATCGAGAGCAATGGCTCCACTTTGGCTACTGTTGACTTGAGTGGGAATGTGGGCCGCCTGGACTGCATGTCTTAGACACAGGTATGAAATGCAAGGGGAGAGGTGATAACGGCTGAAATCTGGCAAGATTGCCTTTTGATGCTTTCATTGTTCAGTGACATTTGCTCCTGCTTATGTAATATACCGTATTTTTCTGTCTATAAGATGCCCCCATATATCAGATGTCCCCTATTTTGGGGGACTCAGATTTGAGAAAATGGGGGGAGATGACCCCATGTATAAGACACCCCCTAATTTTTGACATTATTTTTTAGGGGAAAAACCTAGTCTTATACATGGAAAAATATGGTAATTCTTCTAGGCTGAATTCCTGGATGCACTTTCCTGGGAGTAAGACCAGTTGCATTTGATGGGTCTTCTGTGCATAGGAGGGTGCTGCTAATTTGCAGAGCAGTTTAGGGAAGGGTTGGCCTGGCAGCTTCAGCTGGGTCCTTTGGGGAACCCCCTCCCTAGAAACAGCCACTTTAGCTGTCATTCTTGCACTGCAGGGGGTTGGACTAGATGACCCTTGAGGTCCCTTCCAACTCTACCCATCCTATGATTCTGTGAGCCCCTGCTTCAGTGAGCTCTTGGTCACTGGACTAGATATGCTAGAGGATATCTGCAGCAAGACTTATCTGGGGAGGCGAGGAGTGTTGAGGCGAATCAAGAGTGGTCCGAGAGCCAGCCTGGTGTAGTGGTTAGAGTACTGGGCTATCGCCTTGGAGACCAGACTAAGCCATGAATCTTCCTGGGTGACAGTCGCCATCTCTCAGCGGAGCCTACCTCACAGGGTTGTTGTGAGGGTAAAAATGGGAGGAGGGAGAATCATGTATGCCACCTTGAGCTCCTAGGAGGAACGTAACAACAATAACATGATGGTGGTGGTGGTGGTGGTGGTGGTGATAATTGGGCACTACCTCACCAAGTTCTGTCTGCTCTCAGCCAGCCCCATCTCTCTGCCTTCTTAGAGCCTGCCCAGGGGGCAGCCCTGCCTGTTAGCTTCTGTCTTTTGGATTCAAATTACAAGAAATGAGATTCCAACTAAACATTAGGAATAACTTTTTGAGGATAAGAGCTGTTCAATGGTGAAACGGACTCCCTCAGAAGGTGGTGGACACTCCTTCATTGGAGGTTTCTAAGCAGAGGTTGGATGGCCACCTGTCAGAGATTATTTAACTGTAGTTCCTGAACTGCAGGGGGTTGGTCTAGATGACCTTTGGGGAGCCCCTTCCGGCTCTACAATTCCAGGATTCTATAGTACTCTCAGTTGCTCTCATAGTTCTCAGCAGAGAAGGGGTCGATGGGGACAAACCTGGAATTAGTTGCCTCTGGTTGCCATTGGCTTTGGCTCCACCTCCTGTTGACTTTCCTTGGAGTCCCAAGAGGCACCAGACATTGATGGTAAGAAAAGAATCATGCTTGTCTCCCTCCCTGCCCTTCCTCCCCACTGGCCAGCCATCTTCCCATCCTCCTTTGGTCCCATCTGTACAATCATCATCCTGTACATTTCGCATTTTGGCTGGAAAGCGTCTTAGATGCTGGCCAAGAAATTAAGTATCCTGCACGGTCCGGGCCAACTCTGGATGGTTGGCAAGCCGATGTGGTCAAGCAGTTACCAAACAGAACTTCCCTTGAAATTATTGGGTGTTTCGCCCAAGTGAGCGCGGCCAGATTGCTCCCGGAGGGTTTTGTACTGGCAAAGCTCATTCCTTGTCCCTTTCTGAATCTCTCAGACAAAACTGGTGCGTGTGTTGTCATGTGGATTCTCAAAACAAGAAGCTAAGTTATATAATACATTTGTGGGCAGCCTAGGGAGCTGCAGTCCCCAAACGCTGATGTTTGGGGATTAAAGAAAATTGGTGTGTGTGTCGGTGTGTCGTCATCCTCCTCTTAGAAACGCAACCAGCAAAATAGCCTGGAGTCACCAGGATCCTTGACATGATTAATGTATGTTGGTTTCCAAAGCTGCCATGCATGTCACTTTTTGCAGTGCTTGCAAAAACAAGGTGGTATGATTTCCTCTCGTTTTTCCCTTCCCCAGAAGTATTTAATATTTCAGTTTAAGCCCTCCCTGGTAACTCAATAATAATAATAATAATATATTTTATTTATACCCTGCCCTTCCCAGCCGAAACAGGGCTCAGGGCAGCTAACACCAATAAAAATTACAATAAAATATAAAAGAAAGAAAAACCGTTAATTAAAATACAGGTTAAAAATTAAAATTTAAATGCAGCTTCATTTATCGCCCGTAATCAAAACCATAAGGGGAGGAAACATCAGACTGAGTCCAACCCGAAGGCCAGGCGGAACAGCTCTGTCTTGCAGGCCCTGCGGAAAGATGTCAAATCCCGCAGGGCCCTGGTCTCTTGTGACAGAGCGTTCCACCAAGTTGGGGCCAGCACTGAAAAGACCCTGGCCCTAGTTGAGGCCAGTCTAACAACCTTGTGGCTCGGGACCTCCAAAATGTTGTTATTTGTGGACCTTAAGGTCCTCTGCGGGGCATACCAGGAGAGGCGGTCCCGTAGGTACGAGGGTCCTAGGCCGCATAGGGCTTTAAAGGTCAAAACCAGCACCTTAAACCTGATCCTCTACTCCACTGGGAGCCAGTGCAGCTGGTAAAGCACTGGATGAATGTGGTCCCACGGCAAGGACCCCGTAAGGAGCCTCGTCGTGGCATTCTGCACCCCCTGGAGTTTCTGGGTCAGCTTCAAGGGCTGCCCCGCGTAGATCGAGTTACCGGTACAATAATCAAGCCTGGAGGTGACCGTCGCATGGATCACTGTGGCCAGATCAGGGCGAGAAAGATAAGGGATCAACTGCTTGATACGTCGACAATGGAAAAATGTCACCTTTACTGTGGCAGTAACCTGCGCCTCCATGGAAAGGGAGGCGTCGAAGGTTACACCCAAACTCTTGACAGAAGGCGCTGGCACTAATTGGGCCCCCGCAAGAGATGGGAGTTGGCCCCCAACCCCATGTCGTCCCGACCCAGCCAGAGGACCTCTGTCTTCGAAGGATTTAACTTCAATCGGCTCCCACGCATCCATACAGCCACAGCTTCCAAATGACAAAAGGACCCTCTGTGCATTCTTTCCTTGGGAGAAATCTTCTAGCAGCATGAAACTCTGGGTCTCTTGCACCTCCCAAGCAAGGAGTGAGCATTTGTGTGAACTGGTTTCCCTTTGGCTAAAGGACTTCAGGGCTAGAAGCCCTCCTGTTCTGGGGCCTCTGGTTGTGAATGGAAGGAGAGAGCAGAGAGGTGGCCAGTTCTGTTGATGACAAAAGGATCTCTCCAAACCAGGTGAAGGGGCAGTAAAATGGCAAGTGCAGTTCAATGTCAGCCACTGGGCAAAAAGTCCTAACCACTTACCGTATTTTTCGCTCCATAAGACGCACTTTTTTCCTCCTAAAAAGTAAGGGGAAATGTCTGTGCGTCTTATGGAGCGAAAGCATGCTCCCTGGAGCCAAATTGCCTAGGGGCCAAAAGCAGATTGTGCTCTTTTTTTTTTACAAAGAGAGAAGAGGGTGTTGAAAGGAAGCCGCTGAACAGCTGTTTAGCAGATCGGGGAGAGAGATAAGGCTCCCTTTCCAGCCCCGCCCCCTTGCCCAGGTCTCCATTGTAGAGGGAGGCTGTTTGTTTCCCCAGCGACATGTGACTGGCTGATTAGATTATCTGTCTGGAAACTGTAGAAATGGCTCCCTTTCCTGTAGGACTAGAAGCTGCAAACTGTGAGTTGAACCCCATAAAAACGGGACTTTTCCTCTTTGAAAAAGAAGCTGCACCACTTTGAGCTGATCCTCAAAAAAGCAGGACTTTTCCCTTTGCAAAAGAAGCTGCACCACTTTGAGCTGATCCTTAGAAAAACAGGGCTTTCCCCCTTTCCTCCTCTAAAAACTAGGTGCGTCTTATGTTCAGGTGCGTCTTATGGAGCGAAAAATACGGCAATTTGCTGATGGGGTCTGAAATGGCGGTGACTGATCAAGTAAGAGACTGGAGTCAAAGTGACTGATTGATTGAATTTATATACCTGCAGGTCTCAGAGTGGTTCACAATAACACCGTTGGTCCATCTAGTAGCTGATTTTCAGAGTTTCAGACAGGAGCCTATCCTGAATGCTAGATGATTCAAGGTAGATAAAAGAAAGTCCTTATTCATGCAGCGCGTAGTTGAACTACAGAACTTGCTGCCACAGGAGGCAGAGATGCCACTGAACTAGAGGGCTTTAAAAGGGGATTAGGCAAATTCATGGAGGAGAGGGAGATAAATGGCTACAACAGTTATGTTCTGGCTCCACAGTCGCAGGCAGCAATGCTTCTGAATACCAGTTGCTGGAAACTACAGGAGGGGAGAGGGATGTTGTGCTCAGGTCCTGCTTGTGGTCAGCCATTGTGAGAACAGGATGCTTGACTTGATGGGCCATTGGCCTGATCCGGCAAGCTTTTCTTGAGCAGGCATAGGCAACCTTGGCGCTCCATATGTTTTGGGACTACAATTCCAATCATCCCTGACCACTGGCCCTGTTAGCTAGGGATCATGGGAGTTTTAGTTCCAAAACATCTGGAGAGCCAAGGTTGCCTATGCCTGTTCTTGAGCCACATTCATAAAAAAAGTCCTGGATTCTTTTCCCCAGGCAGCTTAGTGTAATTTCTGTTTTCTGCAGGGTTTTCCCCCTCCTGTTGAGCTGAATTCAACACAAGAAAGGCTATAGACCCTTGCAGGAGCAGCTCTGAAGGCCTGAATTATGCACCAGAGCTCTTATGTAAGAAGTCTCCTTGGGTGCTATGATATTATGTGGTTTTGCCTTAAACAATATTCTGCCTGCATTGTGATACTCCAGCTGTGTTTCCTTCCTCTTCAGCCTTCATAGGGAACAGCAGGTTTTATTGCAGTGATTACCAAGTGATGAGTCAGGACGTGCAGCGGTTTGGAGAGGCTTCATCAGTCGGTCTCTAGGCTGCCAGGATCACTCTCAGGGCAAGAGAGCCTGAACTGAGCCTCTTTCCCCTCCTTTGGGTGGGCGGAAGGGCCCTTCTTTCTTGGTCTTTGGTTGACTTGCACCCTTTTTCAACATGTCCTGTGGCTGCTGATTTCTGAGTTGCAAAACACTTTCCCTGCCTTTCCATCGGTGCAACCCAGAATCACAATTAACAAACAATTAAACAATGATCATCCAGCAATTGGGTGTGTGTGGGTGTATGTGGAGAGTACACAGTAAGCAGCAGGTAAAAACCAGTGTGCTAAGGCTTGGTTGACTATTATTTGTTCCCTGCTAGGTACCCAAGGCCAGGGCCAGCCCACCCATGAGGGAAGGTGGGGAAAGTGCCTCAGGCAGCAGAATCCATAGGGCAGCAGATCCAGTCTCCAAGGGTTGCGTCGCCTGCTGATGCTGCCACTGCCTCAATGACGGTGACGGCTGCAGCATGCTCCTTGTTATTAGTTATACTGAAAGGAAATACACTGAAAGGAAATACACACCAAGAGCTCTGGCCAGAAATTTCAATACTAGGAATAAATCCTACTCGTGAGTTATAGTCAAATAAAAGTATGTATTCTGTAAAGAATTACAGTCTTAGGCAGAGAATGTTAGTTCAGATAAGAAAAACAGTTTCAAGTTCACAATAATATGTGTAGCTTCAAATGAAAAATACAACTTCAAATTAACAGTAGTATGAGTAAACAATAATTCGTTACAGTATAAGAACATAAGAAATTTTAAGTAACAATAAATCATAGAATCATAGAGTTGGAAGAGACCACAAGGGTCATCTAGTCCAACCCCTGCCAAGCAGGAACACCATCAAAGCATTCCTGACAGGTGGCTGTCAAGCCTCTGCTTCAAGACCTCCAAAGAAGGAGACTCCACCACACTCCTTGGCAGCAAATTCCACTGATGTATATCAGTCCGTATTCAAAAGTATTCAAAAGGATCGTTTTATAAGTAAAGCTGGAGTGAAGAGTCGATTCAGGGAAAGCAACCAGGACAGGGCCCTGTTTTGATATGGATGTCTTCATCAGCTAATTTTTGAGTTCGTGTTAGTTTGTAGAGTGCATTTGGAAGTATCATGTAACTCTATGTTTTTCAAATGTAGTGTCTGAGAATGAAGAGATCAGCATGTATCTGAGTTTTTCTGTGCTCTTGGTGTGTATTTCCTTGCAGCATGCTCCTTGGCAGTGGCGTGTGGTCAGTGGACTATGGGGACTAGACCAGTCCCCTAAATGTTCCTGGTAAATTAGAGTATTAAAGTATTAGAGCCTGGCGCCTCCTTCTCATAGCCCAGGAAGCTTCTGCCCGGCTTAGGGAGGGAGGCACGATGCTCATGTATGCAATGTCGGGCCCCCCACTATCGCCCTCACAATTCACCGCTCGCCACTGCTCCTTGGAGGCCGGATCTGCCATCTCCTCAACAGTGCCCCCAGCCATGCCACCTCTACAGAGGCCTCTCAGCGAACTGGTCTCCTTCCAGTCTGAGGGAAGAAATGGCAGGGGCTGCCCTCTTGGCTCTCCTGGGCTCTGCACCCGCCTGGTGTGATTCACAGCCCCCTTTGATTCCCTCTTCAACCATCAAGTAAAGGTTGATTTGATTCCCCCCCCCCACTCCCTTGTTCCTGATGTAGATCTTCACTCGCCCCTTCTTCCCTGGCAGGGAGAGGGGCGCCATTTTGTGGTTTGCCTCAGGTGCCAAAATCTCTTGGGCCGGACCTGCCCATAGCTGCTGACTCCTGAAGCTGCCCCCTGTAGGGAGGTCAGTTCCCCCTGCCCCACCCCCATCAGATAGAGGATGTTTTAGTAGCAAGTGCCTAGAAAAAGTGGCCTGCCTATGACCCGAATTGGGGAAATATTTGACTTGACTGCTGGAGTACAAATCCGGGGCTAGGGCTGGCGCAGGCAGCCCATAAATTCCTGGTGCCTGTTGCTTCGCAAACACTCCCCCGTGGACAGTGCCCCTCCCTGGACGAAAGACAGGCACGTCCAGTCTGGCCAAACAAAGAAAAGAATGAATGAAATGTGTATTTCAATCAAAGTGGGCAGGGCTGAGATTTATTTTGTAGCCAAGAGTCTTGTACGTGTTTCCACTGCTTAGAATGTTTTGGAAACTTTTTATATCCTGGAAGTAGCACTCCTCGCCCCCCTCCCCGACTGAATTTTGGTTTGCTTGTGAAACCTGATTAAATTTTTGATGGGAACAAAAATCCAGCCCTTTTCAGGTTCTCGGCTGAAATAAAGCAAGTCGGGGTTTGTTGCTGGATCCTGCAAGGTATTTGGCTGGGGTGGGGCGACGAGCATGTTGAAGACAAATTGCATTTCAAATACACACTCGTGGGGTCTGGATCCTGCTGCGAGGTGCTTTAAGAGCTGAAAATCCTTCGGCCAGGGTGGAAAGCTGGTGCTGAGAGGTGTGGAGGCTGGAAGTGGAGGCTGGAGTTTGGCTCTTGGGCCCAGCCCACCTGCCCAAGTGGCGCACAGGCCTGGCCCCCATTAGCTGGTTGTTGGTGCGCAATATGATGAGCCTTTCTCCTCGCCATGTGGGTTTTGAGATCAGTCCCAAACCCTGCTCTGAGATCACTGGCTTTGAGTGATACAGAAGGGAGGTGGAGGGAAGACTGAGCCAACGCAGGGCAAATGGATCCCCTTTCTTTTTCCATTCCATTCCATGCGCCAAAAGGACTCGCCAGAGTAGTGCATGCTCTCACTTGGACTACTGCAATGCGCTCTACGTGGGGCTACCTTTGAAGGTAACCCGGAAACTGCAATTAATCCAGAATGCGGCAGCTAGACTGGTGACTGGGAGTGGCCGCCGGGACCACATAACACCGGTCCTGAGAGATCTACATTGGCTCCCAGTACGTTTCCGAGCACAATTCAAAGTGTTGGTGCAGACCTTTAAAGCCCTAAATGGCCTCGGTCCTGTATACCTGAAGGAGCGTCTCCACTCCCATTATTCAGCCCGGACACTGAGATCGAGCGCCGAGGGCCTTCTGGTGGTTCCCTCACTGCGAGAAGCAAAGCTACAGGGAACCAGGCAGAGGGCCTTCTTGGTAGTGGTGCCCGCCCTGTGGAATGACCTCCCAGCAGAGGTCAAAGAGATAAACAACTACCTGACATTCAGAAAATACCTGAAGGCAGCCTGTTTAGGGAAGTTTTTAACCTGTGATATTTTAATGTATTTTAATATCTGTTGGAGGCCGCCCAGAGTGGCTGGGGGGACGCAGCCAGATGGGTGGGGTACAAATAATATATTATTATTATTATTATTATTATTATTATTATTATTATTATTATGTGGCCAAAGGCGGCTGGCAGAAGGCGGAAAACCTTCTGCCATTGGCTGAGGATTTCTGTTTATTGAGCTACAGAACTGATACACGACTTTCCTTCCAACCTGGAGACAAAAAATGATGGGCATAGGAGAAGAATATCCAAAATGCTAGCATAAGAAATCTGCAGCCTGCCAAAGATTTAAGAATGGGCTCAGGGTATGGCAGAGGGGTGCTGCTAGGGTCCCAGGCCCAGCGAGCAAATGTGAGTAATATTTAATCATCTCCTACCTTGCCCTTAACTTCCAA
This sequence comes from Darevskia armeniaca, assembly GCA_034641395.1. NCBI lineage: Eukaryota > Metazoa > Chordata > Lepidosauria > Squamata > Lacertidae > Darevskia > Darevskia armeniaca. The sequence continues at coordinate 391,695 of JAWWNF010000734.1, read as the reverse complement.
CTGGCTGTGGAAGATTTAGGAACTTTGCATGGGTTGGCGGCACCCAAGAGGATGAACGGGTTTTCTGTAGATTGGCTTTTGTTCCGATTTAGCAGTAAACAGTGGGTTTTCCCAGGGAAAGTTGGGGTGGGGGGTGGGCGGAATCAAAGACCTGTGCCTAGAAATCAAAGGAGAAACGGAATAAAACAGGGAACAAACAGGAGTGTGGATGAGCCCTCAGGGAACAATTGGGGGGTGGGAATGAGGTATTTAGAACTATGGTGATTCTAAGGACTACAAAATGAGGAAGAGAAGAACAGAGAAAGAAGCAGCTCTTTAGGACCCCAAAGATTCCTATTGCCTGGGGTGCAAAACAACCTACTCATCATTCGCAGCCATGATTTCGCTCAGTGGCTAAAAACACTTGAAAGGCAGGAGTGGCCAGAAATTGCTTTAAAGTTTTGCCAGCTTGTTTTGCTTTGCTGCTTTTCTCTCAGGATTTGGCATGGTTTGCTTTCTCTTTCTTCTTCTTTAAAGGAAAACTCACAGTCCTCCAGCAGAAGCGGGGTCTAGCCTTAGGTGCCGTGGACTTTCCTAATGTCCTGGGGCTCAGCCAAGGCCCCATTTGGCCACCTGCTGCCACTAAACCATGCAAACGGGAACCATGGGAGCAGAGCTAGCTAGAATCTCATGAGTCAGAGATGGAGAAATGTTTGTTTTTCTTAAGGGTTCACATCCTAAACAGAATCGCTTAGCAGTGCTGCGCTTTCCACATTCGCACCGAAGCCATTCTGTCCGTCTTGTCCTGGGAACTTGGAAGACATTTTTGGCACTATCTGGATTCTGGTAACACTCCTGTCCTCTGCTTCTGCCGTAGAGTACGGCCACATGGGGGTTTGGTTCCAAGAATTCTGTGTATACACCAAAATTGTGTATACTTAAAACCATGTATACATCTGTGGCTTAGTGGGTGGGTGGGGGGACGGGCGGAGAGAGAAGAGCTTAAAACAGGCATCCCCAAACTGCGGCCCTCCAGATGTTTTGGCCTACAACTCCCATGATTCCTAGCTAACAGGACCAGTGGTCAGGGATATTATTATTATTATTATTATTATTATTATTAATATTAATAATTTATTAATTATACCCAGCCCATCTGGCCGGGTCCCCCCAGCCACTCTGGGCTGCCTCCAACAGATATTAAAATACATTAAAATATCACAGGTTAAAAACTTCCCTAAACAGGGCTGCCTTCAGGTATTTTCTGAATGTCAGATAGTTGTTGATCCCTTTGACCTCTGCTGGGAGGGCGTTCCACAGGGCGGGCGCCACTACCGAGAAGGCCCTCGGCCTGGTTCCCTGTAGCTTTGCTTCTCGCAGTGAGGGAACCGCAAGAAGGCCCTCGGCGCTGGATCTCAGTGTCCGGGCTGAACGATGGGGGTGGAGACGCTCCTTCAGGTATACAGGACCGAGGCCGTTTAGGGCTTTAAAGGTAAGCACCAACACTTTGAATTATGCTCGGAAACGTACTGGGAGCCAATGTAGTTCTCTCAGGACCGGTGTTATGTGGTCCCGGTGGCCACTCCCAGTCACCAGTCTAGCTGCCGCATTCTGGATTAATTGCAGTTTCCGGGTCACCTTCAAAGGTAGCCCCACGTAGAGCGCATTGCAGTAGTCCAAGCGGGAGATAACTAGAGCATGCACCACTCTGGCGAGACAGTCTGCGGGCAGGTAGGGTTTCAGCCTGCGTACCAGATGGAGCTGGTAGACAGCTGCCCTGGACACAGAGTTAACCTGCGCCTCCATGGACAGCTGTGAGTCCAAAATGACTCCCAGGCTGCGCACCTGGTCCTTCAGGGGCACAGTTACCCCATTCAGGACCAGGGAGTCTCCCATGCCCGCTCGCACCCTGTCCCCCAAAAACAGTACTTCTGTCTTGTCAGGATCCAACCTCAATCTGTTAGCCGCCATCCAAAATTGTAGTCCAAAACATCTGGAGGGCCGAAGTTTGGGGATGCCTGGCTTAAAAGCTACTTATGAGCTTGGTTCCTGCACAATACAAGCTTTTAAGCTCTGCCTTGCATGGATTTAACTTGGACAGTTCCAACCGCATTGCCTTCAATTGCTTATGGTTGAAACTGTGCAAGTTAAATGCATGTAAGATGCGATCGCGCAGTACTCTGGTCCAGTTGGAGATACCACCAGGCAGTTCTTAGGATCTTTTGCCATACTGGGAGAAGTTTAGACTACAAAACCTTTCTCGCTTTCAATGTGCACTGCAGTTGATGGTTTTTTAATACATGAAAGCATTCCGCCATGCACTTGGAATCTTTGAACCATGACCATAGATGAACTGAGAACGGATACAGTATCTTCCACTGCAAATCAACAGCATACCAAACTTTGCTGCCCTGATTAAATTTTTCCATTCCACACTGTATCATTTTCCATGAAGTCTTGAGCAGCACAAATAAGGTAGATAAAGGCAGGTCAGGCTATATCCCCTGTCTCAAGCATGGCAGTTATTTTATGAGATTCCCCTCGTGTCTGCCTTGGCTGCTGTTCCAGAAACCAGAAAACATTGGATGATCAAAGCAAGCTGGAGTCTAAAACCAGCAGAGAGTCTGGGAGTTTTAATTTCCTTTTTATTTGACCAGATTGTTTCAGTTATATGTATTTTTAAAACCCTGTACGTATTCGTGATAAAATGAATGATAGACAGCAACTTCCATGCTACAGAGAAAAATTTGCCCTGTGGAAAGCTATGCCAAGTGGCTCTTCTGTAGGCTTCGAAATAAGAGACCTCCATTTATTGAGGTTCTGCCTGCCTACAGAAAACAATGCAGAAATCCAGGATTTAGCTGTGCTAAAATCGGGCAGCAACAGCTTATTGCCACCCCTCCAACAAAAGGGGGCATCAAATAAAGGGGTTGTCTTTGCCGTTGAGTGGGAACCTGGAAATTCCATCTCCAGACAAAGAATTTAGCTAGTTACTTCCCCAACCTGGTGCCCTCCAGATGTTTTGGACTACAACTCCCATCAGCCCCAGCTAGCACGATCATGCTAGGAGATACTGAGAGTTGCAGTCAAAAACATTTGGAGGACACTCAGTAAAAAGTCTCCCTCGTGATGTCCTTCCTTTCTTATCTACAGGAGGCATCTATGTTCTATATACCCTATTGCCCACCTATATGGATGTTTCTGCTTCACGTGTTAATACAAACTGCATTATTTCGAGCAACAATTTAAAACAGCAACCATTCTTGGTCTTCAGACTGTTTTCACAGACATTGAGGAAGCCACTGGAAAATGCCTCCGGTGTGTATCCTATAAGATTTCCAACTTTGAAAGCTAATTTGTGTTCAGTGGTGTCCTGCCAGCTGTTGTTTTCTCTGTTTCTCCAGCTGGCAACAATGCTATAAGCAAAACTTTTGGCCTTTTTGGTTTCTCTGGCATATTACAGGCCACACTCGATTTGAAATTTCTACAGATTTACCTGGAATTTGGTTGAAAACAACAACAATTATAAGCCAGGAGGAAGACAAAAGTGTTTGAGCATACAGTTTGAGTGTTGCAAGATGTCAATGAGCAAAATATATGTGTTTAAAGCCACCTTTCCCAGCTTGTTAGGAATGGATGAACCATCAATATCTGTTTCTCTCAGCTTCTCATTTTTCCAACCTTAAGTTCTATTCACCCGCTTTTGGCATCAATTTTTGATCTTTTTCTAAAAAAAGTTTTTTAAAGGGTCAGACAAAAAAAAATCATATGCAATTTCTTTCGCATTACTTCTAATATATGCATTTCATGCAAATCATTTCCCCTAAATATAAAGTGGCTTCATACATTGCTTTCACCAATATGTGTGCAATACCCATGTATGTATGTATGTATGTATGTATGTATGTGCTTCAGAAATTTGGAGAAGTGGTGATATTGAATGATAGCTATGTTTTGGTTCCCCTGTTGGCTTGGGGAAGGGCAAATGAGGTGGCTTCGCATTCAATTGCAAACAAATTTCTGCCCCAATCCTGCAATATGGTTCCTTCCACATGTTTGGGACTACAACTCCCATCAGCCCCAGCAAGCATAACTGAAGGGCAGCAGCTTCTGAAGGGCACCAGCTTGTGAAATGTTGCTTTAAATTCTTTGGCAAACCTTCGCCTGAAGAATAACTTCTAGGCCAGTTGCGTGTGCTGTACCCGCAGGGTATCGTGCCAGCCTCTGAAGTCTTCAGGTGTCCTTTCCTTAATGGTTAATGGCAGCTTTTTGTTTGTTAAATTCTAAGTTATCTAACAAAAGTACTTTAAAAAAAATATGTTACACATTCTTCCTAGGCAGTAACCAGAGACAGGCCTCCTTAGTTTCAGCAAGGTTGCCTCCAGACTGTGCCTGACCCCAAATGTAATTGATTAGTGCAGCAGGAGATGAATTAATCCAGCCTTCTTTAAATGGGCTGAAAACCTGCCATCTAAACACATGCAAACGTACCTTCTTTTTTAAAAAAGAAAAGAACACGATCAGGTTGTCTGCCATGTTTGTGCAGGCAACATTTGGAAAGTTGCGAATGTTGCTCACTCTGTTAACCTTCGTAAAGGTGAAACTACCTTAGTTGACAAGTTTTCCCTGAGTAAAGAGTTCATGATTTAGAGCAGTGATGGCCAAACTTGGCCCTCCAGCTGTTTTGGGACTACAGTTCCCATCATCCTTGACCACTGGTCCTGTTAGCTAGGGATGACGGGAGTTGTAGTCCCAAGACAGCTGGAGGGCCAAGTTTGGCCATCACTGTTGTTGTTGTTGTTGTTGTTCAGTCGTTCAGTCGTGTCCGACTCTTCGTGACCCCATGGACCAGAGCACGCCAGGCACGCCTATCCTTCACTGCCTCTCGCAGTTTGGCCAAACTCATGTTAGTAGCTTCGAGAACACTGTCCAACCATCTCATCCTCTGTCGTCCCCTTCTCCTTATGCCCTCCATCTTTCCCAACATCAGGGTCTTTTCTAGGGAGTCTTCTCTTCTCATGAGGTGGCCAAAGTACTGGAGCCTCAACTTCAGGATCTGTCCTTCCAGTGAGCACTCGGGGCTTATTTCTTTAAGAATGGATAGGTTTGATCTTCTTGCAGTCCATGGGACTCTCAAGAGTCTTCTCCAGCACCATAATTCAAAAGCATCAATTCTTCAGCGATCAGCCTTCTTTATGGTCCAGCTCTCACTTCTGTACATTACTACTGGGAAAACCATAGCTTTAACTATACGGACCTTTGTTGGCAAGGTGATGTCTTTGCTTTTTAAGATGCTGTCTAGGTTTGTCATTGCTTTTCTCCCAAGAAGCAGGCGTCTTCTAATTTCGTGACTGCTGTCACCATCTGCAGTGATCATGGAACCCAACAAAGTGAAATCTCTCACTGCCTCCATTTCTTCCCCTTCTATTTGCCAGGAGGTGATGGGACCAGTGGCCATGATCTTAGTTTTTTTGATGTTGAGCTTCAGACCATATTTTGCACTCTCCTCTTTCACCCTCATTAAAAGGTTCTTTAATTCCTCCTCACTTTCTGCCATCAAGGTTGGCCATCACTGGTTTAGAGTAATTCCAAAACCATCAAGCTGCATAAAGTTAACTTAGCCTCCCCAGTTAACTGATACCTTCCAGTTGTTTTCTGCTGCAGCTTTCATCAGCCTCAGCCAAAACACCTGGAGAGCACCAGGTTGGGGAAGGCTGCTTTAAAACATCTGCCAACATGGTATGCCTTACAAACATGAGCAGATGTGGTACAGTATTGCAGTAGGGTTGTTTCTGACGGTTCCAAAAGTCTAAAAATAGCAGCCGTGGTTTTTTAAAAAATCAATAGAAAATGTTCTTTAATATTTATTTTACAGCAAAAGGACCTTAGACATTTATTAATGAGCAAGATCTTTTCAAAGCTGGAGTAAAGGTTTCCTATTGCTGTTTGCTGCATTTGAGCCCATTCTGCATTTAATTGAAAACAATTGTGGAGCCTCTGGCTTCCTTCCCTGGGCTACACTCTCATTTGGGAACCGAGAGCTGCTCAGGCTCTACATCTCCTCTGCTTAAGGGTGCAGATGCTCTTGAAAAGACCTGGGCAGAGAAGGGACCAGCCCTTCTCACCTAGAGTCTCTCCTGCATATTCACTTCTGAGCACCAGGGTTCAAGGGGAGTGTTGATAAGCTGTGGGGGAATGCCCAGGAGATCTAGAAGGATGATAAACAACCTAGAAGAAAAAGCTTAAGGAATTGCATGTGTTTAGCCTAGAGGAAAGTAGATTGAGCAAGATAGGAGAGAGATCTTGGCAGGTGTTTGCTGGCCAAGTGAGCTGAGGAAGGGCCAGAGTGGTCCTTATCCAGCACTGATTAAAACCCAGCGAGCTTCTTTCCTCCCTAAACTGTTTAAAGGAGACAACCCCAGAATCAGGCACTCTTAGCTGGCAAAAGCCTTTGCTTCATCTGTTTAGTTAAGAAGTTTATTAGCCTCTCTTTTGCTGAGTCATCTTCGCAGGGGTTTATTGAATTTTAAAGCAAAAGTATTTTTAAAAACCTGATCAAGGGGGTGGAGTGCCTCCCCCATGAGGAAAGGACGCAGCGTTTGGGACTTTTCCGTTGAGAGAGAAAGGGCAAGGAAGAGTTGACATGATACCGGTAGAAGTTGGTTAAATTAGGCATGGTGTGGAGAAATAAATCAGGTTTTAGTGGATTCTCACCAGCCCATGTGCTTCTATGATGCTGGGTCTGATGGGAATTGTGTCCCCAACCAGATTGGCAAAAATTGCTTTATGGTTTGTTTGCTCTTTGGTGAGACAACTCTTGAAGAAACAAACCTTGGTTTAGCATTATGTGCAAGCGCAACCCATGTCTACCACTGGATCACACCACCTGTGCACATGCTTACTGACATTCTCAAGGAATCTAAAAGGGTACTTAGCAGAGGTGACTCTTGCCTGATTCTTCTTTAGCAAGACTTGTCAGTTCCAGTGGGATAGAGCTTTAGGGTTCGGACTAGGTAACAGATTAGAAGGTCTCCTGCGCTGTTATCCTGCTTTTTCTAGTCAAGGACTGCACAGACAGAGAAGCTAGGCTCTTGATCTCCTCTGATTCTGGGGGTGGAGAATCTTGCAAGGAACTGAATAGGTAAGCAGCACATCTAAAATCTTGTGGAGGGGAAGAGAACATTCTTTGAATGGCAGAATGTCTCATGCCTGGATGAACATCGGAAGCTGCCTTATCCCAAGTCAGATTGCTAGACTTTCTAGATTAGCATTTTCCATACTCTCCAGGGATTCAGGTGGTGGTGTAATCTTCCTAAGCGCTAACTGAAGATGTACTGGGAGGGAGGAATGGCCCGACTCAGCTTTTTTCATTCATTCATTCATTCATTCATTCATTCATGCATGCATGCATGCATGTCCACCGTCCATTGACTGCACTCTCAAGTGAAGACTGATTCCTTGCATGTGTGAATGTGCTACCATAGATCGGAGCACCACAGATAGAACTTAAATACCTCTGGGATAGCCCAAAGTCACATGAAATGTTTCAGATGCAGAATCGCCAGGCACCTGGCCTTGACTCAGAGGACTTCCTGGTGATGTAGTATCTTTAAAGTTATCAACTCCTTAGAAAAAGAGGAGGAACAGCTCAGGGTTCCTTACACTGCTTCCAACGCAATGCTTGTCAATGTGTGACTACATGCACAGTGGCAGAACACACACTCGGCACACAAAAGTTCCCAGTTTCCAGCTTTAGCAGAGGCCTCTCTGCCCAAGGCTCTGGAGAACTGTAGCCGGTCTCTGCTGCTGAGCTAGAGAGATCGGTGCTCTGACTCAAGAGCCTGGTGTGTTTGCTGGCCAGTCCTCAAGTGCTGAGCCATCGACATGTGTGCATGTCTGAACCTACACCGAAACCCCCACCTCCTCAACACGCCAGGATCAGCAAAGCCATTGATTGCTACCTTAGGTCAGAAGCAGCCTCCCTATGTGGCCATTCTGCCACCCCCACCCCCACTTTTGTTATTTTAACTGTCTGGCTCTTTAAAACCAAAACCGCTGAGCTGAACCCTGGCCAAACCTAATTTTGTCTGCTTGCTTATCCCAAAAGCCTGATGACACCAGTGAGGAATGGCTCAGAAATATTAGCTGGTCTCTGGAAGCGAATAGTCTATACTTGAGATTAAATTTGGAAGCAACATGATATAATTCATTCGAAGAGCATTTTCCTAACTTGGAGAAACAGCAGGGGTGAGGCACTCCAGAGAGAGATGGGGGATGCCTTCAGATGAACCTACACACTATGATTTGGAGATGGAACAAGCTCTGTTTTTGCCTGCTCCTTCCTCTCCATCAGCATACCTGAACAGGTTACTTCCTAGTTTGAGCAAAGTGCCGTTTGCAATTGCAAACCAAGTTCTCAAGCCAGGGTTTGTGATCCTGTTTTGCAGTTCTGATTTGAAGGCGCAAAGTCTGGTTTGATCAAGCCCTGGTTTGCTGCAAAAGGTGTAACAACAAACTATGGTTTGACCTGTGTAACAGGAGGAGAGAGTGCATGAGCACAGCACTGGTTCATGATCCTCAAGTCCAAACCGTGACCCAGAGCATTGTCGGAATGCAGCTGATATTTAGCAAATAAAGTGTCTGTGGCCCTGATTTCTTAGGCTGATAAATGAAGGGAAAGTTCAATTTGTTATGGCTGAGCCTCAACCTCTCTCTAGCTCAGAGTTCTGTGCATTTCTCTGTCTTCTGATGCTCAGACCAGATCAGTGCTGCATCCTGGAGTTGCAAAGCACTCAATTTTTCATATAACCATAGAATTGTAGAGTTGGAAGGGACCCCAAGAGTCATCTAGTCCAACCCCCACAATACAGGAATCACAGCAAAATAATCCCTGACAAAATGGCCATCCAACCTCTGTTTAAAAACCTGCAAGGAAGCAGATTGCACCATTTTCTCAGGTAGTTGGAATCTCCTTTCTTGTAATTTGAATCCGTTGGTTCGGGTCCTCCCCTCTGAAGCAGCAGAGAACAAGTTTGCTCCATCTTCTATGGGGCAACCCTTCAGCTGTTTGAAGATGGCTTTCATATCTCCTTTCGGCCTTTTTTCCAGGCTAAACACCTGCAGGAGTGTCCGTGAGAGTGAAGAGAGGGGATTCTACTTTCTACTTGCCGTAGCCTTCGTTGGTTTTATTATTTTATCCAGCCTCCCTCCAAAAAAACTTAAAGCACCACAGGTGGTTTCTTCTGCACCTTTACCTTCACAACAACCTTGTGATGTAGGTTTGGGGGTGGGTGATTCCCTTAAGTAAGCTTTGTGGTGCAACAGGGATTTATTTATTTATTGCGTCTATATCCCACCCTTTTCTCCAAGGAGCTCAAGGTGGCACAGGTGGTTCTCCCGCGGCTCTTTTAATCCCCACAACAACTCTGTGGTGTAGGTTAGGCTGAGAGGCAGTGACTCACCCAACATCACCCAGTGGGGATTTGAACTCAGGTCCCAGGCCGCCACCCATAACCTCCCAGTCCTCTGTTTCCACACTGATCTTGCTCTCTTCTGCCTTCTCCTCTGCAGTCTGATGGGACGATCCTGGCCATTGCTCTGCTGATCCTTTTCCTTTTGCTGGCGCTGGCTCTGCTGTGGTGGTTCTGGCCTCTCTGCTGCACCGTGGTAAGTCCTTTCCTGCCCACACTGGGTTCTGTTCTCTCTTTAGCAGCTCCTCTGTGCGGACGGGCCAATGATTCGAGCAGCAAGGAAATAGCTCACACCAGAAACCTGCATCCGCTCTGCCAAATGTTTTGTATGGAGCCAGGGATCTCGCTTTCCTTGTCCTCAGACAGTTTTTCTGGGTCATGTGGCCAGCATGACTAAACCGCTTCTGGCGAACCAGAGCAGCGCACGGAAACGCCATTTACCTTCCCGCCGGAGCGGTACCTATTTATCTACTTGCACGTTGACGTGCTTTCGAACTGCTAGGTTGGCAGGAGCTGGGACCGAGCAACGGGAGCTCACCCCATCGCGGGGATTCGAACTGCCGACCTTCTGATCGGCAAGCCCTAGGCTCAGTGGTTTAGACCACAGCGCCACCCGCGTCCCTTATTGAATAATAAAATAGAATAAATCACTATTTTTTGCTCAGTTTTATGCAGGAAGCTGGAGGGGGGGGGGAGTTTTCTGGGCAAAGAAGTTGGAGAACTGGGTGCAGATTGTCAGATTTCTTCCTTGTTTTTTTGTTTTAGTCCAGATACTGATACCCTGTGTGTATCCACCCTTAGAAAGTGGGTCCCAGAACAGGCTGCCCTCCTGATAGGTGTGTTTGAGTAAAGCATGTGTTTTAATTTAAACCGTTCCCACCCAGCTGTGCTCCAGGCGAGAGAAATGGCCAGCGTCATTTGGGGGCTGGGGATAATTAAATTCACCGACTTCAGTGGAGGAGCTCCATGGATTTTTCTGGACCAAATGGTCTTCCTGGCAAACGCCCATCGATAAACATAGTTTCCAAATGCATCATTGTTGATGATTCTCCAGTGTGTTCTGTCGAAGAAAGTATGAAAGATTGCGCTCATCACTCCAATTTACAGTAAATGTGGTGATGTCAAACCGAGGTCAGTTAGACAGTAAGTGAGATTTTAGTGTGTGTGTTCTGGCTCAGGCAGAAAGCTCCCCCATCTTTCATTTCAGCAGGTGTCATAAGCAGGTGGAGCAATGAGAGACAGGGGCCCCATCCAGGCATGCAACAGAATGAGATGTTAGACTCCTGAGGTGGCAGTTTGACCTGTGCCACTTCAGGCTTCAAGAGGGTGGGGAGGGGGATGCTGTTTTTAGCACATCAGGAAGGGAGTTTCTAGCCTAATTCATTGCACTCCTTGCAATGCTACTTTTCTAATTGGCAGCAGTTTCTCTTATTTTTAAATGTAGGGGACAATTAAAGTATTGTTACGCGGCATCCCGATCTCTGAGCAGTGAGAGACTCCAGTGGTTCCAGGTGCTTATTCAGAATTTGGTGGTGCTGTGGTCTAAACCACTGAGCCTATCGGAAGGTTGGCGGTTCGAATCCCCACAATGGGGTGAGCTCCCGTTGCTCGGTCCCAGCTCCTGCCCACCTAGCAGTTCGAAAGCATGTCAAAGTGCAAGTAGATAAATAGGTACCGCTGCAGCGGGAAGGTAAACAGCGTTTCCGTGCGCTGCTCTGGTTCGCCAGAAGCGGCTTAGTCATGCTGGTCACATGACCCGGAGAAACTGTCTGCGGACAAACGCTGGCTCCCTCGGCCTGTAAAGCGAGATGAGTGCCGCAACCCCAGAGTCGTTCGCAACTGGACTTAACTGTCAGGGGTCTTTTACCTTTACCCTTTTTCCTTTGAATGAAGGTCAACGGAGACTGCAGTGTCTTTAGGCTATATGGTTTTGTTTACACATCTATAGAAGATGAGCATAGGAAGAAGCATTAGCATTAGCAGCCCAACAGATACTGCCTCACTATGAGTCACAGCTTTGGATCCTGCACAGATTTAGCCTTTCTCTGTGTCTCCTGTTTCCAGGTTGCTTCCAGCTCAGCACACACACTCTGGATATTGTTCTCATACCTAGCAGCTAGGTGAGGATGGTAGTGGAAGAAAGCCGCCTCCCATTAGCCTGGAGGGCACCATCACTTGGTTGTAGCTCTTGCAACTTGGCTCATTGTTTCGGGATGTTGATCTGCAGCATGGAGTGTCCTAGTGGCACATTCCAATGCCTCCCCATTTCAACCTCATTCTTCTCCGGCATGTGCAGACCAGAGTTCCCTTTAGCTGAACTCCTGAGGTTCTGCTTTTCTGTTGTTAGCTGGGAGCGGAATTGCAACGGAGCAGGAGTGAGCAACCTGCAACCCTGCCAGGGACACAACTTGTGCTGGGGAGTCCCCAAAAAAACATAAGAAGAGCTTCCTGGATCAGGTCAGTGGCCCATCTAGTCCAGCATCCTGTCCTCACAATGGCCAACCAAGGGGACATCATTTGCACACTCTTGTCTAAAGGACATGGTGGAAAGAAAGTAATGTAATGAAATTTCAGTAGGGATAAATGTACGGCTCTGCGCTGAGGCAGGACTAACCTGATCCACAAATACAGGTTGGGGATGTGAAAAGGATCTAGGGGTCTTAGTAGATCACAAGCTTAACATGAGTCAACAGTGTAGGCTGCATCAAAAAAAGAAGAGAGTCAAGATCAAGGGAAATAATAGGCCTGCTCTATTCTGCCTTGGTCAGACCTCATTTGGAGTCCTGTGTCCAGTTTGAGAAGGATATTGACAATTTGGAGGGTGTGCAGAGGAAGGCAACCAAGAGGATCAGGGGTCTGGAAACCTTATGAGGAACGGTTGAGGGACTTGGGGATGTTTAGCCTGGAGAAGAGAAGACTGAGATGTGAAAGGATAGGTATAGGTAAAGGTAAAGGGACCCCTGACCATTAGGTCCAGTCGTGTCCGACTCTGGGGTTGTGACGCTCATCTCGCTTTATTGGCCGAGGGAGCCGGCGTACAGCTTCCAGGTCATGTGGCCAGCATGACTAAGCCGCCTCTGGCGAACCAGAGCAGCGCACTGAAACGCCGTTTACCTTCCCGCCAGAGCGGTTCCTATTTATCTACTTGCACTTTGACATGCTTTCGAACTGCTAGGTTGGCAGGAGCAGGGACCGAGCAACAGGAGCTCACCCCACCGCGGGGATTCAAACCGCTGACCTTCTGATCAGCAAGCCCTAGGCTCAGTGGTTTAACCCACAGCGCCCGTCTTCAAATATGCGAAGGGCTGTCCCAGGGAAGATGGAGCCAACTTGTTTTCTGCTGCTCCAGAGGAGAGGACCAGAACCAATGGATTCAAATGACAAGAAAAGTGATTCTGACTAAACCTTCGGAAGAACTTTCTGATGGTAAGAGCTGTTTGACTGTGGAATGGACTGTCTCAGAAGGTGGTAGACTCTGCTTCATTGGAAGTCTTTAAACAGAGCTTGGATGGCCATCTCCCAGGGATTCCTGCCATGCAGGGGGTTGGACTAGATGACCCTTGGGAGCCCTTTCCAATTCTATGATTCTATGAAAGCATCACTCCAAGTGCCATACTTCTCTTGGAAATGTCTGGTGATGAGAAAAGTAATGTTGGATCCGTTTGGGAAAATTTGTTTCTCACCCTCGACTTTAATTAACCCAAAGGATCTGAAATGTTGGAGGAAAGAGGAATGTAAGAGTAACTGAAGAATGTTTGATTATTATTGAGGATGAAGCTGGAGAGGAAACACAGATGCTCAGCTGTAACCCCCAAGGAACAATTACAGTGGAACTTACACATTTTCCCATCAGCGTGGAGGAAATAATGAGGTTCAGAATGGTTTGACAGCCGCCCTTTCCAACCATGGAGCTAATGACAAGCATTGTTTCTCTGGCTTATTAGGATGCTTTCCAAAAAAAAAATAACATTGCTTGATTATTATTATTTTAAGCGAAGAAACATAAGAGGAAAGTTGTGAGAAATAAGCGTTGCAAAATGCTCACAGTGGAAACAGCACCAGGCAACCCAGCGGAAAGTTTTCTTTTGCAAACCTCATTGGAACGAGTTGCAGAAGAGCTTAGCAACGGCTAGATTCCTAGGTTAAGAGCTGGATCAAGCCAAGGACCCATCTAGTCCAGCATCCTGTTCTCACAGCGGCCAACCAGATGCCCATGGGAATCCAGGGAGCAGAACATGAGCACAAGAGCCCTCTCCCATCCCATGACTTTCTGCAACTGATATTCAGAAGCATTGCTGCCTCTGACTGTGGAGGTAGAGCATAGCCATCATGACAAGGAGTTGCTGATATCCTCCTCCTCCATGAATTTGTCTAATCCCTTTTTAAAGCCATCCAAGATAGTAGCTATCACTGCGCCCTGTGGCAGTGAGTTCCATTGGTTAACTGTGCGCTGCATAAAGAAGTATCCATCGTGAGATTTAGATGCTTTGGGTCTAAAGTGGGGCGTTGTTTTTAGCCTAGCTTTTTGTTTTGTTTCTGTGAATGGAATTCATCTCTGCCTGTTGAAGCTAAATGGGCGAGACGTTACAGGGCAACACCTACTGCAATTGGCTTCGCTCAGTGACCCAATGTGCTTTGCTGCTGCTGTTGCTGCTCCCATTCTTTATGCCATCAGCTCATAGCATGGTGCTTGCCATTCGTACTATCGAGCAGTGGAAACAAAGAAACAGAAAAAGGAAAGGAAAATGTCTGGTTTTAATCTCGGTCCCCCTCTGTGGCAGGGATGGACACAGGGCGGTATATGCTTCATGTTAAACAAAGCTGTCCATGTATACATTTTTCATTCTTGGAGCTGAAAATGAAATGCAAACATTTAGAGTGTAGACATATCATGGTCCCAGGCCAGGACTTGGACTCCAGTGCTGCTGCTTTGGAAGAGGAGGGCTGGGACATCGCAGACCCTAAGAAGTAGGGGAGAGCCTTTCCCTGGCCCCCTCTCCACAAGAGCCTAAAAGCAGAGCCCTGTTGAGCAAGGCACAAACAGTACTGACACATTCACAAGACAGTGCGAAGAAGCAGAATCTCTTAACAATATCCTTTCACACTCTCTTTTTACAGTTTTTGCATCTCTTGACATGTGGGCCATCTGTCAAAGCATATCCTATCCACTACAATAGCTAGTAAATGCTCCCAGACCTCTCCTCCACCATCAATTTTATCTAATCCCCTTCTACAGCTATGCAAACTGGAGGCCAACATGACATATTGTGGCAGTGAGTTCCATCCATTAACTACCGTATTTTTCGCTCTATAAGGCGCACCTGACCATAGGACGCACCTAGTTTTTAGAGGGGAAAAGCCCCAATTTTTTTTGTGGATCAGCTCAAATTTCTGCAGCTTCTTTTGCAAAGGAGAAAAGCCCCATTTTTTGAGGATCAGCTCAAAATTGTTGAGCTTACTTTGCAAAGGGAAAAAAACCTGTTTTATGGGGTTTAACTCACAGTTCTGCAACTTCAGGAAAGGGAGCCATTTCTACAGTTTCTAGACAGATATTCTAATCAGCCAGTCACATGTCTCTGGGGAAACAGCCTCCCTCTGCAAGGGGGTGGGGCTGGAATCTCTCTCCCTTATCTCTCTCCCCGATCGTTTGCTGAGCAGCTGCTCAGCGGGCTTCCTTTCAACACCCCCTTGTCTCTCTCTTTTTTAAAAAAAGCACGATCTGCTTTTGCCCCTGGGCAGTTCAGCTACAGGGACCATACATTCGCTCCATAAGACGCACAGGCATTTCCCCTTACTTTTTAGGAGGAAAAAAGTGCGTCTTATGGAGCGAAAAATATGCACTGTCTGAAAAAGTGCTTTCTTTTGTCCGTCACTGCATACACCTCTTGACATCTACCCTGTTTCCCCTATTTTAAGACGTAGTCATAAAATAAGCCATGTTGCTAATACTCGTGGTAACCAGTGAATTTAAAGCAACATGTGCAGGCGCAAACAAATATTCAGAAGCAATGATGTATTCAAACAATCTTATATAGATAGTTCAAAATAGAGAGAGATACAATAAAGCAGAAGCCAGAAATAAATGAGGAAATTCCTTGATATTATTCTTATACAAAAACTTCTCAGTATGTGAGATTGTTGGTCTGTTGACCCAGCTTCTGTAGATGTTATCCCACAAGCACAGACAGGGTGCCGGCGTTTAAAACCTGTTTCGCCACCCTGGGCTTCTTCAGTGTGTTCTCTCTGGTATTTTTACATGTATACACTGCTGGTAAAAAACCAGAACTAATTAGTATTAAAGAACTTCATAATATTGAATAACAAAGCAGTGAATAAATTCCAAAATGGATAGTTGAAGTAACCATTACTCACAATGCATTTGCTACCATCTTTGAAAGGTTAGGCTACACCAAGTGTTTTTTTTAACAGTCTTGAAAACTTTGCGTACATTCTGTAGTATAAAACAAATTACCATGAGAATTATAGCATTAACAATTGAAAATAGTACAATAATGTTGAAATAAAATTCATACAATACAGGACAAAGGTAAATACTTACAGTTCGTATATTCAATTTTTTCTAGTGGTGAGCCTAACAAAGATGCTATCTATGGCTCCCATATATATAGTTGCTCTGAAAGAGGTGATCTAGCAGGTGTAAGTAATTAATGATAGGAGGGAAATTCTGACCGTACTTACAGTGACTGAGATTCTGCTGTGTGTCAAATTCTAGTATCTTAAATAAACACTGACAAGTCAAAGTCTGAATTGAGTCCCCATGGGTGTAATGTTTTAAAGAGGAATATCAATCTGGTTTCTTGTTGCCTTAAAAGTTTTTGGATATTCTGTTTGTTGTATTTTCTGGGTGTGTACTGCCAAATGCCAAAGAACATTAAATCTGTGTCATCGTGTTTCATTTGGAGGAAGTGAGATGTTAGGGGTGCCTCCATTACTCTGTTTCGAATTCTAGATCTGTGCTCCCCTATACGTGCTTTTAGCGGTCGGATGGTGCTGCCTATGTAAAGTTTGTTACATGGACATCGTATACAGTAGACCACATTTCTAGAACTACACGTAGTCATGGATTTGAGTTTAAAGGTGAAATGCATCTGTTCGCTCTTTACTTCTTTAACCTGTAGGCTATAGGGGCACATAGTACATTTGCCACATCTATAATGGCCACTTATGCTAGATGTGGATGGTTCCAGGCAGTCAGCCCTAACTAGTTGATTACGTAGGGATCCTTTTTTTCTAAGTCCCATAAGGGGTGGATCTTTGCAGCCAGGAATATCCTCAATAATATGCCAATGTTTATATATAATATTTCTGATCTGGCTGGCTAGGGGTGAAAAATCCATAGCCATAACCAGACGAGTAGGTCTTCTGTTTCTATCGTGATTAGTGTGGGTTGTGAGTAGGTCTTTTCTATTCAGGTTGTTAGCACGTCTGAATGCATCTTGAATGATGTGATTAGGGTATCCGCGATTGTTCAAAGCTCTGCCTAATTGGTCAGCTGCTATTTTGTAGTCCCTCTCGTCAGTGGCATTCCTTTTTAGTCTAACCAACTGTCCAAATGGTAAATTTCTTTTGAGGTGTGAGGGATGACTGGAAGAGAAATGAAGCAAAGAATACCGATCTGTAGGTTTCCTATAGGGCTTAAAGGCCAAAGTGCTCTGATTTGATATGTATGCCACAACATCCAAAAATGGGATTTCTTTATTGTGGTACTGACAAGTAAATTTTAAATGCGGATCCAGGGTATTAATCCACTCTTTGAACGCAATGCATGTAGATTCAGATTTGAAAATTACCAATAAATCATCAATAAACCTCTTGATCAAGATAATATCGTGAGTGAAGGGATTAGAGTCTGAAAAGAAATATTTATTCTCAAATTCGATCATATGGATATTGGCTACTGATGGCGCAAGGGCTGCGCCCATGGCGACGCCCTTAATTTGAACATAAAAGTCATTCTTGTATCGGAAAAAGTTGTTATCGAAAACAATGTCCAATAACTGCATAAGGAAATGATATGGTGGATTTTGTTGTCGTCTGGATCGTAATAAATTTTCTATTGTCCCCCTTACATCTTCCAATGGTATATTAGTATATAACGCACCTACATCTAAGGTTGCCAGTATTGCTCCTTTAGGTAAGGGGAGATTTTCTAGTTTGGCTATCAGGTCCTTGGTGTCTCGAATGTATGTCGTGGTGGCAATAGAATATTCAAAAAGAAACGAATCAAGGTATTTTGACAAGGGTTCGGTAAGAGAGCCGCATCCGTGATGCGGATAAGATTAGATACTCGTTCAGTTGGATCGTAACTAAGGGCTTGGTAATACTCCCTGTCATTAAGCTGTCTAGTTATTTCTTGTTGGCAGTACACACCCAGAAAATACAACAAACAGAAAATACAACATTTCTTGTTGGCAGTACACACCCAGAAAATACAACAAACAGAATATCCAAAAACTTTTAAGGCAACAAGAAACCAGATTGATATTCCTCTTTAAAACATTACACCCATGGGGACTCAATTCAGACTTTGACTTGTCAGTGTTTATTTAAGATACTAGAATTTGACACACAGCAGAATCTCAGTCACTGTAAGTACGGTCAGAATTTCCCTCCTATCATTAATTACTTACACCTGCTAGATCACCTCTTTCAGAGCAACTATATATATGGGAGCCATAGATAGCATCTTTGTTAGGCTCACCACTAGAAAAAATTGAATATACGAACTGTAAGTATTTACCTTTGTCCTGTATTGTATGAATTTTATTTCAACATTATTGTACTATTTTCAATTGTTAATGCTATAATTCTCATGGTAATTTGTTTTATACTACAGAATGTACGCAAAGTTTTCAAGACTGTTAAAAAAAACACTTGGTGTAGCCTAACCTTTC
The DNA here is from genome assembly GCA_034641395.1 of Darevskia armeniaca. NCBI lineage: Eukaryota > Metazoa > Chordata > Lepidosauria > Squamata > Lacertidae > Darevskia > Darevskia armeniaca. The sequence continues at coordinate 373,331 of JAWWNF010000734.1, read as the reverse complement.
AAAGATGGTAGCAAATGCATTGTGAGTAATGGTTACTTCAACTATCCATTTTGGAATTTATTCACTACTTTGTTATTCAATATTATGAAGTTCTTTAATACTAATTAGTTCTGGTTTTTTACCAGCAGTGTATACATGTAAAAATACCAGAGAGAACACACTGAAGAAGCCCAGGGTGGCGAAACAGGTTTTAAACGCCGGCACCCTGTCTGTGCTTGTGGGATAACATCTACAGAAGCTGGGTCAACAGACCAACAATCTCACATACTGAGAAGTTTTTGTATAAGAATAATATCAAGGAATTTCCTCATTTATTTCTGGCTTCTGCTTTATTGTATCTCTCTCTATTTTGAACTATCTATATAAGATTGTTTGAATACATCATTGCTTCTGAATATTTGTTTGCGCCTGCACATGTTGCTTTAAATTCACTGGATAAAATAAGCCATAGCAGGATTTTTTCGCATTTGCAAAATATAAGCCGTACCCCGAAAATAAGCCATAGTGATAGGCGCAGTTCTGGAGGGCGCCAAGGAAAACACGGGGCTGGGCTTACGTAATAAAAATAAGACATCCCCTCAAAATAAGCCATAGTGCGTTTTCTTGAGGGAAAAAAAATATAAGACGGTGTCTTAAAATAGGGGAAACACGGTAACTGCCGGTGGTTTTCATCGAATGATGCTGCATTCTTACGAAAGAAGGAGAGGAGGTGGAGAAAACCCTCTTTCAGATACTCCCTTGAATGAAGAGCACGTTGAAGACTCTTCAGCGGCCTCTCCCTCTGGGCACTTGTGTGGATTGGGCCCTGAGAGGCAGAGCATACTCTAAGCAAAGAGTAAGGTCACCACAACTTCCATCATAGAGCTTCAATATGCTGATGACAACGTAGTGTGTGCACACTTGGAGGATGACCTCCAAACCATCCTAAATATATTTGCAGAAGCTTACGAAAAGCTTTGCCTATTTCTCAGCATCCAAAAAAACCAAAGTGCTGCACCAACAAGCACAAAGCAGCCCCTTACAATGTAACATTGGAAAATGTCAGTCTCTTCTCCTACCTGGGCAGTTATCTTTCCACAAGGGCCGACATTGATGCCGAAATCCAGCATCGCCTGAGCTCTGCAAGTGCGGCTTTCTCCCGATTGAAGTGCAGACTGTTTGAGGACCAGGACATTTGCAGGTAAACTAAAATGCTTGTTTACAAAGCTATTGTACTACAGTGGTACCTCGGGTTACAGACTCCACTAACCCACCTCGGGTTAAGAACTTTGCTTCAGGATGAGAACAGAAATCGTGCTCCGGCAGCGCAGCGGCAGCAGGAAGCCCCATTAGCTAAAGTGGTACCTCAGGTTAAGAACAGTTTTTCAGGTTAAGAACGGACCTCCGGAACGAATTAAGTTCTTAACCCGAGGTACCACTGTACCAACCTTACTGTATGCTTGTGAAACATGGAGCACTTATAAACGCCATCTCCATCTCCTCGCAAGATTCCATCTATGGTGTCTCAGAAATTTTTACATATCACTTGGGAAGACTGGCGAACTTATGCCAGTGTACTGGAAGAAGCAAAGATTACCAGTGTCGAAGCAACAATTCTTCAACATCAACTTTGTTGGACTGGTCATGCTGTTCAGATGCCTGATTGTCATCTTCCAAAGCAACTACTCTCTTCCAAACTTAAAAATGGAAAGTGTAATGCTGGCGGACAACAAAAGAGGTTTAAAGACTCTCTAAAGGCAAATCTAAAATAAAAAGTAGTATAAACACCGACAATTGGGAAACACTGGCCTGTGAGCGCTCCAGTTGGAGAACAGCCTTTACCAAAGGTGTCATGGACTTTGAAGACGCTCAAACTCAGGATGAAAAGTGCTAAGAGGAAGGTACATTTGGCAAACCCTCACCATGATCAACTGCTGCCCGGAAACCTATGTCCCCACTGTAGAAGGACGTGCGGATCCAGAATTGGCCTCACACAGTCACAGCTCACTGTTAAAACCGTGTTCATGGAAGACAATCTTACCGGTACTTGGCTACGAGTGATCTTCAAAGAAGACAGGTGGGCAGGCAAGGGCTTGGAGAGGAGGAGGTGGGGTCTATAGAGAGTTGGCTGCACAAAATCTCAAGCCAGCAGTAGATCTGTACAGTGGTTCCCAAAGTGGGTGAGACTGCCCTGAGGGGGATTACCTGGGGTGGGGGTGGCCAAGAGGCAGGGGGGCAATGGAGGTGTAAACGACTATTAGACTTGAAAAGCTGGAATCACTGGATGAGGTTAATCAGTTTTGTTGAATCAATTAAACCAAATAGTTTCAATTGAATAAATGTGAAACTAATTGTTTTGCTTTGAAATTGATTGTACTATTATCTTCCTTAGTGGGTTGTGCAAACCACTATTCTGAACAATGCTTTCTGTAGAGTAGGGGGCACTTGGGGTGAGTTTATGGCACCAGGTTTTCCAGCAAAAGTTTGGGAACCACTGATCTATACCTATTGATTTGTGTGGTGGTGGTGAATTAAACCTCCTGTGGCTCCATTGGCCTGATTTATTTTGCTCCTCCTTACGTAGGGAGAGATTGAGCTCTCTGTTCCTCTCCAAGGCTGCTGCATCTGAGGTTTAGGAGAGATTCTTGTCATGCCTCTGTTTTCGCTTTCCTGCTGGATGGACTCCATGCTACTCTTGGAGAGAATCGCTGTGGCATTTGCCAGCTCCTTGCTGCGTTGGAGATGCTTTTTTGTGTGTGTGCAAGAAATAGCAGCCTCACACTCACATCAACTTGTGACAGTTTCTATGGTGAAGACCCCAGACTTATATTTTTAACAGAAAACCCAAACACAAACCCTCACATGCAGAGTAAAATTCTGGACTCAATGTACTTTCGTTAAATGTATTTATTTAATTTTCATCCCACCCTTCCTTCAAGGAGTGTTGGCTGGCATCTGTGTTCATCCATCCCACATTTTATCCTCAGAGCTACCCAGGAGAGATGGGCGGGGGGACAAAGCTACACTTGATCCTTATTGCTGTGTGCCAGGGAACAAATCAATTAGGCAAAATGTGGATTTTGTGAGTACGTATTATTGTGGGTTTGGTGTGGGTCAGTCTGGATGATGCCCTGAACTGGATGATGTCCAGTACTGAATGATGTCCAGTTCTTGTTGTCCTGCACCCAGGGAGGGTTAGAATGTAAGAGAAGAGTTTGCTGAACTGGTCAGACAAGTTTATTTGTAAGAAATGACCTTAGCTGGCTGCTCAAGTGTCCTGGTTAGCATCTCAAAAGAATGAGGCAGCTTGTAAGAGCTACATCTAAGTGAAGGTGACCTTCAGGCTAAGGGGTGGGGCCTTTCTTCCATCCACCTCACTTAGTTGCATGATAGCTGGAGAAAGTGTGTCCATGCACTCTGTCCATGCTTAGATCTGGGAAGGGAGTCTTGACTGAGTTTAAAACCCGACTGTAGAGCAGCCTAGCTATGGACTAACCCCCTGTGTTTCTTCTTCATTCTTTTTAGATCATTAAGGAGCCTCCCCCACCCCCCATGGAAGACAGCGAGGTAAGTGCCCACTTCATTATGGCTTCTGAATTGCTCCTCTTGCCTTTGCCCTGTGGGGAACTCAATTGCGCAGAAAGCAACTTTGCCAGCCCTCTGCTTGAGGCTTGGGAAGCACTGAGCCTTGGGCTTGCAAAGCTCCTTTTGCAGTGCTTCTCCATCACCTGACAACCATCTGGAGAGTGTTGTGCATGGGACTTTTGACAGGTGGGTTGTAATGGCACCAGGTGATTGACAGGTGGGTTGTCCTGCTGACCTGTCAAAGTTGGGCTGTAGGGCTGGTGGGGACAGATACGGATCTGGCCCACTGGGCCAATCACCTTCCCCATTCCTGTGTGTCTGTTATGTGCTGGCTATCTCCCTCTATCAATTCAAACTGTGGGATAAGATGCTGGATGTGAAATGCGATGCGTTTGCTGTCGATCACCTCCTTTTCTCTGAAACCTCCGGATGTTGCTCTGAATCGTGAAACCTCTTGAATTATGTTGCTGTTTGAGTTCTGCTTGTTTGTTTTCATTGAGAACTTTGGTTTGAGTGAGGCCCAAACTAACCAACACCATCGAAATCCCGTGTCCTGGTGATTATTCTCCTGGGTGCAAACCTGAGCATTTGTTCATGGAAGTGGACGGTTCATTTAAGTTCCCAAATCTGAATTGCTGTGTTGCTTTAAGCCCTCACTTGTTGTCTCGGGTCCACATGTCTTCACCCACATGGCAAGGGGGCCAAGCCACTAGCCAGCCTGTAATTGGATAATGCTTGCAACTGATGTCATCTTGCCCACTTAACAACTAGCGATAGACACACTTGGCAGGTCCGCTGCATTCAGTAGCATGGTTGCAATTTAGCAAAAAAGGTGGTTATGACTTCTGTTGAGAGGAGCCTTCTTGCAAAACCAAAGCAATCGTCTGTGTTCTTCTCCTGGAGAGACTGAACTCCTAGAAGCTGACGCTGTTCCAGCATCTGAGCCCAAGCACCGTTGACCTAGGGAAGTTTTTAATATTTAATGCTGTATTGTTTTTAACGCTCGATTGGGAGCCGCCCAGAGTGGCTGGGGAAACTCAGCCAGATGGGCGGGGTATAAATAACACAATTCAAAGTGATGGTGCTGACCTTTAAAGCCCTAAACGGCCTCGGTCCAGTATACCTGAAGGAGTGTCTCCACCCCCACCGTTCAGCCCAGACACTGAGGTCCAGTGCCGAGGGCCTTCTGGCGGTTTCCTCATTGCGAGAAGCCAAGTTACAGGGAACCAGGCAGAGGGCCTTCTCGGTGGTGGCACCTGCCCTGTGGAATGCCCTCCCACCAGATGTCAAAGAGAACAACAACTACCAGACTTTTAGAAGACATCTGAAGGCAGCCCTGTTTAGGGAAGCTTTTAATGTTTAATACATTATTGTATTTTAATATTCTGTTGGAAGCTGCCCAGAGTGACTGAGGAAGCCCAGCCAGATGGGTGGGGTATAAATAATAAATTATTATTATTATTATTATTATTATTATTATTGACTGAGGGAGGTCTGCAGCTCAGGGTCAGAGACAGGCTTTGCATGGAGAAGGAGCCAGGTTAAAACCCTGGCATTTCCCTGTAGGACTGAGAAAGGCTTTTGTCTTAAACCTTGGAGAGCTGGTGCCAGTTATTGCAGATAATCCTGACCTTGATGGACCAATGAGCTTTGACTCAAGATTTGACATTGATGCAACTTCATTGTTTCCTATAAGAGGCATCTTTGCCTCGGACCACTTCGGACATGACTTGCTTCAACTTTGTCTCCCTGTTCACTGTCAAGGGGTGATAGTTTGGAGGAGCAGAAGTCCACACCAATGGAGGGCTTCCCCCCACTAGTCATTTTTAGGGTGCTTTTTTCCACCCTTGGATAATCTGATGGAGGTGGCCTCCATTGGCTTGCACAGGGCAGGGAGGAAAGCATGCACCTCCCCCCAAAAAGCCTCCTCCAGGATCTTGAGGCAATAGAGAAGGGGTGCATTTCCCCATCTTAGCCATGTTGAAGGGGCAAACGAGTGGGTCAGTGGCCAAAGCTCTGAAGCTGTGTCCAATATATTAGAACCAGCTTGCTTTATTTCAGGGAAGGTTCACATAACCTCGTAAGAGACCATTTGCATTCAGTATTTGGGCTTCAACCAAAGTGGGTCAACTTCCTCAGACATCACCCCATGGGGTTCTCAACCATAAAAGCTTGTGACCTGGGCGCTTAGTGAATAAGCATGAATGACTGGGGCAGAGATTTAGCTCCAGTGACAGAGGAATCTGTTTTCTCTGTAGTTCTTTCTGGTTCTATCTAGCCAGAGGACATGGTGCTGTTGGTCTAGCAGAGCTGGTTCAGAAACTAACATGTTCAACAAAACGTATAACTCTTAAGAACCTAAGAAAAGTCTGCTGGATCAGTCTGTGGCCCATTTAGTCCAGCATCCTGTTCTCACAGTGGCTGAAGTGTGAAAACTAGCAAGCAGGACCTGAGCACAGTTGCTCCCTCCAATTCTGGAGGCAGGGCATAGCTATTGACCGCCTTCTCCTCCATGAATTTGTCTAATCCTCAAGTTAGTGCCCATCCCTGCCTCCTGTGGGAGGGAGTTCCATAGGTTAACGAAATGCTTCCTTTCATCTGTCCTGAATCTTCCAACAGTCTGCTTCGTTGGATCCACAAGTTATAGCAAAGGTTATCCTAACTCTAGGACAGCCTTTGGCCACCTGGTTCCCGCCAGATGTTTTGAACCACAACTCCCATGAGCTCCAAGCAGCACAGCTGATGGGAATTGTAGTCCCAAACACCTTGAGGTTGTTGAAGGCTGCTTTGGGAACCTTAGGCTAGGTAGTGGAGTGCCCTTGTAAGGTACCTAGGAGGGAATATTAGATGAAGCCCAAGCTTTTCCAGAAAAGGAAAGTTTTGTTAATAGACTAAAATAATATGCAGTGTACTTGAAGGCTGTCCCAGAGAGGAAAGGGTTATAGAGGGAGTGGGGAAGGAGTTGGCAGAGACCCCAAGGCTGCTGCACAGTTATGCTTTAGCAGGGGGGAAGGGAAGGGGGAGCAATGGAAGTTGGAAAACTGGCAAGAGAGACAGAAAGAATTAGGGAGGGAGCAAGTTATACCTTTCCTTCCATATGATCTGTCCAAAAACATGTCAATGGAGGGGGGAGAGGGTCCTCAGCTCCAGGGTGAATTTCCCCCCCCCCCCAAAGAGAAACCATGGCATGGCCATTATTGGTCAATGATTGCTGGATGAGTTTGTGTGTGTGCAGCGATGGATATTCAAAGGCTGGTATTTCAGGAGTCAGTCAAGCTGAGTGTGTCTCACTAATATTGTTTTCACTCAGATCATTGATAGTGTCAGAAAGACCAAACTAATGACAGACTGGGTAATGACCAGGAGGAGGGTTCCTCGATAAACAAAAGGGAAGGATGGTCGTCTAATAGTCTAAACTGGATGCTAGCCGAGCAGAATCACTTTGGGCAGAAGAGGCCACAGCTGTTGGACTAGCCTCGGCTGGTGGAAGGCACACTTGCACTGCCCCACAGTGGCCACGTGAAACCAAGCTGGCTGATATTTGAAGATGGCTATCGCATCGCCTCTCAGTCATCTCTTCTCCAGGCTAAACCTCCTCAGCTGCCTCAGCTGTTCCCTTGATCATCTTGGTCTTTCAAGCGGACTGTTAGACTTCATCTTCCTGGGCAGACAAAGAGGGGGGGAGGAGACCCCTTCTCATTTATAATAATAATAATAATTTTTTATTTGTACCCCGCCCATCTGGCCGGGTCTCCTCAGCCACTCTGGGCAGCTTCCAACAAATATTAAAATACATCAAAATCACAAGTTAAAAACTTCCCTAAACAGGGCTGCCTTCATGTATTTTCTGAATGTAGGATAGTTGTTTATCACTTTAACCTCTGCTGGGAGGGCATTCCACAGGGCGGGCGCCACTACCGAGAAGGCCCTCTGCCTGGTTCCATGTAGCTTTGCTTCTCGCAGTGAGGGAACCGCCAGAAGGCCCTCGACGCTGGATCTCAGTGTCCGGGCTGAACGGTGGGGGTGGACTATTGCTTTTAACAACATTCTCGTCCTTCAGGTTGATGCAACTGTTTAAGAAAGCAGCTAGTCAACTGTTAATTTAAAATAAAGCACCAAAGTTTTCGACTCAATAAATATGAGGGAGAGCCAGTGTGGTGTAGTGGTTAAGAGCGGTGGACTCGTAATTTGGTGAACCGGGTTCGTGTCTCCGCTCCTCCACATGCAGCTGCTGGGTGACCTTGGGCTAGCCACACTTCTCTGAAGTCTCTCAGCCCCACTCACCTCACAGAGTGTTTGTTGTGGGGCAGGAAGGGAAAGGAGAATGTGAGCCGCTTTGAGACTCCTTCGGGTAGTGATAAAGCGGGATATCAAATCCAAACTCTTCTTCTTCTCTGCATATATGAAAACTCATAGGAATCAACACAGAGAATCATTACAGACCTTAAATGCCATCCCCAGAGAGTTGTACTCCTGTGCTGTACTGAATGGAATCTTGAACACGATTTTGTGTTTATGTGTTACGCTGGATCTGTTGCCAAATGCTTTTCCACCGAAAGCATGACTTAATAGGGTTCCAACCTCAGTACCAAGTTAGTGAAGTGCTTCTTGCAGGTGTAGGAGAATTAAGGAACCGGCAACCCCACACCCCTGTAGCTTTCGGAGTCAGTGAAGATTTGGCAGCCGCCCATTAGCACTGCAGAGCTGTTGGTCTAGCTTTTATCTGTGTTTATTATTCTTTTCCAGATTGCTTCCTTTTTTCCTCTCCCTGAAAGATCTCATGGGCAGATATAGTTAAATAAACTCGAGGGCGAGCGACGGCGCTCAGTGCATTATTACCCACCAGTGTGTTGTACAGGCAGCCTCCCCCTCCTCTCCCGGTCACCCCAGGCTCACGCTTCGGTGGTGGGAAGGGCAAAGGCGGGGAAGATGGCGCCTTGTAGCAGAGCCAGGGAGCTCAAGGGAAGGGTGTGGGACTTGAATGCGACCCCGATGTTATTGGGAACAGATGAGAAGCAGGTTCTGTGCCTGGAAGGTGAAGCTTTCGCAAGCAACATTGGGTCACCAAGGTAGGGAGTGTGTTTTGGGAAGAAGCAGCTGTTTCTTGTAGCCAAAGCAATAGTTCACTAGGTAAAGGTAAAGGGACCCCTGACCGTTAGGTCCAGTCGCAGACGACTCTGAGGTTGTGGCGCTCATCTCGCTTTATTGGCCAAGGGAGCTGGCCATGCTGTGGCCAGCATGACTAAGCCGCTTCTGGAGAACCAGAGTAGCGTACGGAAACGCCGTTTACCTTCCCGCCTGAGTGGTACCTATTGATCTACTTGCACTTTGATGTGCTTTCGAACTGCTAGGTTGGCAGGAGCTGGGACCGAGCAACGGGAGCTCACCCCATCACGGGGATTCGAACCGCTAACCTTCTGATCGGCAAGCCCTAGGCTCAGTGGTTTAACCCACAGCGCCACCCGCGTCCCTCAGCTAAGTGGCAACTGAAATTTTAAACATCTTAGGACTACACAGCATAGGAGTCAACTCTTGGGGCTGAGGTCCCTTCCGCAGCCCCCATAAAATATTTGAGGGTCCCCCGCAAAGTTGATGGGCTTTGCCATTCAAATGGTATGCATGTGCCATGTCTTGGGATCGATGATGTGGGGTGGGACTTATAATAATAATAAATTTTTATTTATACCCCGCCCTTCCCAGCCAAGACCGGGCTCAGAGCAGCTAACACCAATAAAATCACAACAAAACATACAAAACAATCAATTAAAATGCAGGTTAAAATACGATTTAAAGTTTAAAATGCAGCCTCATTTTTAAGTAGTCCACCAATCAAACCATAAAGGAATGAAACATCAGGGTTAAACTGAAACCAACCCAAAGGCCAGGCGGAACAACTCCGTCTTGCAGGCCCTGCGGAAAGATGCCAAATCCCGCAGAGCCCTGGTCTCTTGTGACAGACCGTTCCACCAAGTCGGGGCCAGTACTGAGAAGGCCCTGGCCCTAGTTGAGGCCAGCCTAGCATCCTTGTGGCTCGGGACCTCCAAAATGTTATTATTTGAGGACCTTAAGGTCCTACACAAGGCCTACTTACTTGCCCCCCTCCCCATATTTTATTTGTTGGCACCCCTGCCACACAGAATCTATGAGCTGTTCTGCTTGCCTTCCCAAACCAAAAAGTTAACCGTTGCTTTCATCTTCAAATACCGGAAGATGTCACATGGAGGATGGAGCAAGCTTCTTTTCCGCTGCTCTGGAGGGGAGGACCTGAACCAATGGATTCAAATGGCAAGAAACTTTAGAAATAACTTTCTGAGGGTAAGAGCTGTCCAGCAGTGCAACAGACACCCTACTAGGAAGGTGGTGGATGATTCTTCAGGGGAGGTTTTCAAACAAGAGTTTGGATAGCCTCACGTCAGGGATTCTTGAGCTGTGGTTCCTGTATTGCAGGAGGTTGGACTAGATTACTCTTGGGGTCCCCTTCCAGCTCCACAGCCCTATAATTCTATACATCCATTGGCCGTACTGGTGAGGCCTGGTAGCTTTACTTTCACTATTGGTAAAAATAAACAGGAGTAACTCTTTAGATTACAAGGGCAGAGTGAGTAACAGAACGTTTCAGTCAGCTGTTTTTGTTTCTTACAGCGGCATCAAAACATAAATAAATCAAGTAATGTTGGGCTCTTGTTTTGCTTTTCATTGTTGGTTTTGCAACTCATCCTCTGGCAGTCAGGTGACAGTTAAGGAGAAATATCACGTCAAATAGACTCCATATGGCTGACTTCTCCCTCCCTCCCTCCCTCCCTCTCTCTCTCTCTCTTTCTTTCTTTCTAAGCAGTAATGGAGCAAAAAATAGAAAAATCACCAACACCCACTTCAGAAAATCCCAAACTCCAGGATAGAAAATAGATATTGTAATATTTATATTTTATTGAAACGGCTTGTGTTGGAAAGAAGTAATTTGTTTCCAGCCCCTTGATGCCAAATTTGAATCCTGAGAACATATGTCATACTTTTAAGTATTTCCCGGCAACTGGTCTCTGGCCTCTGGTTCTAGTCTGTGGCCTTCCAGGTGTTGTTGGGCAGCCCTGACCATTGGCCATGCTGGCTGGAACGGATGGAGGTGGAGCCCAATTGGAAATACCTCAAATGGCATTTGGACCTGCCAAAGCTTTCCTTCTTCTTACCAAATAGCCGCAGTGCAGTCCATGTCACTAGAGACTCATCACTACACAAACTCGTGTTTTTAGCGCCAGAGAACCTTCACTTTCATATCAAAGAAATAACTTACCTCTAGCCTTTGGGTGGCGTGGGTGGCGCTGTGGTCTAAACCACAGAGCCTAGGGCTTGCCGATCGGAAGGTTGGCGGTTCGAATCCCTGCGACGGGGTGAGCTCCCGTTGCTCGGTCCTAGCTCCTGTCAACCTAGCAGATCGAAAGCACGTCAAAGTGCAAGTAGATAAATAGGTACCACTCTGGCGGGAAGGTAAACGGCGTTTCCATGCGCTGCTCTGGTTCGCCAGAAGCGGCTTAGTCATGCTGGCCACATGACCTGGAAGCTGTCTGCGGACAAACGCCAGCTCCCTCGGCCAATAAAGCGAGATGAGCGCCGCAACCCCAGAGTCGTCCGTGACTGGACCTAACGGTCAGGGGTCCCTTTACCTAGCCTTTGGGGACGTGGGTGGCGCTGTGGTCTAAACCAGAGAGCCTAGGGCTTGCTGATCAGAAGGTCGGCGGTTCGAATCCCTGCGACGGGGTGAGCTCCCGTTGCTTGGTCCTAGCTCCTGTCAACCTAGCAGATCGAAAGCATGTCAAAGTGCAAGTAGATAAATAGGTACCACTCCGGCGGGAAAGTAAATGGCGTTTCTGTGCGCTGCTCTGGTTCTCCAGAAGGGGCTTAGTCATGCTGGCCACATGATCTGGAAGCTGTACGCTGGCTCCCTCGGCCAATAAAGCGATATGAGCGCTGCAACCCCAGAGTCGTCCACGACTGGACCTAATGGTCAGGGGTCCCTTTACTTTTACCTAGCCTTTGGGCACCACAGAAAAACCGGGAAAATGTGTGAGGGAAGGCTCAGAAAATAGATCTACCTTGAGCAAAAATTATTTGGTAGAATTGAAGCGGTCAAGGGGTATGACAGATACCCAAGCTCTTCCTAATCTTGTTTCATTCCTAGCTGATGGGATGCTTTTTCCATGTGTTTTGAAGGCCTCTTGGCAGCAAAAGCATTCTGACGTTGCCAACAAATGATGCTCGTTCAGGAACAGATGGTTCCAAATTTTGTAATGTGAGACAAATAAGTATTTTGGAGGAGAGGGTGCTGGTTTTGTGACGGTGAATGTCTTCTTGCAAAAATATATATATATTTTTCAAACTGTAGCTAAAACAGATTTTTTAAAAATAAAAAAAATCAGTGTCTAGTCCCCTTAAATGCACTTTCCTGGAAGTTTGGCTGGTTCAGGTGGGGGTGTTTTACCTGAGCAGCAGCAGCACCACCAGTGAGGTGACTATGTCAAACTATTCTTCCTGTGTGTTGACCAGGAAATGGCTGTTTCCTTAAGGAAAAGAGGGAGAAATACGGCATGCAAGGGGCAAGGGGTTTGCTTTTTTATTTTAGGAACCACCAGAAAATACTGGTGTGGGAGAAAGACTGATTTGCATGCAGAAGGTCTCATGTTCAATCTCTAGCATCACCTCCAGATATGGTGGGAATGCCCCCTGCCTGAAACCCTGGAAAGCTTCTGCCAGTCAGTGTGGACAATACTGAGCTATTTGGACCAATGGTCTGACTCTGCATTTACTCCACGTTCCAAGACTAAAGCAGACCAAGTTGGGCCACCTGCTGTTGTTCGCCTTCTGGGTGTGGTGGCTCAGGTGGTAATCATGGGTCTGAGAACTGGGTCCTTTTCTCTGCCCTGAAGTGCTAGAGCAGGCATCAACACACTCGGCCCTCCAGATGTTTTGAGACTACAATTCCCACCATCTCTGACCACTGGTCCTGTTAGCTAGGGGTGATGGGAGTTGTAGTCCCAAAACATCTGGAGGGCCGAGTTTGCCTATGCCTGTGTACCCGAAGGAGCATCTCCACCCCCATCGTTCAACCCGGACACTGAGATCCAGCGCCGAGGGCCTTCTGGCGGTTCCCTCACTACGAGAAGCCAAGTTACAGGGAACCAGGCAGAGGGCCTTCTCGGTAGTGGCACCCGCCCTATGGAACGCCCTCCCACCAGATGTCAAGGAAATAAGCAGCTATCCTATTTTTAAAAGACATCTGAAGGCAGCCCTGTTTAGGGAAGTTTTCAATGTTTAATGCTGTATTGTTTTTAACACTCGATTGGGAGCCGCCCAGAGTGGCTAGGGAAACTCAGCCAGATGGGCGGGGTATAAATAATAAATTATTATTATTATTATTATTATTATTAAACCCATGGCCCAAAACATGCACGGGTGCAACTTCTGCTTGTGTGGGTTCAAGTGGGGCAGTGGAGTGGCTGAGGAATTCTGCTGGCACCATCTTTTCCTCCAAATGTTTCTCTTGCTCACAGCAGAAAAAAATGGAGCCTCTCGGCGTATTTTGAAAAGCTCCATCCTGTCACGGGGTTTGCGTGGCTTCTTCTTGTGTTTTTCTCTTCTTCGGTGCTGCTGCTGCTGCTGCTGCTGTTTTGAGTTTTCTGGCCTGTCGACTCCTCCTGCCCCAAAATCTTAAATGGCTTGCAAGGTTTTTAAGGCCCTGCGGAGAGTGTCTTAAGCGTTGGTATTTCCTGTTGTGCGAAGGCCTTTGCAGTAACAAAGTGAGGAGAGCAGGAGAGAGAGAGAGACGGCAAGAAAAGAAAATATTTGGATGGTTTCCCTTCCCGTTTTCAAGCAACAGCAAAGAAGTATGATAAAATAAAACCCTCACGAAAAGCTCCATGCAAGCTCCCTGGCATGTCAGAGGATCTAGTAAAGTCGGAACTCTGCCTGCATGGAGCAGAGTCCCTTGCAAACGACCGACTTACACCCTTAACATTTATCAAAAGAATCAAACCGTGCACTGAACTGATTTACCCTCAAGGCAACCACAGCACTAAACCAGGCCAAAGGGGCCTCCGTCCAGGCATGCCACTATCCCTGACAAGGCACCCAGAGCTGCTGCAGTTTCATCTCTTTACCTTCCTCCTTGCAGGACTAGCCCAATACATTTTGTTGCCTGAGGACCCAGGGGTGGCCAACTCCCAAGAGACTACGATCTACTTACAGAGTTAAAAACTGGCAGTGATCTACCCCCTTTTGGGGGGTTCAGGTCAAAGTTGTTGAGCCTTTTTTAGGAAGGAGGAAGACCCATTTTGGGGGGGTTCGGATCAAAGGGAGGAGGTAAAATGTTGAGCTTTTTTTAGGGGAGCCACAGTTGTTCAGCTTCTTTATGGGGAGCCTACCGCAGACGTCCAATGATCTACCGGTAGATCACAATCTACCTGTTGGACATGCCTGCCTGAGGCGAACCAGAAAATGGCACCTCCCTGCCCATGAAACCTTTCCCGCCCCCAGCTGCACATGTGCCAACCCCTCCTTGTCACAGAATCATAGAATTGTTGAGTTGTAAGGGACTCTGAGGGCATGTCCAACTTCCAAGAGACTGTGATCTACTCCCACTGTGAAAAAACTGGCAGTGATCTACCCATTGGATGAGCTTTTTTTAAGGGAGCCAAAGTTGTTGAGCTGTTTTTTTTGGGGGGGGGAGGACCGCGATCTACCACGGACCCCCCCCCCCAATCAACCAGTTGATCACTGTTGGGCATCCCTGATCTAGTACAACCCCCTGCAATGGAGGAGAGCCCACAACCTCCCGAGAGAGGAGAGCCAAAGAACCTACCCACCCGCCCGCCTGACCCTTTAGGGGCCTGAGAAGGCTGAGGCCAGAGTTTTCCAGCGCCCTCCTCCTTACTTTGAACTTGCAGGCTGGCCCACTGTAAGAGGAGCCCCAGGCGGCCCCGAGGAGAGGAGGGCTTGCTCTCTCCATCAACTGCCCTTGGTTCCAGGTCTCTCTGCTGCCGGATGCCTGGTCCCTGGAGCCAGAGTCCCCCCCACCTCACCCCAAGGCCAGAGGTAGCCAGTTTCAGGCTCGGCAGGGGAGAGGAGCATAGCTGTCAACCCTCCCTTTTTTTGCAGGAAACTCCTTTATTCCAATGCTGTTTCCCGCTGCTATCCCGGATTGTTGATATCCCTTAAATTTCCCGGATTTCAAAGGAAGCAGCTCCTCTCCCTCCCTGCCGGCCAGGGAGGCTCCTCAGCTGCGTTGCTCGGCTGCCAATAAGGAGTCTGAGACCGACTGGGGGGCGGAGCTTGCATGCCTTGTGCAGCCAGACCCTCACGCCCAACCAGACAGACAGCCTGCTTGCTGTCTACGCGCTCGCTCTTTCGCTCACCCGCTCGCACACAGCCTCTGGAGCGCAGGGTGGCGAGGCTACTTGGTGCCATTGCAGCGCCCTTGCGGCATCCCTTATTTTCAAATCCGAAAGTTTGAAAAAATCCCTTATTTTCAAATCTGAAAGTTGACAGCTATGGAGAGGAGCCTGCTGGTTGGCCACCTCACCCCCACTCACTCCCATCAGAACCCTTGGGGTAGGGGGGCCAGGCTTGATAGCCCCTTAGTGCTCCCCCCGAAGAGTGCCCTTTGAAGTGACTGCGTCAGCCTGCTTCTTTGCAGTGGCTGTTTCAGCCCTCCTGTGGTTTTAAACAACAGCATTTTAGGTTGTGGTTTTTTTGGGGGGGGGAGATGAATAGGGAGGATTGCGGGAAGATGACAGATATTTTATAAAATTATGCATAGTGTGGAGAAAGCAGGCCCAGAGGGGGTCATCCAGGGAAGCTGGACCTCTGGAAGATGCAGGGCAGACAAAAGGAAGTCCTTCTTTGCACATCATTGCATACTTGGACTACGGAATTTGCCGCCACAGGATGTGGTCCGTGGCCACAAACTGAGCTTCAAGCTGGGGTTAGAAAAAGTCACATAGAATAAGGCTGCCTGCGGAGACTAGTTATGATGGCTGTATTAGCTCCCTCAAGAAAGACTCTGCACACCCGTTGCCTGGGATCCTGAGCAGGAGGAAGGGTCTTGTGGTCTTGCCCTGGTTATTGCCAGGGGCATCTGCTAGCCACAGAGGGCTAGAGGGGCCTTCTGACGTTCATATGGCCCTTGAACGTAAGAAGAGGCTGCTGGATCAGGCCAGTGGCCCATCTAGTCCAGTATCCTGCTCTCACGGTGGCCAACCAGATGCCCCAAAGGGAAACCACCAACCAGGACCCAAGCTCAAGGGCAACGCTTTCCCCTCCTGTGGTTTCCAGCAACTGGTGTTGAGAAGCATTGCTGCCTTCGACTGTGGAGGCAGAGCAGAGCCATCGTGGTAAGGAGCCATCAATAGCCCTCTCCTCCTCCGTGAATTTGTCTCATCCCCTTATAAAAGCCGTCCAAGTTGGTGGCCATTTTTGCCTCTGACTGTGGATGAGAGGAGGGATGGTCAGCGATGGAGGGAGCTGTAGCCCAGGACATCTGGAGGGCACCAGTTTTGGGAAGGCTGGCCTAGCCAGGAGCAATGTATCACATGACATCCCTCTCCAGCTATGATTCCAGTGTGGTGCAGTGGTTAAGAGCGGTAGACTTGTAATCTGGTGAACTAGGTTTGCGTCTCCGCTCCTCCACATGCAGCTGCTGGGTGACCTTGGGCTAGTCACACTTCTCTGAAGTCTCTCAGCCCCACTCACCTCACAGAGTGTTTGTTGTGAGGCGCAGTGGGTTAAACCACAGAGCCTAGGTCTTGCTGATCAGAAGGTCAGCGGTTCGAATCCCTGCGACGGAGTGAGCTCCCGTTGCTCGGTCCCAGCTCCTGCCAACCTAGCAGTTTGAAAGCATGTCAAAGTGCAAGTAGATAAATAGGAACCGCTCTGGCGGGAAGGTAAACGGCGTTTCTGTGCGCTGCTCTGGTTCGCCAGAAGCCACTTAGTCATGCTGGCCACATCACCCGGAAGCTGTACGCCGGCTCTCGGCCAATAAAGCGAGATGAGCGCTGCAACCCCAGAGTTGGACACGACTGGACCTAATGGTCAGGGGTCCCTTTACTTTTACCTTTAGGAAGGGAAAGGAGAATGTTAGCTGCTTTGAGACTCCTTCGGGTAGTGATAAAGCGGGATATCAAATCCAAACTCTTCTTCTTCTCTTCCTGCCTTGCAGGGGGTTGGTCTAGTTGACCCTTGGGGTCCCTTCCCACTCTGCAGTTCTGTGATGCTGTGCTGCCACTTCAGTGATGAGAGGCAACATGTCTGTCGGGAGTCAGCTCAGCATTACGAGGAAGAGGAGGAGTCATGTCCTCTTCATCTGTGATTCCTGTGCAGGAGAATTCCCCCCCCCCCTTTTTATTTCATCTCTAAATTCATTTTTGCGCAGTTTAAGCTTTGCAGTCTGAAATCTGAACCTTTCCTCATAGAACAGACAGGCTGTTGTTTTTTTAAGCGGAAATATGCGCAAGCCTGCGTTCCCCTACAGTTCCTAGTGCAACTGGAAGGAATGAAATGAAGACAGATAAGGAACGAAACACAAGGAGATCAGCCAAACGTAGTAATCGCACTAAATCTTAGGTCAAGAAGAGAACAGAAAGATCAATATAAATAACTGAAAGCAGAGATTGGCAGGCACAGAGCAAGAACAAGTCAGAAGACAGCGAAGGAAGGCACTGAAAGATGGTTACGTGTTTTCATGTGTTATTGAAATGAAAAGGCTGGGGTGAGCTAGTCTGAAGGGCTGGAAGATCTCTGAGTGCTTTAAGATTGCTGAGAGTGTGGTGTTAACTGTAGCTGTGATGGAAAAGGTGGCTGTGATTGCAGCAACTGTCTGACAAGTGGTAATAATAATAAAATAATAATAATTTATTATTTATACCCCGCCCATCTGGCTGGGTCTCCCCAGCCACTCTGGGCGGCTTCCAACAAATATCAAAATACATTAAAATATCACAGATTAAAAACTTCCCTAAACAGGGCTGCCTTCAGGTATTTTCTAAATGTCAGATAGTTGTTTATCGCTTTGACCTCTGATGGGAGGGCGTTCCACATGGCGGGCGCCACTACCGAGAAGGCCCTCTGCCTGGTTCCCTGTAGCTTTGCTTCTCACAGTAAGGGAACCGCCAGAAGGCCCTCTGCGCTGGATCTCAGTGTCCGGGCTGAACGGTGGGGGTGGAGACGCTCCTTCAGGTATACAGGACCGAGGCCGTTTAAGGCTTTAAAGGTCAGCACCAACACTTTGAATTGTGCTCGGAAACGTACTGGGAGCCAATGTAGCTCTCTTAGGACCGGTGTTATGTGGTCCCGGCGGCCACTCCCAGTCACCAGTCTAGCTGCCGCATTCTGGATTAATTGCAGTTTCCAGGTCACCTTCAAAGGTAGCCCCACGTAGAGCGCATTGCAGTAGTCCAAGCAGGAGATAACTAGAGCATGCGCCACTCTGGCGAGACAGTCCGCGGGCAGGTAGGGTCTCATCCTGCGTACCAGATGGAGCTGGTAGACAGCCGCCCTGGACACAGAGTTAGCCTGCGCCTCCATGGACAGCTGTGAGTCCAAAATGACTCCCAGGCTGCGCACCTGGTCCTTCAGGGGCACAGTTACCCCGTTCAGGACCAGGACCCCGTACATCACCTATGCTGTTGGATGTGTGTAAAAGACGATGCCAGAAAGCATCAAAATGCAGGGGGGGGGCCTCTCTCTCTCTTATGTTTTTAGGAGGCTGACCCTACATACGTTTGTATGCAATAAAAGCCTCTCTTGTCACTTGGAGCCTGCCTCCTTTTCCTTTGGGTTCCTGTGAGGGATACCTCCAGACTAGAAACACCTTTTAAAGTTCTCCAACCCCTGGAGTAGATGACTCTTTGTGTCCCTTCCAAAGCTAAAATTTTGTGATTCTATGACTCCCATAGCACTGAGCCAGGACAGGGAGAGTAGAGGATGCACGAAAGCAAGACGTGGGCTTGCGACCTTCTTGAAGTTCCCCCTCTCTCACCAATAAATAGGGTGTGGTGACTCCTCTGTCTGACAAAAGTCTTGGGTCAGCTGCCATCTGGGGGCCTGGTTTGGCCCATTGGCTGCCAGTTCCCTACCACAGCTATGTTTGTCGTTCTGATTCTGCTATAGCACAGAGTGTGGTATCAAGCAGTAGAATTCAGGTTCTCCAATTTGTTTCTTTGGTTCAGAGCAGGTTTGTAGCCCTTCCACCTGCAAAGTTTCCTCATATTTACAGTATATGCAGAAAACTCTGTTTGGGTTTGTTATTTTTTCAGCTCAGGGTGCAAATGTACTCCTGAAAATGCAACACACCGGTTCCCCACTTTTCCAAACACGAGCAAGTACTGGCGGCACCTTTTTTCATGTTTCTCCACCCCTGAAAGCATCTCTCCGGCCTCAAAGTTTATGTATTTTGGAGATAATAGATCACATTCCACACCTCCTGCCAGGCGAAGGAAATACCTCTTGCGAACCGCTTCTGAAGCTTCTAATGCTTTAAGGCATTAGAAGTTAGTTTTGCCTCCTGCAAGGCTGAATTAATGAGCACAGCTTTAAGCCAGTAGGGACACCTGATCCGAATGAGAAACAGCAGGGTTGCATGTTGGCAGTCCTGCCCTTATTAACACACACACACACACACACACACACACACGTGCTGCATAAGATGGGATGGTTACATACGTGCTTCTGTAGTTCACAGCCCTGTCATCTGTTTTGGGGTGTGGGGTGTCGTGGTCTGTCACTTTCTGTGCTTCCAGGGTGCAGTTGTGGAATGCCCTGGTGGAGAGAGTGAGAGGTCTTTCAAGACTTTCACTATATCCAGAGCCGTCTTTCCCATTGGGCTTAGTGGTGCGTTGCACCAGGGCGCCGGCCTCTCAGGGGCGCCCCAGCGAGTGGGGGAGCTGCGTGGCTTTGCCGGCGGGCTCCCCTTTCCCTGCACGCCTGCCAGCTGCGCCCCCGTCAACCGTATGGCTGGCGGGTGGGCAGTTTCCTCCCAAACCTCCGCGGGAGGAGAGCGATCCCTGCAGAGGCTTGGGAAAAGGTCGACAACTCTGGAAATGGGGGGGGGGGGCGCCAGAGGGATCTTTGCACCACGGCACCGGATATGCTTAAGACGGCCCTGACTATATCCCATGTGGATGCTGAGCAACACATTGTTTAAAAGCATAAAGAGCCTAGGTCCACATCCATTGAAAGAATGTGGGGAGCCTTGCAGGATACCCCCCCCCCCATTGCTCCGTGGCCACACTGTCGCTATGCAGTCAAAGTGCATATCTTGGAAGGGGCTCAAATTCCTCTTTGTGTGGAGGGATTCTGCACACAATATGCAGGCAGTGAGAGGGTGGGCGGGCACCTGGGTGTGATCCAGACCCCCACAGCCACCTCCCACCTCATGCAACCACGTTCAGTAGGTGAGCTGGTCTGACTCCCCCTGTTGTCAGAACGAGATGGAGCGATCACAGGGTTGTGCTACAGACAAAGGCTCCTTTTTTAACCCCATTAACTGAAGCTTTAATGGGGAATACTGGGTGGGTGCTGTTTTATTTGGAGGGTGGGGTTGTTTTAAATTGTTGTTAAATGTTATATGTTAATGTGGGGTTTTTTTGTATTTGTGGTCTGGAGTGTTGTTTATGGGTTTTTTTGGGGGGGTGTATTGTTTATTAGTTTGTATACGTTAGTATTGTTAATTGAGAGCCAGTGTGGTGTAGTGGTTAAGAGCGGTGGACTCATAATCTGGTGAACCGGGTTCGATTCCCTGTTCCTCCACATGCAGCTGCTGGGTGACCTTGGGCTAGTCACACTTCTCTGAAGTCTCTCAGCCCCACTCACCTCACAGAGTATTTGCTGTGGGGGAGGAAGGGAAAGGAGATTGTTAGCTGTTTTGAGACTCCTTAGGGTAGTTATAAAGCAGGATATCAAACCCAAACTCTTCTTCTTCTTTCGATGTTTTTATTATTTTTATTTTGTATTTTGTGTTTCGCATATTGTAACTTTTAAATTATCATCGATGTTGCCATCATCATCTTTGCTTGTTTTATTTGTTTTTCAGGAAGAAGACGACGACGGGCTTCCCAAGAAAAAGTGGCCAACCGTAGACGCCTCCTATTATGGTGGACGTGGTGTTGGCGGAATTAAGCGGATGGAGGTAGGTGAACACCAAGTTGGAAGATTCTGGACAGATAAGAGGAGAACTCTTTCACGAAGCACATAGTTAAACTGTGGAACTCACTGCCGCAGGAGGCAGTGATGTCCACCAAAGTGGATGGCTTTGAAAGAGGACTGGGCCAATTCACGGAGGAGGATGGGTTTGGCTATTCTGAGAACAGGGTGGGCCATTTGCCTGATCCAGCAGGCTCTCCTTAGGCAAGGGACGTGTGCTCTGGAGGGATTGCTGCTGATGCAAAAAATGATGGGCTCACCTTCGTCTGGATAGGGACTGTAGCTTAGGGTGGAGGAGAGGGGTGTATAACTCTTTCATCTCCATACTGTTTCCTCGCCCACATTCCCTCCACCCTGATGCTGACATTTGCCCCCAAACTGCTATTTGCTGCAAAAAAAAATGCTGTTTTGACAGGAAAACAGCACAGGGTGTGGAAGGGTTAAATTCAGATTGGGACCACCGCACCGAGAGATGGGATGTGTGTGGTTCCAGTCTGGGTTGGGGCCCCACAAAGCTGCTTTTTGCGAGAGACAGACAGCGGACAATTGTGAGATAACCTGCAGGCTGAGATTTGATATGTGTGTTGAGAGTCCCCCCCCCACCATCTATCAACATTATGAAGCAAATTTAAGGTCCCCAAAGCCATGTTTGTCTTGTAACACAGGAGTGGGGGGGGGAGCATCATGAACAGCGGCAAATCAGGGAGGGATACTTTCCTCTGTTTCTGAGGCATCACTGTAGGTGGCCTGAATCCCCCTGCCTCTCCCAAATGGACTGAAGGAGACAGAGAAGAGAAACAGCTTGAGCCCCAAGCGAATAGCCATGTGATTGCTGGACCGATGCTGCTATGATTCTGTGAAGGGGACTGAATACTCAGGGGGGTTTTTTGTGGGTGTTTTTAGGTTCGCTGGGGGGAAAGGGGATCCACTGAGGAAGGTGCAAAGCTGGAGAAGGCCAAGAATGCTCGGGTCAAGATGCCGGAACAAGAGTACGAATTCCCAGAGCCCAGGAATCTTGGAAACAACATGCGGAAGTCCTCTTCCCCCCACAAGTGGTACTCTCCAATTAAGGTACTTCTCTTGTGTGATATTTTCATTGCAACCCCTGAAACATCCTTCCCCACCTTCTAACTGGTTAAAAAAAAAGTGTTGGTGTACAATAAAGTAGTAAAAACATCATAAAATCCTGAACAGCCAATGAATGAATTGGATATATAGGCCATAAACCATCTCTGCAGAAAACGCTCCCCGCCCTGTGCTTGGGTGGCCCCAGCTAATACCCCCCCCCCTTCTCCCTCTTGTGACCAAATCGACTAGCTGAAGGATGGACCTTCAAAAAATCTGGAACGTGATTCCCAAGAATTAAGGAGCATTAAGCACCTAATCACTCATTGACTGACATGCGTTAAGTCCGTTCACACTCATCTGGACAACCCGAACTTATAACAAATGGATCAAAGCCGCCTTCAAATATTCCCCCTCTGTAGAAGTGCCAAAAAAATTCTGGCACGCTCGGCAGACTGTGTCCATTAGTGTGCATACGAGGAGATTGCTGAGTAAAATTCCAGCGTAGCTTATTCTGCATCTGCCCTGGTCTGTTCACTCCAGAAATGAGAACTTGCACGCCCTGCTGTGGAAGAAGGTATGTTCTCTGTTGGAGTGGATCGCCTGCTTCTTTTGAGGGAGAGGGAAGTTCATGGGGGCATCTGGAAGGAGGAAGCAACTTGCACAGGTGTGCCTGTATTGTCTCCTGCATTCTGTCCTCTTGCAAAACAGATTTGTATGTTGTGTCATCACCCAGTTAAAAAGTGCCAGGGTTACAGAAGAAACAAAGCACTCCAGAACCCCAGCCTTTCCTTCCACTATTGTTAACTAAGGGCTCATCCACTCTTCCTTTTGCACCACGCTTTCCAAGCACAGATCCGTGCTTTAAAGCTCTGTGTCCAAGCAATTTTTACTCGTTTGTTTGTTTTCTCCTGGTACTTTCCCTGGGAAAACCCGTGTTTTACTGCTAAATTGGAGCAAACAGCAATCCACTTAAAGCCCAATTGGCTTTTGCTCTAATTCATTTTTTTAAATTATATTTATTGGGTTTTTAACATAAAAAAAATCAACTTAACATAATTACATTAATCATGATACAAAATACAAAATACAAAATAGACAAAACACAAACATACATCTTATTTTCCCATTCATCATGTCTAATCATATTGGGGTGACTTCCTCACGTCCCCCGTCCCCCCCGCTGCGTTTCATTATCAATCATCTTTAGTAATTTCTTAACATCTTTAAACATTATTTATTATTTTCAAATATATCCTTTTCTTATATAAGTCTTAACCTAAAATCGTGTCTATATTACTTAACCTATTTTTCTATTCTGTAAGCTGTCATTTCTTCCAACTTTTTTCAATCTTTAAATCTTACAATAGTTTTTTAAATAAACTTTAAATTTCTTCCAATCTTGTTCCACCGTCTCCTCCCTCTGGTCGCATAGTTTTCCGGTCAGCTCGGCGAGTTCCATATAGTCCATCATTTTCATCTGCCAGTCTTCTATCGTGGGTAGTTCCTGTGTCTTCCAGTTTCTTGCAATCAATATCCTAGCTGCTGTTGTGGCATACATAAAAAAAGTTTGGTCTCTCTTGGGGACCTCCTGATTGACAATTCCAAGTAGAAAGGCCTCTGGTTTCTTAACGGCTTTTGCTCTAATTCAGTGGTAAAACACAGGTTTTCCTAGAGAAAGTGCTGGGACAAAATAAAAGCCCTCCGACATGGAAGTTTAAAGCCCGGACCTGTGCGTAGAAATGCAACGCAAAAGGAAGTCTGGATGAGGTGGATTTTATCATTCTGCAAGCATCTGCATTTTGGCCTGAAATATATAAGCTTGTTGAAGTGTTTCTTCTGTCCATGAAACTACATTGCTGCTTAGGCCCTGTTGCAATCAGAGTTGTGCTAAAAGATTCCAAAATTCTGTGCCAAGGAAAGCTGGATTCTGTGGCCTGTATGAATTATGCAAACTGAGCATATCTGCATGATTTCCTTACTTTGCATAATTTGTTCTGCTTCTGCCAGTCATGGGAAAGACCCGCCCTCAACCACTGGAAGTCCTCCCACCATTCAGGTCTCTTAAGACTCAAGCACAACTTTGTGAGTATAATGGCTAGAAACCTGTAATTTCAAAAGAAAAGTGGGGTTTTCATGAGCGTGACTCCTCTTCCTAGCTGCACATTTTTCTTTTGAGACAGACAGGCACACAGACAGAAAGAGAAAGAAAAAAGATGATGCTATGTCAAAGTGAAATGTAGCTCTGCTTACTTTGCAGGCTTTTAGAAGATGACAATCCCTCTGCTAAATGGCTGCTTAAGCAATCTTGGTTTCATTTTCAGGGAAAGCTGGATGCCCTCTGGGTTTTGCTGCGGAAAGGTTATGACCGAGTGTCTGTGATGCGACCACAACCAGGAGACAAGGTATTGTTTCCCTTTTCTAATAACTTGCTCTGAGCAAAAGCCTGGTGCCCTCCAGATGTTTTGTTTGACCAACTCCCAGAACATCTGCCGAAGTCTGCTCTGGAGGGTGAGCTGGGAAGACATGCCTGCGTCCTCAGAGCCACACTGTCCTGTTGTTGTTGTTGTTGTTGTTGTTGTTGTTGTTGTTCAGTCGTTCAGTCGTGTCCGACTCTTCGTGACCCCATGGACCAGAGCACGCCAGGCACGCCTATCCTTCACTGCCTCTCGCAGTTTGGCCAAACTCATGTTAGTAGCTTCGAGAACACTGTCCAACCATCTCATCCTCTGCCGTCCCCTTCTCCTTGTGCCCTCAATCTTTCCCAACATCACGGTCTTTTCTAGGGCGTCTTCTCTTCTCATGAGGTGGCCAAAGTACTGGAGCCTCAACTTCAGGATCTGTCCTTCTAGTGAGCACTCAGGGCTGATTTCTTTAAGAATGGATAGGTTTGATCTTCTTGCAGTCCATGGGACTCTCAAGAGTCTTCTCCAGCACCATAATTCAAAAGCATCAATTCTTCGGCAATCAGCCTTCTTTATGGTCCAGCTCTCACTTCCGTACATTACTACTGGGAAAACCATAGCTTTAACTATACGGACCTTTGTTGGCAAGGTGATGTCTTTGCTTTTTAAGATGCTGTCTAGGTTTGTCATTGCTTTTCTCCTGTAGCTAATGCCAAATAGACAGCGGAAGGAGGGGGGAATTCATGAGCGACAAAGAGGAGAGTTCATTTTGAAAAACGAAAGGGGCAGGAGGAACTACGTAGAATCTCCACCCTTTGTTCACTCACTTATCATAGGCTATCTGCATGACATTATCCTCAAATAATACCACCCCCTGCACTTTCCCTTCCCTTCCATGCAGGGCTCTGCCTCTTGACTTCAGCACACTTCCAGCTGGTGTCATTTAGGAAATGTAATCAGTTTTAATATTTGTACTAAAGTTTTTTTGGGTTTTTTTGGCTTATGCATTTTCAAAAATACAGTCATACCTCATGTTGCGAACGCTGCGGGTTGCGTTTTTTCGTGTTGCACTCGCGCCGAACCCGAAAGTACCAGAATGGGTTACTTCTGGGTTTCGGCGCTCGCGCATGCGCAAAAGCACTAAATCGCGCTTTGCGCATGCGCAGAAGTGCGGAATCATGACCCACGCGTGTGCAGAAGCGGTGCTGCGGGTTGCGAACGCTGTGGGTTGCGAACATGCCTCCCGCACAGATCACGTTCGCAAACTGAGCGTCCACTGTATATTGAACTATTAGTGCAATAGTGCTTAAACATAGCACAAGCTAAACAACTTATTCTTCAAATGAACATGCTACTTTAATGCTCCCCACTCCAATGCCTGCAAGTGTGGAAGGCTGATGCAAACACAGGAACACGCTAAACCTTCCATTGGAGGGGGTTGGAATAGATTTCCCTTTCATTCCGTCCCAGCTCTACAATTCTATGATTCTAAGTGTGGAAAATCAGCAGAAGAACAAAGACTGATTAGCAACTGAAAGCCTGCACTCTCAGTCTACAGTGGAAATGAGCAACTGTGAATTTGATTCAAAATGTTTCAGACAGTTTTCTCTTTGTTGAGATCCTGGTTTCCCAAAACTTGCAGCTTAGAATGTTTGCTAAGGGGCTGGAGAACTTTATGGAGGGACTGCAAACAGGACCTCTCCAGCTGCAGCCAGGGGTTCGTGAGACCAGAAATCTCCCATCGCACAGCAGCTGCATTCTTGGGCGGCTGCTGGCTTGTCTGAGCTTCCCTATGGGATGTTTCTTGTTTCTTTAAATTCTGTTACATAGGGCTGGTTACAGTCCCTGTGCAGCAATGATATAACTTGAAGGGTGATGTCATGGACGCAAGCAAAGATTAAAACAACGCCGTAACCGTAATAGAAGCAGAACCAAAAGCAGGTGGCATTTCTTAGCCAGCCCATCTTCTATAAAGTAAAAGAATACAAGTTGTTCTTCTCTCCTGACCCTGTGGCTGCAGATATAGTTGTCTAAGAGCATTGACAGTGACTTGATAATGATGCACATTTTTCTGTTGTCCAGCTCTTGCCTCTAGCCAAACGGGTTTTATGGCCTTTTAAAAAGGGGGGGGGGAGGAGAAAGCTGCCTCCATCAGCTCTCTGGAAAAAACCCTGTCCTTTGACTCCTCCAGTCACCTCCCCCTGCCCATCCCAGTTGTCCCCACCCACCTCCATTCCCTCCACCCCACTTCTTACTGTTAGACATATGGGTCTGGTTTTCAGATCTCTCAAAAACCATGAAATCTCATCCCAGTTCATGAGAGGCTTCCTCGCTGGCAGTGGCCGGGGTCCAGGATGGAAGGGAAACCCAGTCCACCTCTTGCGGCAGGGTGGAAACATCCACACATCTGCCCCCAGCTCCCCTGCTGTCTCCCAGAGACCTAGACACAAATATTTCCAAGTCTGCATTCATCATATTTTCTGAGGGACCCTTCGGAGAATTATAAAGGAAACAACCCGCCCACCCCCCAGCTGAGAAACCTTCAAAAGGAAACCTGCGAGAGCTTCAAAAGTGCCACAAAAATGCTCTCCCCCCTTTTGACCAAGTGACGCATTTGCTTTGCAAGCAGTGACATGAAATTTCCATAGATGTAAACATAACATAAAGCAAGCGTCCCTCAGGCAGGAAGGAGGCATTAGGCGGTCTGGAGATCGGTTGCTTGGGAAGCACAGATCATATTTCCCCTTTGAAAAAAAATTAATAATAATTCTGCAGTTGCCAGTAACTTCCCCTTTAGGAAGAGGCAGAGATAGTGATGTGTCTTTGCTCCGAGAATGCCTGCTTTCCAGCAGTTAGACGTGAACACAGGCGGCCCTGGCGTCTTCAGAAGGATTGTAAAAATGGCACAGGGAGAGCTGAATGCCTTTGGGGCCCCTGGCAAAGGTGCAAACACATTCTGGTGTTGAGACATGGAAGGCATGCAAGATTCTTTGTCTGTTTTGTAATCCTCCTGGATTAAGCCAAGGACCATCTAATCCAGGATTCTGTTTCCAACAGTGGCTAGCTAGTCTAGTCTAGAGTAGGCAAGGTCACCATCCTTTCCCTTGGTTTGCTCCTGACTTCTGTTGCTCTCTTCAGTTTTATGCTGCCTCCGACTGCTTTTGCCTAGTAGCAAGGGCACAGTTGTGCACCTAATAATAATAATAATAATAATAATAATAATAATAATTTATTATTTGTACCCCGCCCATCTGGCTGGGTCTCCCCAGCCACTCTGGGCGGCTTCCAGCAAACATTAAAATACATTAACACATCACAGATTAAAAACTTCCTTAAACAGGGCTGCCTTCAGGTATTTTCTAAATGTCATGTAGTTGTTGACCCCTTTAACCTCTGATGGGAGGGCGTTCCACAGGGCGGGCGCCACTACCGAGAAGGCCCTCTGCCTGGTAGAGAAGGCCCTCTCCCTGTAGCTTTGCTTCACGCGGTGAGGGAACCGCCAGAAGGCCCTCGGCGCTGGACCTCAGTGTCCGGGCTGAACGGTGGGGGTGGAGACGCTCCTTCAGGTATACAGGACCGAGGCCGTTTAGGGCTTTAAAGGTCAGCACCAACACTTTGAATTGTGCTCAAAAACATACTGGGAGCCAATGTAGATCTCTCAGGACCGGTGTGATGTGGTCCCGGCAGCCACTCCCAGTCACCAGTCTAGCTGCCGCATTCTGGATTAATTGCAGTTTCCAGGTCACCTTCAAAGGTAGCCCCATGTAGAGTGCATTGCAGTAGTCCAAGCGGGAGATAACTAGAGCATCAGAGCAGATGCCCATTTTCCTTTTTAACCAATGCAGATCTTTCCGTTTCGCGTACTCTCAGGTACACCATACAATTCAGACAAGGGCAGTATCTAATGCAGGGGTGGGGGGAGTCTGACAATGAAGGCCTCATCCTGTGCAGATTGCGAAACCTTTGACTTGTTTTCTTTATTTTCTGATCCTATTTTCATTCCATGAGCTGCTGACACAAACTCACAAGATGTGTTTCAGGACATTCTGGCCCAGGCTTTTCCTGTCAGATATAAATAAAGAAATCAACAACTCAGAGGCTTCATTAAGAACATAAGAAGAGCCTGACATCACAGTGGCCAACCAGATGCCTGTGAGAAACCCACAAGCAGACCCTGAGCCCGAGAACCCTCTACCCTCCTGAGGTTTCCAGCAACTAGGATTCAGAAGCATCATTGTGCCATTTGTGGGGGGCAGAGCACACCTCTCATGCCTAGTAGACATTGATAGCCCTCTCCTCCATTAATTTATCTAATCGCCCTTTTAAAGCCATTAGGTGGACATCTCTGCCTCCTGCAGGAGGGAGTTCCATAGTTTAACAATGCACTGCATGAAGGAGGACTTCCTTTTATCTGTCCTGAACCTTTCAACATTCAGCTTCATTGGATGCCCATAGGTTCTAGTGTTATGGGATGCGGGTGGCGCTGCGGTGTAAACCACTGAGCCTCTTGGGCTTGCCGATCAGTAGGTCAGCGGTTCGAATCCCCATGACGGGGTGAGCTCCCGTTGCTCGGTCCCTGCTCCTGCCAACCTAGCAGTTCCAAAGCTTGCCAAAAAGTGCAAGTAGATAAATAGGTACCGCTCTGGCAGGAAGGTAAACGGCGTTTCCGTGCGCTGCTCTGGTTTTGGTGTTCCGTTGCGCCAGAAGTGGCTTAGTCATGCTGGCCACACGACCCAGAAAAACTGTCTGCAGACAAATGCCCGCTCCCTCGACCTGTAAAACGAGATGAGCACCGCAACCCCAGAGTCATCTGCGACTGGACTTAACTGTCAGGGGTCCTTTACCTTTTTTATGGAGAGAAGGGGGGAAGTTTTTCTCTATCCACTTTCTTCGGACCATGCATAATTTTATAAACTTCTACCATGTCGCCTCTTACTCATGTTTTCTCCATTTGCTGTGGTAAAGCAGCTGGCTCAGAACATCAGTGCCAGACTGAAGCGTGTCTGTCCAGCTCACCGAGACAGACATCTGATGAGTATCCATTCACATGCCCATTGGAAATCTCAGTCCCTTGCTTTGCCATTAGCTCCCACAGACTATGGTACTTTAAGGTCAGGTCAAACTTCTGTTGCACATCGCCAGAGGCAAAAATTCAAGCAATCTCAAAGATGCATTAAACAGCAGGTCACATTTGCAAATTCAAATACCAAAAATGCTGTATACACAGAACACAAGTCTGGTTTATGGATAACACTAAGATATAGGTTGTTTGCCAGGAGTTGCCCTCAGATGAACCAACAAACCATGGCTTGCACACAAATAAACAAATACTTGCCCACATGGCCATAAGAGAATTTATGGTGGGTAGGGAAGTAATAACTGAGGAGAGGAGACAAAAGTGCAAACATATCTCATCATGTAACACCCACGAGACAGTGAACGGTAAAACACCACGATAGATTTTGGAGGTATGAGACTGAAAGCGCTTGTGGGTGGATGAGAACGTAGAATAGAATCAAAGTATCTTGGAGTTGGAAGGGGCCCAAGGGTCATCTAGTCCAACCCCCTGCAAGCACACACTCAGAAACAGTGACCCACAGAGGCATGAATCTCCCAGCCGAAGGCACAAGAAAGTCGGCGGTTCTCAGCTTCTCATCCTGTCCTGGGAGGCCCTCCTTATCCTGACCCTCCTTGATCGCTCAAGTTTCCTACTTCTACCAGATCCCAGCTTGTTCCTTCTTCTAACTACTCAGTGTCCCATCACCAGGCTCCAGGCCCTAAGGTGTCATTCCCCGGAGCCCTCCCTGGGGGGCTCTTGGGAGGCAGGCTCCCACCACTCTTCTTCAGCCTGTCCAAGCCCTCCCTGGCGGCTCTTGGGCTGGCGGCTCCCAGCTCTCCTCCTCAACCCTGACTTAACTGTTGTTGTATACCTGTCCGCGGACTGTCTCGCCAGTGTGGTGCATGCTCTAGTTATCTCTCGCTTGGATTACTGCAATGCGCTCTATGTGTGGCTACCTTTGAAGGTGACCCGGAAACTACAACTAATCCAGAATGCGGCAGCTAGACTGGTGACTGGGAGCGGCCGCCGAGACCACATAACACCGGTCTTGAAAGACCTACATTGGCTCCCAGTACGTTTCCGAGCACAATTCAAAGTGTTGGTGCTGACCTTTAAAGCCCTAAATGGCTTTGGTCCAGTATACCTGAAGAAGCGTCTCCACCCCCATCGATCTACCCGGACACTGAGGTCCAGCGCCGAGGGCCTTCTGGCGGTTCCCTCACTATGAGAAGCCAAGTTACAGGGAACCAGGCAGAGGGCCTTCTCGGTAGTGGCACCCGCCCTGTGGAACGCCCTCCCTTCAGATGTCAAAGAGAACAACAACTACCAGACTTTTAGAAGACATCTGAAGGCAGCCCTATTTAGGGAAGCTTTTAATGTTTAATAGACTATTGTATTTTAATATTTTGTTGGAAGCCGCCCAGAGTGGCTGGGGAAACCCTGCCAGATGGGCGGGGTATAAATAATAAATTATTATTGTTATTATTATTATTATTATTGATTGCCTTCCTTGCATTGCATTGCAGGTAGATGACCCTCGTGGTCATTTCCAACTCTACGATTCTCTACTTTCTTTAACTGATTTGCAAGGCAAAGGCTAAAACCAGTTTTCTAGCTTCATTTTGGGCAGACAAAAGAGGTTGTGAAATTTTTCTTTTCGCAGCGTCAAATCTGGAAACGGGCTGAGGTTGCCAGCACGTCCAGCTGCTTCCAATCATTCTGGAGGAGGCCAGGTCACATGGGATTCCTGTGGTCTCCTCACATTCTAAAGGGACTAGGTTTTGCAATTTTGCCTGCATTAATGAGGTTATTTTTGTGTTCAAGATAATAGACCAAATGGCGGGTGTTCCCCACCCCCCTTAACTGAGTCCTGTTTTCACCCCAAAGGTATAACCTGCCCCTAATATAAAAAGCTCATTATCAGGAATGGGAACTTGGGGGTGGGGGCGCTTTTAATTATGGTGGCGCCCGCTTGTGGCATTTTATAGTTTTGTCTTGCGTTTCCATCATAAACATGGTTTTTAAAGGAATTTACTAGCCAACCATAAAAACTTGCCTTAAGGGAATCTTAAAGCTGTCAGAAGATTGCATCCCTCCTTCCCCCTTTCTTTGAACAACAACAACAACAACAACAACAGCAAAAATTTAATGCAGATGGCACGTAAGCTGATGAAAATAATGATTATTAATAAAGGAGGTTGTATTATTAATATTAATAGCTCCCATTAACTCATAGTCATCAGTAATTCTCCACTATATGAGTCAAATCCAGTGTTAGCCCCCTTCAAAGCCAGCCATCGTTCCTTTTTCTGAAACTCTTAGCTAAATGTGGAGGTGGGAGCAATTTTAAACTCTACAAACAAGCCTGAGAGGTCCCTGGCTCCTTGGTCCTTCTTAGCCGCCTCCGATGAGGTCATGGCACTGGCTTTGTTGCTGAATACAGCTATGGAATTCATCCTGCCCCTTGATCCACTGGTAGCCTTGGCACTCAGCAAGTCTTAAGGTTTCAGCAGGCATCATCATCTCCTCATGAGGACTAACAACATGGTTTTTTCCCTTTTTAAAACTGAGATTATTTGGAAGCTGAATGCTACGCCGAGCATTGCATTCTGCAGCCTTCCTGCACTGCTGAAGACTTGTGGCACACACTCTGCCTATTCCCAGGCCTTGTATCACTCTGCCTTTGCTCAATTCCTGCATTGCAGGGAGGGGGTTGGACTAGATGACCCTTGGGGTGCCCTTCCAACTGTACAGTTCTGTTATTCAAAGTGAAGGGAGAGAAAGAGAGAGTGCATAGGAGGGCCCAGTGGTCACTTGGTGTGGGATTGGCTTTATAAAATGAGAACGGAATATTAGGAAAGAATTTATTAGCTGACGGGGATTAAGCCACTCCGTTTCAGCCCCTGCAAAATCCCCAATTTTTCTTCTGGTTAAAGGAGATATTAAATCCATTTATGTCACACCTGTATGACATTTTTTATTTCAGGCCTCATAAATCTGACAAATAAAATGACAAATGCACCGAGTTGTTAGTAAGGGTCATTACTGATGCTGTGAAAATATATTGAAATGTTTGTTAGGGTTAAAGCAGAAGGGGGGGGGGAGAAGCAGCCCATAGACCCCCCCCCGGGAACCTGATTCTGCTATGTTGTATAGAGTAACCCTTTCGATTACTCATTGCTACTTGAGCAAAGAACCACCTGTGTGAGTCAGAGACATTGACTTTTAAATTCTTTTTTTTGTGCACTTAAATAAAGCTATTATGTGGCTTTTTTTACTATTCCAACTAAAATAATATGTATGTTGGTATATAGACCCTTGGCGAATATAAGGCAGAACGTATAACTCAAAAGGCCACAGCTCTGCCAAAATATACTGAACTCACTATGGATAATCACAGTGTAGAAATAAATGCATTTAGGATGCAATCCTTTGCATACTTATCTGAGAGTAAGCGCCACTAAATTATATGAGTCAGGCTAGAAAGATAGATAGATAGATAGATAGATAGATAGATAGATAGATAGATAGATAGATAGATAGAGGGGGGGAAATATTTGATCCCCCTGCTTAATTTGCCTGTTTGTCCTCTGATGAAGAAATGACCAATTCATAATTTTAATGGTAGGTTTGTTGTAGCTGTGAGAGACGGAATAACGACAGGAAAAACCCCAGAAACCTAGAAGACAAAACTCAGAGATTGATGTTCATTATAATGAGTAAAATAAGTATTTGATCCCTTTGCAAAAGATGACTTAGTACTTGGTGGCAAAACCCTGGTTGGCAATTACAGAGGTCAGACGTTTCTTGTAGGTGGCCACCAGGTTTGCACACATCTCAGGAGGTATTTTGTCCCACTCCTCTTTGCAGATCCTCTCCAAGTCAGTAAGCTTTTGAGGCTGATGTGTAGCTACTCGAACCTTCATCTTCCTCCATGATTTCTTCGTCAGAGGGCAAACGGGCAAATTTAGCAGGGGATCAAATACTCCCCCCCCCCTCACTGTAGATAGATAGATAGATAGATAGATAGATAGATAGATAGATAGATAGATAGATAGATGGTAGGTTAATTAAAAAATGCAAGCTTCTTGTACCGGTGTCTGGGCCAATACTGGGAGGAGGGGGTACTGTGGCCCCAAGAATTTATCACTTGCCCCTTCTGTTTAGATGTCGCCTGCTTCCTGCATGGCTTCAGCCCACTTTGCTCACAGGCATAATCCTTAGACAGCTGATGGGTGGAGAGGTCATCTGCTTGGGGCCGCCAGTTCTTCCAATAAACAATTCTGTCATTTGTGCGCATAGCTGTCAACTTTCGGATTTGAAAATAAGGGATGCCGCGAGGGCGGTGCAATGGCACCAAGTAGCCTCGCCACCCTGCGCTCCAGAGGCTGCGCGCGAACGGGTGAGCGAAAGAGCGAGCGCGTAGACGGCAGGCAGGCTGTCTGTCTGGTTGGGCGTGAGGGTCTGGCTGCACAAGGCATGCAAGCTCCGCCCCCAGTCGGTCTCAGACTCCTTATTGGCAGCCGAGCAACGCAGCTGAGGATCCTCCCTGGCCGGCAGGGAGGGAGAGGAGCTGCTTCCTTGGAAATCCGGGAAATTTAAGGGATATCAACAATCCAGGATAGCAGCGGGAAACGGCATTGGAATAAGGGAGTTTCCCGCCAAAAAAAGGGAGGGTTGACAGCTATGCGGAGCAGCCAGAAAACAAGCTCGCTTCATCTTCCATGTGGCAGCCCTTTGGGTATTTGGAGATGGCTCTCACTCACGTCAGCTCTCAGTCGCCTCTTCTGCAGGCTAAATATACCCAACTCCCACTCGCTTTTTCCCAGAGGTCTCCCCCCACACCCCCTCTCTCTCATGAAAGAGAGGCGGAGAGTCTTATGTGAAGGAAATTCCTGCCTCCTTCCACTTCTCCCTGCCAGGAGAAGGCTATTTGGCCACTGGCTCATTCTGGAAAGGGGAGAGATCCTCCCACCCTCTTTTTTCCCAGTTCTGCTACTGCTGGTTGCCAGCCATGGAATGGGCACCCTCATTCCTTTCCTCGCCTGAATCCTGCAGAGGACCAGAACCAGAGAGCAACTGCTAAGCTCTTGATGAGAGAGAGAGAGAGCAGCTTCTGCCCATGGGGTGAGGAAGTTCCAGGAAAAGAGCTGTAGTGTCCCCAATGGTAACTGTAGCTAGCTGTCAAGAACGCACGCCACTCCGAGAAGTCAGCGGAAGAAGTCTTGAAGTTTATTGTACAGCACACAGAGAAACGTGGAAAGTCCGTGAGGATTCTGAAGAGGCCACCTCAGAATCCCCCTTTAATACACCTTGCTGGGTGACTCCCAATTCCCCCCTCCCTTCTGCCCTAAAGGTCTGGGGGCGATCCACTTCCCCACCCGGGATGGTTTGGACAAAAGAGTTAACTGCTCTGGTCTACCTGCACTATTCATGGGTGCTTTTTACATTGTTATTGTGATACTGCCGGTTCCGCCGCTGATGGCTCGTTAGCGGTCGTTATCGCCCATCCTGGGGTTGTTTACCCCGTGGGGCATGCCTGGGCGAGGTCGGGCCTTGCTGCACTTGGTTTAACCCCTGCATGCCTGGCTCCGCTGTTGCCCCCTTTCCTGGCCCGCTGTATGGTTCCCCTTCCTGGCGCCTGCATGGCGCGACCCCACTGTCTAGTCGGGTCGTGACAAGAGCTAACATTTGGATCAATTTTTCATTAATGGGAAATGGACCACCAGAACAAAAGAAGAGAATGAAATATAGGAAGAAATCAAAAAGATGTCTAAAATATCTTTTAGTAAAAAACTGGAGGCATTCCTTTGAGCTATAATTACAAACGATATTCCTGGCAATCAAAGGAAAGTATTCCTCTATGCGACAACAGCTATCAGGATGCTCATAGCAAAAGAACTGGAAAGGGGGGGAAATCCCATCAAGAAAAGAATGGCAAATTAAACTTTGTGACTATATAAATTTGGCAAGATTCACAGCGTTCTTAAGGGGACAAGCGGACCAAAAATTAGCAAAAGAATGGGATTGTGTTAAAGAATGTATGAAAAAACATTGTTCTGGAGTAAGTATATCGGTACGTAACGAATGAAGCTTTGCAGCGTTAAAGAAATTGAAAAATGGTGCAAAAGGTATAAAGGTAGAGGTAATTTACATTAGACACAACAATTCAGAAAGATTAACAAAAAAATTTAGGTCTCAAAACAGAGGAAGGAAGTCAATATGTGTATATGTACGTAAATATTATGATGGCATGGTTTTCTTTGTAGTTGTGGTTTTTTCGTTTTTTCGTTTTTGTTTTGGATTCTATGCTTGTAATTTTTGTTGTAATTTTGCATTGAAAATTTAAAATTTATAAACAAACAAACAACAACAACAACAACAACAAAAGAAGAGAGACTTCGTTTCGAAACTCTGCAAAACTCTTGCCTTCAGAGTTTTATTTGGAAACTCCTTTCTGGTAACTTGAAGGCATTGGTTTGATTCGTACCCTCCAGAGCCACAGAAAACAAGCTGGCCCCCTCTTCCATGTGACAGCCCTCGAGATATTTGAAGATGGCTGTCACCTCTCCTCTCAATCTTATCATTTCCAGGCTAAGCATCCCCAACTCTAACTAAACATACCCAAGAGCAAAGAGCTTCTGCCCGTGAAAGAACATACAGAAGAAGAGTGGGCAATTCTGTGGTCCTGTCTCTTTTCCTGCTCCTTTAGGTGTGGCAGCCATGACACCACGCCCTGGTGGCAGCTATTTTGTGACCAGTGCCCATTGCAGTGCCGTAACATTCCCAGTGTGATGCCCACTGGGCCAAAAACATTGGCCACTTCTGCCTCCGGGAAAGGGATGTCAGCTCCACCTCATGAACCCCTGGGCTCCACCTCCGAGTCCCGCACAAACATATTAGGAAGAACTTTCTGAGAGTAAGAGCTGTTTGAGAATGAGCATTCCTTGGAAGGTGGTGGACTCGCCTTCATTAGAAGTTTTTAAACAGGTTGAATCTGTCAGGGATTCTACAGTTAGGATTCCTTCATTGCAGGGAGTTGGACTAGATCAGGGGTAGGCAACCTAAGGCCCATGGGCCGGATGCGGCCCAATTGCCTTCTAAATCTGGTCCGCAGACGGTCCTAGAATCTGCGTGTTTTTACATGAGTAGAATGTGTGCTTTTATTTAAAATGCATCTCTGGGTTACAGTCACACCTTGGGTTACAGACGCTTCGGGTTTTGCATTTTTGGGTTGCGCACATGCGCAGAAGTGCTAAATCGCGCTTTGCGCATGGGCAAAAGCGCCAAATCAGAGCATGCGCAGACGCGGCGCTGCAGGTTGCGAATGTGCCTCCCGCACGGATCACGTTCGCAACCCGAGCGTCCACTGTATTTGTGGGGCATATACAGTGGACCGGCCCACGGCTGAAACAGGATGCTGACCCCTGGACTAGGTGAACCTTTGGGTCTCCTTGCAACTCTACAGTTCTATGGTTTTCCAGGCACTATGTGGCTTCTTGCAGGAGAAGAGGAGGGGGGCAAATTGTCCCTTCTCCACCCACATAGCCAAGCCCTTCCCACTACTGTGGACAGAACAGAGGAGAACTCAGGAAAAACACCCAATCCTGAGTACGGAAATCTGGTTGCAGCTTTGAAGCTGTACCTTTCAGTGGAGGAACTGTGGTAGAGCTCGCCACTGCCCATCTAGAAACAACCCTAGATATCCATGTCATAAATGAATCAATCAATTTTATACCAGTTTGATTGCCATGACTTCTTGCCAAGAAATTTTAAGAACTGCAGTTCATTCAAGGTGCTGAGAATTCTCTGTTAGTGCACTGGCAAACCCTTCAAACAAGAACTAAAATCCCCCAGCGAGCAATGTATGACTCTGGGATGTTGATTGAGCTTGGAGCGAATATTTTGCCTTAGATTATGGGAGAAGCAGATTTGCATTTCTCCTCTAGGTTTCTCTTGCAATCACAGCCAGAACATTTCTTCCCTGTGCTTAGAACTGTTATCTTCTCTCTACATAAAGTGAGTGTTGGAGCAGATCCTAAAACAGCAGCAACCTCAGTTTGCTTGGAATAGTACGGTATAAAGGGTCAAAGGCCAACTGTGTGGGATTAGCACAGAGGTCTTGGATTAGCTTTTGTGTAAGGTTCTAAACCCTGGATCCTCTCTGTTTCCCCTTTCAATTATCTTGTGCATGGTCCTGGGTCCCTTGTCAAGATTAGCATGAAAAAGTTTTTATCAAGGGGAGAGATCCAGCTCAGTGGCAGTTGAACTGTGGCCAAGTGTGGCACAAAGAATCATTGAATCATGGAAGGGACCCAAGGGTCATCTAGTCCAACCCCCTGCAATGCAGGAATCTCTGCTAAAACATCCATGACAAATACATGAAGAAGGCCTCACCTCTAGCATTTTCCCAACCTGGTAGCTTCCTGATAGCCCAGTTGTGCTGCAGTTGTCATCCTGAACATCTGCGGGAGGCAATCAAAGATGGAGGCTGGGATATTCTTCTTCTTATTCATTTCATTGCTATACCACTTTATATTTTTTAAGAAGAAGAAGAACATCTCAAAGCGATTTACAACTAGATTAAAACATCAAATAAAAC
The DNA here is from genome assembly GCA_034641395.1 of Darevskia armeniaca. Classification (NCBI taxonomy): domain Eukaryota; kingdom Metazoa; phylum Chordata; class Lepidosauria; order Squamata; family Lacertidae; genus Darevskia; species Darevskia armeniaca. The sequence continues at coordinate 335,452 of JAWWNF010000734.1, read as the reverse complement.
AATCCAGAAGAAAACTTTACAGAAGAAAGTCAAGTATACATTCAAAGCAACATTATTAATAGCAAACAAAAAGATTATCTTAAAGATTTCAAAATAATATATTACTAAATGAAATCAAATATAAAATGCATGTTTAAAGGTAAAGGGACCCCTGACCGTTAGGTCCAGTCGCGGACGACTCTGGGGTTGCGGCGCTCATCTCGCTTTATTGGCCGAGGGAGCTGGTGTACAGCTTCCGGGTCATGTGGCCACCATGACTAAGCCGCTTCTGGCAAACCAGAGCAGCGCACGGAAACGCCGTTTACCTTCCCGCCAGAGCGGTACCTATTGATCTACTTGCACTTTGATGTGCTTTCGAACTGCTAGGTGGGCAGGAGCTGGGACCGAGCAACGGGAATTCACCCATCACGGGGATTCGAACCGCCGACCTTCTGATCGGCAAGCCCTAGGCTCTGTGGTTTAGACCACAGCGCCACCCGCCATCTTCAAATATTTGAAGGGCTGTCCCATGTCTTTCCTGCACCAGAGGGGAGGACCCAAACCAATAGATTCCAATGACAAGAAAGGAGATTCCGACTTTCTTGGGTAACAAGGAAGTTAAAGAGTGGAACGCACTCCCTCAGAACCTCTTGGAATCTTCTTCATTGATCGTTTTTCATCAGACGCTGGATGTCCATCTGTCATGGATGCTTTAGTTGAGATTCCTGCATTGCAGGGCGTCGGACTGGATGGCCTTTAGGGTCCCTCCCATCTCTACAATTCTGTGATTCTGTTCGCTTGCTTGAGTAATAAAGGGACTGGGATTAATTTGGGGCACATCCTGACACTTCCTTGTTTCAGGATTATACGTGACCTGGTTTTGTTTAGCTGAGCTCTTCCAGTATTGGCTTGTTTGTGGCCACAGCCCAGGAAGCACTAACTCGCCTCCGTTTCTGCCTCCTGTTATCAGATTGTTCAGACCCATGTTTGTTTTAACATCCTGCCGGTGAACTTAAAGGCGGCCCGTTTCTTCTTGGGTCAGCTTTTCGCGGTCAAAATAGCAGAAGAATGTCCCTCTTGTCACGTGAGCCAAGAGTTCCTCCCCTGGGAAGAAGGGTTGTTTTCTTCAAATGAGGAAGAAGAGTAGCAAACCAAATCAGGCATCCCATTTCTTTTCCAGGTGGACCTAAAAACCCTCCCACTTCTTTCCAGCTGCTGCGTCTAGTTTAACCACTCCCCCCCCCCAATATCCTTTTCCCTTCCTCTTCCAAGCACTGGAAGGAAGTTCATCCAGGCTGTAGACTCCCCTTCAGCCAAGCATGCGCCCCTGGAGACAAGATTTCCAGACTCTGCTCTGTATAAAATCTGCTCTTTCACAGAACTCACCTTGGTCTCCCGTCTTGCTTGCTGAACAGGTCTGCACCTGCTCAGTTTCAGGATGCACTTCGAGGTCCGCTACGTCCCACATGTTGCCATTTAAGGCACTAGATTGGCAGGGAAATGAGTGGGGGGTGGGGGGATTCATATGCTTCCATGGTGCAAGATTGCCAAGAAAAGCCATGCCCCATAAACATTTTATGAGATTTTGATTGCTGCTCTGCTTGGGTTCCAGTTGGATCAATGAAGACGATCACTTCATCGTTCTTACTGCCCCAGCTGAATACTTTTTCAGGCAAAACAATCCCAAGCATTATTTATCGCTGGCTCCGTTTCCCTTGGCCGCTGTCTTTTTTATTATTAAAAACTTGGACATAAATAAAGAAAATAAATATTATAGGAGTGATAGTCCAAGGCCGCTTGAGTTCCACTGCGGGAGCCCTGCCAGGAAAAGGGATTGTGTGTGTGTGTGTGTGTGTGTGTGTGTGTGTGTGTGTGTGTGTTGATCCAGGTGACTAATGCTAAGCTGCTGCTTCTTTTCCTCCTCTAGGAAGAGGCAGAGTTAACACTGAACAAATGAGATCTTTTACGCCCACAATGCAAACTCTTTCTAAGCAAAATCTGAACAGACAGCATATGTCCAATCGATGTTGATAGGAGTGGCTAATCTGTCTGCTCCTTCCTGCACAGTCTTAGAATCAAATCAAATCAAAGTTTATTGCGTTAGCCATTTGGCCATACCACAATTACAGTTGCCTGCCATTCTTATACATTTGCAAACATCAGGTATAAAATCATGGTAAATAAAACAGGTATGATAAAAACAATACCAATTATGTAAACTATTGGAAAGTTTAAAAGTCCAGGGCTAAAGGAGGTTAACCTATCGAGGTGGCCCTGAGTTTCAGGGCCTGCAGGATATAGATGGCCACGCCACGAGTGACTATGGGATTGGCATCCACCAATAGATATTTCAAGTGGAGTCTTAGAATCATAGAACTGTGGAGTTGGAAGGTACCCAAGGGTCATCTAGTCCAACCCCCTGCCCCAAGGGGGTTTCCTTTGCAGTCCAGCCTTTTCCTTTCCCATCGGCTGCCCTGTTCACATGCAGATCTACGCATGGTAGAGTCTCCCTCTTCCAGGGCCTGTTGGGCGTGCTTGGTACAAATCTTCCCCCTGCCCCAAAAAGCTCACACACTTCCCAGCTGCTTCTTTCTTCCTCTCTTGTAAATCTGCCAAGGGATATTTGTACTCCCTAAACACAACTCAGTCTGCAGCAATTCATTCCAACAGGCCGTTACATCTCTGTGTTATTTTTTCTTCTGCATAAAATTTGTTGCGGTTGACTTTCAGTCCTCAAGCATCTCTGAACCCACAAGCCAGGCTCCCAGCACAGTTCTGCTCTTTCAGGCCCAGTGATTTCAGTGGCCCTAAAGTGCACTTAACTCTGTTTTCGGATTGACCATTTACTTATATGAGTCGCAGAAATCTGTGTTGAAACAATATTAAGAGCTGCAACCTGAGCCTGCAGAGCAACAGTAAAATCCAGGCTCTGGAGCTGAGAGAGCTTTAGAACTTGGGATCATTTTGCACAGTCAGTGGTATTTTGTAGAAATTTTAATGTCTGGATTTTGTTACCATATTGGCTACAAAACCTTCTGAGAGCCAAATGCTAGAACACTTGACTTTGAAGTCCAGCTATTGACTTGAGTCAAGATATATGTGGCTGGAGCTTAATTGGCAATGGCGAATTTGTCATTTGTAGTGGAGAGGTTTGCCAGGGCTCAGCCCTGACATCTGTTTTCAACTCCTGAGTGGCTAGAAAGCATGAGCTGTGTTGACTGGGATGGATGGGAGTTGTAGTCCGGAACATCTGGAGGGCTTGGGAAAGGCTGGCTAGTGCATCTCAAGTGCTCAGCACAATATTGCACAGGGTGGATTTGATTTAAATCAAATTGATTTAAGAAGTAGACTGCAGTTTAGACTTAAGTTTAAATAAGAAATGTATGATATATGATTTTAGATGATATAAGGTCAAAATACTAGATAACAGGAATAATGAAAGATGAGAGGAAATTACTAAAGAGAATAGACAGTGAAACGCAGTGGGGGAGACTGGAGGAAGTCACCCCAAGATGATAAAGAAAAAAAGAAGGGGAAAATATGTTTGTTTTTATTGTAGTATTCATGTGTCCTTTTTGATGTATGTTATGTCGTGTTATTTTGTTTTGTTTGTGTGGAAAACCCAATAAAAATTATTTTTAAAAAAACAAAAAACAAAACAAATTGATTTAAATCACGATTTAAATCACTAGTCAGTAAGACTTGATTTAAATCTTTTTTTTTTAACAGAAAGACATTCCTGCTGATATAATCTTAATATTTACAACCAGATGAAGGTTTTATTTTTGGAATAATAATAATAATAATAATAATAATAATAATAATAATAATTTATTATTTATACCCCACCCATCTGGCTGGGTTTCCCCAGCCACTCTGGGCGGCTTTCAACAGAGCATTAAAATACAGTAATAAATAATATGTTCTTTTATTTATTATATTATATATTATACATAAATAATATACCGTAATAAAAAATAATAAATTTTCAGAGTAGTTTTTACAGTTATATAAAAAAATTACTGATTTGGTTATACTATTAGAAATACATAGATAATTATGAAATTATTCCAGTTACAGGTAGGTAGCCGTGTTGGTCTGCCGTAGTCAAAACAAAACAAAAAATTCCTTCCAGTAGCATAAAATTCCTTCCTTCAGGAATTCTTCAGGAATATCTGAAGAAGTGCGCATGCACACGAAAGCTCATACCAAGAACAAACTTAGTTGGTCTCTAAGGTGCTACTGGAAGGAATTTTTATATTTTTTATTTTGTTATGAAATTATTGTTAGGTTTAATAAGTTAACTGTTTATATTTGGGCAACTTTTCTGCTGTACTTTATTGGAAGGAGAAAAAATAATAATTTACTTAATAACGATTTCCTTAAAAACCAACTTAGACTGAGTTTCAGCACACATGAAAAACCTTAAACAAATCCTTATTTCTTGATGAATAGCCTTTGGACTATAATGTAACTTAAATAGAAAACTATCTTTAGAAAGATTCTTCCTCCAAAAGCATTTTATTTTAAAAATCCAATTTAAATTTAAAAAAACCCCGATTTAAATAAAAAAAATCTGATTTAAATAAAAAAAAATTCTTAATATTTTTTTTTAAAAAAAAATTGTTCATTTTTATCCACCCTGATATTGCATGATGTGGAATAGTTAGTGTATTGCTACCCCACTCCATACCTGAGCTTATCTGAGGTGGGTGGGCTTGGCTGAAGTGAGAGTGAAGCAGATGGTTTCACCACATCTCAGCGCCCAATGTTCAAAGGGAACCTTCCCTTCTCAAGACAGGTGTTTGGTTGGATTTAAAGCTGCCCTGTTCCTGTCACTGCCTTGATGGACTTGTGCTTGTGGGCATCTTCTGGCAACCTGAGCAACAGATTTGGCTTCTTAAGAATAGCCTTGGGGAAATATCCGTAGCTACCTGAGATTGGCATCCCAATCTAAAAATGTGTTTAATCTAGGTGGGGTGGTCTGCCGTTCCCCCCCCCAAAAAGGAAGCATTCCCAAAACAGGCTGCTATCCGAAAATTAAGGGCTCCCGCCTCTCCTTTCCTGGGGCTGGTGGCAGCAGTAGTCTAAAACATCTGGAGGGCACCAGGTTGGAGGAGGTTGGCGTTGTTTCTATTCTCTAAGCAGGGCCTTTCCTTCACGGAATGCTTTGAGTCTCAGGCAGATGTTTCTTGAAAGCTGTAAGGAATAATTTCTTCCCCAGCTAGCTAGTTGGAGAAAAGGTGTGTATCCCTCGCCACCCCCACAAACTGACCTCTGTCTAATCTGTCTGAGCTTGTCATGTCTTTCCCCTCTCCTGCTTTACTACGTATAAAAGTATGTCCTGCCGTCGGCTGGAAAGGGGAGGCATGAAAGCTACAGGCAACTCACACACACCCCAACTAAGGCCCAGGGACAATGAATCAAGCCATTACAGCCGAGTCCAAATATGTGCTTTGATTTACGGCAACCCCAGCATAGGCTGATGCTTCGATTCAGGAGGAAGGCAGTGGAATGGAAACAGCCTTTTAATGCAGGGTTGGGTGCTCTGTGGCCTCCTGTCCTGAGCCAAGGCTGAGCCCCACACAGCTGCCATATGTTGACTCCCCACAGGCTGATCCTCCTGGAGGAGAAGGAAAGAGGGAAGGGAACGGCTTGGCTTGCACACAGGCAAATATCTGCGCAAAAGCTCTGGGGTGCCCCGCTGGGCCCCGCCTGCCATTTCTCACACTGCAGCTGCTGAGGCGTATTACATTTTTCAGTTCATGTCTACACGGACTGTTATGTCTAAACCACTGAGCCTCTTGGGCTTCCAATCGGAAGGTCGGCGGTTCGAATCCCCGCGACGGGGTGAGCTCCCGTTGCTCTGTCCCAGCTCCTGCCAACCTAGCAGTTCAAAAGCACACCAGTGCGAGTAGATAAATAGGTACCGCTGCGACGGGAAAGTAAACAGCATTTCCATGCGCTTTGGTTTCCGTCACGGTGTTCCATTGCGCCAGGAGCGGTTTTGTCCTGCTGGCCATATGACCCGGAAAGCTGTCTGTGGACAAACGCTGGCTCCCTCGGCCTGAAAGCAAGATGAGCGCCACAGCCCCAGAGTCGCCTTTGACTGGACTTAACTGTCCAGGGGTCCTTTACCTTTTTAACTGAATCGCTTCCAACTCTATGATTCTATGACACCCTGAAATATAAACTTGGAGGAATGCTTCAGTTCCTCCAACTCTAACATGAGAAGAGCCTGCCGGTTCTGGCCAGTGGTCCATCTATTCCTGCATCCTGTCGTCATGGCAGCCAACCAGGTTCCCATGGCAAGCCTGCAAGCAGGACCTGAGCACAAGGGCAACTCTCCCCTCTTGTGGTTTCCAGAAACTGGTATACAGAAGCACTTGCTGCTTCCAGTAATAATAATAATAATAAAAATTTTGTACCCCGCTCATCTGGCCGGGTCTCCCCAGCCACTCTGGGCGGCCTCCAACAGATATCAAAATACATTAAAATATCACAGGTTAAAAACTTCCCTAAACAGGGCTGCCTTCAGGTATTTTCTAAATGTCAGGTAGTTGTTTATCTCTTTGACCTCTGATGGGAGGGTGTTCCACAGGGCGGGCGCCACTTCCGAGAAGGCCCTCTGCCTGGTTCCCTGTAGCTTTGCTTCTCGCAGTGAGGGAACCGCCAGAAGGCCCTCGGCGCTGGACCTCAGTGTCCGGGCTGAACGGTGGGGGTGGAGACGCTCCTTCAGGTATACAGGACCGAGGCCGTTTAGGGCTTTTAGGGTTGCGCAGGCTGAGCATAGCCATGGCCACCTATCGCCCTCTCCTTCATGAATTTGCTTAATCTCTCTCTCTCTCTCTCTCTCTTTCTCTCTCTCTCTCTCTCTCTCTCTCTCTCTCTCTCTCTCTCTCTCTCTCCCTCCTTCTTTGTCAGCCTTCCCTAACCTGGTGCTATTCAGATGTTTTGGATGATCAACTCCTCTCAGCCCCGGCTTGCTTGCTGCGGCTGATGGCAGGCGAAGTCCAAAATGTCTGCAGATGAGTTTGTTCACATCTTTGTGCCACTTGCTTGAGAAATGATACATTACAGGGTTTGCTTTATTGCAGAGGTGGAAATTATTGGTTGTTTAGTTGTGTCCGACTCTTCGTGACCCCATGGACCAGAGCACGCCAGGAAATTATTAGAGAAGACTAATTTAGCACCATTTTTTATAGGCAGCTAAAGATGCATTTTGTGGCTGTGGGTGAATTAACATTAACATTCAACCACATTCTGCACCTTTTTCCACCGGAGATGCCATTGCAGAGGATGTTACAGGTCAGCTCCCTGTTTTTACTGGTCCACAAACGCCTATAAACGTAACCCAGTGTAACATAAAGCTGTCCACCCATCTGAGCCAAGAGGCAAGCAGCAACTTTGTTCCATGGTTTGCTACATCCTATCCCAGAAACAGGCTCCAGATTTTTGGGGGGGTGGGGGGACAGAATGTGCATATCTGTGAGGCTTTTTATTCCTGTTCCAACTTGTCTTTGGGGCCAGGTGCAGAGAAGCAAAAAACTGAGATTTGATTATGTGGTTTAGCCTGGAAAAGAGTTGATCCTTTTAATAGGTATCAAATGGGTTTCTTAGTGTAGCGGTCAGCACTTGGCAAGGCCCCTGCCCAACACGATGCCTTCCTGCTGTTCTGGACTCTGCCTGCCCTCAGCTCCAGCCAGCATTTTATGTAGTGTTTTTTGGGGTGCCAAGTGGGGAGGCATAGAAGTTCCCTCCTTTTGCCCCTTCGCCCTGCTAAATGCCCCAGTGGCATCAGCATTCCCTAAGTCTTGGGACCTTGAGGGTCTTGTCAGCTCATTTTGAATTTGGTAAAAAAAAAATGGTTTAAAAAAAAAACACCTGTTCTTTTAATTTGCAAATGTATAAGCTCCTTCATATGCAGGGAGTCCCACTAATATGGAGAAACCACTCCCTTATTTTTGGGTGGCTCCTTTCCTTCCAAACAGATAGGTACTCAACCACCTGTGTTTGCTGTTAGTATCTGTCAGCCTTCGCAGGATCTATAGAACCAAAAAATAAATAAAAAACTCCAGCATCCGTTGTGTAAAAAAAGAAAGAACAACAATCAGAAAGCTGAATTTGTTTATTTAGCAAGCATTGTTTTACCTCTGAGGAAGGGGAGCGATGCTGTATTTATTTATTTACTGCACTGTCCCACCATTTTCTCTAAGGATCTCAAGGTGTCGTACTTGGTTCTTCCCCTCCTCCTTTAGCCCCCACAACAACCCTGCAAGGTAGGCTAGGCTAAGAGGCGGCGGCTGGCCCCCAGGGTCCCCCAGTAAGCTTCATGGCCGAGTGGGGATTCGAACCCGGGTCTCCCACTTAAACCACTACAAACACTGGCTCTCATTTATCCACGCCACTTAATCCCCACCTCACTGGACCACCGGAAGTCTTCTTCAGCAGTCCCTACAGCACTTGGGTTTCTCCAGGTGTTCTTTGCTCACGTGCTTCCAAGCATACATTCCACCACCATGAGGTCTAGAAACCCTTTTTAGAAAGAAGCAGGCTAGCTAGCTAGATTCCGCACTTTATTCCGATTCTGTGTTGGCTCATCATCTCAGCATGAATTCTATCAGCTCCTCCTGTTGGATGCCTCTATCCTGAGTGACTCCATGTTTGCTTTCTCTTTCAGGGCCGCTGCATTAATTTCACCCGAGTGAAGACATCACAGCCGCCCCCCAAGTACCCTCTCAACAACGCCTACCACCCCCCTCCCCCTGCCCCCATTTACAACCCCCCTCCCCCTGCCCCCATCTACACCCCACCACCACCCAGCTCCCCAGCACCTCCCACCCCGTCCCCGCCCTCCACGCTCCCCCCTCTCCCTCCCCCTCCTCATGCTCCTCCCCCAAATCGGGCCCCTCCCCCTTCCCGCCCCCCTCCGCGCCCCTCTGTCTAAACACCCTGCCCTCTCCCCCAGAAGCCTTTCTTAAGCCATTTTCAACAGTACTGTAAAACCAAGGATATTTCAGAGGCGGCCTTAACATTCTGGGTGAAGAGACGAGCAAACCCCTTTCGATTCTTTTTATTCTTTTTTAAAAAAAGTCCTCTAATGCCCCAGTTGACTGGAATGCTCAAATCCCTGGCGTTCAGTTTGGAAGAAATCTCTGCCATTCATCACTTTAAAAAGAATAAGACTCTGATGGCGAAAGCAAAACGGCCGCTGGACGCTGCCCACAGCCCTGTGTGTTCGGGATACCACCAGCCACTGATCTGAAAGTCAGCCTCTTCCTGTCAGGTTGAGTAGATCATCCCTCAGAGGTGAGTGGTGGGGATCTCAGGAGGACAGCATGGCTGTGGCCACAGAAATCCTTGCAGCCAAGGCTGCCCCTGCCGGTATTGCCACGTGGAAGGTATTCCTGAGCACGCCTGGATTTGATACGTTGCTACAAGGAAGGCTATTAACTCAAGTCTGATGGTTTCAGAGGAAGAACAGATGAATGGAAGCAAAGGAAACGTCAGCCCTTTGAAGAATCATAGAATTGTAGAGTTGGAAGGGTCCCCAAGGGCCATCCGGTCCGAACCCTGCAACGGAAGTGCAGAAAGTGGCCTGAAATGGAATGTCTGGCCTTTGTCATGTTCTCAGCTGACAGGGGGAGTCCAGAGGAGTTGGGATGCTGTGAAGAAACAGAGCACATGCAGCCGCTGGGTGGAGAGGCTGGCCTTGCCCAGGCAAGGGGCAGAAGTTCTGTGGCACATGCCCATGAGATTTCCAAAAGGAACATCCACAGGAAGCCCAAGGGCAACCCAAAGCGGTTGATTCCATGGGAGATCTGAAAACCACCAACAGTTTAAGTGAATCCGCTTCCTGTTGGCCGGCTTTGAAAAACAGCACAGATCAGTCATGGGAAGGAGGAACAGAAGGGAAGGGAGTTTCACGCAAAAGTTTCCCCAGTGTGCAGAGAGATGAAACGACTTGAATTGCCATGGTTTTAAAAGGACTAGACAACTTTCCCCTTTTAGTAGTTACTTTCAATGGATTCTGAGAACCATATGTTGATGCCAATTCAAGGAGGCTCTTTTAGTGGATTTGATCATGCTGAACTGGTCTCAAGTGGTGCCTAGACTGAGCGAGAGGAGCTACATTCTGGCTTAGCCACGATAAGTTGCCCTCTTGATGTGTGTTCAGAGAGTACTTTGGAAAGGAGAGTGAGATGGATGCTGATCTGAGAGGTGTGACTTGAGTTTCATGTCCTCTGCTGACTCGGTATTTGGCCATGGGAAAGCTACTCTTGGCCTCAGATGCAATCTGTCAGAGGGATCTCAGAGCAAGTAGCAGGAGAGAACCGCTGTTGTCGAGGTGAGCCAAAGGTCGCAGACCCTTAGGAATGGGAGGTGGCCTGGAAATTGGTTCCGTGGGTGTCACCTGAAAAAGTTCTTCATGTATGGACTTCAACATGGTGTGAGACTCTTTTCCGCCGGTACTTATTTTACAAAATCTATGTTGATTTGTTGCCGTTTTGAAGGGGCAATCCACACAGCCACCTCGTGCCTGCCTGCCTACTCTTGGCATTTCTGTACACCTCACCTCCATCAATGATGCAAGGAGCCCTCCATGCCTGCCTTTGACTGGGGAGGAGCCCGATTTCAATGGGATCTGCACGCAGGAGGTCCAAGGCTGTTTCCAGCTCAAGGCGTTTGGATTACAGGACAGAGCAAGGGCCCAGAGAGCGGCTGTGAGCCCAGATAGATGGTGATAGGCTAGGGTAAGCCAATGGCCCGACTTGCTGTAAGACAGTTACGTTGCAGCACCCACTGGAAACTAACCTTAGTTAGCGGGGGGTGCAGCACTTTGCTGGGGCAATACCAAAATGTGCAATAACACTGAGCCTCCCAGGAGATGCACAGGTTGCATCGTTGCCCTTTATAAATGAGAGCTGACTCAGTTTTCCAGTCCTGCAAATGTACGTATTTTACCTGTAGTAAAATGTCTGACAACCTGCCTTAGTAACACAGATGTTAGAAGTAGATAAAATAATTGCATCAGTGTGGGCAAACTCATGCAGCCCCATGTGAGCGTTAGGATCAGTTTCCCCCAAGAAAAACACACCTCCTGATGTTTCTGGAGGATTTTAACACCTTTCTGCAGAATTATGCATCCTAAAGTTGTTCAAAATGGTGACAGGCAGGATCTGGTCAGCGTTTAGCACGTTGAGCTTGCGTTGCTTTCAGTGACTTCGATATGCCGACTCCACTCTCCCTTGCTGACATGAAAATCAATGTGGCCTTTGGCTCCCTTGTGCTCCCATAGACATTCACTGCAAGAGATCGAGGCCACAGTCCAGGGGGAATGCTTGCGCACGTATCTGGCATAGGGCATGTCCACCTTCATTGTTAAGGTAGGCTGCAAGGAAATTCTGTGTGGGCTCATTGCAGTCAGAAGTTGGCCTTGCATGGGTAGACTTGGCTATTTGGGTGCCCTGAGAATGTCTGGGCTGGAACACTTTGCACATCGCAGCATGTAGTAGAAAACCAAGCATGTCATTGGCTTGTCCAGGAAGGGAACCTGTGCATCTGCCCTGGGGGAGAGATGCATAATCTTCAGATGTGCATGGAGCATAAGAAGAGCCTGCTGGGTCAGGCCAATAGCCCACCTAGTCCACAGGAAACCCACAAGCAGGATTTGAGCACAAAACCACTCTCTCCTCCTCCTGTGGTTTCCAGCAACTGAGATTCAGAAGCGTTGCTGCCTCTAACTGGAGGCAGAGCACAGCCTTGTGGCTAGTAGCCACCAATAGCCTTCCCCTCCACGAATTTGCCTAATCCTCTTTTAAAGCCATCCAAGTTGCTGGCCATCACTGCCCCCTGTAGGAAGATTTAGTCAAATTCATGGATGGTAAGTCAACCCAAAGCTATCTGCCATGGTAGCTAAATGGGATACCCTATGGTCCGAGGCAGGATAGTGCTGAGCTGTCCCATATGCTTGGAAACAGGTCCCTGATCATCTCCATGGCCCCGCTTTTGAGCTTCCCAGGGCCCTCAGGATGTGCACTCTTGAAAACAGGATGCCGGGCTAGACAGCCCCTTGGTTTGGTCAATGCTCTTTTCTGGTTTTCTGCTGCCCATGGTAACATTCAAAAGCATCCTAAGGACAACTGTATATGGTTGCAACTCAAGCAACTTAATCCAGATTGGAAGTGCCTAATCTGTCTCCAGGGTTGTGGTGTCAGCAGTTACCATGAGCTGAGAGTGGCCAGTGGAGAGATATTCCCCTGCCTTTTGCTGCTTCATCTCCCCGCTCTTTTCTTTCCCCAGCTGCACAGCAACAGCTGCTCCGTCTGCAGGCAGAACAAAGCAGCCTTCTGTAACGGCAAAGGCACCACTCGGGACTCTGCCTGGTCGCAAACCTCTCCGGAAATAGCCACTGTTTGGGTTTTCAGGGTGTAGTTGCAGTTCGGTCACAAGGCGGCCTTGCCGTTGTCCGAGAAGCTCCGGCACAAGGTCCAGCAGAAGTTCGTCTTGCTGGAAGATGGGAGAGCTCAGTCCAGTTGGAAGCTCTCTTGCGCAAACCTAGTGGAGGTGCAGAACAGCGCAACTCGTGACAGGGTTTGCCAAGAGAACTTCCTGGCAGACTGCTTGGAAAGTATAGAACAAAGGGGGTGAAAGTAATACAGGGAGTAGGTTTGACTTGTTACAGAGCCTTGCAGGTGCCCCCAAAGTTTGGAATAAAAAAGCTTTTAGAAAAATGCAACACTTATTTAGCGTTAATTTGGTGGCAACGCTGGAATAATCTCAGAGGAAAAATAAGTGTATTTTGATAGCTTCCGGTTTCGTTAAAGATGAATGTTGTTTTCCCAGATTTAAAAACTAAGGATAGAGGGAGGGAACAAATGAATTTAAAAGTGTAAGTTAGGCCAAGGATGTTTTATTTTTAAGTACACAAATTCTCTGTGCATGATTTAAAAGCAAAATTCCAAATCTGTGGTGTATATTTTATTGTTGTATGCTTGCCATATTTTAAGTGGAAGCATTTCCTATCCTGTGTGGATAAAAGATCTTTTTTTCATGTTGTAGTAAATTATTATAAAGCCAATGATATTTCATGGCATGTTATTGTATCAAGCTGTGCTTGTTTTTTGTTTAATTCCCCCCTTTTATTGTTGTATTGCTTTTATTAATGTATGGATAGTCCCTGTAATGACGAATGCCTCCTTTACACAGCATTAATTGTAATCATGAAGACTCTTGAGCATTATGGACAGTTGTAAACAGCAGTTGAGGGGTCTATTTGTGTGGAAGAGGTGGTGGAGAAAGAGGACAATGGACCCAATCCACTCTTAACTCTTTGGAGAAAGAGCAGAAAGAGGGCTGTGCAGAACTCAGGTTTCAACCATTTTCCATTTGCCTGACATTGTTTAGGTGCTGTGAGAGCAATTGGAATCAGCTCAAAACTATTTTCATGTTAGAGGTGGAGAAATCTGTGAGATATCAGTGCTTAACTTTGGTTGGATTGTGTCCATGGACCTCAAACTCTGATTAATTTTCCAGGGACAATTAATGTTATGTAACAAGAGGTTGAACTGGCCAGTGTACTATATACAGACATATAGTACTGTGTATACATCTTTTGTTAGTAGAAAATCCTGAGCTCATTATAGCGAATATTCCAGAACTAGCCATTTCTAAAGAGAGTTCTTTGTATAACAAAAAGAAGAGCGGAAGCAGTTGGATGAGACACCATCTTTTCTGCAGCTTCAAGGAAGAGTTAAATCGCAAAATGACTAACCACTTCACAGGCTCACAGGTTCAAATAGTTGAATAAATACTGATAAATCATACTTGGCCAAATCTTGAGAAATACTTTGGGTTGAATCTATTTATTCCTAGATTCAAAAGCCAAGTGCATGTCATATCATTAACGGTGGCCAATCTGCAATTCTTGGAAGTCCCTGGAAGGATGGAGAGAAGAGGAGGTTAGCAATTAATGGAGATGATGTAAGTCAGAAGAGAGCTTTTTCTCTGTAGATGTGGCGACCTTTGGTGGATGGGAGAAATGTCTGTTCAGCAAGCAGAAGACTCTTGTTCTGTGCCCCTTGGCTTATTTGCATGAATTGTGTGGGGTTGTTGTTTTTAGATACAGCCATTACTCTTTTAAATTTTGATGTTATTAAAGAACTAATTTGAGCTCTGCCTTCATGTATTCTGTTTATAGAAGTGGGGAAAGGGCATCTGTCAACAGAAGCTGACCAAATGCATTGCAGATAGCTTGGTTCTCCCCCCCCCCAAACATAAATCCTGGCTACGCCGATTCCCAGAAAAGAAAGTTCTCATGGGTGAGGGGAGTTAGAGACCAGCAACATCTGGAGAGCCATAGGCTCCCCATCCTTAGCCTGGAGCCTAAGAGGACAATTCTGCCCATTGTGTCACTGAAGCATTTTGACCCCAGAACCCAAAGGGGGGGAATGAGGCCCTCGAAACCTGGACTGTTACAAAGCTGGGAGTTCCTCTCACACACTGTTCAAGTGAAAATAGCCAAGCCTTTGGCTGTTGCTTCCAGGGCCCTGTTCACACTGCTCCTAGCAGCATGGAAAACCTCTTCCCAGTTCCCAAAGTCTGCTGCAATAATTGGTTGGATTTGGCGAACGAATCCTATTGCTGAGCTCTGGTGAACCTACCAACTGAGTTTTCCCAGGCTGTTACCTCTCTCAAGGCAAAGGCTAAAGACCGGCCATTCAAAGTGGGGGAGGGCACGCAGAGCTACGGAGCAAAACCATGCAAAAGAAAACATGTTTTGGGGACACTGATATGCATTTAATTCATTTTGAAAAGGCTGAGCTGCAGTTCTAAGGGAAGTGTATGGTGGTCCACACAGGACTATCAAATTAGAAGGCTGTAGAATTTTGCACCCCCCGTTTTTACAATACCTGTGCACTCGGCGGGCAAGAGCTACTGCGGTTTGCCATTTTAATTCACAAGTTGGCCATGGGTGGTTCTTTTTATGGGAAGAACACAAGAGAACAAGGATTTCTAAGCCAAAGTCATGGTAAGGTTGGGCACTTTTTATTATTCAAAGAGCAAAATACAAAAAAGTAAGCTAGGAAACAACCTAAATGATAAAATTCTGAGCTGTGTAGAGCACACAGCACAAAATTAGTAAAGAGTGGTCCCCATAAACCATGACGAGCTGTATATATACATTCAAAAGGAAAACGAGCAGAGAAACAGAGGGCTAACATTTTGCAAAAATGTTCCAGTTTTAAACACACACACACACACACACACACACACAGAGAGAGAGAGAGAGAGAGAGAGCTGTGATTTCATCAGCCAGAGTCCACATTAGTCGTCTTCAGTAGTAAACCACGCCAGTCTTCTTCAGGACACACGAGAAACAATGCAACTTGTACTTAACAAGGTTGGCCACAATGGAAGTGTTGAAGACCACGCTGGTGGATTGTTGAGTTACATGAGTTCACTTGGTTGTTAAAAGGCTTGCAGACTTCTGGAACTGTTGTGTTCAAAATGAGGGTGAATCCCACATGGAAACTTGCACAGGAAGAGAGCGCAGACCTTCCCACATCAGTTAGCATCACTTCCAGCCCCTACAGTAAAAGTTCTAAGTCCTTCTGCCCTGTACACAGGTGCTCTACATCTATGTAAAGTAGCCCAAGTCACAAGTGGAGTGAAACCTCTTCCAGCAGCCCTGCTTTTCCCTTTACACTGCACAACAGGCAGTTCAGACACATATCCACTGAGATGAAAGGAAACAGCAGCCACTCCCAGCATTGCATAACCACTGGCAAGGTAAGGACTTTTGTTCTGTTTAATGCAATACTTCACAACTCTACAATGTTCAACAGCAATTGTGGGCCACTTTAAACCTTTAACTGAATGGCAGGTGATATTTTTATGGTGAGCACCAGAGAAACTGAGCATCAGGGTGCAAGGCGTTCTGAATACTCATATCGACACACCGTGCGCCTCATCTCATTGTCCTTATATCAGGCAGGGCAAAAGGGTCACACAACTGTTGGCCCAAGAAGACCCCACATCATAGCATCCCTAAATCCTCTCTATTAGGACATTTATTTCTCAACTGATAAAAGGGGATGCAGAGAAGCTGGTGTTCTACTGAGCTCTGCAAATTGGCTTATTTGCCATATTTCTTAGCTTTTGTACATTCCACAGTTCTGCCCTTGAAATAAAAACTGTGAAAGCAGCATCAGCAAGGAAGCTTATTCACAGCCCTCTGGTGCCATCTCTGTCCCATCACCTAAGGACAAGGGAATTGGGAGGCAGCTCATTCAGATAACTTGGATTTTTGCCATCTATGTTTGCTCCATCAGTGGTTTCCAAACCTGTTCAGCCCTAGTACACCGGTCTGGCATTGAAGCTCATATTTGGTCTTTGGTATTGCATGTTCTCTTACGCACCTTCTCATTACCTTCATCACAAACGTCAACTTAATACTAGGCAGAACACATGGCTGCTTCATTTCTCAAAGGTTTTTTCATGCAGAGCTAGAGAAGAGAGAAGGAAGACATCTCTGCGTTGTTAACGCAAGTGGAGTAAAATTCCACCTCCATCTTCCCGTTCTGCAGACTGCTGGATTAATTGCCAACAACTGTTATTAATAACTCGGTGCTGAAAAATAGGTCAAATTGGCCTAGGCGGACGGCAACAAAGGATGCATTTGCTTTTACAAAATGACAAGCACTTTTTGCCCCTGTTCACAGACCCCTCCCAAAGTGCCATGGGTGGCTGCTTTTTGCAGCGGGCAAAGGCTTTCGCACAGAGCATGTTCACACCACCTTCCTTCCCCGACTTCAGCTCAGCCCTAGTTTCACCATCTGCCCCCTAACCTCTAGAAAATAGCAGCTTGACCTCCACATGTTTATGTGGGGCATGTTCACATTAATAGATCATTAGTTGAAGAGCTATCCTCCAAATAAAATGGACAATGCCACTGCTCTGATTCTTCAGAGAAGATGCTGGGGAAAACATTAGTGGCAACCGGTACAGACCTCAGTTGTGTCTTCTCTCACCCAAGGGTCGCCCAACTTTTCATCCTCCAGTAGGTAAAAATGGGGTGCAGTTCTCTCTTCGGACTGCATTCCTTATATGGTGAGGGATGCCTTTACTATGTTGTGAAAGAGGCAAGGGGAAGTGACCCACCTTATGGCGACTTTACACCATTAAGAAAAGTGAACACACAAAGTGGCCTCCACCTCAGTCTACACTCTACAGGAGCAATCAACCAACTGCATTTTTAGAGCATTTCCAAGAGGATGAAAGAGTGGGGCTTGCGCAGACAAGGAATGGTGGATCCACACAGAACTGAACTGGTTGAAAGGGCCAGGGGCCAAGCGACAAATGTGAGGGTCCTTCCCCCTCTGGCAAACTACTATCTTTATTGCATGGAGAGGTGCAGAAATCAATTACGAAACAGGCCCCTTCAAAACAGTGAGTTCTGATGACAGTGAACATCCTCACGGGATGGCAAAAGTTGGTTTCCTGTGGCAGAGCACAGCCCTAGCTCCTCACTCTGTTCTTAAAATGTCCAGAACTACCTTCTCGTTTCCCATTTCCATTCTCGAAAGATCTTATGAGCCTGCATGTCTTATAGATACTTGTCTTAGGCAATTATGCAATTCAGCACTATGGAGGCTTGAAACAATCCAGCTAGACAACAAAGGAGGATTATGACTTTTTAAAGAGAAAAAACTACCTTGAAATGATCATCATTTAACAATGTTGCTGGCATAGCCTGTGGATTCAACATTTAACCGTCACAAATGCAACAGAATTATAAAGACTCTTGGACAGGGGATTAAGATTTGATCAAGGAAGGACTTTTAAAATCAATGTGTCCCAGTACCAAAAGAGAATGTCTCTTGCTGACATCTGCCAAAGCGTTAATGACAGAGTATGCTACTCAACTGTAACAGATTTGGCCAGATTTCTTGGAAAGTCAACCTGAAAAAGACAAAAAGACAAAAAAACCTGAAAAGGATATTTTAAATTGAACAGCCAATATAAGACATTGTTTTGTTACAGACACAAGTGCTCTCTCTGCTTGCTGGTTTATTTGGCAAGGCGCCCAAGCTGCCCACTTAACCCAGCTGAAGCTGGTGGACTCACACCACCTTAAGTGATTAGTGAAACACCACCGTGAGAACAGGATGCTGGACCAGATGGGGCCACTGGCCTGGTCAAGCAGGCTCTCCTTATGTTCACTGAAGGACTAAAGGTGATCTTTGAATGGGGTACTTACATCATAGCCTCTGAGTACCGCAAGATGAAAAGCCAGGAGCTGTAAAGGGATGACGCTCAGGATCCCCTGCAGACAGTCCACGGAGTGGGGGACTTTGATGGTTCGCTTGTTGTTTTTGATGGTCTCAATATCTTCCTTATCGCAAATCACAACAGGCCGACCCTGCAAGGAGCACAAGTGTAAAGGAAAAAGGCAGGGCAGCCTCTTCTTCACTCCCAAACTTAGGAGGTCTCTAAGGTTCAGTCTCTGCACACCCTTGAGAGAAAGATGAGGCAAAGGCTGAGAGGTCTCCTCTGCCCCTGAGGCACCATGGGGAAATGGCAGGCCAGAGGAATCACACTGCTCCTGGCAACATGCCTGTGAGAAGGAGAACAGGGGAGGAGCTCCTCCACCACCACCTTCAGGGTATGATTTACTGCACCTTTACAGCTCTCTTTGACACCTGTGGGTTCCAATTGCTGCCGGGTGCCATTTTACAGCTGCTGCAAGCAGGTCTCGGAGTGCTAGACCCCAAACTGTGACAGAGGAGAGCAATCTCAATCCCTCTCCCCTGCAAGCGTCTGCTGGCAGCGTTCCTGCACCTGCTTTGCAGATGGCACCACGCCACAGAGCGTGGCTGAGGAAAACTCGGGGCAAATCACTTTGGCTGGGCCACTGCTTGACCCTGCTCCTGGGCCAGGAAGAAGGCAGGCAGGCTGGAGGGAACATGGGTACCCAGAGAGCAGCGCAAGCCAGTCTCCTTTGCTCTGGCTATGCCCCTGTCCTGTGTGGGAGGGCTAGGAGGGAGGGCTGTAATAATAATAATAATAATAATAATAATAATAATAATAATTTATTATTTATACCCCGCCCATCTGGCTGGGTTTCCCCAGCCACTCTGGGCGGCTTTCAACAGAACATTAAAATACAGTAATATATTAAACATTAAAAGCCTCCCTAAACAGGGCTGCCTTCAGATGTCTTCTAAAGGTCTGGTAGTTGTTGTTCTCTTTGACATCTGAAGGGAGGGCGTTCCACAGGGCGGGTGCCACTACTGAGAAGGCCCTCTGCCTGGTTCCCTGTAACTTGGCTTCTCGTAGTGAGGGAACTGCCAGAAGGCCCTCGGCACTGGACCTCAGTGTCCAGGCAGAATGGTGGGGGTGGAGACACTCCTTCAGGTATACTGGACCGAAGCCATTTAGGGCTTTAAAGGTCAGCACCAACACTTTGAATTGTGCTCGGAAACGTACTGGGAGCCAGTGTAGGTCTTTCAAGACTGGTGTTATGTGGTCTCGGCGGCCGCTCCCAGTCACCAGTCTAGCTGCCGCATTCTGGTTTTTTTTTTTTTCAAATAATTTTTATTCATTTTCAATTTTATAGGCATTTTACATTTCGTTACTGTCAGGTTTTCATTACCTCCCCCCCCCCCATTTACCATGAGAGGTCCTTATCCTTTCTCCCCTTACATGGGAGTTGCCCTTATATTAATGTTCCTGACTCATTTATTCAATTCTTGGACTTTGCCAGGTCCTGGCCTTCTTCCCCGGCCAGGTCATTTCATTATTCTAACATTTTTATCTGACCTCCTCACATCTCCTGTACTGGTTCTTATTTTAAATCCCATCTTCTAAACAGTTTCAAACTCCATTATCAATAACATCGTCTTAAATTAATCAATTTTATATTAACATACATCATCCTTGGCTTATTTTTTGTTCAACTTATGTCTTATATTTCCCACTGTCTCTCCTCAATCTTGAGTACATAGCTATAATATTATCTAATATCTCTTTATCATATCCATAATCCAAGTCTTGAAACCCCAAATTAAAAGTCCAATTTCACCACCATCACATTTTACCCCACACCACATTTTTCCAACGTCCAGAACCACGATTCCTCATGTGAGTTTTGTCCCAAAGTTCCAGGACAAACTTCGGCTTGTACAAACTGGTCTTTCTTCATTTCTTCTATCTGCTGCCTCCTTTTATTTCCTTTTAAAATCCTCTTCTTTCTTGTCATTTTCGTCTTACGCTGCTTAACAGCTCTATGTCTCTTATGGTTCTGTGTTGTTTTCCGGCAGACTGGTGAGTTGTGTTTCTTTGCTTTCTTTTTGGGCTTTGCAGGGGGATCTCCCTCCCCCTCTTCCCGTATTCCTAGCTTGTCCTTGATATTGTTTAGACTCTGATATATGATCTCTGCAGAGTCACGGGTTTCCTTTCTCCATGCCTCCAGTGTCTCTAAAATTTTCCATAGATTCACTTCACATTTCTCCGCCATTTTAAGAGGCACTGTTTCCACAATCTCAAAAGTCAATTTTTCATTTATAAATCCAATGTTTTCAAGCAGTTCAATTTAATCCTTTTATCTTATCAATTTTTCCGCTTTCCACTTCCAGTAAGCTACCCCCAAGACCAGGGGTGACAGATGGATTAAATCTCTGTTTTGAATTGTCACTTTGTATTGCAGTTTAAATGCCTTGGATACCAAACGCCTGTTACATTGTCTCAGTAGCAGGGGACTGACCTCCGTGTTTTTACGTCCCAAGCTAGTTCCTAATTTAGCCAAATCTGTCTTTTCCTTTTACTCACGAGTCAAATTCTTTTGTAGTCCTTGGAGGAATCGGCGCGCACAGGGAGGGCGGTCTCGCAGCTTCCGCCGACGGGGTGATGGGTCCGTGGAGCTCTGCCGCCCGCTCTCACTCCGGAGCCCTTGCTCGGGTCTCCGGGGGAGCAGGAACAGCTTTGCGAGCTCAGCCGGACCGCTGAGACCCTGGGACAACCTTCCCAGGGGTTTTGGGGGCTGTGGCGCTGGCACAGGCTCCCCTTTTCCCGGTCGACTTGGGGAATGTCAAGAGCGACATGTCCCCCCGACCGTCCTCTCCGGCGCGCCGACCGGAAGCCCTAGCTGCCGCATTCTGGATTAGTTGTAGTTTCCGGGTCACCTTCAAAGGTAGCCCAACGTAGAGCGCATTGCAGTAGTCCAAGCAAGAGATAACTAGAGCATGCACCACTCTGGCGAGACAGTCTGCGGGCAGGTAGGGTCTCAGCCTGCATACCAGATGGAGCTGGTAGACTGCTGCCCTGGATACAGAATTAACCTGCGCCTCCATGGACAGCTGTGAGTCCAGAATGACTCCCAGGCTGCACACCTGGTCCTTCAGGGGCACAGTTACCCCATTCAGGACCAGGGAGTCCTCCACACCTGCCCACCTCCTGTCCCCCCAAAACAGTATTTCTGTCTTGTCAGGATTCAACCTCAATCTGTTAGCCGCCATCCATCCTCCAACCGCCTCCAGGCACTCACACAGGACCTTCACCGCCTTCACTGGTTCTGATTTAAAAGAGAGGTAGAGCTGGGTATCATCCGCATACTGATGAACACCCAGCCCAAACCCCCTGATGATCTCTCCCAGCGGCTGCATATAGATGTTAAAAAGCATGGGGGAGAGGACAGAACCCTGAGGTAACCCACAAGTGAGAACCCAGGGGTCTGAACACTCATCCCCCACCACCACTTTTTGAACATGGCCCAGGAGGAAGGAGCGGAACCACTGTATAACAGTGCCCCCAGCTCCCAAACCCTCTAGACGGTCCAGAAGGATGTTATGGTCGATGGTGTCAAAGGCCGCTGAGAGATCCAGCAGAACCAGGAAACAGCTCTCACCTTTGTCCCTAGCCCGCCAGAGATCATCGACCAGTGCGACCAAGGCAGTTTCAGTCCCATGTCTCTTTACCCCCACCAATCCCGCCCCATGAACTCTTTTGTCTCCTCAGACTTTTGAATCAGGGCACAAAGAGCTTGAAAAAGTGCTTTTCTCCCACGAATGAAATAAGGCTGCGCCAGCAGAATTCAAAAGGTGTCACAACAGCCAGCCTGGAAGGTGGTTTCTGCTTGCTGGCCAGATGGGTCTGGTCTGGAAGCCACTCTCCTTGGCATCATTCTGGCTGGTTCCCACCAAAAAAGGGAGAAATGGAGGCCTGGGAGCCTTGAATGTGCCTCACAGTGTTGTGCTGGCTCACATGGGGCTACAGAGGATGGAAGAGGCCTCCTCTCTTTTTTTCCAGCAACAAGCTCTGCCTGTAAGGAGTTGAAGAGGGCCTCAGCCTGGAACCACCGGGTGTTTGCCATTTCATTTGCTACATGCCATTTTTGTTGGCCCAAATGAAAACAATGTGTGTAGTCAAGAAACACACTTTTCAGTTATTTACCATCTCCCTAGTTATTGGTTTATGTTACTCTTGAGTGAAAACACAGGGGAGAGCAGATGTGGTTAGTTTCGTTTCACTCTGGAGAAGAACCTAAGAGGAGAAAGTCAGGAGGCAAGTCTTCAAGGGGGTGGGCTGACAAAGAGAAGCAAACACCATTGGAAATGGCTATTTCCTTCAGCTCCTGTTCAGGCTCAGAGCCTCGTTTTTTCGGCTGGAAGGGGTGCTGCCTTCCCGCTTCTTCCCTCACCCCTTTTCTCCACTGCTCCAGGCACTGCTACTCAGTTCTGGCATTAGAGCTGGCAGAGGTCAAAGTGCCTCCTAAGCTGCTGAACGGCAGGAGATAAAAAGCTGGAGACACTGCTCCCCTCTCTTAGGCTTAATACATAAATGTGGGGGGAGCACAGGAACAGATGTGGTTACGCTTGTCCCCTAGAAACATCCGTAAAAGGGAAAGAGCTATTCAGCTTCGAAGAGGAACCCCCTCTGCCAAGCAACTTGGATATTCAGCTTGCCCACCCATGCCTTGAGCAGGCAAGACTTCTAGGCAACTGATGCAGATGCCGGAGAGGGCAAGGAGAGCCAGCGGTGGTGATTCGTGTGTTGGACCAGGGAGACCAGGGTCCAAATCCCCAATGGGCGACCCCAGGCCTCACAGCCTAACCTACTTCACAGGGTTGTTGTGAGAAGAAGGTATGCCACCTTGAGCTCCTTAGGGAAAGGCAGGAGATAAACGCAATAAATTATAAAAGTAAATGTCTGGCTGTGCAAGGAGGAAATCTTGCCTGAGGAATGCCAGCAGCCTTGGCTGTGACCCTGACCCCTCAAAAGGGGGCCTGAGGATCCCACATTCCAACCTGGAATTAACACACATGCAAGAGGTGAACGAAACCCTTAGACCAAGGATTGAGGGGTAGAAGAAACGGATCCCTCTTTCCCACCACCCACTTCCGATACCTTTGGGCACTGCCAATTCCAGTGCCTCGTCCTTTGTCCCCAAGGAGGAGCAAAGGAAGACAGGACTTTGTAGAGCAAAGCTGGGCTCTGTCTGCTCCTGCCTGCACTCACCTGCCGGGCAATGACTTGCTGCAGGGCGTTCTGGCACTTGATGTACGTGCTGTCCCTCATGATGATCATGATGACAGGCATCAGTTTATCGACCAAGGCAAGGGGCCCATGCTTCAGCTCCCCGGCCAGAATGCCTTCCGAATGCATGTAGGTGATTTCTTTTATTTTCTGCAGAGAAGGTGCAACACATTAGTCCATGAAGTCTCTCTCTCTCACTCACTCACTCAAAGATCCTCCTCAGGCCAGGGTTTAAATCCCCGCTCAGCCATTAAGCTTGCTGGGTGTCCTTGGAGGCCAGTCAGTGCCTCTCAGCCTGACTTGCTTCACAGGGTTCTTGTGGGGACTAAATGAGAGGGGGCAACCATGGATGCCACCATGAGCTCCTTGGGGGAATAGGTGCTCCACCAAGCCAGGCACAGGCAAACGCAGCCCTCCAATGTTTTGGGACTACAACTCCCATCATCCCTAGCTAACAGGACCAGTGGTCAGGGATGATGGGAATTGTAGTCTCAAAACATTTGGAGGGCCGAGTTTGCCTATGCCTGCACCATGCCAAAAGCAAACCAACAGCTGTGGATAGTGGCTCCAGAACCCTCCAGCTGGTTTTTGCCTGCCCCAGACTGAAGAAACACAAAGAACTACCATGAGAACTGCACAGGAGATGGCTGTTGAGCAGCATTCGGTTTAGCAGACAACAATATCTGCAGGCCTGATTTAAAACCCATCTTCATTTCTGACCTTTAGAAAACCTACTCAGTCCACTTGGGATTCTTTCTGTTGTCAGGAATTTCCCATACACTTTAAACCAGCCTTCCCCAATCCAGTGCTCTCCAGATCACTTGGACTACTTCAGCTCCCATACAGGCTGGGGCTGATGTGAGTTGCAGTCAAAACATCTGGAGGGCACCAGGTTGGGGACAGCAGCTTTAAACCCTCTCTTTGCAGTTATGATGACTAGAGACATGCTTTTAAAAACACCCTTCCTCATTTCCTTGCTCATTGTCAGGTCTGACCCTCCAAACTTAACACACATAATGATGGATAAACCGCCTTATTATTATTATTACTGAAGGAAATGGGGATTCTTACCAGAGCGCCCTCCAGGCATGCCGCATAGTGATAACCACGGCCCATAATGAGGACTGACTTCTGGTGGTAAAGCTCTGTGGCCAGTTTCTGGATTTCATCATCCATGCTCAGGACTTCTTTGATCAAGTCTATCGCAAGTAGCAAGAGGGAGGCAACATGTTAACACGCAGGTACCGCTGCAATCACACCAGAAATGGCTTTACATGCACTTTGGAAACAATGTTCAATGTGGCATTTAAAAGCTGTACTGAAAACTGCACAAATCAGTGGATCTTCAGAGGGTAAAAGTAACCGTCACCTGGACCCACCAATTCTTACTGGGGATTCATTAGCACCGGAGAAAAGAGGTGGGAGGTGGTTTTCCTAAATCCTCCAACAGAACTCCGGAACCTGTTCTCGTAACTTATAAAGTGATCCACATTTGAGGATGTGACAATAAAGAACCAAGATACACTGATGCAATGCTTGACGTGGCTTTTAAATAAATATGTTTTGTTCTCTTGAAGATATGACTGTTTTCACTTTCATATGTGCTAGGGATCTGCCCACCCCGCCAGTCCAGCTCTGAGTGCTTTCAGGGACCCGCAGCCTGTGTTAACGACAGATTCATCTTCGACTGAATCTGGCAGCCCCTCTTAGGGGAGGATCAGTTAGTGGCTGGGAGCCAGGGAGTGCCAGGTGTCCAGGGAGTTGAAGGGAGACCTGGCACCACCCAGCAGACTCGCTCGGAGGGGGAGGCGTCAGTTCCGGCGCATATCTCTCGTAGGAGGAGAAGGCGGCAATTTAGGGTGCCAAGGTTTTGGTGTTGGCGCCAAAACAGGAGGGAGGCACTTCCGGATTCTGCTAGTGACTGAGCAGACATGATAAACTGAACACTGCACTGTAAATAGCTTTGCACAAAATAAAGAGACTTAAAGACAATATGGCTTGGTCTTACTATTGAACAACCGATAAGAGAATCTGACAATATGCAACTTATTATTCCTGCACAAGCCCATCTTCTACAGCTGAAGAGTTTACCCACAGACCTCATCTGTTTATTTTATTTATAAAACCATCTTTACCAGATGCCTTCACTCCGGTATGGCTCCCCTTTATCACATACACAGCCCAACAAGACAACGACAAAAATCCACCAACAGCATACGAATCAATATGGCTAACCTGATCCAAACACCCATCTACCCCACTCACACATGAAAACAAAGATCACCACAGCCAATAACAAATGAACAACCACACCCCAGGCCAACCCCAACCTCTCTCACCACCAAAGGAACACAGGCGAATAGCAGAGAACCTGCACAAGCGACGCTGACGCAAAACCCCACACATACTTCAAGTAAAATAGAAACATCGCCACCCGACCCCACTCACCTTTCCCCCCTCCACCTTTCCCCCCTTTTTCTTCCTAATATAACACTAATGTCTCAACAAATGAAACTGATCTGTAAAAATGTTACTTGGAAAAAGAGAGAGACAGTGCTCATACTTTTGTAAACCAATAAAATCTTTAATAAAAAAGGAAGGGGGAAACCATCTTTAGCTCCCCCAAAGTGACAAATGTCATCAATTAAAATATAATCAAACAGTAAGATGAACAATTAGGGGGAAAAAACACAGCCAAAAGCTTGGCAAGAGAGAGAAAGAGAGAGCACTAGTCACCACAAAGACAGGGGCTCAGCTGGTTAGAGTGTAGTGCTGACAGTGTCAAGGTTGCAGCTGCATATTCCTGCATTGCAGGGAGTTTGACTAGATGACCCTCAGGGTCCCTTCCAACTCTGCAATTCTATGATTCTAACTAGGCTTCCTGAGGTCCAGAATCTGGGTGCCAGAACCAAAAAGGCCCTGCCACTCAACCCAGCCCAGACTTCTGATGGCAGCAGGTTGCAGAGGAAGGCATTCAGCAAGAGTGCAGCAGACAAACCGTCTCATGCAGCAGGAGGCAGCCCATCAAAGATCCTACTCCAAAACTGTTTAATAACCAGGACTTTGAACTATGCCTAAAAATGGATTGGTAGCTAGTGTGGATTAACCAAGAACGGAGCATCAGAGAACACTCCGGCTTCAGAAGCAGCTCCATTCAGGCTATGTGGCAGCGAGGGACCTGATCTGGATGAGATCCTTGCTGCTTCAAATCTCCCAGCTTCTCACAAAACCAGGAAGCAAGTGAGACGCCTCACTACCCTCACTAAGTCGATCCTCGCCTTGCTGTTCTCCTTCAAATAATAATAATAGTTTTTATTTGTACCCCGCCCTCCCCGGCAAAGCCGGGCTCAGGGCGGCTCACACCACCAAAATCACAATAAAACATGAAACATAAAAGAAAAAACAATTAATTAAAATACAGATTAAAAGATTTAAAAAACCGCCTTAATGCAACAGCCCATGAATTTATAACACATAGGGGAGAATCTTATAATACAATGTTATATTATAGCACAAGGGTCAGGCTGAATCGGATTCAAAAGCTAGGCGGAACAGCTCCGTCTTGCAGGCCCTGCGGAAAGCTGTCAGATCCCGCAGGGCCCTGGTCTCTGGAGACAGTGTGTTCCACCAAATTGGGGCCGAAACTGAAAAGGCTCTGGTCCTGGTTGAGACCAGTCTAGCCATCTTATGGGTTGGGACCTCCAGCGTGTTATTATTTGTGGATCTTAGGGTCCTCCGCGGGGCATACCAGGAGAGGATCACATTTTGGATCACATTTTGTTATGACGCCACAGAGCGTCTGTACGCACCTGGCAATAACTTGAGGCCTCGCATGATTTCTTTCCGTCTTTCTTGCATGGAGATCCTGTCGTCGCACATCATGAGTGCAAACATCACTAGTGACACAAATTGGCTTGTGTAGGCCTGCGGAAAGAGAGGACATCACTGTGCATATGCTTGCCAGGTTTGCTAAGATGCTGCACGCTGTCCAAAGCTCACACCTGAAAGCAGCTCAGGAGGGTACTGCTGGGATAAAAGTAGGGGGCCCTGGGCTTCACTATCCCACTTGACCCTGGCACAACCCCAGCCCAGCCCCTAAGCACCAGAAAGAATTGGTTCTTCCAGTGAGAAAGAGGACACCAAATCCAAGGGAGCTCCATCGCCATAGACAAGGCTATTCATTTTACCTCCAGCTAACAGCAAAGGGACACCACCCATCAGGTCAAGCTTATACGGCATCTAACCTGGCCACTCTCAAATGTACTTGACGACAACAATTATCCTAGCTAACCTGGAGAGTAAGAATAAGAGAGCAGCTGAGTGTGTGGCCACACACTCAGCTGGAGGCTCTGTAATTTTGTTGTTCATGCCTGGGCAGAGGCAGAGATCCTTCACCCTAGGCACAACTCGCTCTCGTACATCTTCACATCTTCACATCCTTAGGCAGGAAAGTGTCGGGGGTGGGGGGAGCCAGTCAATACACCTGAATTCTGTCTAAATTCTGTCTAAAGGCTGTCAGAAAGGGGCAGGCCCTGCAATCTTCTCCTTTTTCCTTATAGCCTGATTAGAGAGAAAACAACAGGCCCAACCCAGCGACTTAGAGCAGGCTGAGAACCAGGGTATGCTCAATGCAGAGAGAGGCTAGCTCTGAGGAGGAAGTCTGTGTGTGTGTGTGTGTGTGTGTGTGTGTGTGTGTGTGTGTGTTGGAGGGAGGGTGTGCATCCTATTCCAGCTCTACCGTAAATCCAAATCCCTCTTTGGAAGAACCTTATTTCTAGAGACCGGTGGAGGGCACCCCAGTATCTAGAGCACGATGGCAAGATGTAGGGAAAAGCACTGATTTCAAACAATCTGTTATTAATCTAGAGGAGCTACTTTCTATTGACTCCTAAGTATTGACTCTAATTTGGAGGTTCCACCACTGCAACTTGAAAAAGGCCTGTCATTGTCTGACAACTTCCATCAGCTGCCTTCTCAAGTTTATCAATAGTTTCCTCCAGAAAGCATTGCCAGGGACCCTCTTTGACCCCCCTCCCCAGGGGAAGCGTGTTGGGAGGATTCAGGACAGATAAAAGAAAGTACTTACCGGTACTACTTTATGCAGCGCTTAGAGCTAAACTACAGAACTTGCTCCCATGGGAGGCATTGATGGCCCCCAACCCAGATGGCTTTAAAAGAGAACCAGACAAAGGGAGGGGAGGGCTATTGATGGCTACAAGCCAGGATGGCACTGCTCTGCCTCCACAGTTGAAGGCAGCAATGCTTTGGAATACCAGTTGATGGAAACCACAGGAGGGGAGAGTTGCTCTTGTGCTCGGATCCTGCATGTGAGTTTCCCACAGGCTGGCCACTGTGAGAATAGGATGCTGGACTAGGAGGGCCATTGGCCTGATCCAGAAGGCTCTTAAGGGTGTTCTTAAGGGGATCTACAGCCTGGAGGTCTGCGGAAGGGAGGGGGGAGAGTGCAGAATGGCCAGCTGCTGCAGCAGCAGCTCACGCAACAAACCATGAAAAGCAACTCTAGGCAGCAGGGAGGGGATGTAGGAAGCCCTGGTGGGAATCTACTGAGATAGGGAGAGGAGCTCCCCATCACCTGGGATCTTGCCTTATTCACTGCTCAAAGACTCTTCCAATGTTTGGGTGTTAGTGGTTTGTTTTTAGTAAGCTTTAAAGAATCATTTAATATAAAAAGTAGTTGAGTTATACATGCACATGAAAATGATATACACCACGAGATTACCTAACATTTATGTCATCTATATTCCCTTTCTTGTAGCTTGCAACAAGCCCCTAATCTCAAACCCACACCACAAAGTGAAACTTTGGTAATCTTCCAAGGCTTTAAAAATGCACCATAACAAACGGAGCAGATTAATATTTGCATCAGTTGGGTTTTTTTAATAAAAAAAATACCATCTTCTCCATCTAAGTCTTTATCATTTGTCTTGATTTCTTAAAAATTATTCAGTGCAATTTAAAACCCAGTCCAATAATATGGCACATAGCACAATGCACAGACTGCAGGGTTGGTTTTTGTTTGGGTCTCTTTTGCATAGGAGTAAAGGTATAGATGCGGGTATGTTGTTGTTGTTTACTAAACAACTAAACAACAACAACAGGTATGGACGCGAGTGGCGCTGTGTGTGGTCTAAACCACTGAGCCTAGGGCTTGCCGATCAGAAGGACGGCAGTTCGAATCCCCGCGACGGGGTGAGCTCCCGTTGCTCGGTCCCTGCTGCTGCCAACCTAGCAGTTCGAAAGCACGTCAAAATGCAAGTAGATAAATAGGTACCGCTCCGGCGGGAAGGTAAACAGCGTTTCTGTGCGCTGCTCCGTTTCGCCAGAAGCAGCTTAGTCATGCTGGCCACATGACCTGGAAGCTGTCTGCAGACAATCGCCAGCTCCCTCAGCCTATAGAGCGAGATGAGCACCGCAACCCCAGAGTTGTCCGCGACTGGACCTAAGTGGGCAGAACTGCACCCAGAGGGGATTACCTGGGGGGTGGGGACTAAAAGGCAAGCGGCGGGGGTGGGGGGAGCTGGAGGTGTAAATGATTATCATACTTTGAAAACCTGGTATCGCTGTATCAAGTTCATCAATTTCATTGAATTAATAAAACTAAGTAAGATGTAACTGGAATTTAAGTCAATGTGCAATCAATTGCTACTTTTTTCAAATCTTATTGTTCTATTATCTTTCACAGTGGGTCATGCAGACCACTATTTTGAATAATGTTTCTTACAGGGTAGGGTAAAGGGCACTGGGGATGAGTTTATAGAACCCAAGCGGGCAGGGCCCCAAACAAGTTTGGGAGCCACTGAGCTGGGAGGATATTTTTACTGGTAGTGTGCGCTTCCTGTGACTGTTATGGGGGGCTGCTTTGTATATTTTTATGCACTGTGTTTTTGCATGAATGCATTAACATTTTAATGCTTATTTTAATAAATATATTGTAAGGGGGGGGGACGCTGTGTGCCTGCACTTCAAATGAGGATTTCTTTAAGAAGTTATGCCTCTTTCAACTTAACGCAACCTGGAGGGCACTTTTCAAAAGGCGGGTTTTTCTAAACACCCTCTGCACACTGTAGGTGAACTGGGAAAGAACCCCTATGCCTGCCCATGCTCCCTCAGCCCTTCCTTGAGAAATCACAGCATTGTAGAGTGGGAAGGGATCCTGAGGGTCATCTAGTCTAACCCCCTGCAATGCAACATAGGATTCAGAACAGATGCATGTATTACAAGATATGCAAATCTATGTGACTCAACTTGGTGCCAGGTGTGAGTGCCTCTGATGATACAAGGAACCCTTACCTTTGTGCTGGCAACCCCAATCTCTGGCCCAGCATTGATGTGAACCCCGCAGTCCGTCTCGCGAGATATGGAGCTCCCCACAGTATTTGTGATTCCTACAGTCAGGGCTCCTCTCTCCTTGCAGTAGCGTAGGGCCATCAGGGTGTCTGCTGTCTCACCTGCAGAGAGACAGACACCATCAGAGTCAGAAAATGCTCAACCTGGAGGCCACAGAATCACTCTAGCCCAACCCCCTGCAATGCAGGAATCACAACTAGAGAATCCCTGATTAATGGCCATCTGACCTCTGCTTAAAAACCCCTAATGAAGGAGAGTCCACCACCTTCCAGGGGAGACCGTTCCACTGTCCAACAGTTCTTGCCATCAAAAAGTCATTCCTGATGTTTAATCAGAATCTCCTTTCTTGTCATTTGAATTCACTGCTTCAGATCCTACCCTCTGGAGCAACAGAAACCAAGCTTGCTCCACCTTCTATCCTATCACTTCTCAGCTTTCTCTGCACTAAACATACCTAATTCCCTCAATTGTTCCTCATTGGGCTTGGTTTCCAGACCCTTATCATTTTGGTCATCCTCTGCAAACCCTTCCAGCTTTTAATATCCATCTTAAACTGCGGCGTCCAGAACCAGACACAGGACTCCAGGCTGGGTATGATCAAGGCAGAATAGTGTGTTATTATTACTTCCCTTGATATGGACACTCAACTTCTGTTGATGCAGCCTAGAATTGCATTAACTTTTTTTTTTTTTTTTTTTGCTGCTGGAGATAGGCACCATAGACGAGAAACCACAGACCACCTAAGCAAAGCAGCAATGCTCTCTGAAGAACTCTAGTTCTTCCCCTTTTTTGCTCAGCATCATGAACAGAAGGCAGCTGCATTACAACAGCGCACTAGCTAGGGAAAACATATTATTGCTGATTTGGATTTTATGAGTAGCTTATCTGAAGATACCTTATCTGAAGAAGTGTGCATGCACACGAAAGCTCATACCAAGAACAAACTTAGTTGGTCTCTAAGGTGCTACTGGGAGGAATTTTTTTATTTTGTTTTGACTATGACAGACCAACACGGCTATCTACCTGTAATTGGATTTTATGATTCGTTGTTGTTCCTTTATGTGAGCTGCCTGGCGTATACCCAGATGCAGAAAGGCAAGATATAAAATATCTAAATAAACCGGACAAGATATTGTAATGAGAATAGCAGCCAGAGGAGGTGTTGTTCATTTTAAACAATACCCCAATTTCACACTGTTTTTGGAATGATGCAAAAGGCAAGAGTAAAGTAGGTAAACTGGGCAAATACTAAGTCACTGGCTACCTTCTGCTTCCTTGAGAAAGAGAAGTAAATGGCAACAATATCTACAGGATTCCAAATCCTTTTAGCAATACATTCTGGAAAGAAATCTCCCTAGCAATGAGCCATCTATATATTCCACTGGCACTAGAGCAAATCTAGACTGATCTGTCTAGATGGCTCTGTGTGTTATGTGTATGGAGTTAAACTACAAGACATAATTACAGCTGCTTTTCATAAAACAATTCAAACTACTAACTACTTCTTATGAATTTAGAGAATTCATTATTTATTATTACACTGAAACCGCTGTAACAATAGGAATACCATGTGCCTGGCAAAGAAGATTCTAGGCATGTCTGCAAATCACCAGCAGAGGGTGTCAAATCCCCAGCCTGCCGGCTGCCAATGCCTACCGTTCCTTTGGCCGGCTACTATCACTATAGTCGGTGGGGAGCATTCTAAGAGGCGCCTTCTACTCTCAGAATATATTCTAACAGTTCCCCTGGCCAAGGAAGAAATCACTGTGCCATAAAGGAGCCTCCAGATGTTGCTGGACTACAACTCCCATCAGCTGTGTTGGCTGGGGCTGATGGGAGTTGTAGTCCTTGGTCGGTGAAGGCTGCCCCAGAGGGATGGGAAATCCTGCAAGGAATCTGCTGTGTGTGACTACCCAATACGACTCATGTGTCCAGGAGGGCAGAAGATTCTACAATTGGTTTTTAGCTTTTATTCCATAGAACAAGTTTATTTGGCAAACTAAAGTGCCCAGGCTTCAACCATTTCATCTGAACGGTAACATTTCATTTTCAATGCAGCAGTGCTGCTGGAAGTGATTATAAAAAACAGTTTTGGCTATTTAGCCCCTTTTTACTTATACCATATTATAAATCAGGGGTAGGCAACCTAAGACCCGTGGGCCTGATGTGGCCCAATCGCCTTCTCAATCCGGCCCGCGGACGGTGGGAATCAGCATGTTTTTACATGAGTAGAATGTGTCCTTTTATTTAAAATGCATCCCTGGGTTATTTGTGGGGTATAGGAATTCGTTATCCCCCCCCAAAAAAATATATAGTCTGGCTTCCCACAAGGTCTGAGGGACCGGCTCCCTGCTAAAAAAGTTTGCTGACCCCTGGTCTAAATAGTCAAAACTACTTTTCTGGTAAAGTAGTAAGGGTCCTTCAGTAATGTGTAGCTATACACCTGATTTTTTAAAAATAAAAATATTGTTTTAGTTCTATTAGAGTATAATTAATTTTTAACCATTTTCATTTTATTTATTTTTTGCATTTTATCTGTGTTGTTTTAATTTGTGTAAGACACACCTTGAGTACCGGACCAGGGAAAAGCCAGGATATAGAGATAAATATCACAAACACATAATGAATAAACATATATCCACATGATTTAATCTTTAGCTTATATTTGAAGCTCAGCTTTAGGCATGAAATTCTGCATTTCACTACATTCACACAGGGTTTGTCCTTTGTTTTGAAACTCTTACATTTTGCCCCGGATAACTTGCACATGTCTGGTTCTAAGCATGCCGAACTCATTACTTCTAAAAACACAAACAAACAAACAAACAAACAAACAGAAACACACATTGTTTGTATGAGCAATGGCCAAGAAGTACCATGTGCTAAGAGCTCCAGCAGGGAGATTCCTGACTGGACTTGGTGGCTCCTGGCTCTACAGGATTCTAAACCTCCCTCCTCTAGCATGCCAGGTCAAAGGTCATGAGCCTAGCAAAAGGTAGCCGCCTACTGGTCTCAGTTTGGCCTGCCACCTGCCCAGCATTGCTCCCAGGCCAAAGACCCGTCCGTACCTGACTGGCTGATGAAGAAGCAGACATCGTCTCTGAAGACTGGAGTGTTCCTGTCCAAAAAGTCACTGGCAAGTTCTACCATGACAGGCAATTCAGTCAATTCTTCCAGAACTTGACGTGTCTGGTAAAGAAAAGAAAAAGGAGAGAAGTCACGTACTCCTCAGCCTATGAAGCAGTGCAACAGGTTCTGGAGGGAACACTTTTCCTGCTCCCACTCTCCATCTTTGTGTCATTTAAAGAGAGAGAAAGTGTGCAGGGACAAGGGATGACGCCATTTTAGCTTTTCAATTTCAGTGCAAGAAACAAAAAGAGGGTCCAAGGTTGGCATCATTAAAACATATTCTCATAGGCAAAATAAACTATACAGTACAGGCCTCAAATAAAATGTGATTTATTACATCAGAACTGGAGTGAGTTTCCAATTCTGGTAAGACTCCCACATGCCAAATGTTCTACCAGGGGTACCAACTTGAATAAAATATTGAGGGGGGGAGGTAAGCCCTGCCTTGCACAATCAATCTCATGATGCGGCAGACGCACACCATTTGAATGCCATGCCCATCAACTTTGCAGGGGCCCGGCCCCCTCCAATATTTTATTGGGGAAGGGAGGAAGGAGCCACTTACTGCAACTCCAGCATGGTAGCTTGTTCCGCAACCAATTAGGATAAGACGCCGACACCTTTGGATCTCCTTGATGTGATCTTTCAAACCCCCAAGATTCACTATTATAAATGTAGACACAAAGATTTAGGTATTTAACATGACCAAAATAACAACAACAACAACAACAACAACAACAACAACAACAACAACAACAACAACAACTCAAGGAAAAACGTAAGAGACATTTCAACTAAGACTTCAGGAATTATATTGTCCATTTAGAGAAATTTCAGAGCTTTCCCTCCTCTCATAATCTATGTACACAGTAAAAGTAAAGGGACCCCTGAGCATTAGGTCCAGTCGTGACTGACTCTGGGGTTGTGGTGTTCATCTCGCATTATTGGCCGAGGGAGCTGGCATACAGCTTCCAGGTCATGTGGCCAGCATGACTAAGCCGCTTCTGGCAAACCAGAGCAGGGCACGGAAATGCCATTTACCTTCCCGCTGCAGTGGTACCTATTTATCTACTTGCACTTTGACGTGCTTTCAAACTGCTAGGTTGGCAGGAGCAGGGACCAAGCAACGGGAGCTCACCCCGTCGCGGGGATTCGAACCGCCGACCTTCTGATCGGCAAGCCCTAGGCTCTGTGGTTTAACCCACAGTGCCACCGCGACCCTACAGTACACAGTAGGGTCAAGCAAATGTCATCTCCTTAGACACATTCCTAAGCAGGAAGAAGGCAAGTACCAAGTGTGGCCCCCTCAGTCCCACTAAGCATCCCAGCAGAGAAGGGAAACTTGCTCATCAGCAAAGCGGTCACAGTGCAATCAACGGAAAGCAGAGGTGGAATAGTGTGGAAGAACTTCTACCTCAGCTGTTTGATGGTGGAACGAACTATCTCAGAAGGTAGCGGACTCTCCTTCATGGGAGGTATTTGAGAAGAGGTTGGGAGGCCATCTGTCAGGGATTCTTCAGTTGTGATCCCTGCATTGCAGGGGGTTGGACTAGATGACCCTTGGGGTCCCTTCCAACTCTACAATTCTTTGCATCATCCTTACATTATGTAAGGCAAAAGGGACAGAGAATTTCTCTGTATACAGACCATCCTGTTGTGTCCCCCCCCCTTAATCAGCAGTACTTTATTAAGCAAAAGCGCCTCAAAAACCAAAACACAATTGACATGCTTTTGACTTAGTTACCGGTGTAGTCATCAAAGTTGACTCTTCCTCTCATGGTGTTGACAACGGATTCTGGTTGTTCAAAAATTTCCTTTTGCATGAATGAACTGAAGTTACCTTAAAAAACAAAAAACAGCAACAAAAGATAGACTGGATGGAAACAACACTGCCATGTTTATTTTGTTTATTCTGGGGCTGATGGCAATGGTGCCCACCTGAGAGGTGTCGGAACTGAGTTATGGTGAGCTCTGGCTGAAAAAAAGCCCTGCTTACTAGTATGTATAGCAGTGCTCCCCAACCTTTTTATCGCCGCGGACCGGTCAACGTTTGATAATTTTACCGCGGCCCACTGAGGGGGGGACATTGATTGTTTATATTTTAGATTGTTTTGATGTAATAATTTTAATTTAATTGTATTTAAACATGCCTTCAAAATAAAATACAGTTACACCAAAAAATGAATATAAAGTGATTTAACATTTTAACACCACAGTAAATAAAATGGAAATAATTTAATGTTCCTTGGGCGGCCCGGTACCATTTGATTCACGGACCGGTACTGGGCCACGGACCGGGGGTTGGACCACTGATGTATAGGATAGTAGCCATCCTAATATAATTTTGTTCTTTTTGCTGATGCAGAAATTCTTTATATTTTCCTGTTCGTTATTTCAGAACGTGGTGTATCATTATTATTGCAACTTCTTAGATATAAATATTTTAGTACAGTGAACATGGGCTAAACAACATTGCCTGGGAAATGTAAAGAAAAGAATAAAACGCAGCCAATTTAGTTATGATACATAAACTACAACTGTGAAGCAGCAGAGCCAATGGAGTCCTGCTCTTGGGCTGTGTCATGATAGGAACAGCTGTTTAGAAATTACTACCTGCGTTTTGATTTTGATTTTCCTCTTCCCTCCCTGTCTATTTCCCATTTTGTGCCATTTTTTTTTTTTAAAAAGTTGTAAGCCTCCAGGTGTCCCCACGAACCTCTGGAAAGCCTGTGTCCCCACAAACCTCCAGAAAAGATCTTCACAAACAAACACACACCCCTGAAACTGGGAAGCCCTGACTATCAACATAGACATACCTTTCATGATTTGCTGGAGCTCCATTTGTAGGGTCTGGACAGCGCGACTAGGATGATCAGCCGCTGTGCGCTTGACTCGATGGATGGAGAGACGGCCGTCCACAACAGCTGCCACATCATCATCCTCCAGAAAAATCACTCTGTTGGTGTGCTCAATAACTGCACTGTAAAAGAGTAGAGAATGGTTCAAATTCCATCAATGGAAACTAGAAGGAGAAGAATCTGGACTATTATGCTTATGGGCAAATAACTTGTAAGATTCACTGAATAGACACATTATAAAACAATTGGA
The DNA here is from genome assembly GCA_034641395.1 of Darevskia armeniaca. Classification (NCBI taxonomy): domain Eukaryota; kingdom Metazoa; phylum Chordata; class Lepidosauria; order Squamata; family Lacertidae; genus Darevskia; species Darevskia armeniaca. The sequence goes on along the minus strand of JAWWNF010000734.1, from coordinate 298,333 downwards.
CTCCAGTTATCCAGCAATGAAACCATATTAGAACCAGAATGTTTGCAAGAGTAGATATACAAGTCTTGAGATAAGAGTTGAGCTGACTGGTCCTATTGTATTTTTATATAAACTTTGAAATACTACAACTAATAATAATGATAAATAATACGATGCTGAATTGGAATACTACTACAGGCCCCCCTCCAAAAAAACTGAAGGGTCTGCAACTTAACATATTAACTGGATCATTTTTAACATCCTTACTTTATCATTTTACTGTGACCTGCTTTTCAGCTCTTATGCAAATTTTATTGCATTTATTTAACCCTTTTCCATTTTTACAGGCCCTTTTAAGACCAGCTAGAAACAAAGATCATGACAAAATCATTCCTGTTTAACTTAAGAAAATAGATTTAATTGGCTGTGCATTCCAAATACATGGTCTAATTGGACCCCCCCCCCAATTTAAATGTTAATTTAAATTCCTCATTGGACTATCTATCAATAAGCTCTTGAAAAGAAAACAGAAAAGGTGCCTAGGCTAAATATTGGGCTCAGAGAAGAAGTGGGTCTAATGTACCCAAATAGCATGAAAGGTGCCCCCTCCCTGATGAACATTACAAATAAGAAATCAGTGTAACAGGTTTGTACCCTGAGAGTGTTAACTCCTGTGTCAAGAAAGTTGAATTGGAGCAGAATTAACCCTTAGGGCAAAATGTTCGCCTGGGCTCCAACAGACCCCTGCAATCGTTTTGTGGGTTGTTTTGTACCCAAAAAACAGAACACCCTGCATAAAAGATAGTTTTTATCCAATGCTAGTTTTGTGCATAGTTGACCTACTGAAGTTAATGCACATGACTGAGGTTCATTAGTTTTAATAGTTTTGCTCTGAGTAGAACTTAGTCGGGCTGACTAGACCTAGAATTAAACTACACACCCAAATATTCCATCGCTTTTAAAGAGATAGAACAGCATAAGAATGAAATTTATGACACACACAAAATGCTATGGCATTCTTCACCCTATTTTGAGAAGTTCTTGGGGTCAGAACGCACTCCAAGTAGCTTAGGCATTTGGTAGTTTCACTTTCCTCTTTCAACAGGACTAAATAGGCTGCCTGATAAGCTTAGGAAATTAAACAGTGGGTGAGTGGGTAAAAGGGAGCTGAAACACTACAGGAGAACTGATCCCAGAACTACCAAGGAGTAGGAAGACATTCAGGTTTGCTAATAAATAATTTTATTTATTTTTGCAAATATTCCAAGCATCTGCTGTGGTCCACAGCGATGCTATTAGCACAGGAAAGTTAACTGCTATCCTTCTCTCCCTCTAAGGAGCTAACAGCAACATATATGGTTATAGCAATTGACCTGAGGGCACTTGGAAAGCTTCAAACACCCACACAACCGTGAAGTCATGAGCCCTCCTGGGCACCTTTGGGAGGAAAGGCAGGAGAGCAATTTAAAATATAAACAAGCTGGTCCCAGACTATCAGCCACACCCTGCTGGCTCTAGGATAATCAGAAGCCTTAGAGCAAGCTTCCTCAACCTCGGCCTTCCAGATGTTTTGAAACTACAATTCCCATCACCCCTGACCACTAGTCCTGCTAGCTAGGGATCATGGGAGTTGTAGGCCAAAAACATCTGGAGGGCCGAGGTTGAGGAAGCCTGCCTTAGAGGCTCTGACACCAAGAGTACCTGGTCTGTTAGATTCACACCCATTTCCCGTTCCACTGGAAGTACGCTAGGTGCTGAAGATGCCCACAAAACAGGTCGAGTCAGGGAACATTTTATGCCACATATAACACACATGCTACTTGAAAGTGACACACAAATGCCAGTCACTATCTCTTCTCCCCTCTGGTCGTTCATCCAAGAGAGGTAGCCTGTCACTGACTGCATCAGCCTAGCAGCCAACCTCCTCCTTGGTGCATGCTATGGGAAGCCAAGGACAAGGTGACTTTGGCTGACTCCACGGGGGCCACAAACCTCGCATCCGATGCAAAGTAGTACTCCACTGCTTTCTCCTCGACAGGAAAGAGGCAGGTGGTGCTGTCCACCCGGGAAAGGCTGCAACTCCCCTTCTTGTCTTTGCCTGCGGAGGCAAGAGAGCTCAGTTAGCTGCCATAAGAGCACACAAAGCAACTGACAGCAAGCAAAGGCACCTCGTTCCTTTGATAAAATTCACCCCAAGTCACCAAGTCACAGTACCAACATGAAAGCTTCACTTCCTTAAAGGTTGCTGGCATAGTCCATGGGAATATTTCCTGCAGAAGCACCATTGAAAGGGAGTGGGCAAGACCAATGCCACTGCCTTTTCATTTCAACAGGAGCTGTGCAGGAGGCTTTCCCAGGGAGTCTGCCTTGTGCAATTTTATTTTATTTATTTACTTCTTCCATTTATTTACAATAAAGATTATCTTATTATCTTATCTTATATCCTACTTTTCCTCCACAGAGCTCAGGGAGGCCAGCGGACTTCTCCTCTGCATCACCATTTTATCCCAACAACCCTGTTAGGCTAGGAGGCAGTGACTGGTCCAAGGTCATCCAGTGAGCTTCTCAGTTGAGTGAGGATTCAAACCCTGGTCTCCCAGGTCCTAGTCAGACACTCTCACCACTACACCACACTGCCTCTCAGCTTTGATTAAGGATGAAGGATGTGAAACAGTTGAATGCCTTTTGGTGTGGAGTGGGGATTGTTATGTAAAAATGACAGTCTAGCTTTTCTTAATAACATGATTTAAACTAGCCAATTTCTAAGCCAGTGGTGGCTAACCTTGACACTCCAGATGTTTTGGAACTACAACTCCCATCATCCCTGACCACTGGTCCTGTTAGCTAGGGATGATGGGAGTTGTAGTTCCAAAACATCTGGAGTGTCAAGGTTAGCCACCACTGTTAAATAATTCCGCATGCACAACATCCAAGCCTTTCTGAATTAGTTCCGTGTTTGTCAATTAAAAAAAAAACAATAGATGACATTTGTGTTAAGACAATCAGGTGTTCTTAAATTTGAATTCAATGTGGGCCCTGGACAGGCAGCTAATACAGTGGTACCTCAGGTTACATATGTTTCAGGTTACATACGCTTCAGGTTAAGAACTCCGCTAACCCAGAAATAATGCTTCAGGTTAAGAACTTTGCTTCAGGATAAGAACAGAAATTGTGCTCTGGCGGCGCGGCAGCAGCAGGAGGCCCCATTAGCTAAAGTGGTGCTTCAGGTTAAGAACAGTTTCAGGTTAAGAACGGACCTCCGGAACGAATTAAGTACCATATATTCTGGTGTATAAGACAACTGGGCGTATAAGACGACCCCCAACTTTTCCAGTTAAAATATAGAGTTTGGGATATACTCGCCGTATAAGAAATACGACCCGGCGTATAAGATGACCCCTGACTTTTGAGAAGATTTTCCTGGGTTAAAAAGTAGTCATATACACAGGAATATACAGTACTTAACCAGAGGTACCACTGTACAGGTGTTGGGCTGCTGCCCTCAAAACCTCAGAGCCAGAATAGCTCTTCTGAAGACAACTGAGCTAGCTGGAGTACAGTAGTTTGCATTAGGAGAACTTGGACTGGGGCAGTGAAGAATGTATTTTGAACAGGCTGCTCTAGAGACAAGCATGTTGTACTTAAAAAAGTATTGATTCAGGATGACTCTCACAATTGTCAGAAATACTAAGGACCAACTGTGGAGGCAGAGCATAGCCTTCGTGGCTGGTAGCCATTGATAGCCCTCTCCTCCATGAATTTGTCTAATCCTCTTTTAAAGCCACTGAAACTGGTGGTCATCCCTGCATCCTGTGGGAGCGAGCGCCATAGGTTTAGCATGTACTGTCTAGTTAAAACTATGGAACTGGCTCCCATAGGACACAAGATGGATTGAAGCCTTAAGACACCTGACAGTCAGAGCTATTGAAAATATGGGCATGTTCTGTGAAGAACATTTGCACACAAATGATTTAAAGAAGCGGTGAATCACAGAACAAGCAGCACTTCCTTAAAGGCAAAGATACATTTGGATTTGCTACCATATTTTTTCCTGGCATTGCCCCCATTTTTACCATGATTATTTACCCACTGGCAAACTGTTAGTATTCAGATCAGTACTTGATAGCACCAATGTTAAATGTATTCTAAATTTTGGTATTAAAACATGGCTCTCATGTTGATACTGATTTAAAAAAGAAAAAAGCCAGTTCCAGTTAAGTCAGACATCCTCAAATCTGGATGTTGGTTTCAAATTAACAAAATCAGCAGAAGGCAGAGAAACCAGAGAAGGCAAGAGAGGGATCAGAGGACCTTTTGGTTAAGTGGAAAAGCCCCGTTAGGATTCTCACATGCAGAATCTCCCGCCCGCAATGCCATCTCTTTAATATGTTGCCATCACTTTCCATTGAACAAACAAGGTTACACATCTTGACAATCAAAAGCCAAGAACGCTGTTTCTGTATGCACTTCTGCACCCAGAAAAGCAGGCTAAGAAATGAAAAGTTCTGCTCAAATGAACATAGTAGCAGACTATACCCTGTGAAGCTGGTCCCTCCTCTCAAATGGAAAGCAATCAGCTACACATTAAAGAGAAAGTGATTCTCTTAATTCATTTTTAGGACTCCTCATAGAATGAAGAATTATGTCTCAGGCACCTTCCTCCATTTTTATGGATATTCCATCAATAGAATGATCCATAGGTTGTGTGGCTGAAAGTGTAATACGGAAAAAATAACTTCAGTGTGTCATTGACAACAAGAGAAATTTCAGCAGTGTCAACTTGAAATAAAAATTAGATACAAGCAGAAGGCAGACTTTTGGCTTGGAAGTGCAGTTCACATGGTGCTTTTTGAGCTGTGTTAAGTCCTGAGAATTTCAGTCCCATGGGGCTGAGATGAAGCTGTTTTGCAGCAGCGGAAGAGGGCTCCTGTACTCATTGTCCCACATGAATACCTGCATTAGCATTTGCACCTGGGATGGATACTTCCAATAAACCTTCATAAACATGACTAAATGACAGTGGGTGAAGCATCAGCATGGAGCTACCTGGAGCAGAACAGTGGGAGAATACTCAGCTACAAAGCCCTGCCGAGTCACAAACTTCACTAGACAGTGTTCAACCAGCCACCTGCCCTTAGGCTAACCTACCTCCAAGAGGTACTATCCTGGGCTGCTTGCTGAAAGGTGAGATTCAAATAAAATAAATAAAGAAGGGGCCAATAAACCTTGCTGTGACAATACCGGTATTCTCAGGCAAGCCTATAGGACTGCAGCATTAGTTGCCATCTAGTTAAAGGGAATGCATACATTCCTAAAGTCACAGGGATGTTATGCTGGGGGACAAGACGAGCTGAAGATACTGGTCAGTCTTCATACCAGAAAGCTAAGGTGCCACGTGATATTATGCAAAACAAGGCGAGTCGCTTACTACCAAGCTGCTCACTGTGTATCTAAGGGCGGATTGATTTAACAATCATTCCTTCCCTCTGCCCAGAAATCCCTAGGAACAGTACAGGGAAGAAGAGGCCATGTGGGATCTCTAAGCAAGGATTCACAGCACCTCCACTAAAACTAGGACCACAGGGATTCATTTAGGGAAACCAAGATGCTTCAGCTGTTGCAAAGCCAATACAGGTTTGTAGAGCAGGTCATAGAACCACAGAGTTGGAAGGGCCCCCAAGGGCCATCTAGCCCAACCCTCTGCAATGCAGGAATCACACCTAAAGAATCCCTGACAGATGGCCATCCAAACTCTGCTTTAAAACCTCCAATGAAGGAGAGCCCACCACCTACCCAGAGCCATGACTTCTAACATTATAAGAACAGAACTAGATTTTTCTGCACTTTCCACAATCGAAATCCAACTAAGGAATGCAGTACACAATGGGGTTTGCTTTTTAGAATTCTCCCATAGCATCTCATCTCCATATTCATAAGGTTTTAATTTAGCAGATAGTACCAAACTTCTCACTTCTGCTACGCTTGCATTAAAAAGGGGGGGAAGGAGCTGAGAAATTCTTCGAGCTGTGATATTTACCTGTTCTGTACAGTATTGGAATGTGGTCAGTAGAAAGCTTGTGCTCACTCCGCACTCCAATGAGCAGGGGACTTCCTCTCCTGAAAACAAGACATCCACAGCTGTCATGGCCAATAAACACTGGTTTCTGTGTCGATTCTTCCCTTTGGAGGGCCGGATCACATTTGCAGCTTAGCTAAGTGACAGCACAGCCAAGTTGAAGGATATAACCAAGGGGAAGAAAGTTTTGCCTGGAGATAGCAAGTTCAAGCAAAGCACCCTGTGAGCAGGGGGCAGGGATAGGGTTATGGGTCTGGGGTGGTGTGTTTGTGTCAGACCAGGACACAGATCCAAGCTTCAAAATTGCACAGAATAAAAAAGATGGGGGGGGGCTCACTAATCTGATCTCAATTACAGCCTGCAAAATGGCAAACACTAACTCAAGATCTATATAGTTCAGAGTTGGGCAGCTTTTAAGCCAAGACAGAATGCAGTTAAAAGCATCCCATACCAGCTGAATGTATAGTTCACAATCTGTAGGTCAAACTCTCCAGAACCCTGAATTTTGAGACTGTAAAGATGTGACAGAAATGTGCAACCAAGCAAAATCTTAAAAGAACCAAACTGATTACCATCTGTCTGTCTTACACATATCGGCTGATCCCTGAAATGCTTACTCAAAAGTCAGTACCACTGATATCAGTTAAGTGCAAACAAGATCACTGCCTTGAAAGTCCCTCTTTCACCTAATGGAACCAAGGGAACTACAGGTCTGGGTGAGGCAAGCAAAGGACTTTCAAAAGAAGTTTCCAGACCCTTCACAAACTACAATTCTCACAATTTTTTGGAGTAAGCTATAAAACTGATATGCGTGCAAACATGACTTTAACTACCCAGATTCAGCCTGGAAAATCTAAACAGTCGTCGCAGTCAAGATCTTGATTGTTTTGCTAATTTTGAACTGTTTGTGGTACTTCATGGATAGCAGGAAAGTAACATTAAAGAATTGGGTCGTTTTTCTAAGAGAATATTTTTGCATCAGCAGGTAACATGAAAAATAGGGAATATTATACCACAGGGTTGCATATTAGATATGGCAAACAGAATTTCCTCCAATTCAAAATTGGCTAAAATCTATTATAGCCTATTAAAAAGAGGGTGTGGGTGCACAAATAATGAAATTGGCCTAGAGAAACACAGAGCATACTACTGGGACGGTATTTACCTGGTTCCAACTGCTTGACCAGGATAGTGAACACTTTTGAATACAAGGGCAAATGCACCTTCCTTGTGGAAAAACAAACAAACACACACTTTACTTTTTCAGTTAACATCATTTAAATGTTTTAATTAAAATATTAATATGCAGCCTTTGGGAGAAAACTCTTTCAAGGCAGCTTACAATACATTGTCTCAGAAACAGTATACTGAGAGACCAGGGAAACCACCTAAAATTACTAAAGCATCATCAAAGACAACAGCAGAAGCAGACCAACCTTTTAGGAATGCCATGAACAAGTGGTTAATTCCAAAGCTGTGGGGCTGCCCCTCTGGCTTCCATTGCTTTCGGAGGCAGCAAATTAAAAGGGCCCCTGCTGCTGACCTCAGAGCACCAGGAGCTTGGCACAAGTGAAGGCAACCCTTCAAATATCTCAGACACAAAACACTTTAAGCATTTAAAAGTCAGAATCAGCATTATAAATGCACTAGTAACCAGGTCAGCTGATACAGTAGGACTATCTCATGTTCCTACCACCCAGTTCCCAATAAAATTTGGGACACTGTCAAAAATTTCAAACCCATCTTTAAAAGGCAGCCCCAGGTACAGTGCACTGCAGTAGTCCAGTATGAACGTGACTGGCAAGAGCAAACCTCTCTTGCTGGGGAGACAGTCCATGCTGGTAAAATGCGCTTTGTGCCACCACTATTTTCTTGGCTTTCCCAGTTAGCATCAATGTCCAGGAGAATGCACTTGGTTCCTCAGGGACAAAGTAGCCCATTCAGGACCAGCAGCCCATCAAGCTTGGGAGCAGGCAATCTCCCTACCCATCTCTGTCTTATCTGGATTTAATCTCAGATTGTTTGCCCTCACCCACCCAGGACCACCTTCAGGATTTCAACAGGGATGAGAAGTTGGAAACAAGAGAAGGAGCTGTGTGTCACAGTTGGCAACACCTGAAGCCGAATCTCCAGATAACTGATTGGAATCTGCTTGGCCACAGTGAGAACAGGATGTTGGAATAGATGGGCCACTGGCCTGATCCAGCAGGCTTTTCTTGTGTCCTTATGTATTTCTCCCGGAAGTTTCATGCAGATGTTAAAAAGCATGTGGAGGGGGCAGGTTAAACTCTTGTGGCACCGTATAAGTCAATGGCCATAGGATAAAGCAGAACTCCTTCAACACAACCTTAATTAAAACAAAATAAAAAAACACGGCTATCTACCTGTAACAACCTTAATTGTTCCACAAGAACAGACTCCCAAGACCAATCTGAATGAACAGGATTTCAGCACTGTGACTGACTATAACAAAAGCTGCTGAGAGGTATTATCCTCATCATCCCTAGTCTGAGAATCACAGGATATTCTCTAAATTAGTCAATTAACTTACATCTAGTTTGGTAAAAGCTATGAACTAACATTACTGTTGCAAACAGGATCCTGGCTCTTTCATTTGCTCTTTGCTTATCATAGAATCATAAAATTGTAGAGTTGGAAGGGACCCCAAGGGTCATCTAGTCCAACCCTCTGCAATGAAGGAATGTCTTACATTGCTGACTAAAGCAGCTGCAAGAGAAAACAGACTGCTCTATACCAGCAATGGACTAAGCAATTCCTGAAGCCTCACCATGAAACATATTAAAAGGTCTGGCAAAACATAAGAATTGTACATTGTCTCCTATGGGTGATAAATGCTTTACGAAAAAATGTAGAATTACCAGCTGTTGGATGACCCTTTCTACCAATGTGGTGTAGCTGATATCGTCACTTTCACGGTTGTCATACATATACTTGACAAGTTTAGCAATTGTCTCGGTGTCAGTCTCGGACTCAAATTCATAACCTTTGCTTTCCTGAAAAAACATTTAAAAAGTATGACTTGTGTTAGTCAAAACAATGGAAATATGGAATATGGCACATGTGGGCTGGACAAAAGAATATCTACTACACACTATTTTTGTATCATAGCAACCATATTCTAAAAATATTGCACAGGCTGCTCCTGTTTCTTACAACTGCTCTACTTTCATTCATTAATTTCAAGTCCTCCTGCTCAGAGAAAGAATCAAATAGAATAGATAAAGGAATGCAGAAGCAAAAGAACCATGTCTTGATGGGCATGGTTCCAGCTCACTGTTGTGCTCCTACAGAAAGCAGAGCAGATGCTAACCACACAATGCAACCAAGCTAGTACGGAACCCAATGGCAAAGTTCCCAAAGGCCAGAATGATGTCGGGATTCAATTTTTGTTGGTTAGGGAGGGGAATAATAATAAGAAGAAGAAGAGTTTGGATTTGATATCCCACTTTATCACTACCCGAAGGAGTCTCAAAGCGGCTAACATTCTCCTTTTCCCTTCCTCCCCCACAACAAACACTCTGTGAGGTGAGTGGGGCTGAGAGACGTCAAAGAAGTGTGACTAGCCCAAGGTCACCCAGCAGCTGCATGTGGAGGAGCGGAGGAGCGAACCCGGTTCCCCAGATTACGAGTCAACCACTCTTAACCACTACACCACACTGGCAATAGCATTCTAGAGCAGCTGATAATATATCTGGTGCCACATATGGCCGTAAACAATTAACTTAATAACCACACGACCTCTTTCTGCAAAGAAAAATTACAGAGGGGGTTGCTGTGTTGTCTGTGGCTGCAAACACCAGAAAAAGTCCTGCGGCACCTTGAAGACTATTCCTGGAAGTATATTCATCTGCTCCTTAGATTTCTTAATTCTACTACTTCACCTGAAGTCAATACAGTAGCATTAACCTAATAGACACACGATCACATTACACACTTGAGCCTGAAAGAAATTAGAAGCAAGATAAAATTATCCAGCTTGGAGCTGGAGGGAAAAGTTAAAGAGACAAAACCAGCCTTAGACTTCTTGATAAGTGGATTACAACAAAAAACAGAAAGGAGCGGCATGACATCTAATTCAAAAGAACTGTTCGGCAAAGAAGAAGACACTGAGGAGGGACTTTTTAAAGATGAGAGTAAGAAGGACAGTACATTCCAAAAAAAGAGAAGAGAAATACCATGTATTGAATCTTACAACGACGATATCAAGAAGAACAATATATTCCAAAAGAAGAGAAGGAAAAGTCATGCTGCATTGACTGACATTTGGGTCTGGGCATCTGTGAGGGTTGGGATAAAGAGGATATATTTGGATTTGTTTTTTCCTGTCTAAGTGGTTATGATGTTTGGATCTGGATACCGGCGTTAATGATTAATGGTTAAAAATTAGGAGGTAAATATAGCTAAAAATTCTGAGACCAGAGGGAGGTAAGGGAGTAAAAAGAAGAAATTTAGGTGTTTTAAATTAGGTTGGAGTAAGGGAATTTGATAAGGCTTGAGGAAAGGATCAGAAGCAATGAGGTGCTGAGGATTGAAATAAGGAGTTAGCTTAAGTAAAATGATTTTGGTATTTTATGTTATTGTGAAGTTTATGAATTTGGAAAACTGATAAAGAGGATAGATAATGAATTCAACAGAAGGGGACTTGAGGAAGTCAACCGAAATATGAAATTGAGGAAAGGAGGAATACCAAGCAATGATATTTAATTTGTTAGTTACGTTAAATGTATAATGTCTACGGTTACCCCAGTGAGAGAGGGGGATGGAAAATTGCTTCCCTCAGTGAGGGGGGAAGGATGAAAATTTAACGGAAATGTTAAGTGCTTAAAATTGTTAAAATCAATAAAAAAATTGGGAAAAAATTATCCAGCTTTGGTAAGATTGTAATATTCATTATTATATAACGCCGCTAATGTTCATGGGAGAAGGCCCATAAACTCAGTGACAAGAGTGCATGCTTTGATTGCAGAAGGTCCCAGATGCAGTCTGCAGGCAGGAAAGGGAAGACCCTGGAGAGCTGCTACCAATGCTGGCTGGGGCTATTGAGAGTTATAGTTACGGTTATAGTCCAAAACACCTGGAGGGCATCAGTTTGGAGAAGCCTGGTGCAGACAGTACACCATGAGATGAAGCAACAACCTGAATTGAGGTAAGGTGCCTTCCTGTATCCCTAAGGTACTTCACAGGGTGACACAGAAGATACCTATCAGCCCAGTGGAACATACAATCTAACCACTCCTTAAAGTTATAGCACCAGCTCATGTAATAGATACTTTAAAGCACGGGTGTCAAACTCCGGCCCTCCAGATGTTTTGGAACTACAATTCCCATCAGCCCTAGCTAACAGGACCAGTGGTCAGGGATGATGGGAATTGTAGTCTCAAAACATCTGGAGGGCCGGAGTTTGACACCCCTGCTTTAAAGGCTTCTAAAGTGTCTCCCTTCTCAGCATCTAAAGAATGCTGGCATAATTTGGGAACAAAACTACCAGGCCCAAGTGATTCTTTCCTACGATACAAACACAAGCAGATTCAGACTTCCTTTGATCCTAAGAAGGATCAAACCTTTTTTTATGTATGCCACAACAGCAGCAAGGGTTTTGATTGCAAGGAACTGGAAAACACAGGAACTACCCACGATAGAAGAATGGCAGATGAAAATGATGGACTATATGGAACTTGCCGAACTGACCGGGAGACTACGCGACCAGAGGGAGGAGACGGTGGAACAAGACTGGAAGAAATTTAAAGTATATTTAAAGGACTATTGTAAGATTTAAAGATAGAAAAAAGTTGGAAGACTAGACAGCTTACAGAATAGAAAAATAGGATTAGGTAATTTAGAGGTATGATGTTTGGTTATGACGATTATAAGATCAGAACATAAGTAATGTTAAGGAAAATATTTAAAGATGAGAGGAAATAACTAAAGATGATTGACAATGAAACGCAGCAGGGGGGACGTGAGGAAGTCACCCCAATATGAGTAGACAAGAGGAAAGGGAAATTATGATGCATGTTTGTGTTTATGTATTTGTATTATGTATTATGTCAAGTGTTTTTTGTTTTGTTTTTTTTGGTTATTATGTATTGTTCAATTAAATTTGTTAAAACCCAATAAATATAATTTAAAAAAAAAAAGATTCAGACTTCCCACTTTGTTTAAACTCACAGCACAGCACAAGGAGCTTCACTTACCAAAAATTTCTTCAGGTCTTTGTAGTTTGTAATAATGCCATTGTGGATAACAATAAATTCTGAAACACAGGGGGAGAAAACATTTTAGTAGCTATGATCATAAAACAGCCCGCAAAAATAGGGAAGCATTCCAAGAGGAGGAGAAAAGAGAGGTGCCAAGCACCTTGTTCAAAGGCAAAAGCCTGAAACAGAAACTAGGATTCCCAAAGCCAAGCCAACCGCAAGCACATGATAGATGGATGATCAAATTTAATAAAGAAAGTGCAATCCCTGCTTGGCTGCTTAAGTTAGAGTAGTTAAATGCCACCTGCTGCATCCAACTGCAGTATTAATTTACTTTATCTCAGACCCATTTACAGTTCAATTTCCTAATGTAAGAGAGAATGTAGGCCATCTTCCATGTGGGCCATTACCCAAAATTGTTTTCTGTACTAACTACACCAGGAACGATAGTTGCCTATGCTAAACAGGATGTATCAACAAAGTACAAGGTAGCTGGCAGCTCAATTTCAGCCCCGAGGAGCCTTTAGAATTAAGACATTTAACAGATTAAACGAACCCTTACAACAGATTAATGGGAATCATAACCCATGCTTGTAACCCATGCTAGTATTTTAACCTCAGTGCAATACTAACAGCAGGGCTTTATAGCAGTCATTACAGTGCCTCAGATCACAGATTTTTATCTAGAAACAATATAATCGGTGAGTACTCAAATATAACCTTTTCTGAAAATCTCTATAAAGTAATATATGATTTATTCTGTAATCCACGACTCACTTTTTAAAAAAGCAATTTTAAAATCATTATTATCTGTGAACATTCTGCATATTTAAAAGGAGTTGAGACCAGCCTTATTTTTAACTTGAAACAGTCTTTAATCCATAAAATAACTAAATTCTGTTTCCCAATGCAGCTGATTTTTGGTTTGTTGGGGCTCTCTGGTCTGACTATTTGCCTCCTCCCACCTGGAAATAAAGGCTAAGATCACTAAGATTTACTTATTACATGTCTTGCTACCCGGTACTTTGTTCAAGAAGATGAACACAGCTATCCAAGAAGATTGCCTGCCCAACACTTTATCAACTCTGAACAGCTGTCAAAAGCCTCTGCTAGGACAAAAGTCAAAGCGTCACTTCATCCCTCACACCCACCAAAAGGTAACGGCAATGTCTTACCATTGTTTTTATCTGATCGCTGTGGGTGGCTGTTGACAGGATTCGGCTCGCCGTGGGTGGCCCATCTGGTATGGGCAATTCCAAGATGCACATCAAACTCAATGTCCAGGTCCATATCCTGTTGTTCTATGTAAAGTGGGGGAAAGTTCATTCCTAAGAGGATCCCCTACTCTTATGTCAAGGCTTTCAGGCTACTCACTCATGAATGTGAGCTCTTTTCTAACATTTACAGATCTTTTGCATGTGTTAAGTGGTCTACTTCCACCAACACATAAATTATAGTTACAGGTAGATAGCCGTGTTGGTCTGTCATAGTCAAAACAAAATAAAAAAATTCCTTCCAGTAGCACCTTAGAGACCAACTAAGTTTGTTCTTGGTATGAGCTTTCGAGTGTATCTGAAGAAGTGTGCATGCACACGAAAGCTCATACCAAGAACAAACTTAGTTGGTCTCTAAGGTGCTACTGGAAGGAATTTTTTTATTTTGTTTTGACATAAATTATAGGTGGAGAAACTCTGGGCTAAAGGTCAAATGTGGCCCTTCAGACCTCTCCATCTGGCCCTCAGGATCTCCCCAGGTCGCCCCCCCCATACCAGCCATACTCTGCACCCTGCTAGAGTGATTTTGCCTGGATGAAATGTGTATCTGAGCTCTAATCACGCCTCTTGCTGATCTGGGATGGCAGACAGAGAGGGGCATGAGTGTTTGTAGAAACCAGCCTCATGAACAAAGGCAATGTTTAGATTCATTACTCTACCAACTTTTTCTTCTGGCCCTGCCCACCATTGGCATGTGGTCCCCTGGAAGGATGTCCAGAATGGACAAAAAACGTCAACCATCCCGACCTAAGTTCTGACTAAAGCCAGCCATCTCAGTCAGCAACATTTAAGATAAAAGTAAGTCCACAATGAAGAGGTCCTCCACCATGCCTCTCTGAAAACAAAGTATTATCCACAATATTAGCACACGTTGTTGTTTCCTGAATAGAGGGCATTGAACGGAATGCAAAACATGAGATGTTTGCTTCTCCATTGTTTACAGTTTTCCCACCCAGAGATCATACCAATTTAATACTTGCATTTTTCTAGTACATAGAAAGTTAAGAAAAGACCATCTTATTTTGTGGCTGTATCAATTTTCCATGCTTAGAGCATCAACATTTGATTTAAACAATTCCTAAGACCAGCAGCTACAGAAATACATAACTGCTGAATAAACTTGGCTGCAATATGAACAAGCTTTCTACTCACACATTCCATTTTAATTCTTTACTTTTGTCTTTACTGCAAATTCCCTAACAGCTGAACTATGACTTGCATGGGCCCTCCAATGCAGGACTGCAAACCAGCTTCCATCCATGGTTTGGTTTGTGGTCCCAGTTTGGAGGGCAAGCCCAAACCATAGTCGGCCAGTTTAACAGCAAATTCTGGTTTGTGCTAAAGAGGAAATAACTTGCACTGGAGCACATAATGCAGGCATAGGCAAAGTCTGGCCCTCCAGATGTTTGGGACTACAACTCCCATCATCCCTAGCTAACAGGAACAGTGGTCAGGGATGATGGGAATTGTAGTCCTAAACATCTGGAGGGCCAGAGTTTGCCTATGCCTGACATAATGTGAGGGAGGGAGGGAGGGGAACATGCATGAGGCCACTTAAGCAGCATCAAACCATGGTTTGGCGATGCATGTGAATAAATCCACTGTTGGGAACTTCAGTAGTTTCTCACTTGGCAAAGGTAGTCTGGCTATCTGCTGTTATCAGTTCATAGGACACTAGTTTATCAGTAACAGACAAGAAAGGAGGTCTCAGCTGTCCACTCTGGAAGGAGATGGACAAGACAATGCAGAATATGTGAATTCCACTATCTTGTGACCCCTTTTTCTTCATGCATACTCTCCGCTACCATTCTCCCTATTCATGCTGCCTCTACTATAACCAGAGAGAGAGAAAGGGTCTGTGTTCCAAAGGTGAGTCTAACTGGCCAAAGAATGACCCAACAACAAGGGATCATGCTATATCTCTACATTTGCTCTCAACAGGCAAGGCAGACGTACAGGGAGGATTAGAAAATTCGATTTATCTGAGAACTGCATTATAGAAATGAATATATAGTTTATCATTTAGTATACCAATGAGCACAGCATGTGTTGGGAAATGTTTTCAGTTTGCACCTAACAATTCTGAATGGTATTGAGATCAGGAACAAAGACCACCAAAGAGAAAAGGTGGATTGTGTAGGACTAGACTTACTGTTCACTTCTTCATCCAAAGCCTTCACTTTCCCCTTCTTTTTGATGAGTGCAATTTTGCCAGCATTGGCCTCCCAGTCTTTATCATTGCCTCCATCAATTCCAACTCCTAATACACAGAAAGCTTAAGGTGAATCACACACACCTCATTTGGCTTGAAATATTAATTGTTCTGCTTTCCAATATCATTAACCCAACTTCCACAATCATTTTTCTACAGGCTAGAATAAAATTGCAGGGTTTCAGAACATTATGGCTGTACATAATTACAAAAAAAGCCAGTGCAAGATTTAGAAACATAACATTGCCTAGGCGTTCCCTTTTAGCCATTGGCTGCATTGCTGGGACATCGAAGAATATCCAAGCATTCCAAATGCACAGGGTCAGTTATGTTAGCCATTAGACTCTTGTCAAACAATACAGCTTCTGTGAGGAAAAGGAGATTTCTTTCATTGGGAAAAGACATCTCAAAAAGCCTAATGAGATTTAAACTTCATCCAAATACCTGTGCACATAACGGTGTATGTCCAAGATATACAACTAAACATGTAAACTTGTTGCATGTGAACTGAAAGGTGGAATAAGTCACACCAAGCCTTGCTTCTTACACACTGCAGACCATGACTTTACTGGCAACCACATACTTGTAAAACCAATATCCACAGAAAGTAAGTTTGGAAGATAAGGAATCCAAGGACAGGGTGAGCAGCTTACCAGCAGAGTCATATCCTCTGTACTCCAGTCGCTGAAGCCCTTTGATTAGGGTTTCCAGGATCTCCCGTCTTGTCCGGGGAACGTGGTAGTTCAGGTAAGCAAAGATGCCTGCAAGATTGATTAGAAATTAAAACAAAGACTATATACATGCAATACTGCATTTCACTTTGTAACCACAACTATGAACTGAAACAGCGCTTGTGTAGGATTTCTATTAGCACAGCCCCCAAAGTGTTTTAAATAAACAAATTTTTATAAAACATTGCAAGCCACAGGAAGAAAAAGCACCACACTTTTTTTGCTACATTTCCCCCAAGCACTATTATATATATTTTTAAAAATGTAAAAAGGTAAAGGGACCCCTGACCATTAGGTCCAGTCGTGTCCGACTCTGGGGTTGCTGCGCTCATCTCGCTTTATTGGCCAAGGGAGCCGACGTACAGCTTCCAGGTCATGTGGCCAGCATGACAAAGCCGCTTCTGGCGAACCAGAGCAGTGCACGGAAATGCCGTTTACCTTCCCGCCGGAGCGGTACCTATTTATCTACTTGCACTTTGACGTGCTTTCGAACTGCTAGGTATGCACAATTAAAATTGTAAGTAAAACAGAGGGAGTGTAAAAGCAACTGCAGGGATGAGAGAAGGATTCATTAAGATGGGGTTTTTTGAAGGAAGGATGGGATATAAATAAAATAAAAAATAAAATAAAAACCATTAAAAAGTATAAAACATATTGTAGATGAGTGCAATGGAGTGGCTACACTCTGCGAACTCTAGAATGGAGTGCAAGGATGTAGGGTAAAGAGTTTGCAGAGTGGAACCCTCCATTACAGCCATCCTTCCAAAAACCTTCTTAGATTTGGTCCTAGAAAAATCTAGAAGGCTTCTTATGGATTTTTTGAATTATCTCAGTAGCTCCAGATCACCTGATTTAGGCCTCATCTCTGCTACCATCTGCATCAGAAAAAAATACACCCCACATTCTGGGACTTTTACTTTTTAGACACTGTGGGATATATTCAGTGCTAGTTCAAATCAGAGTAAACCCCAAGCAAGAACAAATCCATGGATCCCACAACTCCTGGGAAGTCTCAGAAAATAGCACCTGGAAAGTCCATAATGTGCTCCAACTTCTCAAGCACAACAAATGAGTTGCCTTGTCACAATAATGACTTGCATGCTCAATATGTACTGCATTTGAGATTTATAAGGAAATTCCTTATAATCTCCATGCATGAACTCCCTCTGTGAAAGGGCACTGCCGTACTCACACCTTCTTATAAAGTGGGCAAGGCACAAGAAACAGGGGAGGAAGCCGGGTGGGGAGCTTAAGTCATGCTATTCCAGTTTATCAAGATTTCAGACAGGTTGCCAACTCCCAGTGGCTACAAGGAAGTGTTCAATTTCATTATAGCCAACGACGTTAGAAATTACGAACACTTCACTGCAGTAAAGCATTCCAACTCAAGAGAAGAGCTTTGGGGGGACCCCCCCCCAATATAACTAAGAAAAAACAAAGAAGAGACTGATTAACTCTTGGAAGGACCACGTGAACAATGGAGTGCTAACCCCACTTCCCTCCAACAGCCCACACGCCCAACAACACACAACTGGCACAGTTGATCTTGCTGAAAAAGTCTGTCTATCCCAAGTTCTGAGTAGTGCAGAGTTGGGCCTCTGAGAAATTATTCAAAAATATTCCTCTGAATCTATAAAACAATGTGTAATTTTATTGATAAGTATGAAAGAGATTATTCCTAATCAGGACAGTTTTCATGAGAAGCATTTTCCCCTTTCTTAAAAATAAAAAACTGAAACAGCAGGAAAGATAAGAGCCGCTGCACATTCATCTTTGTAATCAGTAACATGAATAGAGTCTGAAGGACTGTTTCCCCTGTTAAACATGTATAATGTGGAAATACATTTATTTAGGTATGATTAAAGTTATCCATAGCTTTACCATCTAAAAAAAAAAGCCTGTCTATCCCACCAGGTGCTCTTCTCCTTAGACATGCTTCAATATTGAAAGTCAGATGCAAGAAAAATGCATGAACTGGAGGGATGTACCGGTAAGCAATGGAGAGAGACCCCGCTACTCCCCACCCCTTTCTACATAACTGGACTGGAGGACATCTGGGTTTAAACAGAGAGCTCTGCTGTCCTCACAACTAGACTGAGTCTCAAAATTCTCATTCTTGCCTAGGCTAATCCTTACAGTGACCACCCCCAGCAGCAACCATTCACATTTCTTTCCGATTCTAACCCTTACCTCTCAAAAAGGTGCACAGCTGGCATACACACAAAAAACCTCTCCTAGAATGACCAAGGGAGCAGATCTCTTTTGGGAAGGCATTGCAAAGACAGGGGGCCACCACTGACAAGACCAGGGGTAGGCAAACTAAGGCCCGGGGGCAGATCCAGCCCAATTGCCTTCTAAATCCGGCCCATGGACAGTCCAGGTATCAGTGTGTTTTTACATGAGTAGAATGTGTCCTTTTATTTAAAATGCATCTCTGGGTTATTTGTGGGGCATGGGAATGTGTTTATTCCCCCCCCCAAAAAAAAATATAGTCTGCCCCCCCCACAAGGTCTGAGGGACAGTGGACCAGCCCCCTGCTGAAAAAGTCTGCTGACCCCTGGACAAGAATGTCTGCTTCAAGCAGCAGTCAATCTTGCCTCAGGAAAAGGGCCCACTTTCTTGCTTAACACTTCGCTGGCTCCCTGGCTCAGTCCAGTCATCATTCAAGGCTGCTTCATTATTCATATTACTCGCATTAAGTCAGAAGCATGTGAACAGGGAGCTTGCGGTGGGTCAGCTAGACCATGTTGGCAAACGCTGCTCATTTAGTTGTAGCCAAAGATCTGCCCCACATAGCATTAGCAGCCTGTTACCATGGTGTGCTTTCAGTTCACCAGACACCCTCATCCCTTTCCTCTTCTTCCTTATGGTCCCTCATCTAGGGACAAATGTTGACCTATGATCTACCAGCAAGCATATCTTTGGCTCTGGTGAGAGCATGGAATCAGAGAGAGAGAGAGAGACACACACCCCACATTCGCACCATGCCTGAAGAATCGCCAGCCTTATACTGCAAGCCTTGGAGACACCCAAAAAGCTGTGGGATTTCTTAGTTACTAAGGCAAGCCAACACTGGTTGACCCCAGGGGGAAAGAAGCACATTCCACAGATGTACTGTTCAGGGCTAGGTGATATATTGATATATTATTCAAAACCAGTTTGAAGCCCCTATCGTGCTATTGGTTTCATAATTTTTGGGCGAATATTGCAAATCATCCTGATGCATGGCTTTTTTCATTTTGCCCAATCTCAAAAAAAGAAAGACGCTTCTAAGCTATTTTTAAGGAAATTCGCCAACATCTACACTTCCAACATGGGTTGCCATACGTCCGGAGTTTCCCTGACATTTCAGCGCTTTCTACTTAGACACTGTTTCCGATGGCCAAATCCCAGCTATGTCTGTGAAACTTTGAACGTATGGCAACCCTACCTTAGCCCTTGCTCCCTCCAAGTGTACAACCACTACACTGATTTTAAGGTGTGCTGCTAATCACATATTTTTACCAACTAATCATACACAGCACACTCCAAAGACCACTTCCTCGTTTGCATGAGTTGAAAAGAAGAAAGGAAGTAAAACGTTACAGTGAAATAAATTTACTCATTCAGATCATAAAGAAGATCATAGTCCATAGGAGGAAATGTTCTATATGAAAATTCTGTGATGACAGGGTTGAAAATAAGTTCCCAAGAAGAATTGTTATTAGCTCATCTAGAGAAGCACTTAAAAGGGGCAGATGGGAAGAAGAAGCACCAACTTTTCGCAGGTCAAAGCTCTCTACCTTATTGTCTGGAAGAAAATATAATTTATCACCTAAAGCACAGTAATATATTACAAAGTTACAAGGATTAGTGCCCAACCTCCTAGCAGCTATTTCACATAGCTGTCACATCCTATATTTCAAATATGTTTGTAAGTTTTCCAATAGGTCACTTCTGTAAGGCTAGATATCTGCGCTAATAATTACTACTGGCAGTGCAGCTGCTCCCTAAGTTTCAAACACTAGGAAAGCATAGACACATGCAGTCAGAAGAACGCAAGGCTAGCACAAGGCTGCCCTTGGGGGTCTCCAGACACAGCCGCACTCAAGAGTTGCCTAAAGGGCAGTTTGCAACTCCAAAACTTGCCTGGGGGAAACTGTGATTCACCACAGATAAAACAGAAAATTGTATAGCTAAACTTCAGACCATAGCCCCGTCTACACCAACTGACCATGGTCTCTGCAGCATTGCTGGGAGGAGTCTTCCCTAACCTACCTGGAGAGATGGTGGGGATCAAACCAGGGACCTTTGGCATGGAAAGCAGATGCTCTGCTACTGAGCTACCATCCTTCAAGCCCTTTTAAAGTAGTTTATTTCCTGCTGTCCCTCTTCTGAGAGAGCCCAGTTAGAATTCACAAATTCAGCTGTGTTCAGCCATGACTAGGTAAAGGTAAAGGGACCCCTGACTATTATGTCCAGTCGTGTCCGACTCTGGGGTTGCAGCGCTCATCTCGAGTTACTGGCCGAGGGAGCCGGCGTACAGCTTCCAGGTCATGTGGCCAGCATGACAAAGCCGTTTCTGGTGAATCAGAGCAGTGCACGGAAATGCCGTTTACCTTCCCGCCAGAGCGGTACCTATTTATCTACTTGCACTTTGACATGCTTTCGAACTGATAGGTGGGCAGGAGCTGGGACCGAGCAATGGGAGCTCACCCCGTCGCGGGGATTCGAACCGCCAACCTTCTGATCAGCAAGCCCTAGGTTCTGTGGTTTAACCCACAGCGCCACCCGCGTCCCACTTGCAGTAGCCATGACTACTGCAAGTCAATACTTCAGAATTCAGATAAAAATAGGGGGGGGGGTTAAGAAGGGTTGTGTTTGTATAACCTTGAAGTCAAAAGAATTCTATAGGCCTCCTTAGCTTGATATCAGCAAGAAATTGGAAGCTACCCAGCAGGAGGAAGAGCAGGTGCTTGTTTCACTCCTGGTGGCAACACCTGGCTGTGAAACATGAGGGTTCAGCTGGTGGGTTGAGACCAGAAACTCGATTGCAGCCCAGCCTAAACCAGATTGGTTCAGGTGCCACACTTCCCTTTGTACTTGTTTAAGGTATGGGTTAAGCTTTCTGGAAGAGGATAAAGAACAAAGCAGAATGATAGAATGCAGGGGGGAATTAAAAGAAGGGGGGAGAGGAACAGAGAGAAGGTAAAGAATGACCACATGCAACAAAAATGTTTTAGTGGGCCCCATAACTCATACTGGGGTTAAGAGGCACGGTGAAGAGAGATCCTTTGGATATGATAGTTGCTATGAGAGTACTTGCACTGAAGGGCAGGATAAAAATTGCTTAAACAAATTAATGTCAACAGGAGAAATATTTATTTCACTGCAGATGTTAAACAGAGCACCAGTCACTACACTTAGTCAAACCAAATGGGTCAGAAATGAACACCGTGTGCTCTATCTACTAGGGTGGACAATTTCACACAAGTCGGTCCCAAATTTTAGTTGTACACTGAAAACCAGAACAAACTACCCATTTACGAAGAGCCAACAATCTCACTCTACTTTGCTGAACAGGAAAAAACTGCTCTGTCGGTTCGGGCATTTCTTATTTACCTATAAGTCAATGCTTGGAATCTGCTCTTAGTCCTGTAGTCAACCCCCCTCTCCCACCCCTGGCAATGTAACCCACTAAGCTATGAATAACTATCAGATTTTGAAATTATTCCAGTTTGATGCTGCACCAGTTTAATTATTAAAAGGAAGCGATCTTATAAGATTTGCTCCCATCCTTACCCCTGCAGCAAGTTTAAACTGGTTATGAGTTTCACATTCAACTATGAACAAGGTATATATATCTGCTACACTGGTTTGTCTGGACATCTACAGTCTACCTGGGCCGTTAACAATAGATGAATTATACTTATTCCATCAAAGAATAAGCAAGTGAGATACAGAAATGTCAGGGTAAAGATAAAACTGCAAGGGCAATAAACCCTACAATTTCAACCATGCAAGAGGAATAATCCCCTCAGAAATATGGCCTGAAGAAAAGGCATTGGCATTGTCAGTCACCATCTCTCTAAAGGCACGAAATTCTGCTTTCTCCTTTTGGAACAAGACAGTCAAGAGTCTATAACTGTATTCAGAAATATTTTAAAGGATGTGTTTGTAGACAAAGAACAGATTATGCTATGCAATCTGAGAATCCCACACATTCCCAATATTGAATTCACAGAAAGACTTGCACTGTGCTCACAGCAAACTATTTATAGCATAAACTGCCTATTCTATTCTTAGCACTGCCCCATTTTCCATTTTCTGAGGCAAATTTGCATAGCATTAAATGCACATGAGCAAACTGTGACTGCAGCTCTTTTTCACTTTGCTCTTCAGGAGAAATTTCTTGTGAACCTGTGTCCCACATCAAAAAAACCCCACACCAATACCTGAAGGGAACGGAGTACAATAGAAATCCTTAGTGTTAAGAAAGCCGAAAGAATAGTTGATATATGGGGAAGGGCTCAGTGGCAGAGCATGTTCCATCTCTGACACCTTCCATGTGCAGCTGGAAAAGACTCCTGCTATAAACCCAGGCAAACCACTGCCAGTGTGGACAACTGGCTAGATGGGCCCAATGGCCTGGGATTCAGTAAGCACATATACACCTATGCTATGTCTGTGCACCAAGAGAATGCAAATGATAATTCAGGGCTCAACCAGAAGGTCCTGGTTCACTAGGTGGCCTCAAGCAAGCCAATTTTGCTTTTCTTCAGCGCCTAGTCCTTTGGAATATGGGGAGAATCATATTGACCAATTTAACTAAGAAGGAATTTGTAAGGATGAGTGGGGTCATGTGTTTTGACTTACCGGTAATTTATTTATTTCATAAAATTTATATACTGTTCGAAGCAGTTGATAAATGTATGCACATGAAGAACACAAAAGAACTATAAGTGTGCATGCACACGAAAGCTCATACCAAGTACAAACTTAGTTGGTCTCTAAGCTGCTACTGGAAGGAATTTTTTTATTTTGTTTTGAACTATATACATACACACTTCCAATATTATTAAAATAATAAAGAGACTGTCTTATCATTCAGATCTCTGAATAAGCTAGATGGTTGAAGATCAGGGAGCCTCATCTGTAGTTGCACCCTTTATGAATTTAAGAATAGAAGGAGGGCCTGCTGGATCAAGCCAATGGCCCATCCAATCCAACATCCTGTTCTCACAGTGGCCAACCAGATGCCGGCGGGAAACCAGCAAGCAGGAATGGAGCGCAAGAGGCCTCTCCTCTCCTGTGGTTTCCAGCAACTAGTCTTCAGAAGCATTGCTGCCTCTGACCATGAAGGCAGAGGCCAGCCATCCTGGCTAGTAGCCATTGATAGCCCTTTCTATCATGAATTTGTCTAATCCTCTCTTAAAGCCATCCAGGTTGGTGGCCATCACTGCCTCCTGGAGGAGTGAATTCCATAGTTTAACTATGTGCCACATAGTGGAACATCATCACCAGAGATATGTGCCTGGCATCTCCTCTTTATAATTTGATTATGTCATTTTTGCTGTGCTCTGCAGTATTTCTTTTCTTTCTTTCTTTTTTAGTATTTTAAATATGTATTTCATGGTAGTCATCTCACAGCATTTTTAAAAGGAAAAAAGCTGCAAAAAAATTTTTTTCCATTTAATCTCTTATTAGCAATGATCTTATTAATGATGATGCCTCTGGAATTGATCCAAACACCCCTTGCCTTTTGCCTACATAAGAGGACTCTCTTTTCTTCTTCCACGCCCCCTCTTCTTCTGTGCCACACTAGAAGCCGCTTTCGAAACTCAATAAAGTTTAAACAATATATTTCAACACATCAAAAGGACGTGCTTGTAGGCAATGTGCAAGCGCAACGTCAAATGGGGATTAAATGAAATATTAAATCTTTCTGGAACCACCGTAAACAGCTCAGTGCGCAAAACAAGCACCACGTAAAGAGTAAGAACCTATATGCAAGCCAGAGTTGTGGAAGCAGCCCTTCCACCTACTAGCACCAATGCTGCTGGCAAATCCTAGCTTCAGTACAAGTTGCTAGAAAGGCAGACAGCCCTGAAGTTGGTGTGGAGATTCTCCTGAATAGGCAAATCTTCTTTTCTACCTGACCTGTCTACTTCTCTCACACACACCTACGCTGTTCCTCTACTGCATGGATGGCTGCCACCCCTTGTTCCCCTTTATATTTCTAGGAGGCTAACATATTGCCACATTCTTTTATTTAGCCACCCTAAGCTTAACAGAAAACGAAGTTGAAAATATCTCCCTGCTGAATTCTGCCAATTCACCCCCTTCCTTATCACCAGCAATCTAGACCCGCTTTCCCAATATCACACACTCGTCTACTCTCACGCGAATTTCCCCACAAGCCTCACTTACGCCAGTCCCTCAAGACATTTGTCCCCTTCAATTTAGCACCCGCATAAGATTTAGGCTGTAAGCTCCTTGGGGCAGAGACCTGTGTTTTGCTTATGCTACTGGTCTTCAAAGCACCACAGACCCTGATGCCACTTTATAACTACTACTACTACTACTACGGTACTTGATCACTATTGTTAAACCAGTTGTAGAGCTTCCCCCCTTTCATTATTTCCCCGATTTTGCTTTACTAGGTTTCCTAAATGTTCCGCAATGTTCAAACATGGGGTTGCCTGTAAACCAACCATATCTCTCACCCACCTGATTTCCATCTGAACTCACACTGTCCCCACTAACCTCCTATTCTCTCCCTTCCGAACCACCCTGAAGGCGAAGGCACTCTGCACATGCTCGAGAGAGCCACCTTCGGACTTTTGACAGAGGAGGGGGAGGCTGGGCCGAGTCTCCCGAGCCCCCCCCCAATACAATGATGGTGAAAGAGGAGGAGGAGGAGGAAAGCAAATGAGGTGGAGGAGGAAGCACCTGGGGGGGGGAGAAAGAGAGGCAGGTGCTGCCCTGAGAGCCTTTCCTTTCCCCCCCTCCCTCCCCTCTTCAGGGGCACTCTGCACATGGGCTGAGGAAAGGCGACTGTAGAACACGAAGGGGTCCCAGGGTCATCTAGCACAGTGTTCCCCAAACTTGGGTCTCCAGCTGTTTTTGGACTACAACTCCCATCATCCCTCTCTAGCAAGACCAGTGGTCAAGGATGATGGGAATTGTAGTCCGAAAACAGCTGGAGACCCAAGGTTGGGGAACACTGATCTAGCCCAAACCGCTGCCGTTTGCCCTGAGGGAAGCGGGCAAAGCTTTCGAGAGAAGCCGCCTCGCCCTGCCTTTGGCCCCTCAGCATCGCCCACCTCGCCAGCCATCCCAGCGGGGCAGCCTCCATCCCTTCCCTCAACCCCTTCCTTCCTTCCTTCCCTCCTTCCTCACCGCACATGGTGGCGCCTGCGGAGACCGAGCAGGGCGGCTGTGAGGCGCGGAGGACGAGGCGGCGGCGGAGGAGGAGGAGGCTGGGCAGGCGCTTCCTCGCTGACGGGCCGGCGGGGACTGGCGGGTGAGGAGGCGGCGGCTGCAACGGCGTCTCCTCCTCCCGCGGGCGGAGGAGCGGCGGGCGAGGGGCGCAGGCTCCCTGCCTAGCCCGCGATTGGGCCCGGCTCGGCCTAGCGGGGCCGGCTCCTCCTCCGCCTCCGCCTCCTCCGCCTCACGAGGCCTCCGGGCTGCCGTGTCACTCGGGGCGACGTGGCAGCCGGATCAGTATCCGCCTCAGGTGGAGGAGCCTCGCAGGCCGGAAGGGCCGCGCTCGGTGGGAGGCGGCGGGGGGAAGCAGGCGCCTCTAGGCGGGGGCCCAACGAGGCGCCGCCTTGGCATTATTGTGATTAATAAGGTCAATATTACCATTATCGGTCCCCTGGTTGGTGGCTCATAAGGCACACACACCCTTTGGGGATTGCTGTTATTACCAGTCCGCTTTTTTGTGGCTCTAGGCTGCAGCAAAACGAGGCGCCCTTTAGGGGTCCTCATCAGGGGCGTACCCAGGATCAAAACTAGGGGGGGGGGGGGGCAAGCCATGGCTAGGGGGGGCAAGCCATGGTCGTTCAGGTTTGCTTTGAATGGACGCTGATCATTTTTGCTTCTAGGGCTGCCTTCTAGGGGGGGCACCTGCCCCCCTCTGCCCCCCCTTGGCTACGCCCATGGTCCTCATCATCATCATCATTCTGCTTTTTGATGGTGAGACTGCAGCAAAACGAGGCGCCCCTTTGTGTGTGGTTGTCGTTATTATCATCAGTCCGACCGTTGGTGGGCTTGGGCAAAATGGGGCGCCCTTTTGGGACTATTTATGTATTTAGTACGCTTCACTTTTTGACTTTTTATTTCCTGCCCTTTGCACTAGATCCCAGAGTGGGATTAGAACACAGTATGAAATCAGTTTTAAAATAATTTGCCTTTCCTGCTTTGCCATAGCACCAGAGCATTGTGCGGCTTTTTAAAACAATGCTTCCGTTGGAGCTTCATGGAGCATCCATGTTCAGGAACAGTGCAGGGGACAAGCAGCAGAGTGGTGGTGGTCCAGTAGCCACCTTCATGCCCCCAGCTGATTGCAAAGAGGTCTTGCTGGCCTAGCCTGGCAGCCCCACCTGTTCTCCCGCTTATAAGAGGCAGGTGGCAGAAAAGGCCCCCTGGCCCCCTTCCATACTGGAGAATGGCCATCAGACCCAAGAGACAATTCTAGGCCGGGCAGGCTAATGGCCAGAGGTTGTGTAAGGCAACTTCCTGTGGCGACTGGGCCAATGTGGTGCAGTGGTTAGAGGGTCGAACTTAGACATGGGTGAGACCACGTTTCAGGTCCCCACTCTGCCATCATGAAGTTCAGTGGGTGACTTTGGGTCACAGATGCCACATCTCAGCCTAACCCACCTCACAGAGAAGGGACAGCCATGTACGCCGCCTTGATTCTCCATGGAGAAAAGGAGGGATATGATTAAAATAATGTGCAAGGCGACAAGGTGCTGGGGGCACACAGCAAGGGAGGGCAACCTTTTGCATGCCTGGTTTGTGAAGCTGGTCTACACTAGAAACAGAATCTTCCCCAGCGTTGCTTCACCTTCCTTCCCATGGAATGAGCCTCACCACACTTGGTGGTGTTCTTACGTTTGCCATTCATGCACGTTAAGAGTCCCCCACTGTGGAAGCAGCATATTTCGATTTCAACAAGGCCTCCTTTGATATTTCTGTTCTAGTTTGAGAGGGAGAAAAAAAATTCCATCCAGTTTCTCCGTGCCATGCATAATTTTATAAATGTCGATATGTCATCTCTTTCTCTTAAAAGGTAACTAAAACCAAAGGGAGCTTGCTGCAGGAAAGATCCATGCACTACTACCTCGACTGATCACTTGCTGGCAGTTCCTGAGAATGGAAGTAGCCGACAAACGATGACACCCAGTTTAACTTAGAATTGACTTGTTTCAGACACCCCTTTTGCTGACCCACCAGGAAATGCTGAATAGAGTCTTCCAGGTCTCGGGTGGGAGAGTGTGCTTGCTTACTAATTTTCAAGTAACAAGCTATCCTTTTCATACCACTGTACTTGTCCTTTCAAATAAAAGTAACGCTGTTGTGAAGATTAGGTGTGCTGATTGCATCATGTTAGGTAATGTGATGTTTTCAGAGGCAGGGAAAAGTAAAACAGTAAATACAGAAGGGTTCTCTTCCAGGAACTTGGAATGAGTCAGAACTTATTAAGTGCGTCATCCGCTAAAAAGTTCAAGATGGCCAGAACTGATAGTGGTCATATACTAGCAACTCATTCTTAGCCCAGGGCAAGGAAAAGACAGTGCCACCAGAGCTGCAGTGGGATCCTACGCAAGACAAGCAGGGCACGGGTTGCTTCCTGATTGCCCTCACACAGCATATGATTAGGCAAAGCAATTTCCCATTTGCCTTGATTGAAAAGGCATCCAGTTTCCTTGGGGAGTCCCAGCTCCTGTATAGTTCACACATTCTTCCCAGCACATTTTTAAATTCAT
Organism: Darevskia armeniaca; assembly: GCA_034641395.1. Classification (NCBI taxonomy): domain Eukaryota; kingdom Metazoa; phylum Chordata; class Lepidosauria; order Squamata; family Lacertidae; genus Darevskia; species Darevskia armeniaca. The sequence goes on along the minus strand of JAWWNF010000734.1, from coordinate 269,868 downwards.
TTACCGTATTGGCCTGAATATAAGCCTCACTCCCCCCCCCCCAATTCTGACCGTGATAAGTCAAAGTGCAGCTTAAATTCACAACCGTACAAAAATTGGCTTTTACGATACCGCTGCTGAAACAGACATACGGTAAAACAGAACGGGTGTGAGTGCCTGCAGAATTTTAAGGGAGCGGCTTATATTCGTGTATTGTCCTTTTTTCTTTTTTTTCCCTTGAATTTTAAAGGTGCGGCTTATATTTGGGTGCGGCTTATATTCGGGCCAATACAGTAATGTGGGTTTTCTGGGCCATAACACACTCTAATTTCCTTGTTGAAACTACTTTGATGTATTCAAGAAAATACAGTAGCAAAAGAGTTGGTTTTCTTATTTTCAAGGGTTAAGTTCAGTTTCTAATCTCCCTTTGTGACCAATAATAAGGAAACAGTTATCAGGATTGACCCAGTATTGTGCATTTAGTAGCAAAGATATATATGCAGTGTTGATAAGACAACAGACCTACGAAGAATAATAAAAACATGGCTTATATAACAGGAAGTCCTCAAAATAATAAAGCAATAATTTATATCAGTATTTATCATTACATAATTCTTCCAACAGTATGGGCTGTAGGTCACCATACCTAAATCCAACAGAGAGGGGAAATATTTTATAAATGTCACATTCTGTCCAAACAAAATCTATACATTTTTTTCTTTTTGTTTACAAGAATAGCAGCAAACAGACAACCACACTTTCAAGAATACTTTTCACTTGTTTTCTTAGAACCATGAAGCAGTGAAGGAAAGAGTCCTGTGTCTGGGGAAAGTGGTGACAACAGCTGAACATTTTCCTATAGCGAGTGGCTAATTTAGACAAATCAGCTTGGAAAATAATTTTAGCTTAAGAGTCCAAAGCTTTCCCTGATTTAGGTTGACTTTGCTTTTTCTTCTTCTTCGTTATCGACAACCTGAAAGATAACAGATTGCAATACTAAGGGATAGGCAGCTGTTAATTCAAAAAATAAAAACACATGCACACACGGGTGTCAGAAATCAAAAGGTCCTCGAGATCCTTGTAGTTCAGCCGCCACAATACAGATGAAATGAAAAACAGATATTGAATGTCATTTTGAAAAGCAGATTTATGCTTTTTTAAAATCACAAATGGCCACTTAGTATAAATTTATAATTACACCTATTGTAACTTTAAATTTACACCAGTAGAAGTATCTCAAGAAAACCATGGCGTAACTTCCTTCTTTCTATGTCCAACCCAGCATTTCCAGCTGAGAATGAAGCAGCACTTCCAAAGAACTATGACTTGCTAAGAGTGTGGATGAGATTGTCAGTAACATGAGGAAAGCCATATTGACCAAAGATCACTGTTCCCACATAACTCTTGTTGCCACAGACTAGAGAAAGCAAAGCCCATGCCATCGCCATCTCTTTCTCAACACAACACAATCGGTGCAGCCCTCCAGATGTTGCTGTAAGCCATCAGCCCCAGCCAGCTTGGCCCATGGTCAGGGATGAAGCATCTGGCTGGCCAAAAGTTCCCCACTGCTGATTTAGACACCGCCTCACTCATCCCCTCTATATCCACAGATACGTTCTGTGATTTGTTGGTGGTTCCTTGGGCCCCATGCCTTGGATCACTGTTTCTGTGATGCTAGCAAGCACAGCTCTGCTGTTTTTACTGAAATATTGCATACCGGTTGGAAAAAAGGGGGAAAGACAGCCAGAGGGTGGGGATATGGAATAAAGCATCCTGGTGGACAGCATGATTGGCTGGAACCCTGAAGAGAGACACTCCAGGTGGAGTAGGGGTGCAAAAGGAAACTGCAACATGTTGATGCTGGTCTCACTTGTGCCCAGAGAAATCCTGTTTCAGACTCTGTTGTTACTTTTATAATGATCTGTCAGGGATCTGCGCACCCCTGCCAGTCCAGCTCTGAGTGCTTACAGGGAGCCGCAGCCTGTGTCTCCTGCTGGAAACTCTGTTCCGCTTGAGCTCTAGCCTCCACTGAGGCCCACAGCCTGTTCTACAGCAGCAGCAAGTCGCTGTTCCTCCGACATAACATCTTTCTTTCCCAGCACGGAGGGGACCCCTATTGAACAACCTAGTGACTTCCGGATTGCTGTCAGGTTCTCTTATCGGTTGTTCAATAGTAACACCAAGCCATCCTGTCTTTAAGTCTCTTTATTTCAGTGCAAAGCTAGTTATAGTGCAGAGTTTGGTTTATCATGTCTACTCAGTCGCTAGCAGAATCCGGAAGTGCCTCCCTCCTGTTTTGGTGCCAACACCAAAACCTTGGCATCCTAAATTGCCGCCTTCTCCTCCTACGTGAGATAGGCGCCGGAACTGACGCCTCCCCCCCCCCCCCGAGCGAGTCTGCTGGGTAGTGCCAGGTCTCCCATCAACTCCCTGGACACCTGGCACTCCCTGGCTCCCAGCTACTAACTGCTCCTCCCCCGAAGAAGGGCTGCCAGATTCACTCGAAGATGAATCTGTTGTTAACATAGGCTGCGGCTCCCTGTAAGCACTCAGAGCTGGACTGGCAGGGGTGGGCAGATCCCTGACATGATCCTTCTATACCTAACTTTTTGCACTGAACCCAGTTATCAGATTTGAAGTGTCAACTTTCATTTGTAAAAAACTTGCTTGTACAGAGACACTTTGAGATGTGGAGAAGAAATTCTATGAACAAACCACCCCAATTTTTAACACCCTTTAATTTGTGCCTACCTGTTCCACACCTTCTACTTCTGGAATATAGAACTGCAGCATGTTCTGTATCCCATTCTTCAGGGTGATGATAGAACTGGGGCAGCTTGTGCAGGAGCCTTGCAGTTTTAACTGCACAATCCCATCTTCAAAGCCCTTAAAGATGACATCCCCGCCATCTTCCTGGACTGTTGGCCTGAGGAACATTGTCGTTAAGATTTCAAAGTATTAGTGAAGTAAACCACTTAAAACCCCAAACATTTCTATACATTTTGAAGTAGTTCTCACCCCTTCTTTGGCCACCTCTTCTTTGTATCCCACCTCTATACCTTCTCTGTTGCACTAATGCTTATTCTCAGAACAGCCCATCTCTTGCAGTTCATCAAAACACCTCCCTTCTCCTTCAAATCCACCATCAGCAAATTTTTCCTAGAACAGCTGATTCTGAGCTAAGTATCTTCTGTTTATTTTATGTGCATGCTCTCTGCCAGGGCAACCCCTAATTATACTGACAATAAGAGCTGATTACTGAAACTGGAATAAATTATACAAATCCAGTCATTTTGCATGCATTTGCCCATTTTGCAACTTTTATCTTCTCTTTGCAATCTGGGTACTGGTAATGAGAAGCTATGTAAAATGCTGAAGGCCTTGCTCCTGTCACTTTGGCTTCTGAAATGTCATCACAACAGACGAAATGGATTGTAGCTGGCAAATTAATGCATCCAATTCAGGGCTTGGGTATTCATTTAAGAACAAGCTGCACCTACATTCCAATGAAACCAGCATCTTCATTCTCCACTTATACTGCCCTTTCACTTCCCAACAGACATGCTGTTATTTTCCAAAGGAACAACGAAGGCTCTGTCAGACTGGCACTCACTAAAATGCTGGAAGTGCTTCAATGCAGATATTGACTTAAGCACCAATATATAAATATGCAACTGTAACAAATTTCCCTGCTGTCCTCCTGGCTAACATCAGAGGGCAAGCGATTCTAACAGAAATATATATTCAGGGATCAGAGTGATAAAAGCTAAATATCCAAAGGGCACCTCTATTTTAAATTCTTCATACCTCCCCTATTTTGAAGATGTTTACTGCAATCTCTTTCTGAAGTGAGTTTTTATGTCACATGCCTCTTTCAAAGCACTGTAAAAGCTCATGAGGAAAAGTGGGTTGGGAGCACAGCTGGTTGAAAGACTTGAGCCAGCAGCATCCCGCAAAGTGAACAAAATACTCTTTTCAGAGGCAACCTAGGAAGAAGCACCGGCATCTCTGCCAATCCACCAAACTGGCTATCAACAGAATTGCACATTCATTACTCTGCCACCTTCATTGAAACACCAACAGTGTATAGGAAACACAGTTGTAGCTGTACCTTATTCTAGTATCCAGGAGCTCTTTTATCATTAATACAACTTCATCGTCTTCTTCAGATGGAGCTTGCGTGGTTTATGCAAGACAAAAGGAATTAATCATGCTTATTTGATAAATGTTTCCACAACATTCCTTGAAAATAATCCATTTACCTCCCGGAAAAGCTCTGCTGAATAGCTTCTTAGGGATGAAATGACCGCAGAAAACTGAGCCTGCATCACCACTGTCCCTGCCACAAAAGAAGCACAACAGTGCGCTCTTACTTGTGTTTGGCAATAGCTGCTCTGAGACTTCCAGCCCTTGTGTGCTAGCTGTTGTCCTGCTTGCTTCATAGCCCACTTGTGTTATATCTTTACAAGCCCAAATATGTTCAAACTCCACACACCCTTGGCCACATCTCAAACAAGACAGTCTCATTTATGCATTTTCTGTAACTTGTATGGATGTAATACCATAAGTACAGAATCTTGTAAAAAAAAAATCTCCCTGGCAGCAACATCTCCAAAAGATCTTGTGCTATTACAACATGAATCATTCCATTGCTTACCAGGTAGTTAATATTAAAAACTTCCCCATCTTCTTGTGACCACAGTCTCATGTTTTCATAAATTCAACTATCTTATCTGCTTTCAAAAACACTGCATCTCCAACAGTGGCCAGACAAGCTCACAAGTAGAGAATGTAACCTGCCACCAACATCCAATACTCTCCTCCATCAACGTATTCAATATTAGCCATTTACCTGTGTCTGTACGAGGTGCCTCTTCAGTAATAACAGGTAAGCCAGAAGCATAGAAATCCATAATAGTTGCATAAATATCTGGTTTTATTAAGTTCCAATCTACTTCTTCATTTTCCTACAAAGATTTCAAGAATAGGTTAGGTATACATTAATAGCTTTGCTGAATCAGACCAAAAACACTTTTTTAAAGCTTTGTGGGAAAATGTAGGTCCTTTGAATCTATGAATAGCGCATAGTTTCTGGCACTACAGCAACTTGAAAACTGGCATCTTCTATTTTTGGAAAGTTTAAAGGAGAGCATGGTCTGCACAGTAAGTGATAAAAGAAGTGCACTCCTCTTCTGGAATGTTTACAACAGTGGTTGCCATTTAGCTAAGAACTGCGGATCCCCTGTTTTTCAAAGACAAGCCATGGACCCCATTCTTTTGAAAATGTTGGTATCTCTGTGCTAGTTTTTGTTATGTGAATGCTGCCACCATACCCTTCAACATGTCCTAGTGCAAAACCAGGATGCATGTCTTCCAGGCCAAACAGGATGCCCCATACGGTTAAAAGGGATAGATAGATAGATAGATAGATAGATAGATAGATAGATAGATAGATAGATAGATAAACTTCAATAAAAGACGCACAATATACAAATAAAAACAACAATGGATAAAAGGAGCGATCAAATGACTATGATTGTCGTTCAAATAGTGGCCCTTCATCTCATTGCACCCTCGATAAACCTCGCAACCTTTGTTGTTATCAGATCATCTTGATCTGACAAAAGAAAGAACAACGTGGCAGCAGAAGGGCGGCCTGGGATAGTAAGTAAGAGTGGTGTAATAAACTCAGACCTCATATCTCTATAGAGGGAGCAAGACAGGAGGACATGAGCCACTGTTTCCAGGTTGCCATCTCCACAGGGGCAGTCGTTTTTCGATTGGAATCTTTTGATATCTGCCCTCAAGTACGGCAGAGGGCAACATGTCCAATCTAGCTAGAGTAAAGGCACGTCTGAATTTTGGGATAGTTAATTTGTACAAGTAAGATGACAAGGAGTCAAAATGAGAAGGGGAAAAGAAGGCATACTAAGGGCAGCATTTCTTTATAATGGATAAACTGTTCTGTTGCTCTAAGTCCTTTAACAGGGATGTGCTTTGGACTCCCTGGGTGGGTTACGCAGACCCCCTGGGATCTGCAGAAAAACCACTGGGAATCACTGGTTTAGAATATATATATAGAATGTGTGCGGATGAGGCTGACCAAGATGGTGGAGGGTCTGGAAGCCAAGCCTTATGAGGAACTGTTGAAGGAGCTGGGTATGTTTAGCCTGGAAAAGAGACTGAGAGGAGATATGATAGCCATCTTCAAATATCTGACGGGCTGTCACATGGAAGATGGAGCAAGCTTGTTTTCTCCTGCTCTAGAGGGTAAGACCTGAGCCAATGGATTCAAGTTACAAGAAAGGAGATTCTTACTAAGCATCAGGAAGAACTTTCTGATGGCAAGAGCTGTTTGACAGTGGAATAGTCTCCCTCGGAAGGTGGTGGACTCTCCTTCCCAAGAGGTTTTAAAGCAGAAGTTGGATGGCCATCTGCCGTCAATGCTTTAGTTGAGATTCCTGCATTGCATGGGGTTGGACAAGATTACCCACAGGGTCCCTTCCAACTCTACAATTCTCTGATTCTATTATCATTCCCTGTGCAGACATTAAAGCATTACAATATTCTTTTAGGGTTACCTTTGTGACTGTGATGAAGTCTGATCCAAAGAAAATGCTTTTAACTCCTTCAATCCTGAAGAGCTGCCTACCAAAACAAAAACAAGAAAACTAAAGATCTTCATTCAAAACTCCTGCTCACCGTAAGCTTCCAGGTTTCTTTGTATCTACATTAACGTTTGTAGGCTGATGACTGCCTGGCCACTAAGGCTCCAATCCCAGAACACTTCCCTGAATCCAGAATACATACATACATATATATATATATATATATATATATATATATGGGAAACTACTCATGTAAAATATTTAGAGAGACTGAATCAATAACCAACCAATTACTGACTCCCGATCCAAGACTTGCCCTTCTTTCAATATCAGATAATGACTCCAGAGAATTAACATGCAAAGATTTAACTCTATTCTTCTGGCAGCTGCCTACAATAGCAAAACATTGGAGGACATTATCGGGGATGCTCATGTGAGAATGGACTACGATGACGTGGAGTTTGACTTTAAAGGAACATTTAACAAGTGAAATCCATGCTCATCTCAAAGGAACCACACCATATAAATGTTACACTACTTGAACAAGATTTATTGATTATGCTGCTGTTAAGGAACATACACAGGTTCTGCCTGCCTCACATGGACACCTATGGAAGTGCACCCTGGACTATCTAGACATTTTTTTACTTGATTTGACAAGGTTTGATTTGCACTAATCATTCCCCCCCCCTTTATTTTTCTTCTGTCTTGTTGGCTGTCTTTATTTGGGGAGGGGTTAGGGTCCAATAACATTTCTTATGCTATTGGAATTGAACAATACCCATTACAACAACAGAACAGATTTTTAAAAGGGGTAAACTACGTATAACCCCTCTGCTGCAAACTCTGTCCCCAGTCTGCTTTCAATCTCACAGGGTCCTGATTAGCACTTGCAAGGCACTTGCTGCCACCACCCGGGAGGACTCCCCTGCTCAGCGCCTGAGGGCCCCAGTCCGGCCACTCACCATCTGGCCTAGGGCGGGGCCTGATGGGCTCTATAAAGGACCGCTGCCGCCGCCGCTTGGCAGAGAGGGCTGTTTTGTTTTGTTTTTGTTTCTTGTTTAAATTTCTGTTATTTTTTATAAGAGTTCTAAGATGGCGGCGCGCATAGACGCAGCGGCTGCTCAGTGCTCTCCCTTATTTTTAAGTGTTTCGTATGGCTTTTACTGCTGTTACTCGTGTTGAGTACATTTTTGGTTGGGGAAACAATTGTTTCAATGAAAAATGAATTTATTAATTTTTTAAAATTTTATTATTACCGGTATTATTATTATTGTTATTATTTTAAATCCAATTTTGTTGTACTTGTACAATGACAATAAAGATAAAGATAAAAATAAGTCCAGAACAGGGATAGGGGCAACAACAGTTGGGCGAGGGGGCATTTTAGGGGAAATCAGGGAAAAGGTTAAACACTCCCTTCTCTGATGCAAAGCATCCACTTCCCAATAAAGCTTTGCACAGGATAATATGCTCCCAGGGCTTCGTTACAGCAGCTACGGTGCAATATGTAGTTTGCTCCTAAGTAAGTACCACTTAAAAGTACTTTGATCTGGACACATAACTAAGTTATTGTCATACAACCGACAACAAGGCAACAACAAACCTTGCTAAGGGTGAACAATACGTGGAAGCTGGAGAGGTGAATTCCATAGTTCTAGATTCCAGCACTGGCTTTCCTGGGATAAATTTCAAGCTGTTTGGATTTGGAGTGTCCTGTGTCTGAACAAACATAGACCTCACTGAAATAAAAGAAGAATTAAAAACTGTCAGGTTTGTAGTAACCTGATTTGCACCCAACCTTCATAAAACATAAACAAGAAGAGCTGGGCTGGATTTGACACAAGGCCCATCTAGCCCAGTATCCTGGCCCACAGAGGGGTCAGCCAGAAGCTTCTTGGTGCCGAGCATGGCAGAAACACAAAGACCTCTCCATATATTTGTCTCCAGCATCTGATTCTCAGAGGCATATTGTCACTGAACATGGCAATTTTATTTAGATGGACTAAGTTTCTCAATCAGGCAATCTTGTCTCTCCCACCCCTCCCCTCTGCTGCAGGAGTTCAAACAAGTAACGAAAATGAGCGTTGTAAAGAAAAAGAGAGCTGAGAATGGCCTTGCTCAATGAGGTGCCTACTAGGCATTCACAACTCTCTCTCTCTCTCTTAAGAGAGGCTCACTTTTTTATTTTCTTGGCTTACAGAAAATCAACAAAACTTGGGAAGCCCAGATCGAAAGATCCAAAGTTAGAAGCAAATACACACTTTATACATGGAACTAATTCTGATGACTTTATGGCAGGGGTCAGCAACCTTTTTCAACTGTGGGCTGGTCCACCGTCCCTCAGACCATGTGGTGGGCTAGACTATTTTTTTTGGGGGGGGGGGGATGAACGAATTCCTATGTCCCACAAATAACCCAGAGATGCATTTTAAATAAAAGCACACATTCTACTCATGTAAAAACACCAAGCAGGCCCCACAAATAACACTGAGGTGCATTTTAAATAAAAGGACACATTCTACTCATGTAAAAACACCAGGCAGGCCCCACAAATAACCCAGAGATGCATTTTAAATAAAAGGACACATTCATGTAAAAACACACTGATTCCCGAACCGTCCGCAGGCCAGACTGAGAAGGCAATTGGGCCGCATCTGGTCACCGGGCCTTAGGTTGCCTACCCCTGCTTTATGGAAATACTCACACACACACACACTTAAGAAGAGATGTTGGACTGAACAGTATGCTCACGCAATATACTTTTTGTCGTGGTGTAGCAATTTCAGTGGAGAATTGCAAGTTTTAATCACTGCATCCCCCCACAGAACTGTGATCGCAAACTGCACAACAAACCTAGCACTCACCTTTCATCTGTAGTACTGTGGAAGGAAGGAGGAGGTTCTGTTGGGAGGCAATGTGTAGGGGTTGTTTAGCAGTGACGTTCACCCCTTTGAATCCCAAGTGGCAGAATCTTAAAGAAGACAAAAACCAACCTTACCAAAAAATGTCACAATTTCAGATTCCTTATAGTCCTGAGGCTCAATAAAGGCTTAACTAGTCCATCCTACAAAGTTAGACCCTGCCCTATTTTATAGCTCAAGTTAAGTAAAAATATTCCCTTGTGCCTTTCATGTACTCAGCTACTTTGTTGACTAAACCTGAAGAAGAACACTGAAAACAGTCAATGGCTGAGTGAAGACTGAAAACACAACTCCAACAACCAACCCACCAGAGTTCCCTAGCTCTGAAGACAGTGAGATGTTATACAGAAACAGTGTTTGTAAGTGTATGAGGTCAGCACCGTGCAGGAAAGGTAACTACTCCTCTAGATTACAGTTCCTGCTATCAATCCAGGGCTTCATAAAGATGTCTCCATCTTTTTTTTTAACTATAAAGACAAAACAGGAAGCATGCAGGACGCCTCCAGAGCTTTAAAAGTGAAGGTTAGCAAAACAGGCAGTACAGTATTGTCATTTGCATGACAGTTTCAGGAAGCCGAAGTATCAGGACAGCTGTGATGGCCCAAAATTAAAAGAGAGTGTTTTCCATTAAACCAGTTTGCTTTCATGAAAAAACAGGTTTGGGTTTTTTTAATGTGAAGTGCCAAGGACTGAAAAGCTTACTTATTCTTTCATCAACAAATGGAACCAAATATGTAATCTGTTGGGGACACTTTCGCTTCTCAGGGCAAGGAACTATCTTTGCTGCTTATTAATCGATCAATCAATCAATCAATCAGTTTACTACGGCCATCGACCAGCAGTAGTCCATGCTTTCTTGCTTTGATACTCTGCCCAAGCTGCTTCCTTTCAGACTCCCAACTCCCAGTCGGCACGGCTGTATGGGGCTGGGGCTGATGGGAGTTGTAGTCCAAAACATGCCATAATAAGCCATGAAACCTGGTTAGGCTTTAAGACGCCACCAAGGCTCTGTTATTCCTTCTTCCTCAGAGGTGAAACCATATGCCACTCTCACAGCCAGAGGTGGTCTAGGGGTTAAGAGTGTCGGACCAGGGTTCGAATCCCAACCACTCGGCTAGGAAGCTCATTGCATGGGCTCAGGACAGTTGCTGTCTTCTCTCCAACCCCCCCCCCCAGCATTAATCCTCACAACAACCCTGCAAGGTCGGTGTGGCTGTTGAAAGCGGCCCAAGGTCACCCCACCCCAGGGCTTCTTGGCCCTGCCCGCTGTGGAAGCTGCCTGGTAAGAGTCCAGGCCAGGGCCGGATTTAGGTTTGATGAGGTCCGCAAAAGTGTTGCAAATGGTACTCTGAACGCGCAAAGTCTTTTGTGAGGGAGCGGTCACAGTCAGGCAAGGAAACATGCTAGGACATTATCATCAGTTATTACGCTAGGACATTTATCATCAGCCTCAGTATTATGCCATCAGTTTATTGAGTGTTTACAGGCTTGGATTTGCACGCTGCACTTTAATGTGTTCATTTTAAAATGTTTGGTTGAGTAAACTGCTCTCAATATTTATTAGCCAATTTGGTGTTTTGGATTTGTTTGACCCCCCTGTGAACGATGCCATGGCCTTTGGCTAGCGCAATAAATATACGTAAATCCGGCACCGAGTCCAGGCAACCCCGCAGAGACACCGAGACATCACGCCACACAGAATCCCACCGCTGCTTTTCCTGCCTCCGGAGCCCACCTTCCCCCAGAAGGGGGCCCAACACAAGCGTCCCTTCACTTATCACAACAACCCCGCGAGGTAGGGCAGGCTGTCCCGTTTAAAAGCCAATCCCCCTTTTTTATTTTAATTTCTGCGAACTGCACGGGGGGGTGCCGTTCCCTCCCCAGGCAGGGGGAAAGAAGCCACGACGGGGAGCGGCACGGACGCCGTCACCTACCGGCTGCCCAGCCCCGCCGCCGCCACCGCCGCCGCCAACCGCCTCGCGGCCGCCATCTTGCTCCCTCTCCCTCTCGGAGGACCCCTCGCGAGGGGCTGCCTGCGCACGCGCCTGATTCGCCCGCTGGATTCGTGCGGCCCCTCCTGGCCGGAGTGGGGAACTGCAGACTGAAGCGAATGAGACGCGAAGACGGGAAAGAAAGGAGGGGGGGGTCTCCGCGTCATATGTCCCGAGGCCCCGCCCACTCCCCCTCTTCACTCTCTGCGGAGCAGTAATTTATTATATTAGCAAATTAATTCAAGTACTGTTGTTGCTACTTTATTATAATTTTGTTATGATTGAGGGCAGGGCCGGATTTAGGTTTGATGAGGCCCTAAGCTACTGAAGGTAATGGGACCCTTTATATGTCCAGCTGTCTTGTCAACAACAAAAACAAATTGTCGCTGTTTTTTGCATTAAATATATGCTACATGGTGATTTATGGACCTAATAGGTATCTAAAGCCATTTGCACATAACAAATAGGAGCCTACACAACACAAAACACTGTTGCTGTATGTAGGTTTTATTTTATTTGTTTTTTCTCTTATATGTTGGAAATGTACATCCAGTTGTTTTTTTCCTTTAAATTTTTCTGGGGCCCGCAAGAGAGTGGGGCCCTAAACTATAGCTTGTTTAGCTTATACGTAAATCCGGCACTGATTGAGGGAATTGGGTTATGTGTAGCCTGGGGGAGACCAAGGCTGTCCGAAAGGCTGTCCGAAAGGCTGTCCCAGGGAAAGGATCAATGGATTCAAATGACAAGATTCCGATTAAACATTGGGAATAACTTTTTTGATGGCAAAAGCTGTTTGGCAGTGGATCGGACTCCCTCAGAAGGTGGTGGACACATGCAGGCTATAGATCAGGCATAGATCTCGGCCCTCCAGATGTTTTGAGACTACAATTCCCATCATCCCTGACCACTGGTCCTGTTAGCTAGGGATGATGGGAGTTGTAGTCCCAAAACATCTGGAGGGCGGAGTTTGCCTATGCCTGCTATAGATATCACAGTCTTTGCAATAGCTTCGTAACAATAAGATCGTGTGAGCTTTCATAGCCCCTCGTTGACGTGTTTTACAAGCTATGAAGCTTGTTTTTGAACTTGAGTTTAGGTTTTTAACCTTTCAGATGAAGCAAAATTAGAATTCCTAGGTTAGATAATTACCACTTACTGTTTGGGAGTGTTCTTCTTCTTTTCTGAAGTTTCCTTAATCCTCCCCCTAGATTTAATAGCAAACAAGCTATCTTGAGTTATATAAAGTCATTATTTTTTTCCTTCTGAGGAAACTGATAGATCATAACAGTGAAACGAGAATCTTAGCTGGCAACTCGTCAAGGTTATTTGTTAGTTTATCTTGAGTTATTTTTGAAGGTTTTCTTGAGTTATTTATGTTCATCTCGTTTCAGGGATCTTTCAAGGTGTAGACTTCCTTTGTTGTAATTCATGCTATAGATATCAGGCTGGCCCAACTTTTCAGACCAAGTGGGCGGGCAAGAGTATTTTGAAATGGAACCCATGGGCCGCACTCTGCCTTGATATGTGTGGGGAGGAGGGTGGAGCGGCCAATATTTGACACACACCCCCCCAATCCGCCCTCATGCTCCCTTCCCAAAGCTGGTTAAGTGAGGCTCTGGTCTTCGGAAAGGAGATGTGAGGATCTGGCAGGGTCCTAGAGTCCTCCTACCTCGTTCTCAAAGATGGGAAAGTGCTACTACTCCACAGGGAGAAGCCAGTTCTGGTTGTTTATTGAAATTTGATTTATATTAGAGACTGGCACTCCTGGAAAGGGGTATTGTGCAAAGCAAGCGGGGGAGAGTAGCAGCATGAAGAAGTTTGGTGAACAACAGGGCGAGAAGATGGTGATGGTCGGAATGTGGCATTTGGAATTAAGAAGATCGACCTCATCCACACAGAGACATTGTTTATTATAATTTAGCCTGCTTGCTGGCATATATCAGCGGCTGTGGAAATACTGGAAAGAATTTTGAAAAGCAATTGATGGAGGTGATCAGGCAAGCTCCAGCGTCCGAGGCATGGGAAGCCCATATATATATATAAATTATTATAATAATTAGGTATAATTGGAATGTTTCTTTTAATTGGGATTTGTATAATTAATTTGGATTGTAATTTGAAATGTAATTGGGAATAATTTCAATGTGATTTGCTGTGATCTGTATTGGAAAATTCAATAAATATTTTTTAAAAAAGATGGGAAAGTGCTAACTAGACGTTAGGAAGGAGGACTCTAAGACCCTCTCAGAGCCTCATGCCTCCTTCCCAAAGCCCAGCACCTTGCTTAGCCAACTTTGGGAAGGCAGCTCAAGGGCTGCAGAGGGTGGGTGGGAGGCATGGCATCAAAGGCTGCCAATCACCCTGCTATAGATCAAAGCATATGCAATTTCCTCTGCAGCAGCATTGGGTGAAAACACAGCTGAGCTGTGACATTCTTAATGGAGCCGAAGGCCTGTGCAGTAGAATACACACCCCTAACTACTGTGTGGTATTTTCATCGGAGAAATTATGGAGGGTATAATCCCCACGGCCCCACAGTTGATGGCTGAGGGGGCTTCACTGCTGCTGCAGCTTCCTTCCTGGGCAAGCCACCTGCGAGACTCTCCTAAATCGTGTGAGGCACAAGATGGTTCGATGAAGTTGCATACACTACAACCCTGTGCACATCTAATGAAGATGAATGTTGGATCGATAAAAAAGAAGTTCTTAATCACACAACTCATAGTTAAAACTATGGCAGTCGCTCCCACAGGAGGCAGTGATGGCCTCAAACCCGGATGGCTTTAAGAGGATTAGACAAATTCATGGAGGAGGGGCTTTTGGTGGCTACTAGACATGATGGCTATGCTCTGCCTCCCCAGTTGGAGGTAGCCAAGGCCAGCTCACCCATGAGGAAAGGTGAGGTGACTGTCTCAGGTGGCAGGATCCACCAGGCAGCAGATCCCAATCTTTCTCCTACCCCACCCCAACTCTGTTCCTGGTGTAGATCTTCCCTTGTGGGGAGGAAGGCACTGTTTTGGAGTCTGCTTCAGGTGGCAAAATGTCTGGAGATAGCTATGCTTCTCAATATCAGTTGCTGGAAACCGCAGGAGGGGAGAGGGCTCTTGTGCTTGGGTCCTGCTTAAGGGATGCTGGACTAGATGGGCCACCAGCCTGATCCAGCAAGCTCTTCTGGTGTTCTTACACCCAATGAGCTTTGACTACATGGTCCCATCACTAAGAGCAAGTGAAGGCGACTGACAGTGAGTGAAAGTGAGCGGAATGTAAACTTGCTGGCAAATATTTTTTAAGGTGTGCTGAAACTTAGTTGTGGAGAGATGAAATTTCAGCCCGGCTGAAAACATTTGTGGGGAAATGGTGGATAGTTTTCGAGTTAGCTCTTGGTTTTGTCCCCCTTGGCATTTGCAGAAAATCCACAAGTTTATACGGACAAATCCTTTGCATTTAAGCACTTGGAAAGACTCTTATGAGCAAGAAGGAGCACACAGCGAGGCAAGGATCTTTGAATCAGATAGTTTTTAATAAAGCATACAAGTTTCCAGCGCTAACATTTCTTCATAAAAGACTTAATGCAACCAGAGTGGGAAAATATATATATATACTCCAGGCTCCAAACAGTTTATCATATCAGAGAGGTATATCCAACACTGTTGAGTTCTGACTGTATCAAGAGGCGCTTGGAGTAAAAGCCTTGGTCTTATGACTCATAACTGCACACAAGAGACTATTCCAGATTAGCAGCAGCAGAAGGGGAGAGGGCTGGATGCGACCCTCTCAAAGGACCTCCTCAAGCTGCCAGGACAGTAAAGACAATTTCAGAATGAGTCACAATTCTCTTTTATTATCTGCATACGGATTTCCCTCTTCCCATTTGCAATTCCAGGTGTTTCGATCCAATTACCATTGGGCCTTCCTTTACAAGAAATAATCCCTTTTTTAAAAAAAAGAAAGAAAGAAATAGCTACTGGGAGACTGGCTCTCTGATATCACAGCTGACTAGTCTTACGACGGCAAAAATGTTCCCATTGTACACGCAGAGACAGGGAAGAACAAAACAGCCGCCATTCCAATCGGCTGCAGAGTCATGGCAGCCAAGTCCAGATGCAGGAATGGCTCCAACAGCAGAGACACACAAGGTGCTTTTGTGTCAAAAACACTTATTGGGGGAAATGTCACTACACCCAAGACACCTCTAAAAACCACCAAACATAAGAAAGGAGGAAGGCAGGGAAACCTTTCCAGCATGAGAGCTCTTTGGTGGGAGCTGAATCCATTGGAAATCTGTGTGTTCCTTCAGTGTGGTTGATCTCACAGCCCTGTGGCTTTAACGCTGATCCCAAACATGAGGCAGAGACCCACAAGCCCAACTGTGATGGGGGGGTGGGCAGGGGTGGTGGTGGAGGAGCACAGGTGGGAAAGAGAGAAAGGAATCTTGGGAGGAAAACCAGAGTGTTCTTGGGAGCCATCCTCTGCTTTTTCCGCCTCAGCCAGCTAACATGAACGTCTCTCGGATTGAAGGCCATAATCTTCTAGCGATAAACTGTACTGAGCTAACATCCTTCTGTCACCTGAGACATAAAATCCCAAGGGGATCCTGTCCAACCCCAGAATGGAACAGGAAAATTAAACTTTCTGCTCTTCAACAGGGCCCACCCACCACCCACCCCACAGGCAAAGCTGCCACCAAACCAGGAAGCAGATCCCAACTCAAAGCTTAACCAGAGAAGCAAGACCTACACAGGGAGTAACATTGTGCAGAACTGGAAGGGCAACGCTAGGGAGGTTTCAATGAGGTGACTATCTGAACCACCTGAAAGGTGCTCGGATGATTTGCGTGAGGGAAAAGTGGAGATCAATGGCTCCACATCCGCTGACCAAGACCCATGAAACGCATTCCTAGCTGCACTGATTTGACTGGAAGGTGCAACCCCTCAAAGCAGGACGTGCAACTCCTACGTAAGCCCTGCTGGAATCAAGTGATATGGCATCACATCTAAGCAGACGATCGCCCAGACGCAATTGCTGCTGTGCAGTTCTGCAGCGCTGCAGAAGAACACCGGCTTCAGGACAGTGTCATTAAGCTTCACTCAGATTACTACTGTACAGTTTATTAAGATTGTCTAAATCTACTAAGCAACCTTATAAAACAGAGAGGGAAAACCACCCAGGCTTTTGCTATGCCAGGGCTGTAGGGCAAACTTTCAGTTGAAGGTCTCTCTGTGCGTTGCACAACACTTGGTGAGCCAGGAAGATGTGCCCTACCTCACGGGAACAGGTGGGGGCAGGAATCACCACCCAGCCCCTTCATGCAAGTCACAGTCTCGTAGCTCTGCTTTCTCCAACCTGGTGCCCTCCAGATGTTTTGCACCACAACTCCCATCAGTCCCAGTGAGCATGACCATATGAGTACCGTCTTGTTCAACAAGGATAAGGAAACAACTAAGCAAAATGCATTCATTCAAAATCTATTTGTGGAGTGACGTGGGATTTTTGTAACAGTTTAAAAGCACTCGACTAATACTGGCGGCAGTTTCATGACTGACTGTAACAAGTGCCATGACTTCCTTCAGGAGGAGCAGAATTAGAACTGGAAATACTATTTGTCATTGGTCAAAAGGGAGGCGGGAAATCCCACTGACTTCAACAGCAATCTAATGAGCTCCAGCCTCTGTTTATTCCTACTGAATATGCAACCACCTGAGTCAAGGAGAGTTAAAAGCTGAGCTGCCGGATGCCGTCAACAGAGTACAGGCTACACTCTATCTTGGAATTTTACACTGGAATCTGTAACACTGCAAGGATGAAATCTTCTGCATTTCTTAATTTTTCTCATTCTAGCGCCTAAGTTCTCTTCTCCAATACACACACACACACACAAAAATAAGTTAAACTTCCAATGTATGGATTAGCGAACATTTCACAGAGAAACAGAGCATGGCTTCCTAAAGGGGTCTTCTTGATTTGATTTATATATTTTTTTAAAAAGCTGCGAAGACACAGCCGATAAGCAGTCATCTAGGGGTTGTTGTGTGTTTTTTTAAAAAGGCAAGCTCAAAATGATGTTTGCTCAGTCGCCTGTGTTTTGAACAATGGAGGCACAAACGTCTGTGCGAGCGCATTTTCCAATAATTATTTTCCCCCACCCCACTGCAGGGTATTAAGCAGCATCAAATTCCCCTTTGCTTCTCCCTACAAGCCATTATCAATTGCACAAGTACTACAGCAAAAGATGTCAAAAACCAATCAGACAGAAAGAAACACAGGCACACCAGCATCTGCTTAAAGAGTAGAGGTAGGTGCAGGGTGAAGATTGAAGTATTAGCAAGGACTCACAGCAAATGCAGCGCTTGAGTTCACAAGAAGAGTATCCAGAGTCCAAGCTTTTTGGTAAACCGAGTCCTGGCTCTACAGCAAGACGGATGGGCCATGAAAACTTGCAGGAAGGGCTTTTTGCACCTTGATAGAGGTGCATCCAAACTAGCCTAAAGATGCTGGGATAGTCCAAGTGAATGTATTCAAGTTGCAGGGCCACACAGGCAAAACAGGATCATGCTGCTCTTGTGAAGCGCTGAGCAAACATGTGATTCCCTTGGGGCAGATATTCTGCTTTAACAGTCTCCATGGCTTCCTCTGCCAGGTAGCTGGACTCTTGACTGAAAGAAGCTTTTCGTGATCATTACCAGACTGGACCGTCCTCAAAAGTGCAAGGACTCCCAGCTGGCAGTAAGGAGCAAGGAAACAGATTCGCAAGTTGCATGTCAAAAAACCAGTTAAGGCCTTCACATCTGTCTCCTAAACTTTTAAAAATGCTTCGGCAAAGCCTGCCTCAAGCCACCACCCTACCAAATGTCCCCATTTGGAGTAACAAAGTGCTATAGAATTCATTTGAAAGTACCAAAAGAATAAGAAAGATCTTGAGTCGTTAAGGACTCTTTCGGAGTCCGAGGACTTTCAAGCAGGTCCTTAACCATAAAATACAGTCCCATCAAGAGCAGCTAAGGTTCCCCCCCACTCACCAAACAGTTAACACATAAGCAGAGGATAAAATCTTTGGAGTGGGGGAGACCAGCCAGCTAGCCATGCTCATGATTCATAGCTGGGATTTGTCCAATATATTTAGGTGCCCAAGACAGGGAATTCAAAGGCCACCCTCTTCTCCAATGGACACAAAGCACCATCTGCCGGAAAGCTCTCCTGTGCCAGCCCCATTCAAAGCGATGGAAGCTGTACAAGAAGGTCCCCATGGATTTCAATGGAAAGGTTGCCATGGAGAACTGCCCAGTGAATTGCGTCCCCTGGGCCAGATCCACCTTTCATGCCGGACCCTTAAAACCACCTCCAAATTGCCATCACTTGACTTTAGGGCAGGGCTGCCTCTGACAACTGGCAGACAAGGCCCTTTCAGGCAGGGGACACTTAAAGGTTCCTTTGTAAGAACGTGAGGTAAAAGAGCTGGCAGGATATTTCTGAATATCCTGTGGGTCTGGCCACAGGGTGTGAGGATACCTTTCCGTAAAAGGCACAATTCAACAAAATTGACTACCGTTAAGTCAACTTGCCATTACATTTCAATAGTTCACAAGGATTTCTCTCACAAGTGATGCGTCAGCTTCTTGGATTGTCTGTTAAAAACCTCAAGATTGTCCTTCATAAAACAGCAGGTAGTGAAGACTCGCAAAAGTTACCTGTCACAGCATCGCTGAGGTCAGCAGAATTAACGTTAACACTTTCCACACCACTCTACGGCCATCTTTGTCACAGCATGCAACATCCCTTCTTTATTTTTAAACCTGCCGGAGGTTTAAGATACCCCCAAGATACAGAAAACAAAGTAAGGGGTGTTTGAGCACTGTCAAGTTCCAGATGCGCCAGAAAAGTAACTGGACTAGAAGTTCTTGTGGATTAGCTCCCAACCCATGTGTTTAGAACCCAACCCATCAATGCTCTGGAGTCCTACTCACTCATTGTCATTCCTGCCCCCAGTTTATAGAAAGTGCATGGGTGTGTGTGGCTGCCCCGCCCACATTGTCAGCAAACCCATGGGGCCCATTCGCAATGTGGGTGCACAATTGGTGCAACCTCTGAAGATGGAGCGCATGCTGTATGTGGAAATGCTGAGGGCCGGACTAGGGAGCTGCTTTCCTCTCTATGAGCAGAAGAAGAGCTTGGGGGGGCACCTCTGGGGATGCTCCTCAGTGGTGGCATCTGGGTTTAGATCTGTTTCACTGACAGAAAACTGGCTTTGCAAACTAGGTATTGCAGGTGGGAAAGTCAAGCCCTCCCTTTGGGGACATGCAAAAGCCACTCCGTTTCCCACGCTTTCTGCATTTCACTTACCATTTCCAGAGTTGGTCCACAACAGTCAGAATGGAGTCACAGTCACTTAGAACCAATAGGGTTTAAGACACCCAGGCATTAATTGCCTTTTGGGGGGAGGGCTTCAACACACATTGCAGAACAAGACTTCTGTTACAAACTGACAGTTGCGGGTTTTAAGGGAAGATTCATTAGTAGCAACTGAAATAAAAGTGTGCTTATCCTTCTCTCTAGCTTAGAAAAATTAAATAATGTCCCATCCGGCTAGCATTTCTGAAAACGTTCTTGGTGTGCTGTTGATATGTTCCGTAATCCTTAGTGGGTGCTACTATCAAGAGGTAATCAGTTCTGTCCCATATATTCCCTGGCTTAAATAATTACCCAAAACCAAACAAAAACAGAAGACCCACTGGGAGGAAACTTGGAGTGTGGGGAGAGAAAGAGCATCTAAAAAGCAAGTGATAAACCTTACAGCTTGGAAGTCGTTCACAGCCTGAAACCAACTTCATATGATTCAGGTGAGTATCACAGCAACTGTAGTTTTGACATTCTAGGTACGTACGGAGTGCATTTTGCCCAAAGGGCTGGTAGGCTCTTGATAACGTATTCAAAGCCTTGCCTCCTCCTTCTGTCACAATGGAAACCATTTAGGGTTTCTGCTTTCCCAGTTTAGAAGGAAAGGGGGCTGATGAGAATGGGTCAGAGCTGGGCAGCTCTTTAGTCCTGGAAGAAAGAGAGGCGATAGAAATGGACCCCGCTATGGCTTGCTTGTTGGTCTGAGACACCACTTTGTAAGCTGCAATGGGCTGGGCTGGGACACCCTGGTCCCCTTCTGGGCTGTAGTGACGGGAATACTTTGCCAATGACTGTGGACGGAAAGGCTGGTTGGCCTTCAAACCCAAGAGGACGTCTTGGGGGAGTGTGTGCGCTTGGAGCGTGTCGTTGGGGATGCTGCCCAGCTCTTGAGATGCATCTTTGGGAGGATCCGGGCCTTCGCTTGCTCTGACAGAATGAGGGGCGGCACCGGATGGCTGGGGCAGCAAGGCCACAGAATACTGACCTTGCGAGAGAGGAGAGCCATGCAGCCCTGTATCTAGGTTCTGGAAGGCAGCGTTAAAGGTGTACTGCGGAGCTCCAGCAGAGCCCAAGAACCCCGCCGGGACAGGAGATTCCTTCGCCACACTGTGCGGCACAAACTCTTCCTGGCTCTTCTTTTTCGTGAACGGAGCCCGGAGGAACACGTCGCCCTCGTCCTGCTGCTTCGCCAGCCCATGGCTCTTGGAGACGAACGGCGCTTTGGCGAAGATGTCCAGGTCATCGTGAAGAGTCGTGGAGCTTCGGAACGGAGCTGTGGCAAAGACATCTCTCTCGTCCGAAGTTCCTCCTGGGCGTTGTTGGAAAGCATCTAGCTGCACCCCCATGCTCTGGGGAACTTGCAGATTAAGGTCTTCTTGGGAGATGCTACCCCTTTCCAGATGCTGAGGGTTCAGTTTATAAGCTTCCTCTTCCTCTTCGGAATCCATCAGCAGAGGCCTGGATCCACTGCAGTCCAAGATGTCCCCCTCGTGGTCCGTCCCTTCCCCTTCACTGCTGTGGCAAGAGCTGTTGCTGGAAGGACCACCCCTCGATAAGTACTC
The DNA here is from genome assembly GCA_034641395.1 of Darevskia armeniaca. Classification (NCBI taxonomy): domain Eukaryota; kingdom Metazoa; phylum Chordata; class Lepidosauria; order Squamata; family Lacertidae; genus Darevskia; species Darevskia armeniaca. Next base: position 248,413 of record JAWWNF010000734.1, on the reverse strand, counting down.
CGATTCTTCTCCGTGTTCAGCGCTCCGGGATCTTCCATCCAGCATCTCAGGCTGCCGTCTCTTCACTGGGAAGCAGCCACCAGCAGACACTCCAGGACCGTGTTCAGTGCTGACCACAAAATATATGGTTGGCTCCCCCTGCAGACCTACAACGCACAAAACAAGAGTGTTAACCTGCCGGTCTTAGGATTCTCTCGGCAGAACTAAAGCACAGATGTGTTATGGTGTTGATCCAAAAATCAGCAGCACAAATGTGGGGGTGGGGAATGGAGGGAGGGAGAAATACATTTAAAATAATAAATAAATATATGCAAAGATGAAGCCGGGTAAATTACAGCACATAGACTGGAACACGACTCTTATGTCCTCTCACATTTCAGGACTCCACAAAACAATGTGTGTTGGAAAAAGATGGAAGATGTTATAAACACACAGACATTCAAACCTCGGGATATGACTGGAGTGGGTGGCGAGTGGGATGGCAATCACAGAAATCTGAACAGCTGAGGGTCACTAGCACACAACCATCACTTTTGGTTTTGTGTTTTTTTCATTTGAAACAAGGAAGACAAGGTGGCAGTGGTGGGTGAAGGAACTAGAATAGTGTGGTCAGATTCTGCTAAGTGTTGAGAAACTAAGTGTGGGGTTGAACAGGGTGCACAGTTAGCTGGAGAGAGAGTTTTCAGCACCCCCTCTACCTGCCTGTTGCCCCCCAGTGGCCAACAATCCCCAGTGGTTCTCTTCCACATCATGCAGCAACAACGTCTTGTTGCTCAGTGTGGTAGTGGGGAGGTGGGAATCCAAACCATATGAACAATAGAAAACATTTGTATTTGCTGCCTTGGAATGAATCCAATCTGAGGTGTTTCTTCCTCTGAGTTTTAGTTTTAAGCAGGGGGGTTCCAGTGTCTCAGGACAGACTTTTAGATTTTTAATTTTGCAAGCCGCCCTAAATAATGGCTACCGATCCTAGTGGATTCCAGGACATGAAGGCATTCCTGAGAAGCCAGTTATCCAGCTACTCAAATTCTCTGCTAATCTTTTGCTGGAGAAGGAGGATATTTCTGCTTGCCCACTTGCTCAAAGAGCAATGGATGCTAATCACAGGTGGTAGCCATTCTATTTATATCCTAGCCCGGTAGATGCAAAGATTATGGCAGCCTTTCTGAACCTGCTACCCTCCAGATCAGGCATCCCCAAACTTCGGCCCTCCAGATGTTTTGGACTGCAATTCCCTTCATCCCTGACCACTGGTCCTGTTAGCTAGGGATTATGGGAGTTGTAGGCCAAAACATCTGGAGGGCTGCAGTTTAGGGATGCCTGCTCCAGGTGTTCATTTCCTATCAGCTCCACAGCCAACATGGCTGCATGATGGCTGATGGGGGTTGTGGTCCAAAACATCTGGCTGGGGAAGGCTGGAATGGGGCATGAACCACTGCAATGTTGGCTCAATTCAGTCCAAAGCCGTATTAACTACTAGAAGCTTAATGCCTGGTTAGCAGAAGAACGAAGGAAAAATGGAAGGACTTTCTCTTATTACCTCACTGGAGGAATCCATATTTATTTTACTAGGCCAGATGGATCACACAAACAGTTATCAGAACACAAGATAGCTTACCTTCCAAGAAATAGTAGCAGGTTATCATGGCATAGGACTCATGTTAGCAAGAGGACAGGAAAAAGGCACATGAAAACTAAACGGTTGAGAACCAAATCCCAAAGCATTCGCATTTGCTATCATCCATTTTAAAATAACGGAACAGGATTTTGGGTATCACTCCCTTTTAGAAGGGCGGGGGGAAGGGGGGGACCAAATCCCGTGTGGTCTGTAGGGCAAAGCGCAGATCACAGCCCACCTGGGGACACAGGCCTATCTTTGGCTATGCTCTGCCAGTTTTGGGGATTCTGGACTAGCAGACCCTGTTCTTATCTAGCCAGGCCCTGGACACATCCTTAAGCAAGACGGTGTCCTCAAGACCACTGAGCACAAGTGGGTGATGCCTCAGGTTTGAAGAGATCCTGGAGCATTAATTCTTGCTTTGCAAACCTAACTTAGATGGACTAGGGTTGTCCTTGTTGTGCTGCTGTTTTTTTTATTAAATAAATTAAAAAAGAGGGAGAAAGTAGTTCATTCTTTGGAGAGGGGAAATTCCAATGGAGGTCACCTGCTTTTCAGGGCACTGGAACTACATTTTTTTCCAAATAATCGAAGACAGTACTTCAAAGATAAGCATCAAAATGATTGTTTATTGAGAGACCATCAGCTTTGATACATTACACTGTAAGTGCATGGCCACTGCAGGCAAGAAATGGGAGGCAATGTAACATGCTGTACAGAAAGCCTATTGAAGCCAATATGCAGTGTTCCGTTAACAGGACTTCCTCTTTTATATTCTAAATCATTCCCACTGCAGTAACGAAAAAGCACCCTAGGAAAAAAAACCCAATCTCAAACACAACCACTCTGAACGTTGGGTGTGTAATATGCATTCCCCCCCCCCAAGAGGTTCAGGTATCCCCCTCCCCAAAAGAAAGCTATGAGCTTTGCAACTGTCCCCGCCCCCACCACAAAAAAAGCTAAAGGGGAAAGGGAGAAGAGAGCATATGAAAAATAGTGGATTGGGTCATGGCTTCAGCTGGCTGCAATATCATCAAGACAAAAAAACCTCTGTGAACAGAAACCAAAAATGAGCAACACGACGGCCAATGAAAGTACTGTATATATTTACTTCTTGTAAAATAACAGATGTAAAATAACAGATGTAAAATATGACCACTGCTCCTTGAAAATTTCCATTGTATGTTGAGTTATTATATGCTGAAGAAGACGCAAACGAAACAGTGTCAATACCGGATCACTGTCCGTTGTCTTTCTGTTATTTTACAAGAAGAAAATATATACACTACTTTCATTGGCCGTCGTGTTGCTCATTTTGTGTTTCGGCTGCAATATCATCAGCAGTTACTCTGGCTATAACCAATGGAGATGCATCCCTTATTACCCTTGCAGGTTCAGTTAGGAACTAAGGGCGCCCTTTGAATTTAAAAAGCAAGAGCAGGCCCTTTAAAATCCTCTTTTTTGGAGGGGCTGTGTGTGTGTATCTGCATTAAACACTAGCTTGTCATATTTGCCATGATACAAATAAAGCCAGCCTGTCTTGCTGCGTTTGAATTCAAGGCAGCAAGCGGCAGGCTTCCTCTGACTTTCAGGCTCACTAATTCCACTAGAAAGACATGCACAGGCGCTCCAGGTGAGCAGGCAGGCATTGCTTCCGAGCCTAGTGGATGTGCTAACTAGGGAAGTCACTTTAAAGCTATGAAAGGGGTGTGAGTGAGTGAGTGAGTGGGGTGGGAAGAGAAATATGTCTGGGTTCTCTCTCTCATATTCTGGAGCAAGGAGCTCTAAAACAGAAATCAAACTACATTTTCACCATTTAAAAAAAATAACATCGGCATTTATATAGTGCTTTAAGAGCATTATCAATTGCTTGACATATGCAAGCTCAGTCCTTCTTACCCTTTCTTACCCTATATTGCAGAAGGGAAAACACCTTGGGCCAAGGCTACTTTCCCTCACCTCCCACCACTGTGCCGTACAGCTCTCCCGCATGCTTGGCAGAGGATACCCTTCACTCCGCCAACCATCTAAAGCAACAGTTGACACCAGTGCCCCGTACAAAGATCTGATCTGCACAACTCCCCCCACAGAAAATCCCCATTGTCCACCCACTGTCTAGTTCAGGCATCCCCAAACTCGGCCCTCCAGATGTTTTGAGACTACAACTCCCATCATCCCTAGCTAACCTGACCAGTGGTCAGGAATGATGGGAATTGTAGTCCCAAAACATCTGGAGGGCCGAGTTTGGGGGATGCCTGGTCTAGTTCAATAGGCCCCATTTTGGTTCAGTTCAGTACTTACACAATTGCATTTCATCTATTCTATACAATTAGACTCTACAATGATAAATGTACTTGCATATATCCATAATATTGTTTTTCAACTATGCAATGGCAGAAGGATTAAACCAACACAAAATGCAGTTAAAAAAGAAAAGAGTGCACAAATCAGTCTACAGCATACCTAGGCCTCCTGCACATACAGCAACCATATTATGAGGACCAGGGAGAGAAATCTTCACCATACGAATTGGAATGGCAACCTGCTCAGTGCTAGGATCAGGCGTTTGAAGAATTTGGCAATAAATTTTCTTCTTCTTCTTCAGCAATTGCAGAAAGGATTTTGCTTTACTGCACTTCAGAGACCTGGGTAGGTTTCAAACCAACAATGGCAGCCCTGAAACTAGTCAGCTGCATCTTGAGACTTTGAAACCAGAAGGAGAAACCCAATGAGGATGCGGAACATCTTGCAAAATTGCATATTATGAACCTCATTGCCTGGGAGCCCAAGTTCACGCTGCTTTGTGTTCCTTGGCAGAAAGGCTGAATAAATATGTGATGGGCCAAGGGCTTTCTAAATTCCCTGCAAATGCCTCCCACAGAAGTTAATGGGAATTAATGGGAACTGTGCAGGAACACAATGCATTCTGAGGAACGGATTCCCCATAGTCTTCATCCAATCTAGTTTGCATAGCTCAGTAACAACATAAAACCTCCTACACGTCTGCCTATAGTCCATGGGAGAATAAAGAGCACTGTCCAGTTAATTGTAAGATAATCAAAACAATAACGTGTCCTGAATACATTTGGTACTGCAGGGTGCACAAGACTGATGGATGAGCCACTGAGATGTTCACCACCCGCCACCCACCTCTTGCACAGATGAGACCCTCTGGAAGGACAGGGCCAAAACAATGGGATGAGCAATGAGGCCCACTGTGCTGAAAGGAGGATCAAGAAACCAAGAGAGACAAGAAGAGAAAGGGCAGAAAGCTAAGAGACGGTTTAAAGATATATCTAGAATTCTGACCCATTTCTGTGATTTCCAACTCGATTTTTTGCGATGGTTCCAGCACAGCATTCCTAGCCAGCAGGTATGATTGATAAGAAAACGTTATGGGACTCAGGCTGCAATCCTATACAGCAGCTTTCCCTAACGTAGCACTCACCAGATGTTTTGGAGTACAGCTGCAACATACGGCTGTGTGGGATGGGAATGATGGGAGTTGTGGCTCAAAACATCTGGAAGGCACCAGGTTGGAGAAAGCTGCTGCAGACCCACACTGGTGAGCAATCTGAGAATATGTCTGAGTCCGTCCTGTAATTCAGAGGCACAGAACCATTTCCAGCCCAAGGACCAAGTTGTCTTGTGGGCAGTTTTCGGGGGGGTGGGGGGTGGAGAGACATAAACAAGAACGGGCAGGGAAACAAGAAGTGCCTCTTGACTTTGTGCAACGAGGTACACACACGTGCACAGAGGTTTCTGCACACTCTCAACCCTCCATCCAGGCAAGCAAGAGACATTACCCCAGCTCAAGGGTGTGTTTGAGCCAGGCAACAGCGCAAAGCAGGGCTGAAGAAGAGGGGGCCTGGTCTAGTCCCAAGGGCCCCACCCCTGCTGTAATTACTAGATCCTATTATTAGAGTACACTAAATTTAATATTGGGACGTGGGTGGCGCTGTGGGTTAAACCACAGAGCCTAGGGCTTGCCAATCAGAAGGTCGGCGGTTCTAACCCCCGTGACAGGGTGAGCTCCCATTGCTCGGTTCCTGCTCCTGCCAACCTAGCAGTTCGAAAGCACGTCAAAGTGCAAGTAGATAAATAGGTACCGCTCCAGCGGAAAGGTAAACGCCATTTCCGTGCACTGCTCTGGTTCACCAGAAGCGGCTTAGTCATGCTGGCCACATGACCCGGAAGCTGTATGCCGGCTCCCTTGGGCAATAAAGCGAGATGAGCGCAGCAACCCCAGAGTCATCCACGACTGGACCTAATGGTCAGGGGTCCCTTTACCTTTACCTTTAAATTTAATATTAACACAGAACAAAAAACTGTGATTCCTTCCCATCACAGGCAAAGTGATGCTACCTTCATTAAACAACACAAAAAGGATAGTGGGTTTACCTTCACTATAATAAAGGGGGACACACACACAGCAGTGTAGAGACCCTTACACTTGTTTTTTCATTCCAAACACTCAATTACATAACCCAAATACATTGGTTAGGGATGCTGGCCTAGCCATATCTATGACCAAGCAAATTATTGACCAATGACTCAGAATGGTCAGTGGATATTTGCTCACTAGTCAAGAAACAGCTGGATTTTCCTTGACTGTTCTGAACAGGAGAAACTATTCCGACTGTGGGTGAAGGTGGTTTGCTGTAACAAGATATAAACAAGATCTGTGTGTGCGCTAATAGAATAAAAGCAGATTTGAGGACAGAGCGTCAAAAAAACCCTCCAGTTTGAGAATGAGATGGGCTTTGGGCTCTGGAAGGCTAAAAGTATCGGGGTGTTTTTAGTACTCACTCTCTCAGGAGGCCGGAGCTTAAGCTGATGTTGCTCCCCCCTGCTCTGTGCCTGCATATTTTGTAACCTAGGGAACTGCCTTACACCAAGTCAGACAATCAGTCTATCCACTAAGTATTCCCAACCACTACATGCCGATGCCAGGGAGTGACTCTGGAAGAAGAGTTTGGTTTTGATATCCCACTTTATTGCTACCCGAAGGAGTCTCAAAGCGGCTAACATTCTCCTTTCCCTTCCTCCCCCACAACAAACACTCTGTGAGGTGAGTGGGGCTGAGAGACTTCAAAGAAGTGTGACTAGCCCAAGGTCATCCAGCAGCTGCATGTGGAGGAGCAGGGACACGAACCCGGTTCACCAGATTACGAGTCTACCGCTCTTAACCATGATCTGCCGCTGAGCTACAGCCCTTCTTCCACCTACACTGTAGGAGCTTGAGACTCACAGGGGAAGCAGGCAGTGTCTGGCAAAGGCAAAACAGGCCAAGTCAAACCGGAGGCCAGGCAAGAACAGTACAATGGACAGCTCCACTGAAACATTCTCCTCCTAAGGCAGCTACAGCAGGGCAATGTTGTCTCTGCAGGGTGCCTACAGCAAACTGAACATTTCCAAGACCTGGAGGGCTCTACCTCTCTGGTTTAAAGGCCACACCTTATTGTGCAGCCTTCTGCAAGGCTGTGGAGATAGCGATATTGCAGAGGACTAATCTGATGAGGATGGTGTGGGGACTGTGTCCTCAGGCCGTGAGGACACCAAAGAAAGCACTCATCTTGGACCAAGCGGTGTCCTTCTTTGTACTGACACCTTCTCTTTTCATAAACATGCTCCCCACCTCCTCTTTTTGAGACAACAAAGCAGCGTAAGTAGGGAAACTGTGGCACTCCACAATTACAGGAGCATAGACGGAATTAGGTCTTCACATGATGGTGCGGCCACACCTACACTTTGGAACCCTCTGCCTCAATATCAGGCACCATCATTGCACTTTTTGGGCACCTGCAAAAAAGCACCCTTGTTTAGACAAGGCTACCCAGATGTTTAGAAAGCTGGTGCGAGTTTCAATCTGTTTTCAGTCTGTTGTTATTCAAACTTTTCAAAAGTTTAAATTATTGCCGTTAGTTTTTATTATTGATAATTTCATTTCATTTTTGTAAACCACTTATTTAAATGAATGAAAACGGTAGATTCTGTAAGAGTTCAGGAACTGGGCCTGGGAGACCTGAAAAGGTCCAAGTGAGTATCTTCTTCTTTGGATACATAAAGTCACCTACAAGCTTCGCTGTTGGAAGGGCTCAGGGATGAATATAAAGCTGCCTTCTACTGGGTTGGACTGTCTTTTCCCTGCACCGTCTTCTCCAGCCTTCTCCAACCTGGTGCTCTCCAGATGTTTGTGACTACAAACCCCAGTACCCTCAAGAACTGCCCCTCACCACCAAGTGAACAAACCCAGACTCCACATTCTTCATCTGAGGTGCCCCCTTTGAGGGAGGTGTGACGGGGGCCAAAACAAGAAGGGGCCTTTTCAGTGGTGGCCCCCTGTTTAGGGAATGCTCTCCCCAGGGAGGCATGCTTGCTGCCATCACTAGCTCTCTTATAGGCACCAGGCAAAAACATTTTTATTCACCCAGGCCTTTGGTTCTTTAATTTTAGCAGGGTGGTGCGGGGCTGGATCTATATATATAATTTGTGTATTTTAAGCTGTTTTATTCTTGTTTTTATACTCATTCTTAATGTACATTTTTGTAAGTCACTTAGTGTTTCATTTTTTGGAAAAGAGCAACCAATAAATATAAACAACAGCAACAACTCGCAGTCCAAGCCAGCATGGCTGTATGATGCTGGGGGTTATGGGAGCAGTAGTTCAAAACATCTGGAGGGGAATCAGGTTGGGGGGTGGGTTTTGCACAGCTATCTGAAATCTCGTAAACTGGGTTTTGGTGCTTGGTATCAATTTTTACCTTATTCACCCATCAGGAAACCTGCCTCTCC